>CM053783.1:426476108-427088608 GCA_028749045.1 Cupressus sempervirens
GGTTCATTTTCTCTCATTTAGTGTAAATGTTTTCACTTATTAAAAATGACTTACAATGGGTTTCTCAAGGCAGCCTCTTAGGGCTCCGACCCCCATTGCAAGCCACTTCCCGACTCTACACATAGATAACCTACCCTAGCTCATGAAATCGTAAATCAAAGAATCATAATAAAACCACATCATAAAAGATAATCCACAAAATTACATCAGTTCTTCATGAGCAACAGATAATATCAAATAGTAATCATGTAATCACGACAGTTCTCTATCAGCAACTAAAGGCATCAATGATAAGTCACAAAATCCAATGGTTCTCCAATGAGCAACCAGAAAGTAATACAAGTATAACTGATCGAGACTCAGAAATGGTTATCAAATATAACTGATCGAGACTCAAAAATGGTTAAGTTAGGTATCTCAAATACATACACCTCAGCTTCACACAAGGAAACTGGAAAGCAATAGCAAACAGTAAACACAATCATGTCGTAGAGCACTTCATCACATTACCATGGTCGGGTTAAAAAAGATCGAGACCAAATCATCATGACATCACATTCACAACCTCGAGCCTCTGGTAACAACCTAAGCTGGTCAATGCTAAACCAACCCCAAAACATTCAAAGTACAAAGACAACATCAAAGTCTCAGAGATTGGATCTGAAAGTATATTATTTGAGTTAAGGTAAGGTTTATGTTTTAGTTTAATGTCGAATTTCAAGTAACAAAGTTTTCATATCTACCCCTTTACGATTAACCCATTTCTATAATAACTTCCATTAAGTCAATCTTCCAAATCTACTATTTAATCAGATAATAGTCATTATTAATTAACTTTAATTAAACTAATTTTAATTAAATTAATCAATAATCATTTGATCTAATTACTTATTTTAATCTATCCATTAATTGTTAATTTATTAATATTTAACCAAAATTATCAATAAATTAAGATTTACCAATTATGTGAAATACATTTAATATTTATTTATTAAGTATTAATAAAAATAAAACTTTTATTAAATAAAATATATTATAATTTTATTAATTAAAAATTTTAATTAATAATACAATCGTTTTGTAAATAATATATTAAAAGAAAAATGAATTAACAAACTACGTTTTTTTAAAAAAAAAAATTAAAAAAAAAAAAAAAACTTATTTAATATAACCGTCGGCTTATATAAGCCGACGGCCTGCCGCAGTCCTGCGGACGCAGGGCCTGCGGTAGCAGGTACATTGTACCTGTTATCGCAGTACCTGCGACGCAGGTCCTGTCGGCTATGCCGACCGTGGGGGGTGGGCACAGGGTAATTCCCTCCCCCCCACAAACTTTATATAAATCATTTTTATTTTATTTTTATAAATGGAGTATAATTTGTATTTATCAATATATATATATATATATATATATATATATATATATATATATATATATATATATATATATATATATATATATATATATATATATATATATATATATATATATATATATATATATATATATATATATATATATATATATATATATATATATATATATTTTAACTATATATATATTAAAATAATTTCTTTTAATATATATAAATAATGCATTGAAAGATTGTTTCCTTCTCTATCTTGATATAGAAAATATAGTCAATCTTCCAAACGTTTAATCTAGAATCTTGATATTAGATTCAACCCTTCCCATTTAAATCTTATGTATACAGAAGTTTATAAACAAGCATCTGATAAATACCAATATCGTAATGTTTAAGTATTCTTCACAGAATTTCAGATTTACAAACCCCAGACACGAAGAAGACAGGAAAGGATAATTGCGTAATAAATCGATAATCAAAAACACAAGACCCTACCTGATCCTGATGCTATTATGCAATCTCCAGAAACTGTAAAAGAATTCGCTCCTCTCAATAACCTTCTTCCCAAAATCTTTCTTTGGTATTCGCCTTCTGAAAATCGCTTCCAAAAGATGTCTCTCCCAAAAATTCCCGTCCAACTTCGTATATCTCAAAAATGAACCCCCAAAGTTGTGATAAGCAATTTCTCCTCAATTCGGGGCACTAATTGTGCGTTTACCCGAGAAGACTCTTTGCACAACTCAGTTAACTCCAAATTAACCTTTATTATCTTTTCTTTTATTTTGCATTCATCTTTCATGCACATTAAGTTGAATTATAAAATAACTTTATTTAATAATCCACTTGACTTCTATTTTAAATTAATTTATTACTTTAATCTTATGTGCACTTTTAAGAAATTAAAATAACATTATTAATTTCTATAATTTAATCTTTTAATTTATTACTCAAATTTAAACTCCTGCTTAGATCATGCGATCTAAAATCCTTTAATAATTTAATGTCTTTCAACTTTTTTTTCTTTTTTTAAAATTAATTTTAGAAACTTATTTGATAACATATTTAATTAATTTAATTAACAATAATATTTAGCATTTATTTAAAAATAAACTCCAATTATATTATTATTAAATTAAATAAATATTATCCTGTTCTAAATTTATCTTTGAACTTTAATCTCCAAATTTAATTTTTTTATTTAATTAATTTCTCAATTAATTAAATATTAAAGATATCATATTAATTCTCTATTAAATTAAATCATTAATTAATCTTTTTAATTAGACTTTAATTAATAGAAAATACATCAAGGACTCATATAACAACATACAAAAACCCTACCTAGAAAAACACATACCAAATCAAAACAAAAAGGTTATAATCCCAAAATTACATCATTTGATGCATTCAGAGGGTATTTAACTCAGATACTTGTCCTAATTATCAATTAGGACAATTGGCTAAAGGGTTTAGGAATTGGACTTAAGGGTTTATCTCCCCTCTCTTACCATTGAGACAATGCGATAGGGTACGCTCATCCTGACAATTCAGGGAAGTCGATATCTGGTACCTGCAACCTGCATAAAATTCATGAATGTACAAACATAATATTCTAAGCTAAACAGACAATGGCAGGAAGTGGTGCATCGTGTAGATCCCGTCTAGCAGGTGACTACGACTCCCTTCCTTAACCACATCAGAAACACCATACATAAATAAAATAAGTACGCACACCATACACATGCAGTATGGGGTAAGTATCCATAAGAAGCACATGGAATAATAAACCATCTAACTAATCATCAACGATAACTGAAACCATTGAATAATCATCATACATGCATGAAATATAGAGTACCAAGTAATCTCATCATATAATAAACTGAGTGTAAAACAACATCTGATAATCTCTAAAATAATAATACTAATCATCAAACATAATTTGGCCTAAAAGAGTTTGGCAATGATATCAGGAATGTAACTAGAAAATGTAGACTAGGGGCAGGCACTACATCCACCCCCCCTAGACTTAGGCTTACTCCTGGAAGCCTATAAACAAATAGGGATATAAATCCGTAATCTAGATGCATCCTCCGATGTAGCTGAAGAGTCATCAGTAGGGTCCCATTGGACCCTTACCTGCTCTATGGTTTGACCCCTGAGGGTCAACTCCCGCTGCTCCAGAATACGAATTGGCTCCAAAGCCAGCTGCCCGTCCTCTACCTGCAATGCATTCCAATCAAGAATATGTACAACATCAGGGATATACTATCTAAGTACTGAAACATGGAAAACATCGTGAATGCGAGCAAGGCTGGGCGGTAAAGCAAGACTATAGGCAACTGGACCAATCCTCTCAAGAATATCGAATGGTCCCACAAAGCGAGGTGCTAGCTTTGAGCCCTTTCCATAACGGATCGGACTCTTCCGCGGACGCACTCTCAAGAAAACCTTCTCTCCCATAGAAAACTACTTATCTAACCTATGTGCATCAACATACTTCTTCTGCCTATCCTGTGCCGTTGTCAAGTGCTCTCGGATACGCACCACCTGTTGCTCCATGTCACGAAGCATCTCTGGACCCAACAGGATGCGATCCTCAAGGCTATCCCAACTCAAAGGTGTACGACAAGGGCGTCCATATAAGGCTTCGAAAGGTGCCATGCCAATAGAACTGTGATACCCATTGTTGTAAGCAAACTCCACTAGATAGAGATAGTCCTCCCAATGGGTCTGCCTATCCATTATGTACATCCTCAACATATCTTCGAGAACCTGATTCACTCTCTCTGTCTGCCCATCTGTCTCTGGGTGATATGCTGAACTAAAATTCAATTGCGCTCCAAGATCATGCTGTAGTGATGTCCAAAATGCGGAAGTGAAAACATGATCCCTATCCGAAATGATCTTTCGGGGAATACCATGTAGTCTCACAATGTCACGCATGAAGACATTAGCTACTGAAGCTGCAGTGTAAGAAGACCTAATTGGTGCAAAATGTGCCACCTTAGTCAACCGGTCAACGGTGACCATGATAGCATCATGACGATGAAGAGTCATAGGTAATCCTACTATGAAATCCATAGAGATGATGTCCCACTTCCTTGAAGGAACGAGATTCAGTTGCAAAAGTCCTGCCGCATGTTGGTGTTCTGCCTTGACTCTCTGACATTCAAGACATCTAGCCACAAAATCAGCAATGTCACGCTTCATCCCAGACCAATAGAATAAATGTCGCAAATCTGCATGCATCTTCTTGACACCTGGATGTGCTGAGTAAGGTGCACGATGGGCCTCTGATAGGATCAATATGCGAAGCTCATCCAGTAGCGGCACATAGATCCTTCCTGAATGTCTCAAAAAGCCATCTGACTCTAGGACATAGCCTAAAAACTTACCCTCCAAGGGTCTCCCTGAATTGATCTCACTGCACACCTCCAGATACCATGAATCAGTGGGGAGTGCCTGAAGTATCTGACACCTCAAATCGACACTAAGAGTCATAGATGATATCACATGTTTCCTGCGACTCAAAGCATCAGCTACAACATTCTCCTTCCCCTGGATATACTTTACCTCAAAGTCATACTCGCACAAAAACTCCATCCAACGCCTTTGCCTAGCATTCAGATTAGGCTGCGTGAATATGTACTGAAGACTATGGTGATTGCTATGTAGTTCAAATCTGTGTCCCAACAAGAAATGTCTCCATCTCACTAAGGCATGAACTACTGCGGCTAACTTAAGGTCATGTGTAGGATAATTCAACTCATGATCCTTGAGTTTGCGTGATTCATATGCAATCACTCGACCATTCTGCATTAGAATTGCTCCAATACCCTCAAGGGAAGCATCCGTACACACCATGAAATCACCTTCTGGATTAGGTACTGCTAAGATCGGTGCACTGGTCAAAAGCTCTTTGAGTTTCTGAAATGCTTCTACACACTTTTCTGTCCAAAGAAACTTCTTTCCTTTCCTCTGAAGGGAGGTAATAGGGTGTGCTATTCTGGAGAAGTTTTGAACAAATCTGCGATAATACCCAGCTAGACCCATGAAACTACGAATCTCCGACACAGTAGTGGGTGTAGGCCAATCTACTATTGCTTGGATCTTCACAGGGTCTACAGAGATACCTTCGCCTAAAATAACGTGTCCCAAATACTGTATCTCTGATTGAAAGAAATCACACTTTGCCGCATTGGCATAAAGTTGATTATCTCTCAAGCACTGCAAAACTAAACTCAAATGTTCCTCATGTTCCTTTTGGGACCTAGAATATATCAGAATATCATCAAGGAACACAAGAAAAAATCTATCAAGATAGGAATGGAACACCCCATTCATTAAGCACATGAAAATTGATGGAGCGTTCGTCAGCCCAAAGGGTACCACTGTGAACTCATAATGCTCGTAGCGAGTTCGGAAGGCGGTCTTATGAATATCAGCCTCCTTGATGCAAAGTTGATGGTATCCTGACTTAAGATCAATCTTAGAGAACACTGTAGCCCCCTTGATCTGATCAAATAAATCATCAATCCTTGGTAAAGGATACCTGTTCTTTATTGTCACCTTATTCAGCTGTCTGTAATCAATGCAAAGGCGCAAAGAACCATCCTTCTTCTTCACGAAGAGCACTGGAGCTCCCCATGGTGATACACTAGGTCGAATACTACCCTTGGCCAAAAGTTCCTCTAACTGCAAACGCAACTCACTTAACTCCTGAGTGGTCATACGATAAGGAGCTCTAGAGATAGGTTCCGCTCTTGGAGTGAGCTCAATGCTAAAATCAATGTCTCTCTTCGGAGGCATGCCTGAAATCTCACTCGGAAAGACATCAACATACTCTTGTAAAATAGGGTGATCTAGGGTCTTCCTTGTAGAGTCTTCCTCATCAAGCTCATTTACCGTAACTGCAAATACCTGACATCCCTTACGAAAGCTTCGCTTTAGTTACATAGCAGAGATCATCCGTAGGGATATAGGCCTCGGTATCCCCACAATCTCAACATCCTTCCCTTGGTCATCCTGACACATAATGATCTTCTTTCTGTAGTCTATACTAGCCCTATGAGAGCCAAGCCAATCCATACCTAAGACCACATCGTAGGAGCCAAGAGGAATAACTCAAAAATCGACTGAAGTCTCAAACCCTCCTATGCTAAGTCCACACTTATGAACTACAGAATCTGTGGAAACTTTAGCGCCTGAGGCTAGTTCCACTTGCCAACCATGATCTTGCTTAACCGACTCCAGCTTACACTTATCAACTAGAGATGGAGAAATGAAAGAATCTGTAGCACCTGAATCAAATAATACAGAGAGAGGTGTACCTCGGATAGCTCCTGTAGTCTCAACTACTGTCCCCTAATGGTCTGCCTGACGGTGATCCACCGCTACAAATACTCTATGAGATCCACCTGCATTTCCGACTGTAGGCTTAGATGCTGCTGGCCTAGGTCCTGAATACTGAGATGCTCGCTGTGGGCAGTATGCTGCAATATGACCAATTTGTCCACACGAATAACATCCCGTGCCTCTACCAGATCCTCTCCCTATAGGTGGTACATTCGACCGTTGGTGGCTACCCCTGCTAGCAAAAGACTGGCTGCTCTGTGCAGGCCAAGATTGCTGATTTTGTTTATTACGTTGAGCATTGCGATTGATCCTAGAGTTGGATCCACCGCCACCACTCTGTGCCTGAGGGTAAAAACCCTTATGCTGCTGAGGCTGCTGTTGAGAATGCTAATTCCTCCTAGGGAAGGGAGGCTTCCTGATTCCACCGGAGTTGTGGTTGCCCTTAGATCCTGCTATAGTAGGTGCTCCCACAAAACCCCCTTGCCCAAAGTTGACACTCTGCTCTACCAGGATAGCTCGATGTACCGCATCCTTGAGGGTCTTAGGCTCAAATACCTTAACACCCCCAATAAAACGGTTGTTCAAGCCTCGAATGAAATGTTGTGCCAACTGCACTGGGTTGTTACTGAATCTCAAAAAAGGCATGAGCTAATAGAACTTGCGCTCATACTCTACAACGGTCATAGTGAACTGTCTCAGGTTATGGAACCCATCTGCTCTATGCTGCTTCCATTCCTCCGGTAGGAATCGCTCATGAAAACTCTCCAAGAAAATCTCCCAAGTGACACTACCCATGTTAATGCCCAACTTCTTCTCCTCAATAGTCCACCAGGTGGCCCCAAATAACTCTAGATTGGTAATGGAAAACCTCGCTTTGACATTACTGTCAAAGTCCTGCATAGCAAAAATCCTGTCAAGGGCAATAAGCCACTGCTCAGCTACATACCCAGAACCTTGCCCATTAAAGGGCTTGATCTTGGACCTCTGAAGATCCTTCATCTGAGAAGATACTATGGATCTATGTCGATCCCTCTGAGGACTCCTAGATCTGCATCTATGCTCATGTCCAACCTGGTGTGCTCTATCCTGCTCAAGAATAGGAGGTAAGTGATCAATAAGGGTTCGCATCATTTTCCTCAGATCAACCTCCTCAGAGTCGGCATGTCCCTCTTCGTGGTTCTCTTCCTGATGTTCACTGACATGCTCTTCCCTATTCTCTTCCTGAATGGGGCTCTCGTGGATAGACTCATGAACACTAACATCTCTGCCTCGTCCACGGCCTCTGCCACGGCCAAGGCTACGGCCCCTAACGGACGATCTCGTCCCAGATACCATCCTACAATAATATCCAAGACACAAGATGCTAAAATAACTAGGAAACATACTATTGAAACACATAGATAGAAGACACATGTTTTGCAAACAAGATATCTTCAATTTTCAGTTTACCTATAATTTCAGTTTAACTATAATTTCAGTTTTGAAGTTTTGAGTGTTGAAGTATGAAAAATAGGTAACTAATACTTTACATATTGTTTTAGTTCAACTAGTTTCAAGTTTGCATTTTTATTCAACTAGTTAACACTCGTGGCGTTCCAATATACCCAGAGCTCCCAATGTAGAAACTCTGGCTCTGATACCAGATGTAACGCCCCGCTAAGGGATCCAAAAGAATTAACCTAAAGTTTCACTAAGTTTGCTAAACATTTTTTTTATAAAAAAGTAAGAAAGTATAACATACACATCAAACACATAGTAGCGGAAGCAATAACATGTAATCATCGACAAACATACATTGCAAGTTACATTTCTTAAAGATCCCAAGACGTTGAGTCACGTTTAAATTTAATTAAATCTAAGTCTAACAACTATCACATACATATGAAGAATAATCAGAAAGTCTCATGTCCATAATATACATTTGTTCCAAATGCCTCTCGGCAAATTAATTCGGAATGCTCAATCATCCACTATACAAGTCACAGGGTATGAAAGGCTTAAAAGAATATACATATGTAAAGATCAAGATACAACATCCTCAAATCCATGATACAAAGTACAGTAAAAATATATGAAACTATTCACCATACATGATACATCCATACATCCATAATGATAAAACATCTATCATAACATCTAACCATCCATCATAATAATCCAAGAACATAGTGAAGGTAAATGCCAATCACGAAAACTCCAGCCACGGTGACCACGGAACAGATCTCAATGGTAAGAGTAAAAGCACTACCACCCGACCGCGTGGAACCTAAATGGTTCACTCCCACCGCACTGAGGAGATAGTCTCAAGTCCCAAATAGGATAACAAAACCTATAATCATAAGTACTCTCTAAGTCCAGGAAATCCTATAAGTATGCTAACTCAAGGGTTCCTAAAAAGATCGACATCTAAATCCCAGAGGTACCACAAGACACGTAGGAAACCTAATATGCAAGCGAAAAAGTGTCATCGCAAAAGTCACGTAGAAGTTACCCGAGCAATCCCTTAGGAATCTCGAGTCCCTACTAATCCTGCGGCCACTAGTATCCTCTCGTATTGACGAGGCCTACTATGGAATGCAAGGTCGTAACCAAGCGTTCTCTCTACCCCATCCTAGTCTGTACTAGCACTCAAGGCATGGGAGAGAACATACAATTATCTTGTTAGGTTCATTTTCTCTCATTTAGTGTAAATGTTTTTACTTATTAAAAATGACTTACAATGGGTTTCTCAAGGAAGCCTCTTAGGGCTCCAACCCCCATTGCAAGCCACTTCCCGACTCTACACATAGATAACCTACCCTAGCTCATGAACTCGTAAATCAAAGAATCATAATAAAACCACCTCAGTCCTATACAAGCAACTGAAAAACATCATAAAAGATAATCCACAAAATTACATCAGTTCTTCATGAGCAACAGATAATATCAAATAGTAATCATGTAATCATGACAGTTCTCTATCAGCAACTGAAGGCATCAATGATAAGTCACAAAATCCAATGGTTCTCCAATGAGCAATCAGAAAGTAATACAAGTATAACTGATCGAGACTCAGAAATGGTTATCAAATATAACTGATCGAGACTCAAAAATGGTTAAATTAGGTATCTCAAATACATACACCTCAGCTTCACACAAGGAAACTGGAAAGCAATAGCAAACAGTAAACACAATCATGTCGTAGAGCACTTCATCACATTACCATGGTCGGGTTAAGAAAGATCGAGACCAAATCATCATGACATCACATTCACAACCCCGAGCCTCTGGTAACAACCTAAACTGGTCAACGCTAAACCAACCCCAAAACATTCAAAGTACAAAGACAACATCAAAGTCTCAGAGATTGGATCTGAAAGTATATTATTTGAGTTAAGGTAAGGTTTATGTTTCAGTTTAATGTCGAATTTCAAGTAACAAAGCTTTCATATCTACCCCTTTACGATTAACCCATTTCTATAATAACTTCCATTAAGTCAATCTTCCAAATCTACTATTTAATCAGATAATATTCATTATTAATTAACTTTAATTAAACTAATTTTAATTAAATTAATCAATAATCATTTGATCTAATTACTTATTTTAATCTATCCATTAATTGTTAATTTATTAATATTTAACCAAAATTATCAATAAATTAATATTTACCAATTATGTGAAATACATTTAATATTTATTTATTAAGTATTAATAAAAATAAAACTTTTATTAAATAAAATATATTATAATTTTATTAATTAAAAATTTTAATTAATAATAAAATCATTTTGTAAATAATATATTAAAAGAAAAACGAATTAACAAACTACATTTTTTTAAAAAAAAAAAAAAAAA
Source organism: Cupressus sempervirens (assembly GCA_028749045.1). NCBI lineage: Eukaryota > Viridiplantae > Streptophyta > Pinopsida > Cupressales > Cupressaceae > Cupressus > Cupressus sempervirens. The sequence continues at coordinate 426,486,671 of CM053783.1, forward strand.
AAAAAAAAAAAAAATAAAACTTATTTAATATAACCGTCGGCTTATATAAGCCGACAGCCTGCCGCAGTCCTGCGGCAGCAGGTACATCTTACCTGCTGTCGCAGTACCTGCGACGCAGGTCCTGTCGACTATGCCGACCATGGGGGGTGGGCACGGGGTAATTCCCTCCCCCCCCACAAACTTTATATAAATCATTTTTTTTTTAAATTTATAAATGGAGTATAATTTGTATTTATCAATATATATATATATATATATATATATATATATATATATATATATATATATATATATATATATATATATATATATATTTTTAACTATATATATATTAAAATAATTTCTTTTAATATATATATAAATAATGCATTGAAAGATTGTTTCCTTCTCTATCTTGATATAAAAAATATAGTCAATCATCCAAATGTTTAATCTAGAATCTCGGTATTAGATTCAACCCTTCCCATTTAAATCTCATGTATACAGAAGTTTATAAACAAGCATCTGATAAATACCAATATCGTAATGTTTAAGTATTCTTCACAGAGAATTTCAGATTTACAAACCCCAGACACAAAGAAGACAGGAAAGGATAATTGCGTAATAAATCGATAATCGAAAACACAAGACCCTACCTGATCTTGATGCTATTATGCAATCTCCAAAAATTGTAAAAGAATTCGCTCCTCTCAATAACCTTCTTCCCAAAATCTTTCTTTGGTATTCGCCTTCTGAAAATCGCTTCCAAAAGATGTCTCTCCCAAAAATTCCTGTCCAACTTCGTATATCTAAAAAATGAACCCCCAAAGTTGTGATAAGCAATTTCTCCTCAATTCGGGGCACTAATTGTGCGTTTACCCGAGAAGACTCTTTGCACAACTCAGTTAACTCCAAATTAACCTTTATTATCTTTTCTTTTATTTTGCATTCATCTTTCATGCACATTAAGTTGAATTATAAAATAACTTTATTTAATAATCCACTTGACTTCTATTTTAAATTAATTTATTACTTTAATCTTATGTGCACTTTTAAGAAATTAAAATAACATTATTAATTTCTATAATTTAATCTTTTAATTTATTACTCAAATTTAAACTCTTGCTTAGATCATGCGATCTAAAATCCTTTAATAATTTAATGTCTTTCAACTTTTTTTTCTTTTTTTAAAATTAATTTTAGAAACTTAATTGATAACATATTTAATTAATTTAATTAACAATAATATTTAGCATTTATTTAAAAATGAACTCCAATTATATTATTATTAAATTAAATAAATATTATCCTATTCTAAATTTATCTTTGAACTTTAATCTCCAAATTTAATTTTTTTATTTAATTAATTTCTCAATTAATTAAATATTAAAGATATCATATTAATTCTCTATTAAATTAAATCATTAATTAATCTTTTTAATTAGACTTTAATTAATAGAAAATACATCAAGGACTCATATAACAACATACGAAAACCCTACCTAGAAAAACACATACCAAATCAAAACAAAAAGGTTATAATCCCAAAATTACATCATTTGATGCATTCAGAGGGTACTTAACTCAGGTACTTGTCCTAATTATCAATTAGGACAATTGGCTAAAGGGTTTAGGAATTGGACTTAAGGGTTTATCTCCCCTCTCTTACCATTGAGACAATGCGATAGGGTACACTCATCCTGACAATTTAGGGAAGTCGATACCCGGTACCTGCAACCTGCATAAAATTCACGCATGTACAAACATAATATTCTAAGCTAAACAGACAATGGCAGGAAGTGGTCCATCGTGTAGATCCCGTCTAGCAGGTGATTACGACTCCCTTCCTTAACCACATTAGAAACACCATACATAAATAAAATAAGCACGCACACCATACACATGCAGTATGGGGTAAGTATCCATAAGAAGCACATGGAATAATAAACCATCTAACTAATCATCATCGATAACTGAAACCATTGAATAATCATCATACATGCATGAAATATAGAGTACCAAGTAATCTCATCATATAATAAACTGAGTATAAAAAAAAATCTGATAATCTCTAAAATAATAATACTAATCATCAAACATAATTTGGCCTAAAAGAGTTTGGCAATGATATCAGGAATGTAACTAGAAAATGTAGACTAGGGGCAGGCACTACAGATGGCTAGGATCCACGATGGTCTAATGATGCTATTGACGGTTGGGAGGAACCGTGCACTTAGTTTATTATGTTGATCTTTATGATGGATGTATATGTTCTCTATCATGTGTATCGTGTGCTTATCTCTACTTTGATGTATCATGGATTAGAATAGGATGATGTACCTTATTCTATTTATGTATATTTTTGAGCTTGTCATACCCTGTGACATGTACAGTGGATGATTGAGTATTTGAAATGTAATGTATAAACATTGGACTTATCATTTCATGTGGATGTTGTGCTAGATGGATTCATGTATGTAATTCAACGTTAAGGGATCTTAAAGAATGTAATCTGTTATTTATGTTATGTTTACTTTCAGATGGGCATTGCTATTGCTTCCATTAATGTGCATAAGTTATATGTGATGTTTACTTGTATGGAAAAAAAAAATGCTACTAAACTTAGTGAAATTATAGGTTAATTCTTTGGATCCCTTGGCGGGGCATTACATTTGGTATCAGAGCCCGAGTTTCTACATTGGGAGCTCTGGGTATTTTGGAACAACTAGGACTTTGAACTATTAAGTGTAACTTTCAAACTTGATCTAGGTGAATTGAAACATAGGACTCAAACTGTTACTTGGATATTTTTCATACTTCAACACTTAGTTTCAAAACTGGAAATTTTTACTTAAACTTAAACATAGAACTAAACTTAGTACCTTGTACTGTTGTAGGATGGTATCTGGGACTAGGTCTTCTATTAGAGGCCATGGTAGAGGCCGCGGAAGAGGCCATGGTCATGGTAGAGCTATCAGTGTCCATGAGTCTGCCCATGAGGGATCGACTCACATAGAGAGCAGGGAAGAGCACTCTAGTAGGCAGCAGGAAGAGAGCCGTATAGAGGACCAAGCTGAGTCTGAAGAGGTTGGTTTGAGGTAGATGATGCAGACTATTCTAGAACATCTACCTCCTGTTCAAGAACAACCTAAAGTGCATCAGACAGAACAAGAGCATAGACCCAGATCTAGAAGTCCTTGGAAGGAACGTCAGAGGTCCATTGTGTCCACTCAGATGAAGCATCTTTCAAGATCTAAGATCAAGCCTTTCAATGGGCAAGGTTTTGGTTATGTGGCCAAACAATGGCTTATCTCTCTCGATAGGATTTTTTCCATGCAGGAGTTCGACAGCAATGTTAAGGCAAGGTTTGCAATCACTAATCTAGAAAATTTTGGGGCCACTTGGTGGATGATAGAGGAGAAGAAGTTGGGAATCGATATGAGCAGTGTTACTTGGGAGTTATTCCTAGAGAGTTTCCATGAACGATTCCTACCAGAGGAATGGAAACAATAAAGGGCTGATGAATTTCATAATCTCAGACAGTACACTTTGTCAGTGACCGAGTATGAGCATAAGTTTTATGAGCTTATGCCTTTCTCAGGGTTTAGTGAAAATTCTACTCAGTTGACACAACATTTTATTAGGGGTTTGAATAACCGTATTATTGGGGGAGTTAAGGTATTTGAGCCAAAAACCCTCAAGGATGCGATGCATCGAGCTATCCTTGTTGAGCAAAGTGTCAACCTTGGTCAAGGTGGTTTTGTAGGAGTGCCAGCGGCATCAGGATCTAAAAGCAACTACAATTCAGGTGGTAACAAGAAGTTTTCTTTTTCTAAGGGGAAACAGTATCAGTAGCAGTCTCAACAGACACAGCAGCAGAAGGGCTCAAATTCTCAAGCTCAAGGTAGTGGCAAAGGTTCTAACACCAAGAACAACTGCAATGCTCAACGCAATAAACAAAATCAGACCAATCAGCCAGATCAGAGTAGCCAGTCTTTTGTGAGTAGGAACAGTCATCAGCAATCAAATGTACCACCTATGGTAAGAGGTTTCGACAGAAATGCGAAATGCTTTTCATGTGGTTAGATTGGACATTATGCAGCTCAGTGTCCTCAGTGAGCACCTCAGTTTTTAGGACCTAGACCTACAGTTTCAGAGCCTACAGTGGGTGATGCAGGTAGAGCTCATAGAGTATTTGCAGCAGTTGATCAATGTCAGGCAGATCATCAAGGAACAATGGTTGAAACCACAGGTGCTATTAGAGGTATATCTCTTTCAGTATTGTTTGATTCAGGAGCTACAGATTCATTTATTTCACCATCTATAGTTTCTAAGTGTAAGTTGGATGCGGTGAAGCAAGATCATGGTTGGCAAGTGGAACTAGCCTCAAGCATTAAGGTCTCCACAGATTCTGTAGTTCATAAGTGTGGGCTTAGTTTAGGAAGCTTCGATACGGCAGTGGATCTTCGAGTCATACCCCTTGGTTCCTATGATGTGGTTCTAGGCATGGACTGGCTTGGATCTCATAAAGCCAGTATAGATTGCAGGAAGAAGATTATTATGTGCCAAGATGACCAAGGGAATGATGTGCAAATAGTTGGGATACCGAGGCCTATATCTTTGCGGATGATTTTTTTTTATGCAATTAAAGCAAAGTTTTCGTAAGGGATGTTAGATATTTTTTGTTATGGTAAATGATCTTGATGAGGAAGATTCCATGAGGAAGACTTTGGATCACCTGATTTTGCAAGAGTATGCAGATGTTTTTCCAAGTGAGATTCCAGGCATGCCTCCGAAGAGGGACATTGATTTTAGTATTGATCTAATTCCTGGAGTGGATCCTATTTCTAAAGCTCCTTATCACATGACTACTCAGAAATTGGGTGAGCTACATCTTTAGCTAGAGGAACTTCTGGCCAAAGGGAGCATTCGACCTAGTGTATCACCATGGGGAGCTCCAGTGCTCTTTGTGAAGAAGAAAGATGATTCTTTGTGCCTTTGTATTGACTATAGATAGTTGAATAAGGTGACTATTAAGAGAAAGTATCCTTTACCTAGGATTGATGACCTATTTGATCAGATCAAGGGAGCTACGGTATTCTCCAAAATTGATCTTAAGTTAGGATACCACCAACTTCGCATTAAGGAAGAAGATATACACAAGACTGCTTTTTGAACTCGTTATGGGCATTATGAGTTCACAGTGGTAGCTTTTGGATTGACTAATGCTCCATTGATTTTCATGAGTTTGATGAATGGTGTGTTCTGATCTTATCTAGACAAGTTTGTACTCGTGTTTCTTGATGACATATTGATATATTCTAAGACTCAGAAGGAGCATGAGGAACACCTGCGGTTGGTTTTGCAGTGTTTAAGGGACAATCAACTTTATGCTAATGCAGCTAAGTGTGAATTCTTCAAATCGGAGATTCAATATTTAGGGCATGTTATTTCAGGTGATGGTATTTTAGTGGATCTTGCAAAGATTTAGGTGATAATAGATTGGCTGACACCGACTAATGTGTCAGAGATTCGTAGTTTCATGGGTTTAGCTGGTTATTATCGCAGATTTGTCCAGAATTTCTCTAGGATAGCACATCCTATCACTTCTCTTCAGAGGAAAGGAAAGAAGTTCGTATGGATAGAGAAATGTGAGGAAGCTTTCCAGAAGCTCAAGGAGCTTTTAACCAGTGCACTGATTCTAGCTGTACTGGATCCAGAAGGTGATTTCATGGTATGTACAGATGCTTCTCTTGAAGGGATTGGGGCAGTGTTGATGCAGAATGGATGGGTGATTGCATATGAGTCACACAAGCTCAAGGATCATGAGTTAAATTATCCTACACATGATCTTGGGTTAGCAACAGTAGTTCATGCTTTGACAAGGTGTAGACATTTCTTGTTGGGGCACAGGTTTGAGCTACATAGCGATCATCGTAGTCTTCAATACATTTTCACTCAGCCTAATTTGAATGCTCGCCAGAGGCGATGGATGGAGTTTCTATGCGAGTATGATTTTGAGGTTAAGTACATTCAGAGTAAGGAGAATGTGGTGGCAGATGCTTTGAGTCGCAAGAGACATGTGGTATCATCGATGACCCTTAGTGTGGATTTGAGGATTCAAATTCTTCAAGCACTTCCTACAGATTCTTGGTATCAGGAAGTGTGCAGAGAGATTGATTCAGGAAGATCTTTGGAAGGTAAGTTTGCAAGTTACGTTCAAGAGTCAGATGGTCTTTTGAGACATTTGGGGAGGATTTATGTGCCATTTTTGGATGAGCTTCGCACCTTGATACTGGCAGAAGCCCATCGTACACCTTACTTAGCACATCTAGGTGTCAAGAAGATGCATGCTGATTTGAGACGTTTGTTCTTTTGGTCTGGGATGAAGCAAGATATTGCTGATTTTGTGGCTAGGTGCCTTGAGTGTCAGAGAGTTAAGGCAAAACATCAACACCCGGCTGGACTTTTGCAGCCTAATCTCATTCCTTCTTGGAAGTGGGATATCATCTCCATGGATTTTATTGTAGGATTACCTATGACAATTCGACATCATGATGCTATCATGGTCACTGTCGATCGATTGACTAAGGTGGCACATTTTTCACCGATTAGATCTTCCTACACAATAGCTTCTGTAGCTAATGTCTTTATGCTTGATATTGCGAGGTTATATGGTATTCCTAGAAAGATCATTTCTGACAGGGATCCTGTATTCACATCTGCATTCTGGACATCGCTGTAGCATGAGCTTGGAGCGCAGTTAAACTTCAGTTTGGCATATCATCCAGAGACTGATGGTCAGACAGAGAGGGTGAATCAGGTTTTGGAGGATATGTTATGGATGTATGTGATGGATAGGCAGACACATTGGGAGGATTATCTCTACCTAGTGGAGTTTGCGTACAACAACGGATATCACAGTTCTATTGGTATGGCACCATTTCAAGCATTATATGGACGTCCTTGTCATACACCATTGAGTTGGGACAGTCTTGAGGATCACATCCTGTTGGGTCCTGAGATGCTTCGTGATATGGAGCAACAGGTAGTGCGTATCCATGAGCATTTGACTATGGTACAGGATATGCAGAAGAAATATGCCGATGCTCATAGGACTGATCAGCAGTTTGCTGTGGGTGATAAGGTTTTTTTGAGAGTGCAACCGCAAAAGAGTCTGATCCGATATGGAAAGGGTTCTAAGCTAGCACCTCACTTTGTGGGACCATTCGAGATTCTAGAGAGGATTGGCCTGGTTGCTTACCGTCTTGCTCTACCGTCCAGCCTAGCTCGCATTCATGATGTTTTCCATGTTTTAGTGCTTCAACATTATATTCTTGATATTGTACATGTTCTTGATTGGAATGCGTTGTAGGTAGAGGAACTGGCTTTGGAGCCGGTTCATATTTTGGAGCAGTGGGAGTTGACCCTCAGGGGTCAAACCATCGAGCAAGTAAGGGTCCAATGGGACCCTACCGATGATTCTTCAGCTACTTGGGAGGATGCAGCCAGATTGAGGGAGTTATATCCCTACTTGTTTGTAGGCTTCCAGGAGTAAGCCTAACGCAAGGGGGGGTGGATGTAGTGCCTACCCTCGTTCACATCTTTTCTGGACATTGTTGTTATTATCAGACTGTGATAGACTAGTTTTATGTTGATGGATTAGTGGTATTATTTTGACACTATCAGACATTATGTTATGGATTCAGTGGTTATATGATGAGATCATTTAGATTTTACATTTCATGCATACGTGATGATCATTATACTATTTTCAGTTATTATTGATGATTAGATGGATGGTTATTATCTTATGTGTTTTATTATGGATACTTACCCCATACTTGCATGTGTATGGTGTGCGTGTTTTCTTATTGTATGACGTTTCTGATGTGGTTAAGGAAGGGAGTCGTAGTCACCTGCTTAGTCGGGATCTACACAATGCACCACTTCCTGCCATTGTCTGTTTAGCTTAGCATTATATATATTGTATGTACATGCATAGTTTTTCTGTAGGTTGCAGGTACCAGGTATCGACTTCCCTGAATTGCCAGGATGAACGTACCCTATTATACTATCTCAATGATAAGAGAAGGGAGATAAATTCTCAAGTCCAAATCCCAAACCTTTAAGCCAATTGTCCTAGTGAGGTAGGACAAGTATCTAGATATTTTACCCACCGAATGTGTCAGATGACATAATTCGTGATTTTTAACCCTTTAGACTGATTTTGAGTGATTTTCTCTATGATGGGTTTTCACATTTTATTTTGGAGGTCTATGGTGAATTTTCTATTAATTAAGTCTTAATAAATGGATTTGATTAATAAATTAATTATTTGACAAGATTAATATAAAATATCATGTTATTTGATATTTTGATTGTAATTAATTAAATGTGAATTATTGAGAGAAAATGAATTAAATAAAAGAAAATTAGAAATTAAAATTAATAATAATAATAAAATACTAATAAAGTAATAAATAAATAATAATAATAAAAGTTATAAAGATCAAAATGGAAGTCATAAATATTTAAATAGAAATTATATAAAAAGTGAATTGGAGTTATAAGCTTGCATGGGAGTTAGCGCACTTCTCTATTTCTCAAGTGTCAACAACACGGGGGTTAGTGCATCAATTAAGCACATGGTGTCTACAACCCTATGGCTTATCTTGAAGGTTGGAAAAGACCCATGCTTAGTTGGTGACACCTTCCAGCTATTTCTAGAAGCATTCTAGATGTTTCCTGAAAGCTCTTTATATTCGGGCATTCATAGAAGCATAGATATAGTGTTTGGAGTGCAATTGGAGCATTGCAGGACTCAAGAATTCTGAAGAAGGGAGAAGCTTGCTTTGCAAATTTTTTGAGGAAGAGCGATTTAGCATCAAAATTCGGGTAGATTCTTGTGATTTTACTTATGCTATTTTTGCATCATGCATTCCCTGTCTTCATCGTGTCTTCCATATGTTTTCTGAGAAGTTTCATATTTATATGCATTCTCAATGTGGGTAGATTAATTTAATTGGAGAACTTTATATGCATTCTATATTGCAAATATCTTATTCTTAATTGTAGATATAATCTTTGTGAAAAACATGCATGGTTATATATTCAGATCTGCATACATATACATAAATATATATTTATATATATGCATATGTATACATTTATTATGAATCTATTATAAAATTTGAATATATATACATACATACATACATACATATATATATATATATGTATATATATATATATACCTATGTATATATAATGCATCGAATTGAGCGATTGGTAAAATCACAGTGGAAATTTATCAATTTGCATCGCGATTTATATCGCATGGAATAAAGTTTATATATAATATGTCGTGGGCACGTTTCGTACCCCATGCCGGCGGAAGGCAGAGGCCTGTCGTTGCAGGTTTGCGGCGACAGGGGTACTACGTACCCGCTGTTGTCGCAGTGCCTGCGACCGCAGGTACTGCGTACCGCAACATGAGTTTGGGGGGGGTTTTTAATTGATGTTAATATGCAAAAAAAGATAACAATAACGTTTATGTTAAAACATTTACATACAATTCGATTCTAATATGGTGTAAATCGAAATTGTCAATTTGATTTAATAAAAACGTAATACATATGTATGTATGTGTGTGTGTATATATATATGTATGTATATATGTAATATGTAAATGTGTTATTTATAATTTAAGTTATTATTTGATCAATGGCTTATATTGATGGTTTATTTTCATAAGGTGACTCTTTAATAATTTTCAACTATTTAATAATTTAAATTTTTTAAATTATTAAATAAGGAATTGATAGTTGGGTGGGGGATATATCAAACAAATGTTATTAATTGGAAAATGGATTTTTTTTATAAGGAAAACTTTCATTCAAAACAATATATGTGTTCCTCCATTCATTCTTCAGATTTGGAAACATAAACTGAGATCTCTACATTTAAACTCAAGTTGTAAAACCAAAACATGTGTTTGCATTGTGTATTCTTTATGCTATTGTTTTTGGTTTTGGGTTGACTAGTGTTGACCAGTATAGGACGTCTACCAGAGGCTTGGGGGTTATGTGATTGTAGTGACATGATAATGTTTTAATTTTGATCTTTATAAACCCAACCATGGTTATGTGATGGAATGCTCTATGTATTGGTTGTGATTACTGATTGTTATAGTTGAGATTCTTATGTATGAGACACTTGACTTAACCATTATTTTTGGTCATCGATCAGTTGTCCTTGGTTATTTTTCTAGTCGCCATGATGGGACTGTTATGTGAATTTATTTTGATGATGTCATGATGTGACATGTTTGACTCAACCATTTTTGGAGTCTTCGATCAGTTTGATTGAGATATATTTTGGTTATTGAGAACCATTGGATATTTGATTATTAGTGATACTTCAGTTGCCAATAGAGAGCTATTGTGTTCATGATTTTCTATGGATGTTGCTCATGGAGATTTGATGCTTTATGCATATTTGATGATTTTGTTATGGATTATCTTTTGTGATTTTAAGATTTATGAGTCCATGAGCATTAGGGTAGGATATCTGCATGTAGTGACGGGAAGTGGCTTGCAATGGGGGCCGGGGCCCTAAGAGGCTGCCAGGGCAAGTCATTGTAAGTTGGATTAATAAGTGATAACATTCACACCTAATACTAATAGAATGAACCTAAAAAGATAAGTGTTTTGTTCTCGCCCATGCCTTGAGCGCTTGTACAGGCTAGGATGGGAGTAGTGAGATGCATGGTTGTGACCTTGCATTCCGTAGTATGCCTTGTCAGTATGAGAGGATACTAGTGGCCGCATGAAATCAGTATGGACCTGTGGAGTTTAGCTAACTGCCAGGGTAACTTGTACGTGATAATTGCGATGACACTTTTCCGCTTGCATAGTAGGTTCCTACATGTCATTATGTGCCTCTGGAGATTAGATGTCAGATTTTATGTTTGGAACCTTTGAGTTAGTATACTTTTAGGATTCCTGGACTTATAGAGATATGTACTATGTGATTTTGATAGCCTATTTGGGACTTGAGATTATCTCCTTAGCACGGTGGGAGTGGACCACTTAGGTACCACGCGGTCGGGTGGTAGTGTATTTTCCACTCTTATCATTTTGAGATTCATTGAGACATCGTGGCTATTGCGTCTTTCATGATGGTGGATATGTAACCTTTTTCATTGATGATTAGCATATGTTAGATGATGTTATCTTATGCTTTGATTTGCACGTTAGATTACTTTCTACATATGATGTTGTATTGATTAGGAGTGACATTCCTACTATATAATACCGATGATCTCTTCGATGATTTGGAATGTTACGCACGGAGGGATGGCTAGGATCCACGATGGTCTAATGATGCTATTGACGGTTGGGAAGAATCGAGCACTTAGTTTATTTTGTTGATCTTTATGATGGATGTATATGTTCTCTATCATGTGTATCATGTGCTTATCTCTACTTTGATGTATCATGGATTAGAATAGGATGATGTACCTTATTCTATGTATTTATATTTTTGAGCTTGTCATACCCTGTGACATGTATAGTGGATGATTGAGTATTTGAAATGTAATGTATAAACATTGGACTTATCATTTCATGTGGATGTTGTGCTAGATGGATTCATGTATGTAATTCAATGTTAAGGGATCTTAAAGAATGTAATCTGTTATTTATGTTATGTTTACTTTCAGATGGACATTGCTATTGCTTCCCTTAATGTGCATAAGTTATATGTGATGTTTACTTCTATGGAAAAAAAAAATGCTACTAAACTTAGTGAAATTCTAGGTTAATTCTTTGGATCCCTTGGCAGGGCATTACACTGTGCAAGATTCTAGTCAAAGGCATGGAATAGCTTGCATATGTAAATCATTTATCTTAAGTTAACCAAAAATTTGGTCTTATTAATGTGTATATCTAAAAAAAATATTGGACATGTTGTACTTAATGTTTATATGTGGACATATGGTTTTGAAAGAAAATTTTGGTCACCTCTCTCATCAAATTCACCCATATTATAATTAATGAAAATTTGTCCACTTACAATGCTCTATAAACTACAAATTATATAGAAGACAAAAATTACAAGATGCATTCATCGAAATCAAACAAATTTCTAAAAACAAAAATCATGATCCCATCATACTTGACATTGATCGTACCTCAATAGACATTTCATTGATCATCATCTTCATCCATGTCATCATAATCATCACCATCATCATACTTGTCACTTTGATCATTGTCATCACTACCACCATCTTCATCTTCATCGTCATCATCTTCATCACTATTATCATGACCATCATCGCTATGATCATCAACGTCTTCATCAACATGATCATGATTGTCATTGTCGTCATCATCATCATCATCATCATCATCATCATCATCCCATCACCACCATCATCATTAACATGACCAGAATCATCATCATCTTCTTCTTCATCATCACCATAAGAGGGCTTGGAACAATTTCATAGTTGGGGAGTATGGTGCAGGAGCACCAAGGTCAGCCATGGAGAGAACCAAGATCACTGATGGATCTTTGGGAGGAGTGGAATCCAAATGACCTTCAAAGGTCGTTAAAACATGTAAAGAGAATGTTCATGGTCATATAATAATGTTTTGATCATAAGTTGATCTTATTGTAATCAACCTTTAATTGTAAGCCTTAATGGCATTATTAAGTCTATAAGGTACCTAGGGCTCACTAGGTAGAGTTATGCATTGATCCTAGGTTAGGGGTTGATGGAAATGAATGATAATGGTTTTAAACAATGTCAAAAGCACTTGAAGTACATAATATTGTAAATTGTCGATATTGGCAATATAAGCCAAGCAAGGGCTTAATTAGTGTTAATAGGGGTTAGTATGAATTATAAGTTAAGTTTGGTTTTAAAGGTTGTCATTAGAACCTTTTTAGAAGTCTTTGGTATAGGTTTTGGATGTTTATTTTTTGAGTTGACAACTTTAGTTGTCAACTTGACAACATATTCTAACTTTATTTGGTTAGTACAATCAGTTTGGTGACTGTTATCAAACAATTGAAAGGTAGTTAGTAGTTTTAGTTGGTCTTTTGGGAGAGTCAAGGTCTATTTTAGAGAAATCCATGTGAGTGGAAGGAGAGAGAAGTGTTTTTGTGTACTGAGTCAAGTTTTTAATACAAAGAATCTATAGAAATAAAATTCCCTGCATACTTATAGTTTACTATCCCATGGAATAGTCCTAGCAACCATGACATGGTAATGGCATATAGAACGTGATTCTTGTTTAGATGATGCAAGGAAATCTATTTGTATTTTTTTATTTGGTTAAGTCATCTTTTTTATTTTTTTGTCACTAAGAACTTCAAGGAGTGACTGGTGTGGTGTAGACAGTGTCTAGTTAGGGGTACAATTAGCCAATTAAGTTTTGAAACCTCCATAAATATAAGGAACTCCCACCACTATGGTAATTTTGGTTTGGTGGGAGATGCCAATGATGTATTATATGGATGACTATAGGGAAGGATGCCAGTTGATGGAGAACAAGGAAAATCTTGGTAAAAACCAGTGAAGAGTGCATTTGAATAGCACTAGTCATGGTTGGGAGTGATAAGATGAATGAAGAAGGTAAATGATGATTGGAATGATCTATTGAAATAAATTTTAAGGTGTTAGTACCCTTAGTGTGGTTGTGAGTTGCCGGGAAGATTGATTTCTCTAAAACCCTTGATTTCTTGCCCAAGAAGTGAGGGTTTGGTGAATGGGCAATTAGATGAGTAGGTGGGATCATTCTAAGTTGAAAATTAGTGATCTTGAATCATGTTATAAGATTATTTTAGGTTGTGGAGTCTTGGAAGTCAAGGGATATAGGAGTTCCTTCTTTGAGTAAGGTTAATTAGGCCTAATTAAAGATGTAGTGGGTGAAATAAGTGTTCACCAATCAAATGGTGAGAGCATGAGATTGTTAGGAATTTAATAAATTTAAAAAGGGTATTTGAAAGTACAAAAAACATTGCTGGTTTTTTTGGGAGTTTTGGGAGAAAACTGCTGATTTTAGTGTTGGAAGGGCCACTAGGCAAGGCTAGAAATGCTATAGAAGAGAAAGGGTTGAAGATATATTTATTGGAGTGAATAGGGAGTTGGATCATGGTAAATATATCATTTAGTATTATCATAGCATTGGGATCAAGGTAAGTAGTCTAGTTTGGGTTTTGGTGTGTTGGAGGCACGAGGTGCACTAAGTTTGTAAGAGGGTATTGATACTTGGGGAGATTGGAACAAAGATAAGTGATAGTGAACTCATGAGTATGGTTGTGGGAATGACTTACAAATTCAGGGAACTCCATTTGATCTTTGAGTAGGACTGACTCCTTGAGTTGAGTTAGTCTATTTAAGGTGATAGTGAAGGGCTTTGCTTAGATTGTTGTGGGTGCATATCTATCAATTTGATTAGATTGTACTTTGAAAAAAAAATAAAACTCTTTCTTATATTATGTTGAATTTTGAAAGCTGGACATCGCAAGTATGAATGAAATTATCACAAATATGGCTTTGAAGTTAGTGAATGTTTAATGCATGAATTGTATTGGGTTTGTGCTAGGTATATAAATTTTATAATATACATTAGCCAAGTTAGATTAGTTAGTGTGTGTTTATTTAAGACCTTAGGAGGTCTTTCTATGTGGACTAGGTGAATTGGTGTTAGAGCCAAGGTCACTAATAAGTCTTTGTTAGTTGTTTTAGCAAATTTAGGCTTAGAAGCTAGAAGAAAAGATTTGAGTTGTAAATGTGTCCTGAACACATAGAAGAGGTGGAAAAGATACTTTAAGGTTATTTATGATGTTTATAAATCAATCTAGAGGGGTTAGAGGTCCTAGAAACAAGGATCGTAGCATATGTGCAAAGATGCCAAATGTTGTGGAAAAGTTGTCATGACAACATTTGTAATTTATTGCAAAGGTTGCATGCAACTCAGTTACCTTGGATCCCCTAAACATGAGGAGTGGAAAATCCACTAAGATGGCCTAGAATTTATTGGAAAGGCATCTACTACATATTGGAGACTCAATCTCGAGGAGGAGAGTTAGATTATAACAAGTTTTATGCAAGTAATAGTGGCTATGACTGTGATTTAGTGTACAAACCAAGCATTTTGAGCACTTGTGTTGTCGTATGGATGGAAAGAGAAAATTTTGAATTGGATTCATGTAGTAGGATTAGTTTCAAGCCTTTCTCATTGTTTGTGCTTTGAGCTTAGAGATAGTTTAGTGGCCTTAGTAAATTGTTTTCAAACTAGGTTGTTCACTAGTCCAATCCATACCAATTTGTGTTGTCATGGACCCCCCGTGAAATGTAACCATGGGAAAACCCTTAATTTGGATGGAAATGTTAGGGGAGTTATTTAGTGTTAAATATCTAGGATTAAGAGTCATGAGATGTAGGAGAATGATTTTAAGACCAAGCCCTAGGTGAGCTAGTAGTGCTTGGCTAGAGGTGAAGAAATGAGGAAATCTTGTAGGGTTTGAAGGTACTGTATGGAAGAACCACATGTACATGTGTGGTATGATCTAGGGAAGGTGGGTGTGAATTTTTAACAATTCACCAATCCATTATGGTGAGTTGTGAGCAAGAAACCAACAAAGCGCTATAAGCTAGGCCTATTAGCCCTATTAGCCCTACATATTAAGATACCTATGTACAAATTTCTTGAGAGTCTAAAACTAGAAAAATCTCTCATAAAATTCAAAAGGGTATCTAAATGTGGTGGTAGTTTTCAAACTTATTTGGAAAGTTTTGGTGAAAAGAGAAAAAAAGTCTCTAATTAGGCCTAATTGCTAGTAGGTCATTTTAGGCCTTTACAAGGAAAGAACTTGAACCTGGTTGGAAAAGGCTTGGAGATCCCTCAAAATGGATCCAAATGTAAGAAACATCAATGTTGATGGAGAGATAAGAACCACTGCAATGAAGTTCATGTGTTGATTGAGGTTGGCACTTGGAATCTTCTAAGTGTAGAAGGAAGAGTTGAAGAAATCTAAAGGTGTTTGTCCTTCAAGGTGAAGCACAAGGAGTAAGACTCTTGTAGAAGAGTAAGAGAAGGAATTAGTTAATAATCTAAGCCTAACTAGATCCTAGAGGAGATTTAGGATCATTGGGGAAAGTTAGAAGACTTTCCTAAGTACTTGTACAAGCATACCCTAGAGCACTTACACCAGATTTCAACAAGAAATATGCGTTTACTATTACATCCTATAATACACTTGAAAGATTTTATAACAAACTTTAGGCAACCATTGGCCAAATGCACATACTATTTTTTAAAGGTATAGGCAAGTGCTCTTTTTGTAATCACCGAGAACAATCAAGTGTTATGATTTGTTATGATTTCCTCCCATATGTAATCACCATGGATAACAAATTTCTTGGAAACACATCAACACCACATGTTAATACCTTCAATCTACACTTGCATATTCTCCTGCAATATATATATATATATATATATATATATATATATATGAAAGGTTAGTAGTATTTGATTGAAGATTAATATTCAAGTAAAAGATCAGAATTTATGTCATTGAATTAACAATTCTGCAGTTGCTAGATAATATCATTGAAGGCTCTGCAAAGTATTCCATCTCAGTGTTATCTAAAAATTGAATTCAAACATAAGTTCTACCCAGATCCTATTTCCTTAATAGGGTTAATGAGCAATGCTCCTTCATGGGGTTGACCCTATTAGGGTCGAGAGACAATGACACTTCACTATCTAAGAACAAAATTAGGTGTTTTTGATTCATTTTCTATAGAAGTTAAAATCATGCAAAACATTTAACATTACATTAAAAAATCATTGAGACTAGTTTTCACAAAAATCACAAATTTTGTGATTTTTGGTAAAAAACAACAACTACTATTTAGGTGAGTAATTCACAAAGGTTTTTGGCTTGGGGACTTGTGGCAAGTTCTTCAATTATCCTATGAACCATCAAAACATGCAAGACATGTGACCTACTTAAGCTTCTTTAAAGAATCATCATCAAAGGATATGCTATCTACATCAACTAGGATAATGAGACAATGTATAATAGGGCTCTCTTGGAATTGGGAGAGATGATGATCTCCATGGATTTACTAAAGTCTATTCAGATGTGTGTGAAGACAATCAATGCTTGATACAACACATAGTGTCACAAAGTATATCTTTCTCAACAAGGACAATCTCTAACTCACCAACTCCAAACAAGGTCTCTTGTGATATCAATGATTAAAAATTTAAGAGGTAAAGGCACAATAACCCAAGGTGCAAAAAGGCTTCTAATAATGGGGTAAGTAGCCTAATCTAAACTGGATCAACCTAGGGATATTGGAATAATAGGACAACAAAGCAATTTGATTGTAAAGTCTCAACTCAAGAACTCAAATTTTGTTCATTTTAAATGTCCAACTAGATGTATCGATAGATTTTTAATCATGAACCAAGCACACAAGACAACAATCAGGGATTTCAAGCAAATGTCTTCACTATATTAATGCACTTGAAACATCTCAAATGAGATCATCTCATACAAATAGAATATTTCAAGGTGCTAAGATGTCCAAGTAACTAACTAGGATGTGAAATAACAATGAATTGAATAAAAAATCATTTCTCGATGCAAAAATAGATTTGGAAAGATTTGAAAAAAAATTCTAATGTTGCAAGAATCATGACAATTGGAAACAATAGTAGATAATTTTTTGAAAACAAAAAACACTTCAACTAAAGTTTGATAAACCAGTGTGGAAATCCAAATTGAATTTTAGGAACATGTGTGTGGTCTATCATCTATTGAATATAGCAAATATGGTTTCTCTAAAATGTGTGGGAATAGTTAGAAACATGAGAGTGTTGAGCTTGAAATTAGCACCATGAATGAATATATTGTTGGTTTAGAATTTTCTAAATTGGGTAAAGAGCAATACATTTTCCAATGATATATTATCTACTCTTGGGATGTTAGATGGTGAGGAAAATAGATTGTCCATTAGGACTCTTGATATAATTAGGATTTCAGACCCCAAAAATGGAAATCTTAACCAACAATGCAATTATGTTAGTATCTCCTTAGATAGAGTCAAATGAGAATGATGAGAAAATTAGGACTTCTGGGCAAAAAAATGGAAACATGGATGAGAAGATGATGGAAGGTGTTGAGGAATGTGTTGGAAAGGGTACATGAATTTTTTTGTTCTAAAGCATAAATACTATGGGAAAGGGGCCCTAAATTAGAAATGGTTGTATATAGAGCATAAATGACAGGGATCTTGAAAATGGACTACATCCCAAATGATAAATACTTGGATAATGAAAAAAGAATATGAATATGTATTCATAATACATAACACAGTTGGGGAAAAATGATGCCATAGATTAAATCAACCATGTACTCAACATATGTGATCTAAAAATCATAATGAAAATCAGTCTATATGCATGACATATGAGCTCCAACTATAGTCATCCAACGGTGTAAAAAGACTTGTATAGTATTGCAATTTATAAATTCATCCTCCACTGCACATGACTTAATATTGTTTGACCTAGATTCTTTACGAAGCTATGCAATTAAAAGTATTTTCTTAGAAGAAGGTTTAGGTGTTGAGGAAAACTCACTTGCAAGTGAAGATTTTGTTGAAGGTGATGGGGAAGAACAAGTGAATCTACACTTGAAATAAATTAATATTTCTAGGGCAAGGTTCTGGAGCTAACCCTTGTTCAAAAGCTACACAAGCAACATAGTTATCAAAATATATCATAAGTCTTGGTATCCTCTCTATTAATAATTTTTCTTAGCGGTGTTTCTATGCTTTGTGGATCCTCTTGTCTAGTTGCTACCGATAATTTTATGTTAAAAAAATAATTCAATTCTGTTTCAAACTAGTTGAGGATTTTGTTCCTCAAAATATTGATTTGTTATTGCAACAAAAAAGGCTCAACTTAATAGGGTAGGATAATAAAAATGGGTTCCTCATTGTAGCACAACCATTACTAAAATGGAGAGAATTAGATCCCTATGGAAGGGCCTCACACATTTTGCCACACATTTGACCCTCAATTACATGATCAAGATGAAGACTACTACTATATTATAGGTTGCCTTACAATATTCTCTGACAAGAAATCTTAGCAATGCAAGCAGGACGATGGTTAGATTTGGTGTAGGGATGTTGGACTCCATTGTAATATCACACCATTTGAGGTAGTGGTGCAGAGCACCTTGACCATCTCCCATGAAATTTGAGTTATAATTAGCATGTTAGAACCTATTTAGGGTGCCTAGGAAAGTATATTAGAACTTAAAATGCAAAACGTGGAAAAAGAAGTGTTAAAATTACCAAGAAATGTTGTTAGCAATTCTTTACAAAAATTGACAAAGTGTATAAGGTGAATAGTCATCCATCTTATTTGAGCCATTAGGGAGGTAAAAAGTCATGCTATGCTATAAAGCAATGCAATCTCACATTATTGATATAGAGGGAGATATGGAGAAGGTAAATGAAAGGTTTTGTGTATGGTTTTTAAAGTAGAAATCAATTTTTTGTGTAATATTGCTGATATAATGGTATTTATATTATAGTCCTTCTATTTTCTCCTATATTTCATGGTTATGGTGGTTATTAAGTTTCTTATATAGAGAAAAGAAGATCTAGAACTACTGTTGATATTATAAAGGGATATAGCATCAATTGGTGATTAAAAAGAAGAGCTCATTGCTCTCGATTAGGCAGTAATGTTTGAATGACAGTCATTGTTTCTTCTTCATATCTCGTGGTTGTGGTATTAATTAAACTTCCTATATACATAGAAATGAAGGTTGATAGTGAATGTTTTGTCTAGTATCCTGGGGTTATCACTATTAAACAATACATCGTTGGAGAGGGAAAGGATCATAGTCACCTTTCTTGTCCACTTTCTCACTTTTCATCACACATCACAATTGAATTTTTGTTTTTTCTTACAACATTATTCTAGGGTCTTTTTACACCATGCATGCTTCTTATAACTTCTATATTCTTAAATTTCACATTGTAACGTCCCGCTTGGGAACCTAAAAGAAATAAAACATCACAAAAATAAACATCAGAAGATTATAAATAGAATATTAGAAAACACCTAGTTTTTAGCCACATGATTTAATTCCATCAATTTATCTTGTTTAATTTGGGTCATAAAGATGTGTTTAGAAGTAAGGTAAGAATATACATGTTAATATAAATTGTTATGCTAATATACTTATTTAAATCAATAAGTATTTAAATATCCAATCTCTTTGCATATAAAATATCATGCAATATTATCATGTTATTAATTTAAATAATCTTAAATCATAAATGATTTAATTAATAACATAAATGTATATTAATAGATAAAATGCTAATATCAATTTCATTTCTAAAATATTAATTTGACTTCTATTTTAGTCTAATATTAACATTTTATTTTCCTTTAATTCATAATGCAAATAGAGCTAAAATTATAAATTTAATTTAATTATTTATAATTTCTCTCATAAAGTCAAATAGTTATTAACTAAATGATTACAAAGTGAACTCTACCACAACTTCTCTTAAAATACAATAACATTATAAATATTTATTTATTAACTTTTCTCTTGCATTAATAATTATAAAATCATTTATATGCAACTAAGAGTTTAGTTAAACTTAAATAATCACTAATACTAATATTCACTTTATAACTAAATGGATAATATTTATTTTATTTTAGAAATTAATAAATTATTATTATTATTTTAAATAAGTAAATCTAAAAAGTAAACTATATAAAATAAAAATACACATGCAATTAGTATTTTCGCATGTCTTTGATCTCTCAAATCATGCAACCATATTATACTTAGTTTTCTATTTTTAGCATATTTTTTTTCACATGCATGTAACCCTACTATACTTAGCTTTCTATTTTTAGCATAATTCTTTTCACATGCATGTAACCATACTATACTTAGCTTCTATTTTTAGCATATTTGTTTTCACATGCATGTAACCCTACTATACTTAGCTTCTATTTTTAGCATAATTATTTTCACTCGCATGTAACCCTACTATACTTAGCTTTCTATTTTTAACATAATTGTTTTCATATGCATGTAATCCTACTATACTTAGCTTCTATTTTTAGCATAATTGTTTTCACATGCATGCATAACTTCAGTTAAAACATGCTTTCCTCTCAATTAATCTTTTTTTTTTTCCAATAGATTTTGTGATTAAATTATTTTAGATATAAGAATAAGATTTATCTATATTTAGAAAATTCATGATAATCTCATGGTTCTAATGACAAATTTAAAGTTGAAACCCTAACTGTTCAATTTATTATTTTCTTCCAAATTTCTATAATCAAATATTCCCTATATTGTCTAAAAGAGTTTTAAAAGAATACAATCACAATAATTTTCTATAGCTTTTCCATAATTTTCCTCAGTCAAGTTTTCTTGATTAATAAGTTTTCCTTTTCAAAATCTACAACATAATTCCTTATTCAACAATCAATACAGTAAATTAATAAGTAATATGTAAACACCCAGAAAAAAATGAAGTAGACAGATCTTTCAATAAAATTCTACAATGAGTTTTCAAACCCTACCTCAAAACCATGGCTAAAATACGAGACAATCTATGAATGCATACAAATCTTGACCTCCTAAAACATTCAACAATTCTTTTGATTCAATTCTGAATTTTGCTCCCCAAAACCTGTGTGTGTAGAAATGAGCTCGAATCTCTTAATAAATAGTTTAACTCTACCTAGGGTTTCTAATTTTTGAACATGCAAAGGTCTCTCCTTAAAATAAACATTTATTATTTAATCCTTTCATGCACACTTAAAGAAATTTTTAATTAAAATATTCTTTTATATTTTCTTTTCCTCCAGTTTATTAATTAATACAAGCACTAATTAAAGTATAGTTTATTATTTAAAATATTATTAGTAATAATCAAAGCTCATTGTTTAAATGCAACTCTAATTTAATTATTATTAAATAAATAATTATAATAGAGCAATATTAAATCTTTAATATTTTAATCCTTTTTTTGTCCAACCTCTTAAATTAGACTTTTAAATTAAATCTTTTAACTTGAAGTACATATTTAATTAATCTATAATTAATTAAATATCATCATATTCTAATTTCTCTTTAACCAATTTTCTAAATTTAGACTTCTAAATTAAGTCTTTTAAATTTAAGCATATATTTAATTAGTTTTTTAGTTAATTAAATATTTTCATGCTTTAATATTTTATTTTTAATCAAATAACATTTAATAATTCTCAATATTATATGATTAACCAAAATATTATAATTAAATCATTTACGAAATAAATCACATAGTGAAATCCACATAAAAGTAACATTACAAAAACATACCAAAGCTCAAAATTAAACAACATAGACAAAGATAAACTCATAAACTCATGAGTTTAAAAAGGGTGGAAAGCCAAATACATTTCTTGTGGAAAGTCAAATACATGTCCTCCTTCTTAGGATAAGTAATTAGGCTATTACTAGGATTAGACTTGAACATTATCTCTCCATTTTTACTATTGAGTTATTGTGATAGGGCACACTCATCCTGACAATTTAGGGAAGTTGATGCCCAGTACCTACATTCTATATAAAAGACGAGCATGTACATATATATAAATATATCTAAACTAAACAAGCAATGGCAGTGAGTGGTACATCGTGTAGATCCTAACTAGTAGGTAACTACAACTCTCTCCCTTAACCACATCAAACACGTCAGACATAAAGATAAAATAAAAATGTGCACCATACACATGTGAGTATGGGGTAAGTATCATAATAATCACAAGTCAAACATAAAATGCTCAGGTATAACAATGCATTATTATGAATATGAAATAGTCATCATTAACAACATCATATCACATTGCTATGAAAGAAATCTCATTTATTAACTATGAATCATTAAAGCATCATTAATGCGCTAGTAACCACAATCATTAAATAACACATGAAATATAGTCAACCAAGTAATCATCACTGATATATCACTCATCTAAGTCATGAAATAATATCATAAAAATATAATTCTAGTATCTCTAAAACTAATCAATACATAAAATTAGCCTAAAAGAATTTGGCAATCATAACATAAAAGCAAACTATGGGTGGGCATTACACACATATACATATTTATCAATTTTTCAATTATCACAATCTCTTGTGCTGAGATACCTTGATCTTTTCTTCTCATGTCTTCATTCAAAAAAGTTGTTGTAACAAAATCATACTACAACATACCTTCCTTTATTATTAGATTTTAGAGCTACTAATTTTAATCACCACTCCTTTCCAACTATCAGGAAGGGAGCACAAAAATAAGATGGCCCTGATTTCTTCTTCAAAATTACTAGCATAGTAGCTTCCTGCAACTTCCTGCTGATCACCATTCTACCCCAATATTATATTCATGTATTATATTTATAAAAAGTAATTTCCTTACTTTCAATGTTACAAGAAGCAAAAGTCTAAAAGCATTTCAATCCATAAAAATAATTAAATTGATTTATGTTACAATTAGTCTTCAATAACCAGGTCCTGATTGCTCAAATGAAACTTCAAATTTTTAGCACATAAATCTAAAATAAACTTTGAAGTATCAAAACAACCTCGTGCAAGGAGAGATCACAACTGATTATGGATTAAATGGAATGAGAACAAAATGAAAAAAAGAAATGTAAGTCAATTTATACAGATCTTCATTCATTATTGTATCAAGCATTTATTTTTTATCATACGATATAATTAAGAAGTGGATAGCAAAGGAAATGGTTAATGAGTGAAAATCAATAGAGTTAAGTGTTATATTGCAATTAATATAACTATGTCTTTGAGCATTTTCTTTGGAAATCACCTAATTCAATTGTTAAACTATCAACAACTCAAAAAACATTAAATAAATTACCGAATTCAATTGTTAAACTATCAACAACAATTTTTCACTTATCCATATCAACAAGTCTTAACTATTTGTTCTTAATTTAGTGACCAAAAGTAAACTTGACCATTGAATATAATGATGTTTTAGAATAGCCATTTTAAAATGTCCTTTTGCAGTCTGTTTGTAAGTATCACTGAGACCTTTTACTACTAATTCTTATTGAAAAAAAATTCACAAATGCCTTGATGATTATTGATAAGAAACATTGGTTTTAATTTATATATAGGTTTTTCAAAAATAATTTAAAAAATAAAGATGAGGAAAAAACCAAAACATTCATTCCAAACAAAATCAAAAGACTCAAAACACAATGGGAAAATCAAAAGATTAAGAGAAAAACCGTCATCCTAATGTGAGTTGTTCTATCTACATATCTAAATCCCATATGAGTAAAAATAACAAACGTTAGATGAAATTGTATTAATTGCATTAGATTATTAAATTATCTCCAAAAAAAAATGCCAAACTCACTACTTTCATTGTAATGCAAGCAACAACAAAAGCTTCAAGCGTAATAATACCAAGGGTAAATAACCAGGTCTTATAGCTTAAAGGGAAGATGATAAAGATACTAATGGGGTATAAAACTTATTTAACTGTTTCAAGTGAACATTATTGTGTTAGATGGTATAATTGGAATTTTAACAGACATGTATGCAGAGGAATGTGAAGTGTATGTTTAGCGTGTGAAATGTTTAACAAAATTCCTCTAAAGAAATGTGAAGCCATAGACACTAGACGTGAACTGTTTAATAGAATTCCCCAAGAAAATGTAGTCTCATGGCAACTGATGATCTCTAAATGCACAATATGCACATGAAATGACCAACACAAAAATTAAAGGTTATTTTTATTACTCTTCTCATGAAAATTGTATCATTTTCTCTATCTGATGAAGAAAACAAATGTCCACTAGATTTACTGACATACAATAATAACTATTAAAAATTAAATCCATTTAAATGGAGCTATGATGAATTACCTAAGAGAAGATTTTTCCCTCTATTGTTCTCCCTCTTCCTCTGCTCTGCCAGAAAAAATGTAAAATAAAATAGGCAAAGAAGCCAATGTGCAGATTTTACCCAAAACTTAGTGATGGAAACTTGAAACTAGCTGTCAAACATCTACTATGGCAGCTCCAAATCTGTCAAATGTTTGCAATGGCAATTGAAACCTTCAAACGTCTACAATGGAAACTCGATCAACTTGCAAACCACATGAGAAGCGCAAACGTAAATAGAAAAATCTCCAATGGAAACTCAAAATGCAATAAACAATAATCTCCAATGCAAACGTAAATAGCAAAATCTCCAATGGAAACCTGAAATGGCTCCCGTGCATGTAGAGCTCTCATTGAACAAACTACTTTTGCAAAAATGAAAATATTTTTCATGATTTTTTTCTTTTTTACAATTAAACCTCATTTGGTCAAAATTTTGACCAAATTAGGCCAAAAAAGAAAGATTTCAAAGGCCAATTTGGCCTTTGGTCAAAAATATTGGTTGAAAAATTAGTGAAAATGTACTGATGTGGTTATTGAGAACTTTTGTTATGCTAATTTCCACTTTTTTGAAAAAGGAGAGTGTTGATATTTCTTCATTATTAAATATTCTTTTGTTTCTTTCCTTGGACATATCTCCCATTACAGGATTGATGGAGCTATTTTCCATATGTTATTTTATACTTTGTTACTATTATTTTTAGGCCATATTTTTTAATGATCCCAAAGGCTGAAAGTTTGGGTAGTAGTCCAATTTAGTTTCTTGTTTAACCATTACTAGTTTTTTTGGGCAAAGGGGCATTGATATAGTAAATGCTCTATTGTTTCTGAGTCATTTTTACATAATGGGCATCTAGTAGGTCCCTCGAAACACATTTTAGTAAATTTGTTTGCTATTAAAATTTGGTTATGAATTGTTGCCTAGAGAAAAATACTTTTCTTAGGGAGGCATATTATGTCCCAACATAAATTGAGAGGTATGTTTGTTTTCTCCCATCTATGAGAATTGATGATTTATTCTTTTTTTTTTGACATGGTATTTCCTATTTTTGGAGGCTCTCCATATTATTTGATCTTGTCTTTCTTTATGATTAGTTTATCTTTGAAAAATAAACTATTAAATATTATCTTTTCCTTAGTGGTTAAATTGTGTCTTTGATATCTTTCCATTTTCATTTTTCCCTACCATCCTTGTTTATCTTATTTTTATAGTCACTGACATGTTTTCCCCACTGGTTAATCAAAGTTTCTTTTACATTTATAAGGAGGTTATAGCTATCTAGTGTTTGGTGTCCATCCCATGAATCTTCTTAGAGAAGGGCTTCTACACCTTGTCATATGTCCCATGTTGAATTGTTGGTGATAAGAAGTCAACATTGCATCATAAAGTTCCAAGTTTGTAAATCTTTTGGAGGGTTACTAGTTCTAAATAGTGATAGTGGATCCACACTATTAAGGTACTTTTGGTAGAGGATTTTTGCCCATTTATTTTCCTTTATGGTACATTCTCCATACTAATTTTACACCTAATGCTTCATTTTGCCAACTAGGGTTTTTCATACCTAATCCACCAGATTCTTTCGATTTGCAAAAGTTTTCCCATTTGATCATAGATATTTTTTTCTTTTCCTCTAACCCATTCCAAAAGAAATACCTGAGTTTATTTTCTAACTCCTTTTTCACTCCTTTGGGCAAAGGTATGTATGACATTTGGTATATAGGTGTTGCAAAAATATAATTATTATTTATATATTAAATATAAGATATATATTGTGATAGATTTTGAAAAATTATTATTGAGGTATTGGAAATTTTGATGTCTATTTGTATGAAGGTTTAAATTCTTACAAATTAATCATTTTTCATTAAATTCGTAGTGTTTCTCTCATCCGTTTAACGTATGACATAGATGTAGCTTTGACATTATGTTGTGGTTGTCATTGTTTAGTTAGATGAGATCTCTTTTGTGATGTCTTATTTTGGCTCTTGATATTTCATTGTTTCTTTATGTGAGTAATGGTACTTACTTTATGCTTGGATAGATATATGTTTATGTTTCATAATCATGTTGTAACCAAAAGGCATTGGTGCCTTTTTGGTGATTTGGATTATGTTGTTGCATTGAAAAGTTGTTTATTTTCTTATGTTCGGTTATGAGAACCATCATAGTGTGACTTTTTGCATACCCGATTTGGGATGCTAGACCTTCTAAGGATATTATCATGAGTAATGTCAACTCACTATGATCTTGGTTATTTGGACCTGAGCTTAACTCTTTTATGTGATTCAATGATTATTCTTTTGTTAGGATTGTATACTAGCATTATGAGATGCACTTGGTTCAGTTCATTTTGTGGTTCTTATCAATATCATTATTAATGTTTGGTTCATTTACATTTGACAACATTTTGAGTATATGCATCTTTATATGTTATTATTGATTCATTGATGTACGTGTTAGTAGTCATTGAATATTATATTTTATCTTCTTTGGTTATCATCTAAATTATGATTTTGGTTATAATTAATATATTCTCTTAGTTGTTGTAAGTCTCATTTAATGCTTTAATTTGAAGTGAAATATTTATTTATGGTGCATATCAAGGATTAAATATAAAAGGAATAGTTTTTTAGCATTTAAATACATACAATTGAATGCAAAACTAAAGCATCATTTCATTAGGTACATTTTTGGTTATGATATATATGTACTTTAGCTATTTGTAGTGTGAGTGGCTACACTTGTCAGCATGTTTTAGTGAGTAGATAAAAAACATTGACCTCACTTAGTTCCACATGGTGTGTCTTATCCTCAATAGTAGCATACAAGATAGTTATAGTGGTTAAACCTCGTATTTAGCCAATATCATCCTTTATGAGTGATGTATTTTGTATTGCAATATCAAACCTTCAATTATTGTTAAAGTAAAGTTCATATTTAATATGCGTATATTTTGAAAACAATTGAAGTGTTTGCACATGATCTATTATCCACAATTCATCTCAGTTGAGTCAATTGAGTTAATTTAATTAGATGTAGCTATTAAAATATTTTGGCTATTTTTATATAATCAATAATTTAGTTGTAGTGAAATTTGAATTAATCTAGAATTGATTTAATTTAATTCCTGGTTGAGTTGGATTATTTTATTTGGTTTTAATTTATTGATTTGGTGACTTTTTTATTTTAATCTTTTTGACTTTTGAGCAAAAAGCAACTTTCTATTTGAGAACTAGAACTCATTTTGTCACTTCACATTTTTCAACTAAAAACATGTTCAAATCTTCTTGTGACCATTCGATCTTTTTCTTGGAGCAATAGATCAAGCAATTTTTTGTGGATAGCGACTCATTGGAACTATGTCAAGATTGCTCCACTTTGTCAAACATTTTATTTGGTTTTGTGGGGTTTTCAACTTTCTTTTTCCATTTGGGTGTTTTCACCATTTGAGGTAGGAAAAACCTCATAAATCTTCTTGTTGAAATTTTGAATTTGTAGTTATTATGTTTAGTTTGTGTGTTGAGATTAAGAAAAACTCATTCTTTATTTATTTACTTCAATTCTCGTTTAGACTTTTACATTTTAGAAATTTGAAGTGAACGTGAAACAAATGTTATGTTGCCCTATTTTTAAGAATGAATAAAAATTTAGAATATAATGTGTTTTTGTGATGTTGGACGTAGTTAGAGCCAAAGGGTATTTTTGGTATATTTTATTTTTGAAGTTTTAATTTTGATGCTTTTTTTATGGCCTTCAGTGGCATAAACAACTTGGGACTTGCTTTGGTTTGAGTTGCACTTCATAAAAAGTTGGAACTTTATAAAACAATTGGTAAAAGGAAATTGCCCTTTTTTTATTAAATTTATAATAAAACAATTACATAAGTGTTTTTTTCCCTTTGTCATATGCATGCATTGGGGGAAAAAGAGCATGGAAGAAAACCCCTGATCTGACTTGGGATGCAAGCATCTAGTCTACATAATACAATTGCCCCTTTATATTGAGAGGGCTTTGAGAAGGCATTCATTCTTCTTAATTTAGTACTTTTATATTTTTATGACTTTCTCCTATAGAGAGACAATGCCTTCAATTTTCTTGTAGTTTACATTCAAATAATTATGTTGTCATATCTCTTTGTTCCCCTATTCTTCATAATATTGAACTTGCAATTCTATCATTTTGGCTAAGATCATTCGTTAGTTTCCTTAAAAAAATCTTGATATAGAAATTAGTTTATTAAAATGATAGCATTAGAAAATTGAAAATCTACAGATATGCTTCCTATATTATCCTCATAGATTATAATTAAGGAGTGTAACCATTAGAAGAAATATTTTTAGGTCCATTTATATTGTTAGTTATTGTAACTGAGCAAATACTCTTCTATTTAAGCCTACCCTTCATTAAAAAGGTAAATTCTTAGATATCTAGATTGGTGCCTATGATTAGCTTTGAATTCTAATTAGAATGATTTTAATAGGTAAGGGGATTATTTTGGCTTTAATGTTTGTAAAGAAGATTAATACTAATATTATCCTTAGCAACTTATAAATTCAATCTAAATTTAAAACAGTTGGTTACCTTGAAAATACTACAAATGACCAAAATCATTAGATAGTTTAATAGGGAAATATTATAATAATGTATAATCTATTAACCTTATTTGAGAAGGCTAAAAGGGAATGAACAAGTTTAACTCTGGAGAAGTATCAATTTATTTGTTATCTTGGTTTTATGTTGTAGTTTATGTAAAGCTTCAACTACTATAAATTGTCAATGTTTATTGATATATTATGTTGATCATAAAAGTAGCCTATTTATGATTGAGTTAATATAAAACCCATTATCAATAGAATTATGCACATAGAGCTTCACATTTAAACATATTCTACTAATATATGGTTTTGAAAGATGTCTATGAGACAGTAATGAGACATCATCATCATTATCTACTAAATGCAACCCTTGATATTTCTTTACCCCATGCTCTAATAGAATTAAATTATCTAGATATTCTTGAAAATATGAAATGTCTCAAATAAATTAAAAGGTGATCAAAGAACTTTAGAACATTGGGAAATTCATTAGGAAGTACAAATATAAACTGATTAGAACATTAAAAACCAAACAATATTGAATGGTGATTTATAGTCATGAATTACACACACACATGCACGCACGCACGCACGCACACACACACACACACACACACACACACACACACACACACACACACACACACACACACACACACACACACACACACACACACACACACACACACACACACACACACACACACACACACACACACACACACACACACACACAAGTTAAAATCAGTGTACATGCATGATAGAAGGAGAATGAGAATCCTCCTACTCTAAAAATTCTTTAGCTTCTCTACTAGGTATTTCTAATAGATTGATATCTAGATTAGAGATACTCTCCCATGCTCCCACCTTGTCTTCTACCAAAATTTTATAATTTTAATGTGGTTTCATTTTGTGGAATGATTTACTTTATGTAGATTAGTAAAATGGAGGGTTTGAGCCTAGATGGAGTTTTTGCGGTCTATGCATATGACATGGGGACAATGAAAGAGGATAGAACATGTGGAATAAAGTCAACTTAAAAACCTTTAAATATCCCCTATTTAGAGTTACACACAAAAAATTTATACAAAATTCAAAAGGCCAACAGAGAACACAAGGCCAAGTGCAACATATTTATAGGTGTAATTATTTAACTTTGCATACGAAATAGTAACATGCCCAGCTATGAGGCCTTTTGGGTTGTGGCCTTATATAGAATCAATAATTACAATTCAGAGTCCAAGCTCACATTTTCTATCTTTGTAAGAATGATGCTTTCCTACATCCAACCAAGCTTCTTTTATAACTAACTAAGCCACAAGTGGGATAGTCAAGCATTTAATTACAATATAGGTCCATTATTGGAAGAGTAAACCACAATCCAAGAAAAGAAAAAATTAAACCATGCACACATAGAGATAGGTCCACATGTGTGTTAGGAGTTGGCTTCTAACTATGCAAGACACCACATAAGCAGAGGAAATAGTGCTAATCAAAACAACATTCCTTGTTGGATGAAAATAATAAGAAAACAAGCACAATAGATAATGACACAGAAGTCAAGAACTATGAAATGTTAGAACTTGTACACTTAGGACAAGGATCTAGGATAGGTCCTCGACATGATATCAACTACACACAAAGAGAAACCAAAAGAAAAAATGACTATTTCATGAATAAAGTTCTGGTATAGAAAACAAGAAATGTTTTTTTGGTTAATGCAAGATTGCTTTAGACTAAGGTGCTTTTGCATCAAACACCTAGGGTAAGAAGAGAACAAATATCCACATTAGGAATCAAGAGTATTCTGACTTGAATCATATAGATCAAGTTCAACTTATGATATCCATGAACTATCTTCAAAAAAATTTCTTTTCCACTGAATAAGGTACTCCATTGAATCTTTTCCTCTGGGGCTTCTACTTATTCTAGTATTCAAGATCTTAATGCCTTCTTCTTTCTTCTTGGGATAATCTAGGTTATCAATCAACCCACTTTTAGGCTCATGATACTCAAAGATATCAAAGATGTTGAACATGGGTTAAATATCCATATCCAGGCAACTCTACTTCAAAAGCATTTCCACTATTAGGTTTTCTTAGAATTTTACAAGGTCCAAACTTCTTCATTTTCAATTTGTTGTAGGTTCTATCTGGAAATCTATTTTTCTTCAAATGAAGCATTACCTAATCACATTCATTGAAATATTTATGTCTTCTCCTCTGATAAACTTGCTATTTATATTTTTGAGTACTATATTGCAAAGTGTCCCTTACATCATCATACAAACCATTTATGAAACTTACAAAGTCTTCAACATTAACACTACTCTTCTCGTCCTTACTCAAGTTTCTCAATTTTGTAGTTCCTCTAGGGTGTAGTCAATTTATGATTTCAAAAGGTGTCTTCTTAGTACTTCTATTCACAAAGTTGTTTTATGTAAATTCAACTTGTGTCAAGACCAAGTTCTAATTTGTAGGCTTACTTCCAACCAAGCATCTCAACAAATTACCCAAACTTCTATTCACAACTTCAGTTTGTCCATCAGTTTGAGGGTGAAATGTAGAACTAAAATTTAATTCAACATCCAACTTCTTCTAAAGTGTCTTTCAAAAATATCCAATGAACTTATTATCTCTATCTGAAATAATCCTCTTTGGCAATCCATGCACCCTCATCATCTCTTTGAAAAATAGCTCAACTATGTGTATTGCATCATATATTTTCTTGCAAGGTATGAAATGTGTCATTTTAGAAAATATGTATACTACTACAAAGATAAAATCAAAACCTCTCTATTTTTTAGGTAATCTAAGTATAAAATCCATGCTTATGTCCTCCCAAGGTCTACTAGGAATAGGCAAAAAAAAATTAAAACTCAAATTTTGACTAGTTCCTTTTGCTACTTGACAAACTTCACAACTTATCACAATTTACTGAACATCCTTATACAACTACAACCAATAGTATCTTTCAACAATCAACTTTAGTGTCTTATCAATCTCAAAGTGTCCAACAAGTCCACCACTATGTTTATCTTTAATGATGTTACTTCTCATAGATCCTTTAAGTATGCAAAGTTGAATTCCTTTGAATAACATGTCATCTTGAATGAAATAATTAGTCTACTTATCTTGTTCAACTATCAAATGGTACTTACTAGCTTTCCAAGGATCTGCAAAATCAAGATCAGTGTCATACAAAGTCTTCAAATCATCAAAACCAAGCACTTCAACCTTCATTCCAATTAGCAAACCCCTCCTACTCAAAGTATCACCAACTTTGTGTTATTGTCCACTTCGATGTTTCAACACAAAGGTGAAAATTTGCAAATATTCTACCCATTCCATATGTCTTTGATTTAATTTGTTCTGACTTCTAATGTACTACAAGGCCTCATGGTTTGTATAGAAGAAAAATTCCTTAGGCATCAAATAAAGTCTCTATTTCTTTAAAGCTTGGATGATAGCACATAATTCTTTATCATAAACTAAATATTTATTTCTAGCATCATTCAATTTATCACTAAAGAAAGCTATAGGTCTTCCTTCTTGACTCAAAATAGCTCCAATTGCATTCTCACTAGCATCATAGTCTACTTGAAAAACCTTAGCGAAATCAGGAAAAACAAGTGCAAGTAACTCTACAACTTTTTGTTTTGCTGTTTCAAAACTCTCATTTTCTCATTGTGTCTATTTGAGATCATGTTTATCTCCTCTCATTGTTTATGTCATATCATTACATATTCAACTAAATTTTTTGATAAACTTGCCAACTCGTGAAATGATCTAACTTCTCCAAAACTTGTAGGTGTAGGCCATTCTAGTATAGCTTTTACCTTCTCAGGATATATCTTCAAACCTTTAGTTGAAATCACAAAACCAAGATAAACCAGGTCCTCTTTGATAAAAGACAAATTGTCAAGTTAATTAATAACTTTTCCTCTTTCAACCTCTGTAACACTTGTCTTATATGCTCAAGACATTCCTTTTTAGTATTACTAAAAATCAATATGTCATCAAGGTATACAATCATAATTTTGCACAAAAATCTCTTCAAAAATTTATTCATCAATCTCATGAAAGTACTAGGTGCATTAGTTAAACCAAAAGGCATAACCAACCATTCATACATGCCTTTATTAGTCTTAAAAGAAGCTTCCTATTCATCTCCTTCTCTGATTCTAATATGATGATATCCACTTTTCAAATAAATTTTGGTAAAGTATCTAACTCCACTCAAACAATCCATAATGACATCGATCCTAGGAAAATGAAACCTATACTTTACTATGATCTTATTTATAGATTTGGAATCCGTGCACATTCTCTGTTCTTTATTCTTCTTAAGTGCCAGTGCAACAGGTATTGCATTAGGACTCAAAATTTCTCTTATCAAACCTCTCTCAAGCAACTCTTGCAATTGTCTATTCAAATCAACATTCTTTGTAGGGGCCAATTTATGTGGTGCTTTGTTTGATAGGCTAGCTCTAGGTATCAAACTCATACAATGACTAATACTTCTTATAGGAGGCAATCCATTAAGTACATCTTTAGAAGCAACATCTTGGAATTCATCTAACAAAGCTCTTATCTCAGATGCATGTTCAAGTTCATCTTGGTTTTTAGTCTTCCTACGAATTAAGGCAAGGCATATGTTTTGCTCCTTCATATCTTTAACAATTTGATTTCCATTTACCAAACAAACTCTTATAGTACAATGTTTCTCATCAATTTTCCCAATAAAAGGAAATAAAAAATATGCTTCTTTCCATTTGCCCAATATATTGATTCAATATACCATCATGCAATGCTTGTGTATCATATTGCCAAGGTCTACCCAGCAAAATGTAACAATAATCCATAGGCATACTATCACACAAGACTTCATCATAGCAATTCCCAATTTTGAATTTCATAGGGCATTTTTCACTTACCATTGATTTATGTTCATCTTGAATCCAAGAAACATGATAAGGGTTTGAATGTCTAAACCTTTGCAACTTCAGCTTGTTTACCAATTCCTTAGAAGAAAAATTATCTAAATTGCAAGTGTCAATGATCACTTTACAACATTTACTATTCATTTTACATGTGGTTTTAAACAAAATCCTTTTCAAAAGAGGTCCTTCATCCAAATTTTCATTTTATAAGATCCTTCTTATCATTAGGTTCTCACATTTATTAGATTCAATAGGTGTTTCAATAACTTCTTCACAAGACAAAATATTTTGGTTACTTCCTCCAAGTTTTTTACTATAATTAATACATTCAAAATCTTTATGTACTTCTTCATCACATTTATAACAAGAACCCTTAAACCAAGATATTTTGTCCCTTTTACCATTATTAATGTTCTAGAGTAATCAATATAGCTACTTCTAGTGTAGTACCTCTTTTTCCAGTACATCTTTCCAATCATATTTTCCTTTCTCTTGCACTTCTGATTTGCTACTTTTACCAAAGATTCTACCTCTATTTCTTTAAAAGCTTCCACTTCTTCCTCTTTATATTTGATAATTTTTATTCACCAATCTTTCTTTAGAATTTAGAGCATATTGATATGCTTCTTCTACACTATCCATCTTCACATAATTGTTCTCATCTTGAATTGATGTCTGCAAGCCATTCAAATATCTAGCCACCTTCTCAACTTCATCATCCACATGTCCAAATTTGATATCTAATCTATAGAATTCCTCAATATATTCCTTCACACCCATGTCCTTTTGCCTCAAATTTTCATTTTCCTCTATAAATTCACCTAGTAATCACCAAGGAGAAACTTCTTCTTCATCTTTCCAATCATCTTCACCCATGTCTTGATCTTTTCTTTTCCCCTTTTCTGTCTTTCAGTTTGTAAGTGATCCCACCAAAGTAAAGGATGACCCTTCAACTTTGTGACTTCTATCTTAATCTTCTTAGTACTAGGAGTACCTTCATTCTCAAAGTATTTATCTATCCTGGAGATCCAATCCAATACAATATTTTTCTCAAGTCTTCCATCACAGTGCAAGCAACTTCAACAACAACTCTAGCATTCTCCGTAGAAAAAACTCTCATAATCATTTCCTCGTCTTACTCAAACTTAGGTTTAGGGTTAGGGTTAGGTGTTTCCTCTTCATCATGATTAACATCTTCAAGATGTACACATCTTCTTTGCATTGTCTCAACAACTTCAAGTCTCACTACAATCTGCCTTAGCATGTCCATAATTGCATTATCAACATTTCCTCTACCATGAACCATCTTGACAATAGTTCATGTAAGATCATCACCTTCTACAAGTTATAGGTTAGATTTCAATCTTTTGGTTTGATAGCACATTAACAATAGGAAGTCTAGTGGTGATAGGAAGATAACATGCAATATTATTAATGCAAACTTGTATTACGACATGAAGTTTGGTGGTGATAGGAAGACAAAAGGCAATATTAGTAAAATGCAAAAGTTTTGTGACAGGAAGTCTGACAGCGATAAGGGGATAACATATAAAATGTAGAAGCTTATTACAAAATTTAAATCATGCCCACTTGTCATTGTAATGATGGAATATGAAGATTCATATAACCAAAAGAAGAAGATTCATTTTGTAACTACCCATGAATAATATATAACGAGTTGGAGTTTTTAAAAAGGAAGACACCAATAGAATAGTTAAAAACGTAGTCTTATCAGTTTTCTCTAGCTGTAGACAACCATTTCTTTTTAGTAGTTTTGTTTAGTTTTGAATTAAGATTTTCATAGTTGAGTTTAAGATTTCTCCTTCTATTTCTTGGTGTTTGAGGATGTTTAATATTGGGGTAAACATGCATTCATTTTTAAGTTTTTGGGCCTCTACCTTTCTCTTACGGTATTGGAATCATAGGTACATCGAATCTAGAACCTCGAGGGGGATATGACAATTTTCTTAGTGACCAATAACGATTTCCTAGTTATTTTCTCAAATATGATGAATAAAAATAAGGTTTTTGGAGGGAGTCCCTACTTCTTCAATTAGGTGTGATTTTTCATCAAGCCTTGGCGCACAAGATTTAACTCTTCAAAAGAGATCCCTTCTCGAGTCCTAATGTGGGTTTTCCTTCCAAGTCTACCAATGGAATTTTGGAGAGAATATATCCTTCACTTAATCTCATTATTACTTGGAAAAATGGAAGGTTTAGTTACACAGAATCAAGATCATAAGGTAATCTCTCATGCACACATTTATGTCAAATTAGATCTAAATAATCTTTAGTAGATTCTATGGAAATTTGTTTGGGCTCTACTTCATGTATTCAACAATTGGACTACATATCCCGAACATTTAGATGGAAAATCTATCATGAATATGGAAATTTATAGTGCAAGTGCCCTAGAAATAAATCATTACTATCCTCCAGCCCTTTTGCATCTGTTCTAGGGAAGATAAGGGTAAGACCCCCTTGCTTGATGGCCTCACAGATAAAGAGGGATTTCTCCCAATGAAGTCTCATAATGAGGGAAAAGGGAAAAATAGAATTTGGATGGAAAGACATAATGATGGCACATTTAACAGGATTAATGTTTTGGATGAATTGGTTCAAGAGGAAGAAATTCTAGTCAAACTTTCCTCTAGGCCAGATGGGGCTCAATAGGGAGCCCATGATGAGAAGCCTAGGGATCTAGTTCAACCACCATAAGGTTAACAAGGTGGGCTGGTGATTATGATTAAACCACCTTTGGAGCAGGATAGTTGTGTTGTTGGCGAGGTAGAGACTATGGGGGATACAAGTAATTCAACTTCTACTCTCCTTGCTCATAAGGGGATGATAGATTTTGTGAGAGGTACTAGAGCTTCAAGAACTTTAGGATTGCAGAAAAGGCCTTTTAAAAAGGGGCCCTCATAGAAGTCGTCTAGGAGTGGAAGGAATACTAATCAAGAGAAGGTCAAGATGATGGGGGAGATAGTAGTTGAGTCAAGATTTATTAAGCCCATTGATTACCATTTCTCCCAACCCCCTAAATGATTATTCTTTCTTGGAATGTTAGGGGGTTGAATAACATCCCCCCAAAAAAGGTTGTTCATAGATTAATTGAATCTCAATGTCTAGATATTGTTATCATTGAGGAAACCAAGCTTATAATTGATGGTTTACCTAACTGAGCTCCAAAGATGTGGCCCCAAGGTTGTTGGCAATGAGTGGGTGCTTAGGGTAGCTCTAGTGGGATTTCTTATCTTTAAAGTCCAAAGAATGTATCACCTTTGTGGTAGATTTAGTGTAGGTCTTCTATTTCTTTGATTGCCTCTCACTTTGAGACTACAAAAGGTGCATGTTTTCTAATATTTACGCTTCCAATGATTTGGTGGGTAAATATCTTCTTTGGACTCACATCACTTTTTCTCATTCCTTAGAATTATTTCTCCCATGGTTTGTGGTTTGTGATTTTAATGATGTTACTAATTTAGATGAAAAACAAGGTGGGGTTTCTTGGTTGATCCTTATTCAAATATGATTTGGGATAACATTGGTATCTTGAAGATTATTGATGTAAAACTAGTTAATTATATTTTTACTTGGAATAATAGGAGGAACAGGGCTGCGGTTATTTCTAAAAGGTTGGATAGGTTCTTATTTTTTTATTATTGGATGAATGTTTGGTGGTATACCTACTCAAAAGTTATTGATTGGAAGATATCTAATATTAACCTATCAAGCTATCTGTTACTTCTTTTAGGGTCATCAAAAATCCTTCCTTCAAATTTCAGTTGATGTGGTAAAGAGATCACTCTTTACAAGATCTTATGATGGTTTCGTGATATGAAGGTATACCTACACATGGTATTGCCATGTTCACTATTTGGAAGAGGCTTTAACATGTAAAATTTAGGCTTAAAAGGTGCAACAAACAATGTTTTGGGAATCTACATAGTTAAAAGATAGTGGCTTAGTCTAAGCTTGACAAAATCACTTGACATAGTCATGACCATGTGATGACCTCTAATTTGAGTCCTACTGAGTCTTTGATGCTTACAGAGTTGGAGGAATGAGAGTTATGTGAGGATTTTTTTGGAAAGCAAAAGCCTCATTTAGATTGGCTATAGGAGGGAGATAGGAACACTACATTTTTGCATAACTCAATTAAGGCTCATAGGTTTGGAAACTCTATCTCCTCACTTGTCTCGGCTATTGGAGCACAAATTTCCTCTTGGGAAGATATTTCTAGGGAGGCTATTAGTTACTTTTTCACTATTTTTTTGGGGGATGATCCCACTCTTATGATTGAGGCAAGAGCCATTTTAGACTATATTAGGTTTCTGATGAGATGAATATGTCTCTCTTAGGACCCATATCATGCTCTGAGATGGAGAAAGTGGTATTTGGTATGAAGAGAGGTAAGGCCCCTAACCCAAATGGGTTTTTATTGACTTTTTAAAAGAAATTTAGGAGATTATCAAGTTTGGGCTTCTGGAAGTGGTCTAGGAATCCCATAGAAACAAGCAAATGCCCAAGTCTATGAATTCTACCTTTTCGGCTCTTATTCCCAAGATTGATGGAGCAAGTAGTTTGGATCAATTTAGGCCTATTGCATTATATATTGTTACTTACAAAATTATCACAAAATTTATTGCTAAAAGACTCAAGCCTCTTTTGGGTACTTTGATCTCTAAGGAACATGGAGGATTTTGTTGGTGGTTGACAGATTCTTGATGGTGTTGTAATTACAATGAAAGATATTAATTCTATGGCCACATGCATCTAAGGAAAATGTTATCTTTATCAAGCTAGATTTGGCTAAAGCACATGGTCAGGTAAGATGGGATCTCCTGAGTAGAATTATTTTGGCTTTTGGTTTTGATGTGGAGTAGGTGAATAGGATACTTGGTTGTGTGACTTCTGCCTCCTTCTTTGATCTTATTAATGGGGAACTTGTAGAGCTATTTTCTACTTCCTAGGGACTTAAGCAAGGGGATCCTTTATTTGTGTATTTGTTTATAATTATTGTAGAGGGCCTTGGTAGATTTATTAAATTTTAGGTTAGACAAGGGCTCATCCATGGTTGGAAACAAAACAATAATCTCCCACCTTATTCTCATCTTCAATTTGTGGATGATATTGGATTGATGGACATAGCCATAATTAGCGAGGAAGGGTTCAAAAGGGCCTTAGACACCTATTTGAAAGCTTATAGGAAGAAATTAAATGGACATTAATCCTCTATTTAATTATGTAATACTCCTCAACCTATTTAGAATAGGATTACCAGGATTCTAAGGTTTTAGATTAGCTCTCTTGTTTTGATGAATCTGGGAGTCCCCTTGGCTCTAGGAGCTCATCAAACAGATTATTGGTAGGATCTCCTGGATAAATTATGGATTAAGGTTATCCATTGGACTTATAGGTACCTCTCTTCTACTGGCAAAGTGAACCCCCTTAAGACAATGTTATAGGCTCTTCCCATTTACAAGTGTTTTCTGCATGTTCCCCTAGTCTCTTTTATAAAAGAATTTGATGCTCCATCTCATCAATTTCTTTGGTTAGGAAACCTCCTCTCTTCTAAGTGGAGTTTAATCAATTGGGAAACAATTTGCATGCCAAATTTTTCTATTGGTTTGGGTCTCAAATATATGGCTCTTGTTGTCAATGCTCTAGCAACTAAGTTATATTGGAGATGGTGCAATAATCAAGATCGGGATTGGGCCAAAATTCTTGGTCAAAAGTATTTTCTAGGGGTTGAGTGTTAAGGGATCCCAAGACTAGCATTGGTTGGAAAAGGCTCTTTCATTTGGGACACTCTTAAAAGGGGAGCTCATGTTATTAAGGATGCCTTTTTTGGATATGTAATGGGGGATCACGTGCTTTGTTCTAGTAGGATTCCATAGATGGACATCCCCCTATTCTTTCTAGTCACCCTCATCTCCAACCTATTTGTCATATTTTTGCTGATGCTAGGTGG
Organism: Cupressus sempervirens; assembly: GCA_028749045.1. Lineage (NCBI taxonomy): Eukaryota > Viridiplantae > Streptophyta > Pinopsida > Cupressales > Cupressaceae > Cupressus > Cupressus sempervirens. Next base: position 426,527,220 of record CM053783.1, read on the forward strand.
ACTAAGGTAAAACACTTTAAGACTGTTGAGCATTGTGGACTAGTGGAAGTAACTTTTTGGAAGGAATTACATGATTGGGGATAACTTTATGAACCCCTTTCCCAAAAAAATTATAAATTTGTAGCAAATCCAACATTAGTTTTGGGGAAAACAAATTAATTTCTTTTAGTGATTTTTTTTAATATCAGGAAAAGTGTAATGTTAGGGGCAATTTTTCTCCTACCATAGTAAAATTTCATAAAATTGGGGTGATTTTTTCCCTTATGATAGAATAAAAATATAATATAAGAGGCAATTTTGTCCCTTCTGATAGAGAAAATATATATTCCATGAGGAAAATTTTCCTATTTAATGGAAAAAAATATATATTGTATTAGATGATTTTCCCATTTAATAGAAAATAATATATATTGTATTAGGCAATTTTCTCCATCTAATGGAAAAAATATATTATATCAGGTGATTTTTCTCTTCTAATCAAGAAAATATAATGCGTTGGCAAATGTACACTTGATGTAATTACTAAATGAATCAATGGCTAGAAATTGATCTTATGCTTGTCAAATTGTCTATCATATTATCAAAAGATCAAAATTAGTATTATATCAAATATTGATAAGAAAATAAGGTATCAAAAGGGTGACATGTATTTGGAATCTCCTTTTGCATTTATGGTAGAATGGAAATTGGTGGAAAAACTATTCTTTAAATTTTAGACATCTTGCCCAATGTTTTTCATTATTAGAAATGCAATTGATTTCCTAAAATGGGACTGCCTATTTTGAAGGGATCCTTGAATGAAAATCCAAGCCCTGTTGTCAACCTAGATTTAACTCTAAATGAGAATGAGGAGAAAAGTGGTCTTATTATTAAGCTTATGGAAGCTTTGAAGCCGTTCTTTCTACTAATCCAAGGGATGCCATGAGAGAGCTAGAAAAGGAGCAAGAAAAGATAGACCTCTAAGTTATGTTCATTGAAATAGGTCTTAACCTTGTTAATTTTAAAGACCAAATTACAAATGTAGTAGAATGACAAAATTGAAACTCCCATGCTTTTGGGATGTTTGAAGGATAAAAGAAGCACTGCGCAAATAATTGTTTATTTAGGGTTTATTTTGTAAAATGTATTATATGTTTTTTTAAAAATATAATAGCTGGAAGCTTGTCACTTTCCTTTTTGAGGGAAACCATAACCATTCTTAGGATAGCACACGTATGCACACACACACACACACACACACACACACACATGAAATGTAAAATAGTTATATAGAATTTAATGAAAAGAAAACCCATTTTTGATATTTATGTGGCATGGTGTTTTCTTTTTGGATCTAGTTCTGTTACAGTAATCAAATGATGCATTCAATTATTACTTTCAAAATTTGTGTGAATCTTAATTTAATTTTATAGTAAGTATTTTCTATTTAGTACACAATATACATGCGAGATTGAATTGTATGTATAAAGAGATAGTTTTTGGGGAAATGTTTCAAATTACATGTCATATCTCTAACACACACATAACATCTAATTATATATCAACAATTGAAAGTTTATTTTGGGCCAAAAATCTTGAACATAACCTCAACCTTGTTTGAATCTTTTGAATTTTGACACATCTCCTTCCACCCTATACCACTTGCAGTGAACATTAAATATTTTTTTTGTCATTGTTAGTAATATTCCCTCTTCCATCACCTCTGCACACATAACATGTTTTTTGTCACAAACCCACATTTATTAGGAAGATTTCCAAAGATTTAATCGTTTCAAATAATTGAGCTAGAAGGAAAAATGCCTAGGGTTAAGAATTTTCTAGGCATCTGAGCTTATTTATAGGAACCAAGCTTCTTTCTTCATCATTCCTCATCTTGTCTTTGTTGGTCACTAGTATGAGAGTGGTAATGCTTGATAAATTTTGGTTTGGTTTAGTTAATTGGTATGGTAGACTAGTAGTTGTTTCCCTATAGGTAATATAATTTTTAGTTAATTAGTTAATTAATATGACAGTCATTGTTTTGTAGTTAATTATTTTCTAAATCCTCTTATTTATGTAAATTGATAATCAAGATGGACACTCTAGTTCACTTGACATGCAAATTAGAAGAGGACCAGAAGGCCTTTTTAGGCCCCTTCCCTAATGAAAACCTCAAGTCAATTTTCAATGAGGTTGGGCCCATTGTGGATATCATCATTCATGTTGTGAAAATGTTGTTGGGGCACAAGTTTCAAGAGAATGAGAATAACTACAATGTCAACATGAACATTATGTCTCATTTTCTAACCTCTCTCCTTGACCATAGAGGAGAAAGGGTCGACATTTTGATGCTTTTGAGGAAGAATTTTAAAGAAGAATACCTAGGTGAGTAAATTGAGGTTGTTTCTAATGTAGTATTAGGGGTGAGGATCCCTTGGGAAAGTGAAATCCACAAACTTCTAGAACTTGGTTAGAATGTGGCATTGCAACCACTTCTATTGGGGTTAAACGCTAGGGAGTTGAAGGACAGTAAGAAATGAGCGCAAATTAGTAGGGATTTTCTCAAAAATGGTTTCATTTGGATAAAGTTGAGGAGGGTAGTTGGCGGCTTCAAGAATTCATAGACTTAACCATCTCTCATGATTTCTAAACATAGTTGTACTAGGGTTTACCCTAGGTTCGTCACCCTTGATGACCTTTTTGTTTGGTTTTATCAAATTACAATTGATATACATACATTTTCCTATAGGCTATAGATTGTAATTTTCAAAAACTATTAATAATTTTTTTGCAATTCTGTATAAAATTGTGTTTTATTGTTTTACCGACTTCTTCAATGTTTTTTCATTTTCAAAATTTTCCTGTAAATTTGTAAGAAATAAAATATAACATTTAACATTGAATTAAAATTAACAGATTGAGGTTTAACATTTAACATGTAATTCAAGTAATAAATCATTTAATTCCTATTGTAATTAAGTTTATGTGAATATTAACACTGTTAGATCAACTTAGATCAACGATCTAAGATGGCTTCTGGGAAAATTTAGGGAACACTCATCCATTTTTGTAAATGTCAACCAGAAAGAAGACACGTGCCAACTCTAATAACTAGTATTACAATCGAATTTATAGTATAAATGATATGTGTAGTAGAAATGATAATTATTTTTACAATCTATTAATATATTAATTTTTTAATTAACTTAAATTTGATATGTTTTTCTTGGGAACTATCAAGTCTAAGATTAGCGAATGAAAATATATAATTATTACCATACAAGTGTCAAGTATGAATTCATGATTTTCTCTTATGTTACCTATCTTATTATGTCTATTAATAACTATCAATAATAAAACTCAAATTTCAATGAAAATTATATATACAAAAACTAGATTTCTTTTAGTGTGACCAATTCAAGTATTTAAATGTGAATGACATTGGACGATCAAATTTATTATGCTTTAGATGGGTTTAAAATGAATCATTGAAAATTGAAATTCTTATTAAAGTTCTATAAATTATTATTTTTTTGTGTTGAAAGTATCATTGAATAACTATTTTCTTTTAAAAATTATAAATATTTTAATATATTTAAGAAGTATTCTATTATATATATATATATATATATATATATATATATAGCATAGAACTAAGAATATGTTGTTGTCATTTAATTAAAAAAATTTAAATACTTACATTTATAAGGGTTATGTTTTTTTTTAACTAATTTGATTTAAAACATGATAATTAAATATCTTAAATTTTTCACACACACACACACACACACACACACACACACACACACACACACACACACACACACACACACATTGTTGGAAACTACAATTGGAATAATTGTTATGTTTTCATTTCTATCAAACCTTACTGGTAGGACATTTGCTAATAGTGTAGAGTGCCATATTATTTGACTAATGAAGAGAAATTTAAAAGAGAGTTAACAAAATGAACTAATAAAGTGGTTGAGTAAAGAGTAGTAAGTATGATGGAACTACATAGGGTACTTTGATAAGTTAGTATTTGACAATATAATGTGTTGTTTGTGTCGATCTCTCTAGGTTTGTTGTTTATTAGTGTCAAACACTTAGTCATATAGAAGGTAGAGTTGGTCGGACGTTACTATGACCGAGTCACTCTATATAGGTTGAGTTATGTATTTGTATAGACTTGTAAATAATCTTGTATATATTGAGTTCTATAGGAGTCAAGAAAGTCTATGGTCATTGAGTATTTCTATGGAATCCAAGTTTAGTAAATGTCAAGAAAAGTAGAGCAAGTTGATGTCGAGTCATGCAGAAGACATCAAGCTAGTTGACACTGAGTTTCAATAGGAAGAACAATTATGACTGAGCATCAAAGACAGTATGTGTCGAGTAACATAGTTTGAACAAGAATATTTGAAATGACACAATATTTGAGGTAAACCATTTTGAGCTAACATGTAAACAATATTTAATCATCATAGAGTTTGTTACACATTTTTAACATGGATCATTGATCCCTATGAAGGAAGGATAACCACTCAGATTAAGAGGCAAAAAGAGAAACATCTAGATCATTGATTTTATTTTGAAAGACTCTACAAATGTCTATTTAAGGGCAGATCCAAACCCTATTTCATACTGATGTGAAATACTATGAATGCCTATGCGAAGTAATTAGGTTTTGGAGGCTACAAGTGAAGTTGTGAAGTAATAGAGTAGAGTAAAGATATATAAGATATGAGATCATATGAAAGAGTGGAAAGAGAATATTTGTAATCAACATTGTGAGTGCAGACTAAAGGATTAGGTACCAATACATTTTGGAAAGTGAATCAGGGTAATCACTTAACAAAGTGGTCCTAACATGCCTATGTAAATCTCTTAACAAAGTTCTTACTTCATTGTAAGTTTTAAATCCTTTAATCAAGGTAGACCTAACAATCTTTTAAAGCTCTTAAAAGGGTAGACCCCTCATAGGGTAGATCATTAGAAGTCATCAAATTTGTAGCCCTAATAGGAGAACTTTTTTATTGCAGTAGTGAAGATTTGTGGGTGTCATTCCCACCTCCATTTACCTTCACCTTGTAGGGTTTCTGGGTAACCAAAATCTTTTGTGTAATGCATTTATCTTTAAGCTTATGGATGAGATGAATAATTAGATTTATTTCAGTATTTCAAGTTTAAAGTTATGTTATTCATGACCTAGATATGAGATGGATTAAGTGGTGAATACAACTAAGTTGTTTTGAAGGATAAAAGTTTTACTTACCTTGATTCAACCCCCCTAGTATCTCACCTTCCCAATAAAATTCTAACAATTGGTATTAGAGCTTTGTTCTCTTAGAAGAAGTTTAACCACTTGAGAGTTGAGATCTTGCAGATGGAGGTCTACAAATTGGGAAAGACTATTAAGAATTTGATGATTTACATCTAGATCATAATGCAATAACTTGAAATAATAAGAGAGGATCTGAGAAAGTCCTTAAAGAAATGAAGATAGATCACCATCTAGTAGAATGACACACTTTATCGAGAGCTGAACATCAAATGATTGTCTATAAATGGAAATTCTAGTGAAAGTGATGCAACTATAGCAAACTTATTGGAGAAGGAAAACAATATGAATGAAGAAGTTAGAGGGTTGAAGATAAAACATGAAATCCAATTAATAAGGCCATGTAAAGTGATTGAGAAAAAGAACAAATTTGAAGAAGACAAAGTTATGGAAGAAGAAAACAAAAGACAAATGACCACTAGACTTGAAGAAAGGTCATATGATGTGCAAAAGATTGCAAACAATTAGCTAGACATGATGAATCAATTGCTACTTGCAAATTAGGAACTAAACAGACAAGACATGGAGATTGCAAATCTGAAATCACAAAGTGACCAAGGAATGATTTAAGATCAAAGAAGGAACTATTGGAAAGGATTAATAAACCTAGTGAAGCTATAAGATAATTTGAATAACTAATGAGTTCACCAAGGTCATCCAGTGATACTTTTGGATTAGGACACATCAAGAACTACTCGTCTAGTGAAGAAAGTGAATCATACAAGAGTAGAGAGAAAAGAAATGAAAAACCAAATGGAAAACCTACATGCTATCATTGTAGAAAATGTGGACACATGAAAAAAATATGTAGAAGCAAAATTGGTAAGAAAAATCCTAAACCTAAGTTTACTAGTAACTATTTTAATTACAAGAAACTAGGTCATCAAGCATAAAAATCTAGATTAAAGGTTAAGAATACACCTACTACACCTAGATTTGAGGGATATTACTACAATTGTTAGAAATATGGACATAGAGCACAAGAATGCAGATCTAAGGCAACATCTGTCTTGACACCTAAAAGGAAAGTAAATGCACCTAAGCAAGGAAATTCTCACAATTGGGATTACAATACATGGTAAAATTATTATTATTGTGAAGAATATGGTCACATTCCAAAAATATGGATAAGAAGACATTCTAGAGGCAATTACAAGAAATGGTTGAAAGAAATCATAGTTTGTTTTAGTTGCCACAAGACTAGACATGTGAGCAAGAACTACAAGACCCAAGCACTAGCACTAAATAATGAACACATCAAGGGAAAAGGCAAAGTAGATGTAGAAAAAACAAAGAAGGAGATGAACCAAACCTAGAAAAAGAATGTAAAGCCTGGAAGTAGTAGAACGAGTGAAGTGAAGATCACCCAATTCAATGGAGAAGGTGGTCACAATACCTCAAACTGATTAAGAAATGTATCTAAGGAACTACATATTCAAATGACATATCATACACCATTTCCTAACACAAAGTATGCCAAAGTTCACATTTTCATAAGATGAGATGCATTAGAACAAATCTATTGAAAGATCTTAGAAATTAAAATCAAATACATAATTAGTGTCAAGCATCAGTAATACTGTCTATATTGACCAAGCATTGTAAAATGAACTGAATGCCTACAACAACCAAGCTGATATGTTGGCCGAGCTAAATGGTATTGACCGAGTTGTGTAATGGAAATTGAGTTAACAAAAGGTGTAATGACAACCGAGATAACTAGATTCCACTTAACAAAGTACACAATATTTATGAGTGCCCTAATTTTTATGAATGAAGGTATGTAGTGAAATTTTGAATTCATTTTACACACCTTGCATTCAGTTTTCAAAAGCATGAGAAATTTAAGAAAAATGTGAAGTGATTTTAAATGTGATTGTGAGAGAATTTATTATTGAAGAGTGATTTATCATTGACTATGAGTTATGTTGACTTACTCAAGAAGTGAATCTCAAACTCTAAACATGAAAATGGCATCTAGATCATCGTCAGTAGTGAGGAATTTGGGTGAAGTGGTAAGTAATGTTCAATTGGTGAAGAATGACACTTGTCCTCCACCTAAATATTGTTTTATTCTAGGAATTGTAATGAAAGGAGATTCAATATGTGTGCAATCATTGATACCACCTAGGGATATCATGATGCACGATGTACATAGCTACTACATGTATAAGATCAGTGAATTTGAAGACTATGAAATTTTATTGGAGTATCAAAAGTTGTGTGATGAAGGAATTTTGAAATATGAGTTCAAGATTGTAGAGAGGAAAGGGTTGATATGTGCCTTAGAATTTTTTGAGAAATTTCAAGATTGGATTAAAGCAGTACTAAGATGAATTCATGATATGGAGTTATGGCTGGAGAATGGGCTAGTGAAAATCATGAAGATCACTCATGTTGTAACAAGGTATCAAAATTTTGATAAGAAGAGGACCATGAGATACCAGAGCAAAGACATTATTGAGGAAAACACCAAGGTCGAGTGGAATGGACATGGCATGTCAATTTTAAGCATTACAGATCCATTGATAGACTTTGTAGTAAGAGTGATTACACATAAATTTTACCAATCAAGCCCACTAAATAGTGTGCCACATATGACAATAGACCAAGATTGAAAAATTATGATGAAAGACCATGAATATGATCTTGGCGAGCTCCAATGGTTGCAATTGGAAGAGAACCTTCTATCAATCATGATGGAAAATAATTCAATGTATAAGTTTGGATCATTGATAATGTGCATTTTCTTTTATGTTCAAAGTTATTTTCCCACTATTGGTAATGATGTATGGGAGCAAGGAAAACCTGCTACTAGGTAGATAAGTAAATATATTGCAAATTTGGGAGATATTTTTGAGAATGTATTAGATAATTATTTTGATGAGTTCAAATAGAAAACAAGGAGAAGAAAAATGATTCCTACATCCTTAGTAGAAAAATACTATAATGATGTTTGTTTTCTAGTTGATATGGATTACTCATATGTTCAGGCAGTTAAGTTGACGGTAGCCTTGCTTAAACCATTTGGTTATGAAATTGATATTGATGATGTAAGTAAAAAAATCACTGTATTTCTTACTAAGGAAATTGATGCAAAGGTTGAGTCCTTTGGAAAATATGAAGAAGCAAAAGCAAGAATAACAGTAGATATCAAAATTTCTTCATTTGACAAGAAAAGAAACAAGACGATTAAAGACCTAGAACAAAAACTAGACACACAGGCTGAAGGTAAAGGACCTTTAATGATTACTAAAATCTTGGAGAAGACAAAGAGAGTGATGATAATGATGAAGAAGAAGAGGAAGAAAGTAAAGGAAAGAAGGGTAAATGTTGTCACTTAGGTTTGCACCCTTGTCCAAAGCCTATGTGTGAGGACAACCTAGTGAAACATGGAAACAACCTCCAAGCTATGGGACTTGAACTGTGAGGTTGAGTCTCTGGAGAAGGCCAAATTCCTCTTACTATCAGGATGCACCTAACTACTCTTAGAGAGGAAAAGGGAGAAGGAGAGCATGAAAGCAAATCTACCTAATCTAATCTAAAGAGGTGATGCACCAAAATAGAGTGTTCAGACCAATCTCTGCCCATATATGCACTATTGAACTATAATGAAACTAAGGATATACACATTCAGACTTGCTTTAATCAAATAACCACATGCAAATCAGAAAACCAAGATGAATGACACAAGGAAGAGATATTCACTTATATTATCATTCACAGGCCAAGGAGATACAGTCATGCAGATCAAAGATCTCTACAAAACACTAGTAAGAGGCAAAGAATTCTTGCACTTTCATACTAATGGCTGAAGGAGATAAGGTAGAAATCATAAAGTTCAGAGGCACAGGGGATTTTACACTAGAATTGTAGAGCAACAACAGAGAAAAGTCAGAGAAGGATCAACCTTAACGAAATCTACAAAATTTGCCTTTATAGTGCAGGCATAACTGAGATGTCCTTTAACTATATTTATTCTACAACCACTACATTGAAGTCCTGTAGAGAACAATCATGGGGATATGAAGAAATCTGATCTTCTATGTCAAATAATGCCTGAGAGGATGGAAATGGTGCCATAACTGTGCTCTGACCAAGTAGATGGATCAACTAGGGGCGATGGAGTGTTCTTCCTTGTCTCACATTCATTTTGTGTTGGTTGGGATTGATTACAGAGATCGAATCGTGTGGCAAAACCTATTTTTTAATCATTTTTGGGTGCATGAATCAGCAAGATTAGCAAGTCAACCAAATTATGCAAGTAGGACAATCCACATGGACCAACGAGCTTATTTCTTTATGCCACCTTGCGGGTCTTTACGAGTTTGACCACATCTTTCTCTAACTAATCGCGCCATCCTCTCAAACCCTGACCATGACAGCTACATTAATTGTCAGCCACATCTAACTGTGACTGTCTCTGTCGGACCCACTAGACATGTGTCACCTAGGTGCTATGTCGCTATGGATATCCTCTGAGCACTTTCCCATAGCGAGATAGCGCCCGTCGTGGATCTTCCTTAATTTGACGATTGTGAAGACTCGTTGTTTCCTACGCTTTTCTTTTAAACTTCTGGGCCCATGAAACACTGTCAGCACACCTAGCATAACTTGGCATCCATCTGGCACAACCTGGCATCCCACAGAAACACGTGGAGGCTACCCACTTTCCCACATTTTAAAATTTCCTCGCATCTTAATAATGCAGGAAAGTGTCAACCCTTGATCTACCTACATCAGATGGTGAACATAACTTGTACTTTTTGAACCTCTGAGAACATCTTTCATGACATCACCTAGGACACATGTCACCAAATTGCTTCCCTACAATATTTAATTTCCTCACATCTTGATAATGGGGGAAAGTGCCAACCCTTGATTTCTGAAGATCTGACGATGCTCGAAACATGTGCTCTTTGAACCTGCACGACTACACTCTGTGACACCACCTGGATGCATGTCAACAACCTACTTTTTTGCATTGTTAGAAGGTTTGACAAAGCTCAGAATGCAGGGAACCAGGAACCAATAGAATTTCCAGCTCAACCAGCCACCCTGTCCAACTTGCAGCCCATAGAAGGAACACGAACCCACCTGCCATGCATCACTAAGGCACTATGTCACTATGGATAAAATTCTCGCAGCTTTCCATAGCGAGATAGTGCCCACCATAGATTCAAACTGATCTGACAATGAGCAAGATGGATCTGACTTGTCAGTGCACCAACTAATGAGAACTAGCCACGTACTAACTTGGGACCCACCATGTTTTCCAAACTTGACTGCGAGATAACTTTTTGTCTGGGCGTTATGTCACTAACGGTGAGGAACAAAGATTTTTTGATAGCGCCATGGCACCCACCGTGGATGGAACAAAACCTAGCACCAGAGAAGTAATGAGGAAAAGGGAGGGCCCACCTGACACGTGGCAAAAGGGCACTATGTCACCAATGCAAAATAACATGCAACTTTCAATGGTGACATAGTGCCATCCGTTGATTCAGATTGATCCAACAATGAGGAACTTGTGGGCCGCAGAAACATATCATAAGGTTTTATTTTTTAATAATGTTTTGATACCCCCTAGGACATTTAAAATAATATTAAGCTAGGGAATGATCGTTGGGCGAGGTTTGTATTTGAATTCAAATTTTGGCGGGGGCACAAAAATAAGCAATAGTAAAGCCTTGGCACTTGTCTCACCACAGGAAAATAAAGCAAATAATGTTACAATTATAGAGCCTAAGGTGAAGAAATTGATGAAGATAGTTATATCTAAACCCCTCTCTCCTCCTCCACCACTCATAGTGAGAACCAAGGTAGCTGCATTAGCTAGTGCCAAGCCACCATTGAGAAAGGGTGTTGCAAGAATTACAAAACCAAGTGAAGGTTCCAGTGACATAAGTGGAGTAAAGAGAAAATTGCCAACCACTAAAGGTAAACCAAGGATAGGAAAATTGATCACACTGAAGGATGATGATGAGGAAGATGTAGAGAAGACATACTTTGATGAGCCAAGTCACTAACAAGTAGCTGTGAATACAAAGCTTATATCAATTGACGAGGTATGTGATAATATTAGAAACCCTGTAGGCTTATCAAGCTTTAAATTCATAAAGTATGAAACACTAAGTGCATCAGACTAGTCTAAGGTAGAAGAAGCCATGTTAGATATGATGGCTAAGTTTAAGACCACACTCATAGAGATAGGAAATAAGATTCCTCATAAATTGTATAATAGAATTGATGCCAAATGGAAAAATACAATAAAGACTAGGAGGCATATCAGAGAAGGAGAATTATCAAATATTATACCTGAGTTAACAACTAAGTAAATAACACATTTTTTGGAGAACTATAGGAATAGGTGTGTTCCTAACTATAGAGCATTTATGGTTTTGTAACATAAAATTGAGGATGTTGTAAAACAAAGTGAACTGTTATTGAAGAGTATTTTTGGACTAACTATTGCAAAAGATACTAACAATAATGATAAAGGTAATGAAGTTCAACATGTCACTAAGCAAGATGTATATAATAACCTTGATACACTAGAAGAAGCTATTAGACAAAAGGTATAGGAGAGTGAAAAGAATATCGTAACTATAAAAGATGCACATTCTGATGAAGAAGACACAGGTGTGCCAAGCTGAGAGGAACAAGGTAATGTATCCCCTATTCATTCTACCACACCTAACACTCCTATAATATATAAGATTAGGGATTGTACCAAGATAGGAGAAACACAGGTTCCTATTATCAACCCTATTACTCAGATTCAAACACATGCCAAGGAGATAGTGAAGGACAATTAAGCATCTTAGGCATCAAAATAATAGAAAGATAAAGATAAAGAACCAAAATTAGATTAGGCTACTATAGGTCAGCAAGGACCAAAAGTCTTAGGACCTCTATCAGAGGGATACAGGGATACATAGACGAAAGAAAATGAGAAGGAAGGAAACAAGAATGAAGTCTCACAGATAGAGCTGAGTGTGATAGCTCACACTCCACCCTTAGCTATTTAAGATTCAACATTTTCACAATAGGTGCAAGTACCTACATCACAAATTATGCAAAGTGCTACTATTGTTACCTTTAGCACTGATGCACAAGATAGACCAAGTGGTGAAACCCCTTCACCCACTCTAACCTTAGCTATGTTGAGAAATAGTACTCCTAAAAAGAGAAAAGGGAAGAGAAGAAGATGAGATATCCAGTAAATATGTTATGTTGGATGAATTCATTGAGTTTCTATACTAGGATTTTAAGAATCTCACATTTGAGAAAATAATCATCTTGCAAGATATCTGGGCAAGAAAAAGAGAAAAGAAGAAATGCAAAGAGAGAAAAAACATAAATAAGTGTTGCATGATATCAAATAAATATTTATTGATGCATTTGGCATTCATCACATTGATGAACATGCACCTATTATCTCTCAGTTAGTGCAAATATTTGAAAAGGTACACATTAAAGATATAGAGACAAATGAGAAATTGATCACTTGGTTAAAGAAGAAATTTGATAAGAAGGTACTTGAAAAGGTTTCTACTATAATTGCATTGAAAAAAGTTGAATTGTCGACACTTATACAGAATCTCAAAGAACTTGTGAAGAAAATCTAAGATCTATACAATATTATTTATGATGTGCCCAAATTCACTAATGAATTTCAAGCTAGTATTCAGAATATTGAGGTTGATTTGAAATCTTCAGGGAGCTTTATCTTTCAATCAAGTGGATCAAGTTCAATGCATTACAATAGATTATTGTTTGTAGGAGGAAGGCTAACTAGGCTACAAACAATAGATAGCCAAATGAGGGTTGAACTTGTGTCCATACAGTCTGTGTTAATACCTCACTTAGAGGTAATGCAATGTGAGCTAGCTTTAGCAAAAGATCTAGTACAATTAGATCATAATATTTCTACTGCTAATAGATTGATTGACTTGATCAAAAATTTGGAGATCAAGATTCAAGTCTTGGAATCAATAAGAACCATATGGGATCATGCTCTTTCCATGATCATCCAAAATCACAAGCCATTCATTGATAAATATGGTTTGATTCCATCGTTCCAACTCCAACAATAGACATGAGTGACAAAATCAAGGGGGTTAGAAGAATATTTTAAAGAAGGAACATAAAAATGATAACATTCTGCAAAAACAAAAGACAGATCAAAGGTATGACAAGCTGCATCAGACTATTTAGAGTTATGTAAATTATGTATTGTATATAATGAGTATGTTGTAAAATATTTTTGTAGTGCTAAATGCATCGAGTCATAGACATAGGGGGAGTACTATCATTGATGAATTGTATTCTAATCATGCATTCATGACAAGGTATTTTTTCACTAATATCAAAGGGGGAGATTTTTGATCTCTCTAGTTTTGTTGTTTATTAGTGTCAAACACTTATTCATATAGAAGGTAGAGTTGGTCGGCCATCATTGCGATCAAGTCACTCTATATAGGCTGAGTTATATATTTGTATATACTTGTAAATAATTTTGTATATGTTGAGCTTTATAGAAACCAACCAAGTCTATGGTTGCCGAGTATTCCTATGGAAGCCAAGTTCATTGAATGTCGAGCAAAGCAAAGAAAATTGATGCTAAGTCATGCAAAAAATGTTGAGCTAGTTAAGGCTGAGTGTCAATAAAAAGAACTATTATGATTGAGCATTAGAGTGTCATGCCCAAAATATAAGGGCAAAAACACACACAAATTTTTTTTTTAAACAACTTAAAAGCACCAAGTTGAAAAGTTAAATTTAGTTAAGAGTAGGTACACTGAGGATGATAACAAAATCTTCTATCAATATCGAGAGACTATAACTCAGATAATAACACTTTGAAGAATAGGTTGTTAACTCAAATGTTTGTTGATAGATCAATTAATTAACTTAAACAACTAAATTGAATTTATTAAAAGACCTATCACATGACTATTTATAGGCACACAAAAAAAAACAATTAGGACTCTACAGTTCAACTGATTAATCAAAGAAAACAACCCAAGATAGTTAATTAAAAGATCTAAGACAAAATTTTATATATATATATATATATATATATATATATATATATATATATATATATATATATATATATATATATATATATATATATATATATATATATATATATATATATATATATATATATATATATATATATATATATATATATATATATATATATATATATATATATATATATATTTCCAATTAGGATCGTACATCCTTAGAACAATAGTAACACGAAATACTAGACAACTATCGAGTTATCAATACAATACTAAAAGTTAAACCTAATGGTCAAACTCAACTTATAACCTGCATTCATCCAAGTCAAATTTAAGATACAATAATGCTATCTATAATTAAAGACAATATGACCACTAATATTAAAAAAATGAACTAATTTACAAATCTACTATACAACTTTAATTTATACTAAATTTCATCTTAACAGACACTAATAATTATCTCTTTAAACAACTAAAATAAATTAACTTTCTCAATTATAATTCAATAGCAAAAGATACTAACACCAAGGTATCCAATTTATTAAATCAACTATAAGTCAAATATAATTCTAGCTAACTGCTTAAGGATAATTTCCAATATTTACCTACACAAATTTCCACAATAATTAATTCAACAAAATTCACATTACTTAAACTTTTACTAACAACCACATTCTAACTTAATAACATAAGTTAATAACAAAAGAAAACTAAATCTATTTAATCGCTAACTAGAATGATACCTAGAATCAAATTACACTAATTTAAAATACAACTTAAAACTAATAGATTATTCTTATTGTTTAAGTATTCTAACAACATATTTTAACTTAACTATCCATCTAAAATTTCTAGTATTTAAAAATATTACAAATATAATCATAAAACTAATTGACTATGAAACTTTATATAAATTACCTACTTAAATAACCAAGCTATAACTTTAACTAACACCCATTACATACTAATCTCAAAACAATACTAACCTAACATTACCTTACTTGACAACTAACTCTATCTAACATTTAAAATAATAATTAAATCAATCAAAACTGCATCCTAACACCCAACCCCAACCCCACTAACTCCTACCTATCCCTATCCCACTTGACAAGTTGACCCTCCACCTACCATACCCACCCACCCCAAAAGGCACCTTTTATCCCACTTGGTTGGGTGGATTTCCAACCACTCTCACATAGACCAAAGTTTGCACACGCAGTCGAAGTAGCCCAAAGTACGTGGTGTAGGGCAGGGCAGCAAAAAGGCAAGGAATGCCTTACTAAGGTGTTTGCTTTAAACTTGCCTTTCCCCCTTACAACCATAATGCCCTGACAAGATAGATTCGTGGGGTACCAGTTGTAGATCTCCCCTTTTTGAAGCTTTGTCAATGGTAGGAGCATGAGTGGGGTACAGTACAAAACTTAGGATAGGATGGGGGTATAAGCAATAACTTTAAAAAGTTTATTAGGTAGGGGTTTAGAATATTTTGAAAATATATAATTACAATTGTTCCTTTTATATAATATTTATGGTACTAGTTCTTGGGTCTCTTGCACATTATTTTAATGCTCTGTATTCTCCTTTTTTTTTTGAAAGACTTATTTTGTTATCTCGTACATTTTTCGAGGAGATTTGTTCATCTACAACCTATGTTTATTTCCTTCACACAATATGTTTCTTTTTTCTTTATTGATTTCCTACCACTGAGTCCATATAATAAGGTCATCACTGTGTTAATTGGAGGTACTCTTCATACTTGAATAATCTAGGTTGATGATCTTTATTTAACATTTAAACCTTAACTCAATGCAATGATTATATCTTTATGACAAAGTTTTGTATGAAAATATCTGCATTGTTCCTATCCATTATGAAGTTTAGCATACCATATGTCCAAGAATAATAGCTAACATTATATTTCCTTGTAGATTTCAACTGGAATGTACATTCACAACTATTATGCAATATATCTAAAATGATAATAACATTCAACAAAGATAATCCTTTATATCAATACTATCTCTTGAGAGGACCAAATGAATGTTATGCATATCTATTAAACGATGAAGTTAATTAGCAAGATAATACCAAAGAGATAATCTCCCAACTTATAAAAATCCTTCTATGATATCCTCATGGTACACAAAGGTGGTGGAAATAAAGTATAATAGATTTACACAAGGGATACCTTCCACAATACGTAGGTACTCTTAACCCTTCCATATGACATTTGAAATGAAACAATGACACTACTCTTATAACACATTCTATTTGATTAATCCAAAAACAATTACATATGGTTACGAGACATATGAATGCCATAGGAAGAGTGAACATCATCCCATCAAATTTTTAAATAACATAAGCAAAATTAAAGAAAAAGGTTACAAGACTCAAATACAAGAATATTATTCAATCTTTTCTCTTCTATTAATCAACCCGGTTCAAGGCTCCATCGGGAAAGAACCAGTAAGAAAACCTGACGTCCTTGCCAAATACATCAAAATTTAAAATAAAATTTTACATAATGTTGCAATTAAATTGAATTCTCTTCTAGGGCTTTCACAAGAGATCTTTACCAAAGTCTTCAATGCATCAAGGGAACCATGGGAGAGACAAGAACCAACATGGAGGTAAAACAACACAATAAGATGGACAACTCAAACATGCATTCCCATCCCGGTTTTGCACAATAGGTTCAACAATGAACCAAAATAGGGGGGAGGTGGATTTTCTCAATAGGAGATGTCAATCACCATACCATAACATAGCCTTTTCGGGTCTAAAATTCAAGAAATTTCTTTCTTCTACAATGCTCTTTCGGGGCCAATATAACAAGGGTATTCATTCCTTCCCTTCTTCAAGAATATTCATTCCTTCCCTTCTTCAAGAATTTAAATTTTCATACCAGGTATGGGATGACAAGTAGGGGCCCATACACCCTACCCTCTTTCCCTCCTCTCACCATGAGAGGAGACTCTACACTATTGAGGTACAACTAAGGCCCTTCCCCCATACATGGCCACTTCTTCCCTATCAAAGGGTGAGTGATGCCAAAACAATCCCCATGAAATCCCCTCAGAACACAAAACATCAAAGCAAGAAATACAAAAACAACACAATGCCTTATGCATGATTCAAGCAAGATTCAAGCATGAACACATGAAGAAACAATTCAAAGGAGTGAAAAACTCCTACCTTCACAAAAAGAGTTATGGCAAAAATGGTGGGTTGAGAAGGGCTTTTCCTTTTCTTCCTTCCATCTTCAAACTTTCTCCAAAACTAGAGATTGGGTAACAACCCCAAAACTACTCCAAAATTCTTCTAAGTATGATCCTTAACTCAACTAGACTTTAAGTAACCTCAAGATGGAGTTTTGAGTCCAACTCAAGTACAAGACAAATCAATTTTTGCAATCAACCAAAAGTAGGGTTTTTGAGTGACCCTAAAAGTCAACCAAGGAGACTAGGGGGGTGGAAAGTACTCCCAACTCATACCCTTACCCCTAGGGTACTTAAATTTAATTTTTTAAAGCCTTAAAGACTTAGTAGGAACAAACAAAAGCTACGAGAATGGTAAGACCAAATAACAACCTTTAAAGATATACAATGCAAAGATATCACAAATAAACAAGGGGTTTAGTTCCGTCTTTCCATTGGATTTCCCGACTAAATTTCTTGCACACTCTTTACACACATCAGTAGTTCAAGAAACACATTTCTATATGTAAAAATATGCATCAAGAAATTCATGTAATTTAAAACATCCATTTTTCTACAATTCAATTGTTTATCTCATTGTATTCATTAAAATTGGAAAATTCAAAGTGTTAGTTTTGCATTCATTCACTTCATCATCATACATGTTCATATAGCATTAAATGACAAAATCAAATATCTAAAAGTAAAGCATCACACATCATAAATAGCATAATAATGTTTTGTACATCAAACAATGTTCTGAAATATCGAGTCATTAGTATCAAAATAATAATGTATCATCGATACTAGAATGGGTCAGGGTGAGGCACCACAAATCGAAACATGAATCTTTCCTTTAAGCAAGCCTTTCTTATTTCTACCCACCTTTAATCATTAGAAATTTCATAATCAACATAACTTTATTCATTAATTTAGATTAAATTACTAGAATAATCCTCGTTAGGCATGCATATAATTAAACATCATTAATAAGGCAAACTGAACTATCTGAAAGTATACCACTTAATCATTGAGGTACCAAAATTGGAAACCTCATTATCAGGTGAAAACACCTTGCATCATTATTAGTAACAATTAATATCTTAAACAGTCAAGGTGATGAAATAGTTCTTGAATCACTAAGTATTAATATATGGATATATCAACTACTCTAGATTTCATTAGGACATTCACAATGTAAGCATTACTTCACATCTATTTACAATCTCCTATAACGGTTTTAATAGAGGGTTCATATTGATAAGTACATATGAGGAGGGTCCTTACATAGAGATAGTATGTTATGAGTAAAATAATTTGAACAAGAATACATTAAATGACACAAACTTTGAGGTAAACTATTTTGAGCTGACATGTAAATAATATTTAATGATGATAGAGTTTGTTACACATTTTTGATGTAGATCATTGATCCCTAAGAATGAAGAATAACCAATCAAATTAAGAGGCAAAAAGGGAAACATCCTAAATGTTTATTTTTTTCTAGAACAATCTATAGTGTCTATTATAGGGAAGATCCAAAACCTATTTCATATGGATACAAAGTACTATGAATTCCTATGCAAAGGAGTTAGGTTTTGGAGGCTACAAGAAAATTGGTAGAATAATAGAGTATAACAACTAAGTGAAGCAATGAAGAGTAGAGTAAATATATATCAGATAGGAGATCAGATCAAAGAGTGGAAAGAGAAGATCCGTAATCAACATTGTGAGTGTAGGCCAAAGGATTAGGTATTGACACATTTTGGCAAGTGAATCAGGGTAAATTTATTAACAGAGGGGTCTTAATATTCCTAAGTAAATCTCTTAACAAAGTGCTTACTTTATTGTAAGTTTTAAATCCTTTAATCAAGGTAGACCTAATAGTCTTGTAAAGCTCTTAATGTTGAAAATGATTGGTTAATTGTGTATTGTCTTTGATGTTACACAAAATGTCATATATATTCTAGTCAACATATGCCAAGCTCACTCAAGTGATGAAGTTAGTTTCCTATGTCTACCAAGCAATCTAGAGTTTGCCAAGTTTAGAAGATAGTGACTATCGAGTTCACTCAGGTGAAAAAGAGAAGTTCATAGAAGATTGAATGTTAACTGAGCTCACTCGATTAATGAAGGAAAAGTTGGATGGAACCAGTGTTAACTAAACTCACTCAGTTACCAAAGGAACTTTGTGAAGATGCAGTGTTAACCGAGTTCACTTGGTTAACATAGGAAAATCATTTCTAAGTTAGTGTCTACTAAGTAGGGTCAACTAAAAAAGGATTTTCTTGTTTTACAATATTGAGTTCAATAGATTTGTTTGTTGGTTCTCGCCAACTAAGGAGATGAATATTAATTATTCTAAGTTACATTCAAGCCGACTTGGTGATGCATAAGATATAAATATAAGGTCAAGTTGAGGACTAGATGTGTGTAAAAAAATAGAAGAATTGAAGATTCTTAGAGGAAGCAAATTAGAAGGATAAACAAAATATCCTTGTGGAGATGCAAAGATACACTCAATCAGAAAGGATCAAGTATACAAGAAAGAATTGAGATCTTTAATAAATAATTTAGTTGTATCAGAAATTAGGTCATCTCATTGTTACTCTCTAACCATTGTAATAGTGATCTAAATCTCTTAATAGAGTTGGCTTAACAACTATTTGTAAATCCTCTAACAAGGTGACATTTATAGATTGAAATGTCTAAAGACCTCTAACAAGGCCACTTCTAATAGGGTGATTAAATCCTCTAATAAGGTCACACCTAACAATGCTTTTTTTAATCTTTAATAGGGTTGGATCCTAATAGGGATCACTTCAGAAGAGTGAAAATCAATAACTAGTTGCAATTGGTAGTTTTTCCCTAATTGGGTTTCCACATTAAATCTAAGTGTTACTTGTATTCATGGTATTTCTTTTATGTGTATGCAACTAAGTTAAGTGTCACTTGTATTCATGGTGTATGCAACTAAGTTAAGTAAGGTTAATCATAGAAATATCATAATATTTGAATTTTAAGCATTTTCCAAGTTACAACATTTACTAGTGTAAATTGAGTGCCTATGTATTTACCAAGCATCAATATTTTTAGTAAATTTTGTGTTTTGTGTTGACATCTAAGGGATCTAGGATTTTTTTAGTGGTAACTGATTCACCCCTCCCCTTTTAGTTACTCCTCTTATATTTCCAACAATCGGTATTAGAGCTTCTTGGTGCTTCTAGAGAAGGTTTTAAGGACCTAAGCTAAAGATTAGGATGTCTTACAAAAGGGAGATCCCCAAGATGAACAGAGATAACTTCAAAGCATGGTGTGAACTCATGAGGCTGCAGTTAGAAACCATTGGAGACTTAGGGCTTAAGTACCTAAACATCAAATACATGACACCTGCTAGAATTATGACTGTTGAAGAAATTGTAGAAAAGAAGAGTCATAACATTATGATGATTGATAATGCTTCATGTCTCAACTATGCTAAATTTGATGAAGTCAATTATTGTGAAACTACTTATAGAATGTGGATCAAGCTAAAAGCCATCTATGGAGGAGATGATAATGTAAGAAGAGCTAAAGCTAAAAGTCTTAGAGGAAAATTTGATCAAATAAAGATGGGAGAAGATGAGAACATTGCAAAGTATAGTGATAGATCAAAGATAATGTTTGTGCAATCAAATCTTCAAGAGGAAAGATTGAATATGGGACAATGGTAAGTAAGTTTCTCAAAAAACTCCTTCCTAGATTATTAACAATTCAAGAAATGAGATGCAATCCAAAGAATGATATAACATTGGATGCAGTAGTTGGAAGATTGACAACATGTGAGCTAGATAACTATGATAATTATGCTCCTAGTTCTAGCAATCTTAAGTCTGCATTTGAAGCCAAGTTGTCACTCAAGAAGAAAGCTATTAAGTTAAAAGCCAAACAATCCAAAAGTGAAGAAGAAGATAGTTCTAACAGTGATCTTGAAACTATTGAGGCATTACTTGCAAGAAGGTATCCCAAAGACAAAGGACAATAAAAGATAAAATTCATTTGATCTGTTTCTCTTGTGAAGAAGTTGGACACATTGCTACAAGATGTCCAAACAGAGAAGAAAATATAAAAGTTGAGAAAACCAACTTCATAGTTTGCCAAGAAAACCTGCATGCAAATAACCTGTTGCTAAAGGAAACCAAAGAGGGAAAAGCACAGCTTGGAAATCTCAATGGAGTGAGAGAAAAATGTATTCCAAGATAATTGAAAAAGAAATTACAAGAGTTCAACCTTTAAGCTGAATGAAACCCTAAAAAGGGAGAAGAAACTAGGTTGCACATTATAATTAATAAAAAATATTAATGATATGCACCTAAGAGATAACTTAAGTAAACTAGAGTAATAAAAAACTTAATTAATTAAATCAGGATGATCTAATTAATAAGCGTAAATAAATAATTACTCTAACACCCCCCCCCCCTTAAGAAAAGCTTAGGGGGTAAGCTAACCTAGCAAAGCTATGAAACAAGGAAAATAGGTTTCGACAACAAGGTCTGATCAGGTACCTAAAACAAGGAAATCTCTATAAACTAGAGACAAAGGAGAAAACCCAGTGGGAAAAACCCCTCTCAAAAAGGAGATAGAACAAACAGATGAAAAACATGAAGGAAGGAAGGCCTCAACAAGACCCCCCAAGGAAAACTTTTGTAACCCCAAACATAGACTGCAACTGAAGACAATGTGGCAATGCAAAAGATTTGGTGAATATATTGGCAACCTGCGCATCAGTGGGAATATACTCCAAAGAGAGAAAACCATCTTGAATTTGTTGATGGATGAAATGCATATGAAGCTCAATGTGTTTAGTGCACTGATGCTCCATTGGGTTGTAGGAAATATGAATAGCACTTTGATTATTGCACCATAGAATAGTGGGATGATCAGGAGGAAAACCAAACTCAGTCATCAATTGCCAAAGCCATAAAATCTCCTAACTAGCATGCACTACTGCTCTATACTCAGCCTCTATAGATGAATGTGTGTGAGCATGCTACTTCTTGCATGACCAAGTGATAGGACCAGAGCCAAGACAAAAGACAAAGCTAGAAGTAGACTTTCAATCATCAACATCACCAACCCAATTTGAGTTAGTGAAGCCAACAATGTGACAAGTCCCTGATGTGTAATGAATTCCATACATATGTGTTCCCTAAATGTATCTCAAAATATGCTTGGTAACTTTCTAATGACTCTGATGAGGCTCATGTAAAAACTAAGAGACAAGACTAGCTACAAAGGAGAGATCAAGATGAGTATGTGTTAGGTACAACAAGCTACCAACCAACTACTGATACAATGTGGGATCCACTAAAGGTGAAGTGCAAGAGGTAGACAAAGTAAAACCTGACTAAAAAGGTGTGGGATTAGGCTTGCAATAAAGCATATCCAATAGTCAAAGCATGTCAAGAGCATACTTCTGCTATTAAAAAAAGATTCCAGCAAAGGACTGAACAATCTGTAGACCAAGAAAGTAGTGTAACAGACCAAGATCAGTCATCTCAAACTATTCCATCAATGCTCATTGAACATCTTGAAGCATAGAGGATGAGCTACCTATGAGAAGAAGATTATCAACATATAGCACACGGATCAAAACTTTAGCCTTGATATGTTGAATGTATTCTGTAAGATCAAAATGGTAGTGTGTGAAGCCTATAGAAAGTAGAAAGGAGTCCATCTTCTCATACCAAGTCCAAGGGGCCTATTTGAGACCATACAATGAGTGTTAAAGTCTACAATCCAAGGAGGAATCCTACACAAATCTCATCAATAAGATCACCATGCAAGAATGCACTCTTCACATCCATATGAAAAATGGGCCATCCCTGAGAAGCTACAAGGGATAAGACAAGGTGAATAGAGTTCATTTTGGTGACAAGGGAAAATGTCTTAGTGTAATCAATGCCCTTAACCTATGAAAAACCCTTCACAAAAAGATGTACCTTTTGCTTATCAATAGAACCATCAGTAGAAAATTTAGTATGATATAACCATTTTTATTGCACTAACTTTCTTCCCTTAGGAAGAGAACAAAGATCCCAAGTATGATTCTTCATCAAAGAATACTCCTCCTCCATGGTACTATCCCACTTAGAATATCCTATCACTACTGCAAATGTCTGAGGATCATCACAAATAGCATGACTAAGAAGAATAGAACTTGTAGTATGAGATCAAGTGCGATGGGAAGTGGAAGGGTCAGCAACTAGAGATCCTACAACCTCAACTATAACACAAGCCCATTCAGGAATCTGTGGAGGATCCCGTGGGGGGCATAAATGGGGATCACCAAGATCATCATCCTCACCATCCAAAAAAGAGACTAGAAAGGATGAGGGAGTAGTGGTAAGTGAAGTAGACTTTAGAGATAGGGTATCTGCTACAGGAATGTGCTCATCAAACTGGACATCTTGTCAAAATAGGACCTATCTAGAATCAAGATCAAACAACTTGTATGCCTTAACATCCTTAGAGTAGCCAAAAAAATGAGGTGTTAGCTTTTTCACTCTATTGCTCTCCTTTGAGCACCAGGTACAAATGTTCATGCTTCACTACCAAAAACTCAGAATGAAGATACATCAGGCTTGACATGAGACCACTCCTCCTTAGGAGTCATATATCAAACTACCTTGTGAGGCATCCAATTTTGAATATAGGTCACACTATTGACTACCTCTACCCAAAAAGATGAATCCATGGACCTGGATTGTATCATACAATTAGCTATCTCTCGAAGTGTTCAGTTCTTTCTGTCTGCCACACCATTTTGTTGAGGGGTGTAGGGCACTGAAGAATGATCCTGAAGACCATAATTAGAGCAAAAATCCCTGAAAACTTGGCTCACATACTCCCCCCCATTATCTATGCATATCTACCAAATAGAAATACTAGATTGCTCCTCCATAAATTTCTTGAAGACTCGAAATAAATCAAAGACATTAGACTTGTACTTCAAAAAGTACACCCATGTGCACCTAGAGAAGTCATCAATGAAAGTAAGCACATATTTGACACCAGAAAAAGGAGTGGGAAATGACATGAGATCACTTTGAATCAAATCCAATGGTGCCAAAGCACGAGTAGCTTATCCATGTGGAAAAGGATCCCTATGTTGTTTGCCAAGAGCGCAACCCTGACAAACACCATCTATGCAAGAAATTTGGGAAAGCCCAAGAACAAGTGCTTGTGTGCTCATTTGTTAAAGATATTTGTAATTGACATGGCCCAAAAACTCACACCAAAGTCTTCTTACTAAATCTACATGTGCTACAAGATAGGAACTTGTGCCATCAAAAGACTCAAATCCATCAAATCTATATAGGTGAGATGCATAGTCAACACTCTCAATAGCCACAATAAAAATCATGTATGTCTCAAATAACCACATCATGTGGTGAGAAATTAACTATCTTACTAGAGGCAGAGTGGAAAATTTTATAAATAGACAATAGGTTCATCGAGATGTTAATGACAAAAAGAGCATCCTGAAGAGAACCCCTAGCTAATGCAATAGAACCAAAACCCAAGACTGAAAGATGTGATGAGTTCCCAAAAACAATCTATGAAGTAGCACAAAGAGCAAGTGAAGTAACCAACTATTGAGTGTGAGTCATATGGTGAGAGGCACTAGAATCAAGAATCTAGGTAGGCCCAAAAGTCAGTGCTCATGTAGTAAGAGCGTGACCTTTCCCTACAGGGGGATGAAGACTTAGGAATAGAAATGTGATGCTCTTGCATGGCTTCCTCTAATGCCTCCAAATGTTTCCAACATCTAGAAATTGGATGTCCATCCTTTGTACAAAAATTGTAGATCTCAACTAATTTCTTCTTAGTCCTGGAGGAAGACCTACTATACTTTGAATAAGATTTACCCTTGGAAGGGTTAGCAGGAGGTTTAGGATTAGTTTTCAAATGTATCTTTCTTCGGTTTGGCTTTTAGTTTTAATTTCCCCTGAGAAGACTAAGCAACCAATGTTTGGCTAGAAGAGCCAGAAGCATCCACCTATTGGATCTTTACCTGTTCCCATGTTAACTGATCACAAAATGTCTCAAAAGAAGGCATTTGATGTCTGTTGCATAAAGCATCCATAGTGGAGTAGAAAGTGGAAGAAAAGATTTGATACCGTCCTCGCAATTTTGAGAGTATCAAAAAAATACACTCATCATTTGTCTTGTTTTTCCCACATCCTTGCAAAATTGAATGCAAAGATTTAAACTTCATCAAGAAGTCCTCAATGGTGGGAAAGTTGGTAGGTGTCAAAGAAGTCAACTCTACATCAAGCTGTAGTATCCAAAACTCATTCACTGTGCCAAACAAGTTGTGAAACTTGGTCCAAATAGCTCGAGGAGGTTTATGTGACATATGAAGCTGATTCATGTGTGATTTCCAATTTTGGTAGTTGTGTGGTGTTAGCCGGGCCACAGAGGGGTTTGACATTGAGAGAAGAAGATGGAATTAATTTAGAATAACTGGGGGGAGTGCATTAGTTATTCAAGGTCTAGATGTATAAATAAAACTTTTTCACAATTTAGTGAACCCATAAAACATTCATACCCATGCATGCATTCATTGTTTATTTACTGAAACTTGTATGTTACTGTCAAATCAATTTGCAAAAATGTAAAGCATGAAACACAACACATTCATCAGCACACTTGACACAATGATTTATGTGGAAACCCAATTTGGAAAAAACTAGCAATAACATGCTACTCCTTTTTCACTCTTCTGAAGTGATGCCTTGTGAAAGGCCAACCTTGTTAAAGGTTACAATACACACTGTTAAATGTGACCTGGTTAAGGGATTTCAATCACCCTATTAAAAGTGAGCCTTGTTAGAGGACTTTAGGCCATTCACTTGGAATGCCACCCTACTAAAGGATTTTCCAATGACTGTTAGATCAATCTTAATCCAAATGATTTACCCTAGGTTGATACAATTGTTAGAAAGTAACAATAAAGCTTTGATCTAATAAAACTTACAACTTCACTTGCAGATTATAGATCCTTGTTTAGTCCTCAATTCTGCTTGGCTTTCATAATTTTCAACTCTGATAGCTTGTTCATCCTTCAAGCATTCATCTACTTAAATCTCCTTTCTTAACATGCCATTGCAGACTCTTCCCCTTGGGTCGCTTGATGAAGCAAAACCCTTAATTCCTTCTCCTTAGGTTCTTGCACATGACACCAACCTCTCTAACCTCTTTGCTTCATGACCAGATGTTCCTATATAAAGGAAAATAGAATTTTTTCCCACTCATTATCTATCATTTAAATTAGGGTTTTAGATGAAAATAGGTAGGATACAATGTATCTACCCCATATCTTGTCTATTCTAGAAACTTCTCCTAGAATCCATTTGAGTTCACCTAAAAATAGTTTACATCAAATTTTGTGCCACCAACTCATCAATATTATCTTCCTCCTAGTTTACAAGTTCCAAGAAAATAAACTTGTTTCCTTAGATTCGACTAATCTTTGATCTTTATAATAATGCAATAGCTCGACATTATCAACCTTTTAATGCTCAACACATACTGTATTGCTTGACATCAAATATAAAATCACTCGGCATCAACTAAAGTTTATTGATGCTCAACATCAACTAAACTTTACTAAACGTCAATTATCTTGCTCAATATCCACTATAATTTTCTTTTACTCAGCTCCAACTAATTTTTTTCTCAGCTTACACTAACTTTGCTCAACACCTATTGTCCACTCGGTCAAGCTTGGTAGATGAACTTTGTTTAACTTATTCTTCTAAACTTTCTAACTGTAGCCAGTCATTTTGTAACCTTAAGTAGATCATCAATTCATCATGTCGTCACTATCTTAACTGATCTTTGCACTTCATTTCATAATCATAACTCAACCTTTCCTCTAGGTTCTTTTGTTACATCTTGTTGATCAAATCCTCTTCATCAATCAACTAAGTGATAGTACTTGAATCTAATAAGCAATTGTCTTACTAGAAAATATTAGGTTTGGCATCATTGACAAAAAAATGATTGAAACACATAATCTTCTTCAACAATCTCCCTCTTTTTCAATCATATTTCAATAATCTCCCTCTTTGGCATTGATGGTAAACCAAACTAATCAACCAAGTCAATCAAATGATGAAAATCTTGTTCAACCAAACTCACTATGTTAAAATAGTAAGGCAATACCAAAGAGAAACCTTGTATAACTCCCTCTATCAACAACTTTCATCTTCTGATTAGATTACAAAAACTATTTCTTAAAACTCCCTCTGAGTTCCTTCTTGTATCTCCCTCTTACTAGGTAGAAATCTCCCTCTAATGTGATCTTTCTGACTCTCTGATCAATGTCTCCCTCTTAGTTCTGACTCAATTCTTGTTATCTTTCTCCCTCTCTAATCAATAGATTAGTTTAGGACATTCTCCCATTTATCTCTTGCACTTACTTGCACTTTAGTAAAACTCTTCTTATAAAGATGATCAGTTTAATGTACTTTCTACCTCTTTGACAACAATGCCAAAGACCTATACCAAAAACTTGTCATCCTTAAAATATGAAGATCTAAGCTTTGTAGATTCCTCATTTTCTCCCTCTGTCACTTTGTTTGTGACTGATTTGAAGTTTCAGCGTTGTGATTACTTTAGGTAGTTCCTATAGTAAGATCCACTGCATCAATTTTTATTATATGAACATCAACTTTTTTATGCAGGGCACTCCTTCTATTTCTTACATAGCCTTTCATAGCGGTATCACCCCTAGTTTACCTCTTAGATACTCATAAGCATCCTTAGGTAATGGTTTTGTGGAAATATCAACAATTTTCTCCTTTGAGTTAACATATTCCATCTTCACCTCTTTGTCTTGAACTAATTCTCTTACATAATGATACTTAGTTGCAATGTGCTTTGTCTTTGTGTGCATCATAGGATTATTTGATATATCAATAACACTTTTTTTATCACAATAAAGTATCATTAGTTCTGTGAAGAATTTTTTCCTTCATTCCTTTGAGTAGCTAATTGATCCATACAATGTTTATGTAGTTTATAGAAACATCAACATATTCTACTTCAGTAGTAGGTTGTGAAGTGCAAATCTATTTCTTTCTTGTCTATGTGTTTTCTTTCAATCGTGTATTTCCTTTCAGTTGTGTGTTTCATTTTCAAAAGTTGTGTCAGTCCTAGGGGGTAAGGTGTACTTGGGATTTTTCTCAAGATTTTACTAACCACTCTTTGGTCTTGATTTTAGGAAGAGGTATTTCTTTGTCAAAACATTCAGACGATTGTGTGTCTTATACCAATCGATAAATAGACATTTCTTATGGAAATAAGCGATTTTAAGTCAAAAAATCAGGACTCTAGACTAACAAGTTCTCAACACTTTGAAAATTTTAAGATTTGATCATTTTTGGTGTTGTTGAATTCAAGTCAAAGATGACGAGAGATGATCCAAACTCTAGCTGGTTCAAATAGGAAGGGTCTCCTCAAAAGATTGCTAAGATCATTGATTGGCATGAGAGTTTCTAAAAGAGTTCTAAAAGAGGAACGCAAGGGATGTTCACAAGAGATTGAGTCCAAGAAACAACACCGATGTCTTGACTACACAGTCTAAGCGTAGTCAGGATACAGAAGATTTTTTTTTTTTTTTAAAAATTATAAATACGGTGTTAAGACTAAAGGATTCCAAAGATCTGAATTGGAAAAATATATTCAAAATAGAATATCTTATATTCAAAATATTGCTTCATCAAAACTAGCATTTTTAACGACACATAACGATTTTCTCCAAAATAAATAAATAAATAAAGCCAAAAAATTAAAAGAGCCTGACATCTCGCCAAGAGCCCTCGAACTGATTCTCTCACTGGTCAACCAATTGATTAATAAAAGTTTTCGTGGAGATTCTTATGAATGATCTAGGAGGAGTGGAATATCGTTTTCAAGTTTTCAAAAAACTTGGATAAACTACATCCTAAGGTGTCAAAGGGAATGAATACACAATACACACACTGAGCTTAAAGGTTTTGAATTTTGAGATTTTGATTGTAAAGTCATCTGAAATATGCTTGAGTTGTTCAAAGTTCAGTTGTTGTTTGACACACATCAGAAGAATGTTTGTTGATGAAGAAATGCCTTGGTCATTTCTTCCTTCTCTTTTTTTCGGGACTATTTGTTGTGGTGTCCACAACACATGCCCCATTCCTTACTAGGAATGGGGACCCCCTACTTGTTTCGACTCTCGAACTCACTATTCGAGAGTCAAGAGAAGAAATTAGTATTATAGTTAAGAGTCTTAGAGTTGAATTTTTTCTTTAAAAATTTTTTAAAAAATAAATAAATTTAAAACAAAAAATCTCGTGCGTGCACACATCGAGGCACAATGTGCTTTACACAAGAGAGAGGGTTATAAAACCCTCCTTCCACTTCTTGTTTTGATCATTTACACAAGAGCAAGGAGGGAGAGGTAAATCTAGTCCCCCCCCCCCCTTTTTTTTGTCAAGCTGCAACACCCATGAGGTGCGCACACTCTGCCCACACACGGCTCGTAGCATGCAGCACCCTTTTTGGGCACTTGCACGCTGTTTGCGAGTAGCGTGTAGTACCCTTCTTAGGCGCACGCGTGCTGCATGCAAGTGGCACTACAAGCCACACTCTTTTGGGTGAGCATAAGGTGCTTTCGCAAGTGGCGCCCATGTTGCACCCCCTTTTGGGCACATGCACGTGCGGCGCCGTGCTCGCATGCCCTTTTTAGCATGTCGTGTGCCCCTTTTGGGTGCGTGAGCGGTGCCTTCACGGTGCCTACACCCAACCATACCCCTTTTGGGGGTGCGCTTGTGGCTCCCTTTGCCACACGTGTGGCACCCACACCCCCATGCAAGCAGTGGGCGCATGCGCGTCGCGTGCCCTTTTGGGCCTACACACGGCTCACCTAGCCACGCATGCACACGCAACACCCGTGCCCTTGCGTAAACCCTTGCACCCATGCCCACTCTATTAAATAAATTTATTAATAAATAAATAAATAAATAAGCCCCTAAGGGGGACATTTTTTTCATTTTTTACATTTCCAATGCCCATTGATTAATCATGTTTTCTTTTTCTTTCTTGTTGCATAGGTATTATAATCAAATGGCATCCACATCTGGATCAATAGAAAAACCAGTTGTTTACAAGTTCCAAGGTGTAACCCCAAAATCACAGTTACATGATGAGTATGCGAAGATCAAAGACAAAGAACTTGGGAGACTTCTTGAGAGTTTGTAACAATCCAACCGAAAGGTCATCCTTGAGATCCACCCTAATCCGTTCTAAATTAGTAAATGTAGCATCACATCCTAGGACCATGCAGTTAACTAAATTGATTATTACCCTATCTCAGCATTTTGTTCCTAATGAAAGGGTGGTAAAGAGCGTCACTGGGGAAGTGGTCTTGGATCTATGACCTAATAATATTGAGAGGATTTTTCATCTATCCAGGGCTGATCAGTTCATTAGAATTTCATATGAAGCAGCTGAGAGGTGGCATAAAGAGCATTACCAGGAGGCCATCGACATCATATATTCCTCATGCTTCATTGAGAAACCACCTTGGGGGAAGATGATCAACAAAGTGGATATGACTTGAGGATACATGAAGGATGACATTGGATATTCAATCATCCTCCTAAGTAGAGTTATGGGATTGCCTGTAGTGGGTCATCTCGCTCCATTTATGGTCAACTTCATTGAGACCATTAGACACACAAAGATGCCACTAGATTGAGCCACCACACTTAGTGAGAACTTGTGTGACCAATTGCGGATAGTAAAGGATGAGAAGAAGTTCTATATGACTTCTTATGCGGTGTATCTACTTGTAGCAAGGGCAACTGACTATCCTAGGTTATACAAGAAGGGCAGTATGTAGGACCTTAATGCATGACCATATATAGTCTATCCTTAGCTGGTGAAGAAGAACCTCTCACTGTAGAACAAGGAGTACAGAATTGTGAACAATGCCTTTGTCTTTGCCATCATTCGATTCATTAAAGG
This sequence comes from Cupressus sempervirens, assembly GCA_028749045.1. Classification (NCBI taxonomy): domain Eukaryota; kingdom Viridiplantae; phylum Streptophyta; class Pinopsida; order Cupressales; family Cupressaceae; genus Cupressus; species Cupressus sempervirens. Next base: position 426,558,839 of record CM053783.1, read on the forward strand.
GGATTATCGAAAGAGGTTGTTCGATGAAGCCAAGACACATATCACAGCTCTTGATGCATATTTCATCTAGCTCCAGACATTCACATACATTTGGGTTGGTGGTGCATCCATCCATCCAAAGAAACTCCCAAGGTACTCAAGTGACAAGTTAGTTCTAATGGAAATATCCTGACAGATTGAGTCAGCGTATGAGAGGATCAAAAGACAACGGAGGCCTTGCTAGGATTGGCCTTTTGTAATAGGAGCATACCAGGTAAAGAGAAGGTAGGATATCTTGACTTTTGAGTGGTAATGGGAGAATAATCCTCTTGAAGAATATAACTCTTCCTGGCCTTTCTTTGACAATGTTGGTAAAGTGGAAAACCTGGCAGGAAAATAGTTCTACCACGAGGATGCCATTGAAGATCATTGGATGAATGCCACAAATGACTATGATGTTCGTATCAGAGACTATTGTAGAATGACTTTGTATTTAGTAGAGAAGGCTCTCTATTTGACCATCCTCAATGAGATAAGGCTACAGGACTCGTAGGAACTACTGGATCCCCTATTCAATATAGATAAAGTTGGTGAGAGGCCCATTCTGAATGCAAAAATTGATAGAGAGGAAGGAGATGATATTAATCATCAAGCAAGACATGTCATTAGAATGAAAAAGAGTTGGATCAAGAAACCCTTTCCACTTGATCCAATTCTAGATACAGTGATATTCCATGCACATGCTCGCCCAAAAAGGGGAAAGGGAAAGAAAGTCATAGTTCCTATCTTTGCGCTCTAGTCTCCTATCAGGCCAGAAATAGTCTACCAGCTAGATCATCCAGTGGGATACTACCACCCTCCATGGAAGAAGGAAAAGAGGAAGAGAGCCTCTCCTTAGAGGTTTCAGGCAGAACATGTTGAAGAATACGCCCCTTCCTAGCGACAGGAATCCAGTCCCAAAGAACCCCAAGATGGTGGAGCTTCTCATATCCAGGTTGAATTTCCATTGCCTCATGTTTTGTCAAGTCAACAAGAAGAAGGAGAAATTCTAGAGACATCCATTCATCTAGTGCATGAAGAGCCCACTTCTCCTATGGTTCCACAAAAACAAAAGACGATCAAGGTTAAAATTAACAAGAGGCAAAGAGTTCGTAAAAGATTAGTGCTTAATCCATCTATTCCTGAAACCATTCCCGAGGAAGAATCAAATTAAGGGGAAACAAAGTTAGATGAAGAGGAGGAGCAAGTGCCTCTACAAAGGAGAACTTGGCTGGCCAAAGCCACAAAATTGGAAAGAACGAAGAGTGTCACAAATACCCCACCACCCACCCAAGCTAAAACGATAGAACTCTCTTCTTTGGAAGATGAAGTACAACAATGGGTGAATGAGTAGAGGGAACTAGGTGATAATGTTCTCTCCATCCTAGATTTTGATTTCATGATAGTGGGTAGAGAATTGGTTGGAGATAAGATCAGAGATACCCCTACAAGTGAACTTCAATAGCAAGATTGGATGCAGATGCTATGCAAGACACAAGGTCCTCACCTCACTCCCCCATCTTCACCTTAGGTTATGATGGTAGATAAGGTTTCAGTAGCACCTCCATCTCCAAGTTCAGAAGAACATGTTCAGAAGGAATCGTCATTACAAGGAGAACTAGAACCAAGGGTTACTGATGAGACATCAAAAGAGGCACAGATAGTAGAATGTATACAACAACCTTCTCAGGAAGTTGAGGATCAAACTATAGGATCTACAGAAACGAAGGCTACAGAAGAAGAACCCTCACAACTAGAGACTCCAAAAAAGAGCAATAGAGGGAACGAGGTAGTTGAACACATCCCTTCATCATCCAGATTCAAGGTTCTAGAAAGACATATTCCAAGATGGTTTCAGAAGGAAATAATGAGAAGTGCCAAGCATCAATTCTGTGCTTCAGAGGATGATATTTGTGACATTGCAAAGATTTTGAACAAGCCTGAGTCTCCATTACATGATGGAATTCCATTTGCATTCATTACTACTACCCAGAACTAGGACTTATTTGCACAAGTGGCTCACCCTCCAGAAGGCACAGATGCAAAAGATGTTAGTCTTGAGGACTATGAAGTAAAATATATTATGTTAGGAAAGCCTACACAGGATACATCCCGACAGATGATGACTATGGGAGTCAAGGAGGTTCTCAGCCATATGGAACAGGATGAGATTGAAATCAAAACACTTCAAAGGCAAGTTGAGATCTTAAAGGGATATCTAGTTGAAGTTATTGGTCCTCTTGATTTTGAATGCCTTGAGGAGACTTTGAATACCATTTTTAGAGAAGGGGAAGGTGTATGGCTCAGTCCATATTTGAGAGCTTGTCAGGATTGGCAGGACAGCCTTGAGGATAGGGGTGTAACTATAATCACAAGAAGTCTAAAGTTATTCCATGCTACACAAGAAAATGTTGATAAGATCATGGCAATTCTAAGGTAGGACTTCAGTATCATGGATGAGGTATGGCCATGGAGTAAGGATTTAAAAACTTTACAAGCCATAAAAGGGAAAAGGTATCATATTCTGATTGATGTATATACTAGAGAGGAGTTAGACATGATAGATGATTGGATAGAAAAGATTGCAGATGGAAATAAAGTGATGGAAACATTACATGATGAGATACATAGGCTCAAGGACCAATCTCGAGAGTGAATTTTGGAATCAGAAAAGTTGTACAGTGATGCATGCTTGGACATTTTTGAAGATGAAGAATAAGAGAAATTGTTGCCACTTGAGGTAGTTGTGGAAAATTTCAAAAAAAAATTAGAGGAAGCAGCCAGTGATGAAGACATCAGACAAGCCTTCAGGACAGAGGAAGCACTGTCAGAGTTGGACACCAAACTCTGAGATTTTGTAGAAACTTGAATTGAGGTGGAAAACTATAGGCAGAAGGTCAAAGACAAGTATGAGGCTTTGGATCTTCCATATGCTGCTAAGATTACTAAGATTATAGAGAAATTCAACGGCAAACATCCAAACATAGCTTTGGGATAAAGATGAGCAAAACCCAGATGCCAGAATTTCAATTTTGACACTTAGTAAAATTTTGAAATATTGACCCAATCGAGGTTCATAGCTCCACAATTCAGAGGTGCACTAACAGTTGACTGCCAGTTCTAAAAATAGCACTTTCCATGCATCGGGAGCACATTCTGATGGCAATTTAACTTTGACACACGCCTAGTGAAGAGCCAGTTTCCATTTTTGATGCCTCCAAGCACTTCCAATTTGACTGATGGCTTCCTCCTACTTTCTCTCTCATGATTTCTCTATTTTTGACATGTAAAGGACTCATGCATCCAATTAATGAATAAAATATGGATGGAGTTCCTCTAAGCACCAGTTAGATTGTCAGTTTGTATATATTTAGTTTGTTTAAATGTTTTTAAAACATTTTATTGCATCAAGATATCTCTCACTCTCAACACAAATTGAGGAGACGATTTCTTATAAATACCCCATTCTAAAATGTAAGAAGGGATGTCATTATTATGCAATAAAGTTATGCTTTTGGTGCTAGCATTTAGAGTGTAGTTATTCTTGCCTGAATGTGTCATTATTTTGTGGATTTTATTCATGAGATTGTGATTGAGCCAAAGGTTTATTGTGTTGTTTCTGGATGTGCGATCTTTTAGTTCTAGTGTTTGCTATAGATATATGAATTTTGTTGATGTAACGAGCTTGAAAAGAGATCACCTGATTTTTTTTGCATAGCTTTTTATCTCGCATGAGTGTACTTTTTATGGCTTTGCATTTTGATGAAGAGTGAAACATCATTCAATTTGTTAGAGTTTCTCACCGATGATTGGATTAGTGGATTCTAGGAAGCACTGCTCCTATTTTCATTGGTTTCCTACCGATTTCTTCAAAGGTTTAACTCGCAATGTGTTGTGTTCTGTGGCTTATGTCCATTTAGGATTTTCAATTTAAAAGTCATTTGATTTCATGTTATTTTCTTTTAGTTTTGTTATTTTCTTTGCTAACCCCCTATTAGAATAGGACCTCATAGTAGCTGCATTGTTAGAGTTGCATTCATTAAAAATTAGAAAAATACAAAAAATATTGTTCTTTTGGTGTGATATTTTGAGACAACAAAATTTTTTTACTTCAATTCCAAGCTAAAAGACTTTTTTTAGAACCAACAAAGGCCTCCTCATGAACACTCACACTTATCTTCTACTGAGCAAATTTTGGTATGTCACAAGATAAATACTGAACCTTGGAGTGGATCCTTGAAAAGATTTGCTTTTCAAGAGAGGAATTACACTATGAATTCCCGCCATTGACCTCATGCAAAATGAATGCCCAACAGGTATGAAGACTATGATTTATGGTACAAACTTGGAGGAAATTTGGACTTAAAAGTATTTACTGATGTTGATTGGTCAAGAAGTCTTGATGACAGAAAAAGCACTAGTGGTGGAGCATTCTTTCTTGGTAAAAGACTAGTATCTTGGACAAGAAAGAAGAAAAATTGCACTTCTCAATCCACAACAAAGACAAAATATGTAGCAGCAACAGTCAATTTCTCTAACATTGATTGGTTCAAACAACTATTGGAAGGAATGAAGGTAGAAATCAAAGATCTAGTTGTTATATATTGTGATAACACCAGTGCAATCAACATATCAAAGAATCTAGAAATGTATTCCAAAATAAAGCATATTGCTACAAAATATCACTTCTTAAGAGGATTGGTGCAAGATAAACAAGATTGGAATATATGAATACAAAGGAACAAATTACAGACATATTCACCAAGCCATTGCCTAAGGATGCATTTCTGGATCTTAGAGATAAGCTAGGGGTCATTCCCCTATCTGATATTCACTAAATGAAGTTTAGTGAATGCATCAACCAAAACATATTGAAGATCAATTAGTTGGTGTATAATTAGCAAGGCCATATTGTAGATGAATCAGTACTCAAGGTAAATTGGAATTTATAGAGTTATTGTCTTTGGCATGTGTTGTCAAAGAGGGAGAAGTTTACTATCATATCTCTGAAATTTTTTTTGGAACCAGAATAAAATTAGAATCTAGAGAGGGAGAAGTCTTCTAAAAGATGAAGTATGATAAAAGAGGGAGAATGTACTAAATGAGCTTGGTAACAACTATTGCAGACAAAATTCAATAAAAAGGAAAAGCTCATACTGACAGAGGGAGTTCTCTAATCCAAAATTTCATTATGCTATGACATGTTGTATTGTCATCAATGCCAAAGAGGGAGATTGTTGGATACAATTGGTTAATTTTGTGTTGTATTTGATGTTACACAAATTTCATAATCATTATCATTCAGTATATGCCAATCTCACTCAGGTAGTGAAGATAGTTCTCAGTGTCTATCGTGTTCACTCGGGCATCGAAGGAAAAGTTACAGAAAGCAATTGTTAACCAAGCTCACTTGGTTAACAAAGGAAAGTTGGATGGAACCAATGATAACCGAGCTCATTTAGTTTCAAAAGGATTTTTGTAAGTTTTTAGTGTTAACTTAGCTTCTATTGGTTAACAAAAGAAATTGCTTCAGAATTAGTTTCTACTGAGCAAGGTCAGCTAGAAAAGGATTTTCCTATTTTGTTGTATTGAGTTTAATTGATCTATCTAATGACTCCAACCAACTAAGGTGATAAATATTTATTATTGTAAGTTTTATTTGAATCGACTTGACAAAATAGAAGGTATAGTATGAGGTTAATTTGTGATTTCAAAGTGTGCAAGCAAATGTGCAAGTGAGTGCAAGAGAATGTGCAAATTATGGTGATGTGATTGAAGATCTATTGGTAAGTAGAAGAAGCAAATTTGAAGGATCAGCAAAATATCCTTGTGGTGTAGCAAAGTCATATTCAATTAGGAAGGATCAAGTACAATCCAAAACGGAGATTTGAAATCAGCAATTAATTTCCATTTAAATTAGGTCATTTCATTGTTACCTTCTAACCATTGTAGTAGTGATCTAAATCTCTTAATAGAGTTGGCTTAAAATCTATTTGCAAATCCTCTAACAAGGTGGAAATTCCATTGAATTTTTCTCAAGACCTCTAACCAAGACACTCCTAATAAGGTGATTAAATCCTTTAACAAGGTCACACCTAATAGTGTAATGCCCCGCCTGGAGATCCTGAGAAACAAGGATGAAATACAAGCCATGTTTTTTTTTTTTTTACCAACTATGAATGCACATGACAACATCATATAGGGATCACAATGATCACAATGGAAGACTTCACCACAATCCTAGCAACCAACGAATCTCCAAATGCCACTACCAAACTGAGACACACAAACAAAGCCAACAATGACAATGCACATGATGAGGGCTCAAGAAATGACCACTCATAAAAAAAACACCAAGTTGGGGTAGAATACAGAAACCTGAAATTTCGCTAAGCCTGAAATCATGAAGTCTTGAAAATTGGCTAAGTTTGGATTTTTGAAGCCCTGAAATTTCCTAGAATCTTTATCTTATCTCCGAGAGGTCTGAAACCTATCTCAAGAGATTCGTCGCATATATTAAAATATATCTTAAGTATAAGGAATTAAATATATGTCAACTTATACTTTAACGATATATTTTAAACCTCTACAAAATTTGTTTTGAACTAGGAAGGTGTAAAACCCAAAAAGGTGTCCAAAACCAACTTTTGAACTTGCATCCGACAACCCTAGATAGCCCTTGTTTCTCACATGAGAAAGTACACTGGTCTCAAGTTTTGCGCGAGATCTTGCACCGCTGTGCGCGAGAAAGTGCATGGCTTCGCATGAGGACTCCTGAGCATCGTGTGAGGGCTTCACTCTCACGTGAGGATTCCTTGCAAATCGCGTGAGAAAACAAATCAGCGTGATAAAAAAATGCAAAAAAAAAGCATAAAATTTGGAAACCTCCACACCGGGGAGTATCGGATCCACATAAATTGAGGAATGAACACTCGAGTGCATTAACAACAAGGAAAGAGGAACATCGATCCATCTAAACCATAGTAGTAATGAACATACTGAAATAAACATCGCAGTGAACAAAAGCAACATCACAATGTACAAAAATAACATCACAAAAACAAAACAACCAAACTAAGTACGTAGTTCCTCCCAACTGTCAATAGCATCATAAGACCATCATGGATCCTAGCCATCCCCCACACGTAACATCCCAAGCCACCGACCAAATCATCAGTACTATCATAATAGGGATGTCACTACTAAAACATGCAATAATATAAGCATAAAGAATCTAACATGCTAGTAGAAAAGCATAAGATAATCCTATAGTAGATAACATCACCTATCACATGCTAAACATCACTAAGCAATAGATATGCTACTACAGCAATTCAAATCATCTAATCATATGCTAAACATCATAATATGGGAATGCGTCAAGTAAACTAACATCATCTAAACATGATATCCAAGCATTCCAATGAAAACATAAATCACAAGAAAGCATACTCTGAAACTTGAAGTACCAAGTGAAAACATCCAACAACGATCGCACTAGGACAAAAGACTGTCTATGTACATCGGTCCCTAGTAATGGCAAAGGTAGCTATGCCTCCCAACCATGTGGAACCCATAGGTTCACACCCATCATGCTGATGGAGATAATGATCCAACCACAAACACACATAAAGTACAACATCCATGGCTAACACTCACGCCAGACAGTATGATGGCTGAACCAAGAACCTACGACAATGCAAGAAGTACAGGTCTTGTTTAGACACTCAAAAGGCTACTAAGTAGGGACTGACATCATGGAGAGTTGCTTGGCATCGAAAAGCCCAAGCTTAGACTTGTGTAGATTCAGCATCCCTCAACGGAAAGGCTCTAGCACCCCACATTTTTATTATCTTAAGTTTTTATTACCAATCACACATTTTATTTAGTTATCACTTATATAAAGCTCCCTCTGCCAACCCATGGCGCCATGATCACTAGGATGTGAGATAGAAGTCCCCTCCATATGCTACCCTACCCTACCCATGCTCATCCTATGAAAAATGCCCATGGGCATGCATACTCCCATCCCGAACCCAATGATCATAACTTTTGAAAGTACCATGAAAGATCGAGCCTCGCAAGTCACCTGACAAATGTACGTGCACATACTTGTGTGTGGCACACCACCATCATGAAGATCAAAACACAAGGATAGGATGAGAACATAATGCAAAACAAAACACCCAACCGAAAGAAACTCAAGAGGACAAATTTTACATGAATCCCAAAGCCAATAAAACCATACATCATAATATCACTCAACCAGCCTCAATCCGAGAGTATGGATTCTACACGAATCCCAATGATGCAACAAGATCAAACATCATGAACTCACTCAACTGGCCTCAATCTAAAAGTATAGATTCTACACAAATCCTAGTGCTCATGAAAAAAAAGAAAAGGTCTAAAAGAAACAATAACACCAAGTATAAAATCACTCAACTGAACACAACGTCGGGAGTACGGATGCAACACACATCCCAATGCAACATAAAAGTGCACTAGTGGTCTGAATGATATCCAAATGGATCATCAAGGTCCACGATCCACATTGTGCCAAGAAAACTTGAGAAAATAGGGTGGCACACAAAATGAGGTAAAAACCCAAAATTTTGGAAAAACTATAAAATTAAAACCCATTTGGCCTTTGGGCACAAAAACTTCAAAATATCTAAAAATAATCAAATTCAAACACCGTATGCAAAAACGGCCAGCATAATGATGTAAAACCCCAAACCCTCATCTCGAAAAATAAGGAAATGTTCATACCCACCCAACTGGATAGAACTAACATACAGAAATGGAGGGGAACACTAGTTCTCAACCTCCAAACAAACGGCTACCAAAAACAGAAGCAGAAACGGGGCCGAAACAATAAAATAGGAAAGCCCTACCTCACAGCCAAAAGGACAAAACAAGAATTTGAACCAAAAAATAAAACGCTTGCAGAAGTGGCCGAAAATCACGACAATCCAAGGTTTCCCCAAGCTAGATCCAACAAGCTCAACCTTGCGACAATCCCACGCTCATAGCTCCCACAACGAACAAAATAGTAAATCCTCATGAAGAGGATTTTGGGTTTTACTCTTCATCTTTCTAATTCAAAAGTGAGAAGTGAGGAATTAAATTCCTTTTTGGATACTTATTTACTTTTTGAGTGAATAATCGATTAGAGTAAATAACCAGCCAACCTAGTTAAATGCCGAATTGACCCAAATGAAAATAGGCTATTCCTATAAATAGGAATTCATCTATGGCAAAGCTGCTAGAAAATAAAATAAATCAATTAAAAAGCCCAAAAACCCAAAAAGACATAAATTTCTTAATAACTTTCACGACAATGTGAACCTCTAAATGTACAAACACACTTACTGGTCTAATCACATAATGCAAATGAGTTTGGATTTAATAATCACCAAAAGGTTTAATTTAAACATTTAAAATAAGGATACATCAACCATACAGGGACGACATTGGTAAAATATGAAAGGTTGAATCACTAACTCCATGTGCCACTGCTAGGGATATAAATCTTGCACACTAAACAACACGATCAAGTGCAATTGTATATAATAACATATCCGAAGCAACAAATGCATTAAATCACCTAATTTAACCATTTATTTAATTATATTAAAATAATATATTTACATCACTCACATTCGCATAAAGCATAACAACGCAAGAATGAAGTAAATAACCATAGCATTAAATCCATCACCTAACATAATCAGAGGTATGTCCAAATACTAGATAACCAGATATCATCATAAAACACACTATCATCTCAAAATAGCATCGCCATGCAATATGATTAACTGAACATCATAGTAGTCTAATATCTATGATACTGAAATCAAGGTATAACAACTGATCCTCAGGTCGTCTCAAATGTAAATCATCACATAAGTAACACATAACTCTTAGATCAAAATATCACAAGGTAAATGACCGCAACACATAACCAAATAATTCCACATGAACAATCCATTTCTAATTACTTTAGCATTTAATATGATTGATTAAAGAATCAACAAAAAGGCACTTGAAACACATAAGCAAACATAGTCATAAACATGACTAATCACTGCTACAGGAACCTAGTCCAGTGTAGCATGGTAAAAAGTACACAGTGCAATCTTTGCACACATCTCAAGGTAATCATAGAACAACCTTATGATACCACATAAATCTTGGTAACCACTAGCACAAACCTCAGTGAACCATAAATCACATCATAATCTCATACATCGGTCAAAAGCACAATCAATGCAACTGAAACAGAAACACAAATCCAATCATCTCAATGGTGTAGACCACTCGTGGTCACAATCATGACCCATCACAACAAAAGATCAAAAAGGTTGCATCCATCAGGATGACTTATAGAAGTCAAATGGGAGAGGCACTACAAACAGTGTATTTTGTAACTTTTAAGAGAGTTGGCTCCTAATAGAGCTCACTTCAAAAGAGTGAAAATTAGTAACTAGTTGCTATTGGTGGTTTTTCCCAAATTAGGTTTCCGCATTAAATCCTGGTGTCAAATGTGTTCATGTTATTTTATTTATGTGTTTGCAACTAAGGTAAAGTAATGGTAATCATAGATAACATCTAATAATTCTTATGTTAATCTTTTATCGAACTAATCTAGTTACTACCAAGTTACAACATTTCGTCTGTTTATTGAGCTTTAGCAGTATTCAGTTATTTGTTTGCATTTTGTACTGACATCAAAAGGGATCTAGGATATATTTTTGTAGTAACTAATTCACCCCTCCCCTCTCAATTACTCCTCTTATATTTCCAACAGACATTATCGAGTTTTATAAAACCTAATCAAGTTATGAGGTCCTGTGGAAATTTTATTCAAAACATAATAACCCAATTGGTTTACTAAAAAATGTTAATATATAAACATGTCAATAGCTAGTAGACTGATTTATTATATCCCACAAAGTCCCACTGTCATATCATATATTTTTCTGCAACAAGTGTGCATATGTTTAGTCTTTTTAGTCTTTTTTACTTGGAAATGATTGATTTGATCTATTTTCTTGTGTCCATGTTATTTTTTGTTTGTATCTTGTCATTTGCCTTAAGTTATCTTGTTTTTCACTCTATTTTTTTACTTCAAAGTATAAAATAATGATGTAAATTACTTATTATTTTTTGTATTTGATGGTGTATTTTATTTATGTTATTGTTTGTAAGGAAATCTAGATCTACAATGGGAAAGATAGAGAGAGGAATGATGGAAAAATGAGAAGTAGAAAAGGCACAAACAAGGGAGAATATGAGGACATTATGTCAAGGTACATCATTAAATGCACACAATGTAAGTAATGAAAATATAACAATTCAAATTGATATGACCAATGCACCTAATGAAGCAAATTAAAATCATGAGCATGCACCTATTGATATTGATGTGACAAATGTACCTAATTTGAAAAAAATAAATATTCAACATACCCAATTGAAATGATTATGACAAATACACCTACTTTAGCTAATGAACCTAATGTGGAATCTCAATATGACATGATGAATGCAAGTAATGAAAATATTGGGCATGCACCTCAAACTATTTGTCCTGGGATTGAATACTCTTCTTCATTAGCTCCAGTTGACCAAGTAAATGCTAATGCCAACCTTGTTTCAGCCATGGAGTTCCTTGAACATTCTTAAGAACGGTGGATGAAAGTGTCGCTAAGAAACATTGGATAGAATACTTTAAGCAGGAATATCACAGAGCTTGTGCAAGTTATCTACAAATGGTTAGGTGTTATAGGATTGCATTGTCAAGGTCTACAATATCCTCTCTTAGTTTTAGGAGATCCAAATTTATTTGGATTTGGCATCCCTTTCTCACCTAATGGTAAAAGTTAAAGTGTTGCTCAGTTCTAATGAGCAAGGTTCTGTATCTTTCAAATTGTTCATCTTGGGATCAAATTGTCTTCTTCGCTAGCTCTGGTTGGTCAAGAAAATACTAGTGCTTACCACATTTTGGCCACAAACTCCTTCAAATGTTCTTGAGCACACTACATAGAAGTGTCCCTAAGGTCCATTAAGAAACATTAGGAAGTGAACTTTGAGTGAACATATCTTAGAGCTCGCATGAGGTATTGATGAACAGTCAGGTGCTATAGGATTGTGTTGTTGAGGCCTATAATAGCTTACCTCAGCTTTAGGATATTGGATTTTTTTGGATTTGGAATCCCTTTCTCACCAATAAAAAAAGTTTTAGTATTTCTCAGTTCAAATGAGCAAGGTTTTGTATCTTTTAAACCATTCATATTGGGATATAATCATCTTCTCTGTTAGCTTTGGTTGGACAAGTAAATTCTAGTGTTAACCTCATTTTGGCCATAGAATCCCTCAGACATTCTCATGCACACTGCATGAAAGTGTCCCTGAGGGTCACTAAGAAAGATTAGGCAGTGAACTTTGAGTAGGCATATCTAAGAGCTTGTGTGAGATATCAATGAATAGTTAGGTTCTATAGGATTGCATTAGTGATGCTTATAATATCCTATCTTAGTTTTAGGAGATGCAACTTTTTTTGGATTTGGCATTTCTTTCTTTCCTAATGTCAAATGTTGCAGTGTTTCTCAATTCAAATGAGAAAGTTTGGATATCTTTCAAACCCTTCATCTTCGGATAAAACTATTTTCTCCATTAGCTTTGATTGGCTGAATAAATTCTAGTTCCAATCTCATTTTGGCCATGGAGTCCCTTGAACATTTTTGAGCACATTGCACATAAGTGTCTCTAAGGGTCATTAAGAAACATTGGGCAAAGAACTTTGAGTGGGTATATCTCAAAGCTCATGTGAGGTATCAAGGAATGGTCAAGTGCTACAAGATCATGTTGTTCAGACCTACAATAGCCTATTTTGGTTTTTGGAGATCCAAATTTCTTTGGGTTTGGCATCCCTTTTGTACCTAATTCCAAAAGTTATAGTGTTGCTCAGTTCAAATGAGCAAGGCTATATATCTTTCAAGCCCTTCATCCTGTGATTGAATCATCTTCTCCATTAGCTCTGGTTGGTTGGTAAATGCTAGTTCCAACTTTGTTTCAATCATGGAGCCCTCAAATGATCTTGAGCATATTGCACCGAAGTGTCCTTAAGGGTTACTAAGGGTTTATTTCTATAAACTTAATAATTTGACACAAATACAAAAAAAATATTACATATTTTTACTTTACATGTCTTATTACATCAAAATAAGTCATAGATCAATTTGATTACATTATCCATACCACATTGACTTTAACTAAAAGAAAGTAAGATGAAGTACAACTTTGTATGCATACAATGAACAATTTGAATGGGACTTCTAGTTTAATCTATATCAAAATGGAAAAATATCATGTGATATCAATCATATAGTTACAAATCTTGAATGTATACAATAAAAATGTCGAATGTAAACAATATGAATGTCGAATATATACAATACAAAAGTCATGTATGTATGTATGTATGTATGTAGATAGATAGATAGATAGATAGATAGACAGATAGATATATATTTCATGTAATGACCACAACTACATATGTATATCTCTATCAATATATATGACTCTATTGGATCATCAAAATTAGTCCTCTTTGAAGTAATATCTAGCTCGCCTAGTGTTTGCACAAGAAGAATTAAACTGCTATATCAAATATCATATCTAAAAATAATATGAAAAAAACTAAAAATTGGCTTGTAATTTATTGGTAGTTGAGTTGTTGATTACCTAACTCTTGGTTCCACACTTGGACTGAATGATAACCATAATGGACTCCTTCATGGATGAGAAGGACTCCTAAAAAATGATGAAGTAGAGAGATGATGGGTAGTGTTGAAGGTGCATATAAGAGGAAACATAAAACAAATACAAAAGTAGTAGAAGTCAATATATACTAATAAATGAAAAATGATTGGACTAATAATGGAATTCATACCGAAGCCTCAAATGAATGTCTTGTGCTAATAGAGGACAAAATTATTGATGAATCAAGATGTCAAGTACTGCTAGTAGGAGCCACAATTTCTGATATTTATCAATTAGTATATATTTCTACATGGTAAAATTCAAAAATGTAATAGTAAATCAATTCTAGACAAAAAAAAATGCATTGAGTAAAAAATAAAAATCTACTAGAGCCTGAGTTGGATCTCCTATGCTAATGAGAGGCACAACCACTAATGAAGAAGTGTTGGTATGAGGCACAACTTTTATGGTAAGTGATAAAATGTTAGAGTTATTAACGTAGGTGTTAGGGATTTATAAATAGAATTAAAAAAATGTACAACAGCTTGAGTTGGATCTATCATGCTGGTAGGAGGCACAACTAACTTGATGAATCAATGTTGGTATGAGGCACAATCTAAATGGTAAGTGATAAAAATATTAGCATTGTATATGTATGTGTTAGGGATTTCTATCATACATACAAGTAATCCATCTATATCTATCACAAGAAGGCTTCAACTAAGAATCTACATGGGTACCTTTGGCCTCTGTCACGTTTGACCTCATATTTGATGATCGAGACTCTTAACAAAAAAAAATGATAAAGGATTTTTAAGAAGTTTCAAAGGCCATTGTAGTAGGTAAAATATAATTAACACAAGTTAATAACCCAAAAATTTGATAATTACTATAAAACTGAAAAATACGTGTACACATTTATAAATGTAACTATTTAATATGTATATAGAAAAAAATGCATAACATAACCTCATATGCATGTACTATACTCATAGGAGGCAACATGATTGATAAGACAATTTTGACAATTTGTTGAATGTAAAAACATAACATGTTATGACATAGTGATGAGACTTAATTGAAAGAAAATATAAATTTTTAACCTCTTCCATGTCCTAAACATCACCAATGTCAGGTGCATTCATCAATTCCACAAAACCCAATTGTTTATGCATATATTCAACAAACATCAACACATATTCATCAATATTTAGTACATGTATTTAAATTCATTCATAACAAATTTCAAAATATAAACTTAACTTGTATTTAATACCTTGTTGCGTTTGGGTGTGCTCATTGATTTATGTTCTTTTCTCTTGACCTCGAGCTATGTAAGGTACCCTAACACAGAAACAAAAGGAACATAAGTAGAATTAACAAGATACAACATCAGCTCAATTCAAATTATAAACTTGATAGGTGTGAAAAATATGATATAGCATAGCTCTCAAGGCCAAAGTTAATGGTAGAAAGTGTGACATCATCAACTTGAGAAATTTGAGCCCCGAACGAGCCCTATGAAATAGTAAAGAGCATTGTTAGAAATAAGATATAATGTTGTAAATGGAAAGAAGACACAAGAAAGAAATGAAGGACATATGAGGGAAAGAAGACACAAGGACATGAAGGCCATTGAATTTTTTATTGATCATTCTTCATCATAAGAACTATTTTGTATACCCCAGCATAAAGGATTTGATAATAGTGAGTTGATTCTTCCAATGGGTAATTGAAGGAACCAAACCAATAGTTCTATGATGTTTAATGGATCTTAGATAAGGTGTGGAAAATATTGGAAGGATAGTTGGAAGATTGAAAAAGAGGCATGATTGGGGATTAAAAAAGGCAACAATGCCTAAATGTGAAAACAAAGCGATCAAGAAGGAAAATAGAGATAGGAATGAACTTCTAGTACCTTATCAAGCAATAAAAGTGTAGATACATGACCTCTACACTCCTAAAAGAAATCCTAGGAGATATGGAGGTTGATTTTTTTGAAGGTTGTAGAGGCTAACAAGGGAGAAAGAAGTTGCATTAGGAACTTGGTAGAACATCCTTAAGGAGAATATTGTGAATTGGTTGTCTTAATCTTGATAAAGAGAGTCTTAAAAGAGGAAGGAGGAATATGATAGATTTTTTTTTGTTATAATGATGGAAGAGGGGGGATTTCATAAAATATCTTAGAGGAATGATGGGAAGATGAGATGGAGGATTTGGAAGTGTGATTGGATTATGGATGTAGTGTACCAACATTTTTGGATTCAAAGAGCATTACAATGTGTAGCCAAGACCATAACATTATGGATACTCATTTGTATGGGTGGGCTCCATTTTACCTTTCTCATGTGGTCCTAAACCTTTACCTTGATAGTTCCATTTCTTAAGCATTCGAGACAAGCTAGGATATTTCTTATTTGGAGAAAAAGATGAGAGCCTATTATTGGGTGGGATACAAATAGGGATATGGAATTTATTTATTCTGTTGTAAGTGGTCCACCATGGATGAATGTAAGTGAACCAAGGGGATAGAGTGAAAGTGGTTGGCTAGTTTGGACTAGTGGTAATAAAGGCACATGGAGTGGAGGATATAAAAGGATGGGATCTTGATTTGGATGGAAGGAGGATAACATCTCTTGAGATGGAGGAGGTATAATGGTAGGATCTTGATATAGAGAAGATGATGACTGCTCTTTAGATGGAGTGGGCTGTAGATGTGAATCATGTTGAGGAATAAGTGTGAAAGTAGGATCTTGAGATGGAGTAGGTAGAATGGTAGGATCTTGATTTATGCCAATGAATATTTCAACTGTAGTGCCTACCCCTAAGTTACATTTTTGCTATCATTGCCAAACTCTTTTAGGCCAGTTTTATGTTTGATGATTAGTACTACTATTTTAGAGATTATCAGATATTGTTTTACATTCAGTTTATTATATGATGAGATTACTTAGCACTCTATATTTCATGTATGTATGATGATTATTCATTTTTTTCAGTTACTAATGATGATTAGTTAGATGGTTTATTATCACATGTGTTTTATTATGGATACTTACCCCATACTGCATGTGTATGGTGTGCGTATTTTTTTTCTTTATGTATGGTATTTCTGATGTGGTTAAGGAAGGGAGTTGTAGTCACCTGCTAGTCAGGATCTACACGATGCACAGGATTTAATTTGTATTTTAATTATAATTTTTATAAAATTTAATTAATAAGTTATTTAAAATAGATTATAGCTAATATAATATGTTAATTGTTATATTATTTAAATTGTAATTAATTTTAATTATTAATTATTAATGTTATTAAAGTTAATTTATAATGAACTTAAATTATTAATTATTAATATTGTTAATAAATTGTATTAATATATACTAATAATTAATTAAATATTATTGATATAGTTTAATAATTAATAATTAACTTAACTAAAATTAGTTTAATTAAAGTTAATTAATAATGGATATTATTTGATAAAATTGTAGGAGTAGATTATTGATTTAATGGAAGTTATTAATGAGGGTTTAAATAATGATGTTAAAATTTATAATTAATGATTTTAATAAAGTCATAATTTTTTAATTTAAAATCATTAAGGATCATTTTTATAACTTAATAAAATAAAAGATTATCCTTAGAATATTTATAGGGTAATTGTACAATCATTTAAATATAGAAATGGGTTAATTGTAAGGGTTAATTGCGAAAACTTATTACTTGAGACATACATGAAACTAGAACTTAAAACCTTACATTAACTCAACAATTTATTATCATTCATACCCAACTGTGTGATGATTATGTTTCTATGTGACTATTTTGTTGACTATGTTTTGGGGTTTGTTCTAGTGTTGACCAGTTTAGGTTGTTACCAGAGGCTCGGGGGTTATGCGATTGTGACTTATGATGATTTTTTCTCAATCTTTCTAAACCCAACGATAGTGACATGTTGATATGCTCTATGATGATGTTTTTTACTGGTTCGTATTGCTTTCCAGTTTCCTTGTGTGAAGCTGAGGTGTATGTATATGAGATACCTGACTTAACCATTTTTGAGTCTCGATCAGTTATATTTAATTTGCTTTCCAGTCACTTTGAGAGGACTAAGGTGTTTTTAGTGATTTTTTCTTGATGATGTTATGTTGTGACATGTTTTGACTTGACCATTTTGGAGTCTTCGATCAGTATTATTTTGGGATATTTTATGGTTGCTCATCGAGAACCATTGGATATTATGATTTATCATTGATGCCTTCAGTTGCTGATAGAGAACCGTTGTGATCATTATGGTTATCATTTGATGCTTTCCAAATTCTCGTGGAGAACTGATGTGATTATTGCAACTTATCTTTTGATGCTTTTTGGTCGCTTGTATAGGGCTAAGGTGACCTTGTGATTTTTGATTTCATGATCCTAGGGTAGGTTATCTATGTGTAGTGTCGAGAAGTGGCTTGCAATGAGGGACGGGAGACCCGAAGTGGCTCTGGGGATGACTCATTGTAAGTTGTTTTTAATAAGTGATAACATTACACTAAATACTAAATTAAATGTACCTAATAAGATAATTTTATGTTCTTGCCCATGCCTCAAGTGCTAGTATAGACTAGGAAGGGAGTAGAGAGAATGCTTGGTTACAACCTTGCATTCCATAGTATGCCTCGTCAGTACGAGAGGATACTAGTGGCTGTAAGGATCATTGGGGACCCGAGATTCCTAGGGGATTTCTCGGGTAACTTCCAACGTGACTTTTGTGATGACACTTTTCGACTTACATAGTAGGTTTCCTACGTGTCTTTGTGTGCCTCTGGGTTTAGACGTCGATCTATGTGTTGGAACCTTTGAATTAGTATACTTTTAGGATTTCTTAGACTTAGAGAGTACTTATGTTTTGTGCTTTTATATCCTATTTGGGACTTGAGACTATCTCCTCAGCACGGTGGGAGTGGGCCATTTAGGTTCCACACGGTCAGGTGGTAGTGCTTTTTTACTCTTACCATTGAGATTCATTTGTAGTCACTATGGTTGGAGCATTCTTTGTTGGCATTTACCTTCATTCTATTCATGGATCATTATGGTGGATGATTTCATTTATTTTACTGTATTGCATATGCATCATGGATCCGAAGAGGATGATGTATTTCTATTTTTACATAGGTATATTCTTTTAAGCCTTTCATACCCTGTGACATGTATAGTGGAAGAATGAGCATTCTGAATTAATTTTCCAAGAGACATTCAGAACAAATGTATATTGTGGACATTGGACTTTTCATTATTCTTTAATATGGATATGGTAGTTATTAGGCTTAGAATTAATTAAATTTAAATGTGACTCAATATCTTGGGATCCTTAAGGAATGTAACCTATTATATGTATGTTTGTTGATGATTACATGTTATTACTTCCGCTACTATGTGTTTGATGTGTATATTATACTTCTTACTTCAAAAAAAAAATGTTTAGCAAACTTAGTAAAACTTTAGGTTAATTCTTTTGGATCCCTTGGCAGGGCATTACATCTGGTATTAGAGCCCGAGTTTCTACATTGGGAGCTCTGGGTATATTGGAATGCCATTAGTGTTGATCTAGTTGAACTAAAACATAACTTGAACTGTTAGTTGTATATTTTTCATACTTCAACACTTAGACTTCAAAATTAAAATTATACTTAAACCTAAATTATAGGCAAACTAAAAATTGAAACTATTCTATTTGCAAAACATGTGTCTTTTTATCTATGCTTTTCAGTAGTATGTTTTATGGTTATTATAGTATCTTGTATCTTGTTGTAGGATGGTATCTAGGATGAGGTCTTCCATTATAGGTCGTGGGAGGGGTCATGGACAAGGCAGAGCTATCAGTGTCCATGATTCTATCCACAAAGACCTTAATCAGGAAGAGAATAGGGAAGAGCATGTTAGTGAGCATCATGAAGAGAACCATAGAGAGGAGCATGCTGAGTCAGAGGAGGTTGGTATGAGGCAAATGATGTGAACCATCATTGATCACCTACCTCATGTTCCTAATTAGGATAGAGCACATCGGGTAGGACATGAGCATAGACCTAGGTCTAGGAGCCCTTTGAGGGATCAAAAAAGATCCATAGTATCTGCTTAGATGAAGGATCTTCAGAGGTCCAAGGTCAAGCCCTTTAATGGGCAGGGTTCTAGATATGTAGCTGAGCAGTGGTTTATTGCCCTTGATAAGATTTTTTCTATGAAGGAATTTGATAGTAATGTCAAAGCGAGGTTTTCTATCACCAACCTAGAGTTCTTTGGGGCCACTTGGTGGACAACTGAGGAAAAGAAGTTGGGCTTAACCATGAACAGTGTCACATGGGAGTTATTCTTATAGAGATTCTATGATACTTTCCAGTCTCTTGTATAGGACTGAGGTGACCTTGTGATTTGTGATTTCATGAGCCTAGGGTAGGTTATCTATGTGTAGTGTTGGGAAGTGGCTTGCAATGAGGGATAGGAGACCCAAAGTGGCTCTAGGGATGACTCATTGTAAGTTGTTTTTAATAAGTGATAACATTACACTAAATACTGACTTAAATGAACATAATAAGATAATTTTATGTTCTCTCCCATGCCTCGAGTGCTAGTACAGACTAGGATGGGAGTAGAGAGAATGCTTGGTTACAACCTTGCATTCCATAGTATGCCTCGTCAGTACGAGAGGATACTAGTGGACGCAAGGATCACTGGGGGGTGAACCCACAAAAGTGGGTTACACTTTTTTGGAGGAAGAAATTCCTCCAAAAAAGCGCGGATCCGAAAAATTAACCGTATAGTTTCGATAGAAACTTGTTTTAAAAGTTTCGATCAAAACTAATTACTTTCAATAGAAAGTAACTGTCGATCGAAACTAACCGCGCCAAAAAGTTTCGATCGAAACTTAAGTAAAGTTTTGATCGAAACATGGAACGCGGGTTTCTCCACGGTTTTAAAGTTTCGATCGAAACTTTACTTAAGTTTTGATCGAAACTATGAAACCCGCTAGCATAAATAGCGGCGCAATCGAATTCTCTCCTCATTATTTCGATCGAAAGTTGGAGAGAGACTGGCATCCGCTTTATTGACCATCTAAAAAAGGTATTAAACATTTGTTTTTTCCTTTTTTCTATTGTTTTAGTTAAAATTTATATGTTTTTTTGTATATTTTATTATTTTTTATATATGTTTCTTTGTATATTTTATTTTACTGTTCATGCTTAAGCCTCTAAAGTTATTGTGAATCTCTAAATGCACAAATAAGATTTTTTTAAAGATAATTTTCATCTATATTAGATCTAAGTATATAATATTGTCTTTTAATTTAAAGTTTATTTAAAAATGTATTATTTTAGATGTTTTGAAATGTATTTAATTTATGTATTTATTACAATGTTGAATGATTAGATTAGATGTAAATTCATTGTTTAAGTTACATGTAATTTTACAAATAAATATAATTTTGACTTAGAACCATATAACCTTGACCTAGAACCATATAACCTTGACCTAAATTCATTATTTAAACTATAATCACGACCTAACCATATAGTTATGTACAATAAAACCCTAAACATATATAACTAAGTATTTAATCACATAACAACTCGCCAAAGGATCCAAACAAAAAACTTCTAGTACTATTTAAAATGATTTTACTTAAATTGTATTGTACTTTGTTTCATGGATCGAAAATGGATGATGTAAACTATTTTATAAATGTTTATTCTTTCAACCTTTCATACCCTATGACATGTACATTGGATGATTGTGCATTTCGAATTAATTTGCCAAGTGGCATTCGGAACAAATGTATATAAATTATTTAAATGGATTGAATTGAAGTCTAGTTAATATTATTTCATGTGGATGTGTTATTTATTTTACTTTTAGTACTTATAATTATTTAAAAATGAAATGTAAATGTGCTCATTAAGGAATTTGCAATCTCTTATGTTTTTTATAATTGTAAATTATTGTATGTATGTTATTGTTTGCTTAGTAAAACTTTTGATTAGTTCTTTGGATCCCTTGGCTAGGCCTCATTTAGAATTAACTATAATGCCAGTTTGTAAATTGAATTTAAAAATAATCTAAGTATATAATTAACTATATTATAATTCAATCACATGTCTTAACTTGGGTCCAGATCCTAAATTAAATACATATATAAGAATGTCTAGATTAATTTGCATCTAGGTAAGAATATAACATACATATACATACATAAGAACATATAACTTAGAATGTGTATGACCGAAAGAATACATGTTACAACCTTTAATTAATAAAAGTTAATTATAAGAACATAACTTGATTAAATAATATACAAGTTACATAAAAAAATGTACATCATATAATCTAATGTTCATGTAAAGATTAAATATATTTAACTTAAATTTTAACTCTTAAGTTCCTTAATGCTAAACAGTAGCCCTAAATTATACTAAACCTGGTCATAATCCTAACTGCAAAACCCTTTAATCATAAATTATAAGCCCTAATCTTAGATGCACACTTGAAACCATAAAAATTTCCTAAATCTCAATTTGAACCGTAGAGGTCTAAATGATAAACCCCAACATTAAATAGTAAATCATATTAATACTTGATCCTAACTTAAATCATATAAATTAATTAAAACTATGTGTTAAAACCATAATCAAAAATTTTATTGCTAATACAAATCCTAACCCTCAGAATCATACTTCTAGCTCAACATGATGTAAACCCATACCCTAACCCTCTAACCATACTTCTAGCAGTGATCATGTACAAACCTATAACCTATAATCATAAATGTTAAACCATGACCCTAAACTATACTAAACCCTAGAATCAAGATGTATGTACACTAAGATCCTAAAATTTGTTAAATTTAAATGCTAAACTCTAATTTTAAAAGCTAGCTAGATATAAACTAATTTTAAGTACTAAACCATTATTCTAACCCTAATCATAAATTATGGTAAGTTCCCTTGTACTAGATGATAAGCCCCAACCCTTATCCTAAATTATAAGCCCTAATCATAATCCTAGATCCATAAATTTAAACCCTGATGTACAAACCATAACCCTAAAAATAATACTAATACCAATGTCAACCCACATCCTAACCCTATAAATAGTACTAATAGAAATGTAAACCCAATGTACCCTAACCCTAGAATCATAACTATAACCCTAAATCCTAAATGCTAACTTGCCTACTTTACTAACCCTAATTGATCTAGACTATAATTTCTACTCAAGTACTTGGTCTTCGACCACATGATCCTAACCCTTTAATCGTGGTCTTAATCCTAAATCATAGCCCTAACCATAATCCTAACTCTAACCCTAAACTTAAAACTAAAATTTAATTATCCAAACCCTAACCCTAACCTCAAGATCTTAAAATTTAATTTCTAAACCCTTATATTATAAATGATAATTTACGGGCTAAATCATAAGATTATATATATATAATCCATGCATATCATATCAAAAGAATCATATAGAAATGTCATTTATGACATGTCCATCATATCAAAATATCAAAAAATGAGTGATTCATAATTTAGCATTATATCTTTATATTTAACACTAAAATAAACTAACCCCTGGGTCAACCCTAAACCAAATTGAATATATCAAACTAGATTGAAAGGTAACCCTGGCCCTTAACTAATTAATATTATACTTATAAACCAAATTGAATTAAACCATGATCATAAACAGGTAATTATATATCCCAAGTTAATAGTAGAAACCTTGAATTTAACCTTAAATCCTTTCCCCAACCATTAACAAAATTGAACCGTTACCCTAAGATTGAATTGAAACGTTAATTCAATTTATTAATTCTTGTCCTAATTGAAACCTAAGCATGTAAACCTAATCAAACAGTACAAACCAAATTGAACCCTAATCCTAAAACCAATTAAACATTGATATCAAGGTCTCAAAATGATACATCAATGTTATATATATGTACACAAATAGATCTATATATGCATATGTGTCATGATATGTATATTTGCACATATCATGTGCACGTGTATATATATGCACACGTATGCATGTATATATACACATGTGCATGATAGATCTATATGTGCAAATATAGATATCATGTACATGTATATACGCATATATCTATATATACATATATATGCACATATTTAAACTTCATGGATGTAAATTACACCTGACAAGTTTATGTGCACACATATGTCTAAAACCTTTGAACATTCAATCTAACTTAGATAGAAATATAACTTGCACACATGTAGTTCTTAAAAGGTCCTTGAGTTACAAACATTATATATATAACAACATATGTGTTTTAAAATTTAGTTTTCTTTTAAGGTATATGTTCATTTAAGTTTTAGGACTTTTATATATATGTAGACATGTACGTGCATGTTTAATTTTATTAAAACAATTTAGATACAAGTTTTTTAATTTTGTCAAATTGTACATACATATATGTTAATATAAATTTCAAGTTTATTAAATGTCATACATTTTAATTTTAATTTTCATGTTTACACATTATACACGCACCTACATACATTGACATGGCTGATCAACAACCTTCTATCCCCCCCGAGCAACCTGTCCCTCTTGAGCAGCCTATACCCGGGCCCAAGCAGCCTATCCTGGGCCCTGAGCAGCAACCTATACCCAGGCCCGAGCAACCTATCCCAGGCCCTGAGTAGCAGCCTATCCCCCCTGAGCAGCATCATGTCCCCCGTGATCAGCTACCTATCCCACCTTAGGAGCTCTATGATCGCACTAACCAGGAGATTCATAGACTTCAGGAATCCCTGACTAGTGGCACATGCTCCAGTGTTTATAGTGGTACATGCCAGACTATCTTACATAGCTTGACATTTATTCGAGATGAGATTCATGGTGTTGCCCTATATTCTGCACATACTATACAGGCTATCCTTGATAGTAAGAGACGAGAGGTCTCCTCTGGTCTTTCACTCCAGGAGGTGCAGGGCTTGGTGCCCAAAGATGTCCTAAAGAGGGAATGTTTCCCTCATTATCTTTCACAAAAGTATGTGAAGGGGTATTTTCCCCTTAAGTGTACAGATCCATAGATGGTTACATTGATATACCCACGCTTCCTTGCTGTCCATGGTCGTTATCCAAATAACGACCAAATTCCACTCTATTTTGCCTGATGGCTTTATGCAGAGGTTCGCTTACCTAGGGCAGTGAACTAGATAGATTTACCAGGACATTTAGGATAGGGGCGTGGTAGATTGGCTGATAGGCAGCCAAGTCGTCCCCCACTGGCACATAGATCGATTGTTGGAGAGAGGGCACCTGCTATTTCCCCTGTGTTAGGTCCATCAGCTGATGAGGCCATGCGTAGCACTCAGTTACGTGGGGTCCTTCAGGGAGTTGGAGAGATTGCAGCAGCTGTCAGATCTATTTCAAGTGATGAGTTTGGTCAGTATTTGATGTCTCGTCAGTGTTCCAGATCATCATCCTATGCTTCATCTTCAGGAGACTTGTACAGTGCAATAGGCATCCCTTCAGTGGCTAGCTTAGAGGGTCTCACTAGAGTGTTGGCACGAGATACTATGATTGGTCTGGCTGAGGATTTATTAGATACATATAGGTTTGTATCAGAGCATCTTGGCATACCCATATCAGATGTTCGAAGTCGTGTCCATGGTAGTACTAGGACACATCCTCAGCCATATCCCTCTCATCAATCAGGTAGTGGTCATGGTGGTAGTGCACATAATGATCCATCTGCTGACCACTCTTTTTCTCCACAGAGACATATACATACCACAGACCCTTCAGCCAGTGTTACAGTGCAGGCTCAGAGTTCAAATGTGGGCCTTGATGATGTTGATTTGAGCTTGTCGACCACAAGATGGATGGACTTGTTGACACGTGATGATTCTACTTCTATGCCATCTCATGTACATTATCCACTTGGCTCTTCATTATTAGGACATGTGCCAGTCACCAGCCATGGGGCCCGCGTAGATGCAGAGATTGAGCTTGATGCGATGCAGTGAAATCTAGATTCATTAGTGGACACTATCGATGCTAGGCAATCCGAGTATTATCAGATGCCACCATCTACACAAGTAAAAAAAAAATTGTTCATGTTAAAATTTCAATCATTTCAAACTAATTTAATTTAGACATGTGCATGTGTGCACATGTACATGTATATCATGCACGTAGATTCAAATGTAATCATGTAGAGAAATTTTAATTTGATGTGTTGCACGTGCACGTGTACAATGTAGGGGGACGTGCCTATTTTTACTCCAGCTTTGATGCCAGATCGTGTATGTCGTCGAGACTCATTGGATGATGTCAATAGTGGACAGGTAATGTTTATTTATGTTTTGATTAAATGCATGTACATGTATTTCAATATCACTTTCTCTTGATTAAATGTATTTATGTATTGATATCACTTTCTCTTGAATTTATATATAGGGGTCAGCACATCCTAGTGAGCACCTTGATACTAGTCAGTCTTTAGAGCGCGTTGTGAGGAGGCGTGGCGATGATAGTCCTACACCTGATGATCTATAGTTTTTTTAATCTACATGATTTGTTGTAGACTTTCATCCAAAGAGACATTCATATATGTTAGATAGACACTTTATATACACACATGATGCATGTTATATTTATATTTGATTTGATATAGATGTACCTGGATTTACATGTCTACATGTGTGCACGCTATTTATATTTGATATTATCTTCTGATAGATCTCTAGATAGATACATGTTTTTGTTATTTGTTCTCAAGATGATTGATACATGTTGCATTATGTTGTGGAATCTAATGTACATACTACATCTAGATCTAGTATATTATAAATTGTTTCTATCTAAGATATGTAAGTAATTTATTTAGATATGTACGTGCATGTTTAATATATTGATTAAATTTAGATATATATATAAATAGTTCATGTAATTTAAATGTTTGGTAATATATTGAACATGTATTAAATGTTAAAGTATCAGGTAATTAGTTGTACATAATTCCTAACTCGAGTAAATCTATAGAACTCATCCCTTTTATTTGTACACATATCCTAGAATTTTATCCCCTTAAGCCCAATGTTGTAAAATTCAAGTCCAACTTAAAACATGTACATGTTCAAAATTTAGTTTAAACAAATTGCAATTTGAACTTGAAACTCACATGCCAAGTAATTAGTTAAATCAAAAGCTCACATGTCCTAAAATTGAAAGCACATGTCCTAATTAGTTAAATTGAAAGTGTACATGTGTTCTAAAATTGACAAGTTAAATGAAATAGAAAGTTCAATATAATAGAAAGTTAAATGAATTCTTGCATTGAGTTAAAAATGAAAGAGTAAAAGTTCAATTTAGAAAACTAGTTATTGGACACCAAATTTCAAATTGTTCAACCAAATTTGAAATAGTTTGAACCAAATTTCAAATTGTTCTTGAGTTACATTTCAAATTTTAATCATAGTGAAATTTTAATTCAAGTGCACACATGTATCCTAGAATTTTATCCCCTTAAGCCCAATGTTCTAATTCAAGTCCAACTTAAAACATGTACATGTTCAAAATTTAGTTAAACAAATCGCAATTTGAACTTGAAAGCTCACATGTCCTAAAATTGAAAGCTCACATGTCAAGTAATTAGTTAAATTGAAAGCTCACATGTCCTGAAATTGAAAGCACATGTCCTAATTAGTTAAATTGAAAGCATACATGTGTCCAAAAATTGACAAGTTAAGTGAAATAGAAAGTTCAATATAATTAATTTTACAAACTCCTAATTTCATCCTCTTAAGACAAGTGGTGTTCGAATTTCTTTCCCTCAAGGTGCACATGTCAGGTAATTAGTGTACACACATGTACATATAAGTTCATAATTTCTATAATTAGTTACTTTAGAAAATTCAAAATGAAAGAGTAAAAGTTCAATTTAGAAAATTAGTTATTCCACGAAATTTCAAATTGATCAAATGATTGTTCAACCAAATTTCAAATAGTTTGAACCAAATTTCAAATTGTTCTTGAGTTACATTTCAAATTAGGAGTTGTTTCTATCTCATATCAAGTGGATCAGCTCGTTCTTGGATAACATTTAATATTTTCTCATGATCATCAATATGGAGCCTCTACTTACGTATTCCAGGTCCTTTGACTGGGTGAAGAGTTAGACCAGTGGCAATAACATGGTTACTATATTGATATACCTTATTGTTAGGTTGATAATTGGTGAAATGAATCCCACTTTTAAGTACTTTTATTTGCTTCAAATATGTTCCTTGTACAACAACAAAACTTGCACATGTACACATTTAAACAATACATCAATCTTGAATTTAAGTCAAAGAATTTGAATTCATTAAAAATATAGATACTTGACATACATATATACATAATTCAACTATATACTAACCTGTGGGAAAAAAATTTCATCACTTATTTTAGTCTTTGTTAGCTTCTCTCTTTCCATGGTGCA
This sequence comes from Cupressus sempervirens, assembly GCA_028749045.1. NCBI lineage: Eukaryota > Viridiplantae > Streptophyta > Pinopsida > Cupressales > Cupressaceae > Cupressus > Cupressus sempervirens. Next base: position 426,587,121 of record CM053783.1, read on the forward strand.
ACGTAATAAATAATAGCTAGCACCTTCTACATTTTCCGATTCTGCTATGACTGCAAAAACATTTCCTACACAAACTTATATATGTCAAAATTCTGGATACACGTCATTTACATAAGTACATATATATAATAAAAATTAACCAAAATTATGAAAAATGTATACATGTACATGATCCAGGTATATATATAGTTCATACATACCAACTCTGATCAATCCTGAAATATGGTTATAATCACTAGAAATCAATGGAATATCATCATAGTTTTCGTCCTCAAACTCATTCGTATTAATAACATCTAGTGGCACCAAAGTCCATTCACCCACTTATCCACGTTCTTGATTAATGCAACCACCATAGTCTTCATCAATACAATTAGGACAAAAACATGAGTATTCTCTTGTATACAATGACCACACATTACTATTTGTACTCATAACTAAATGCAAAGATTGTGTCTTCTCTACCCTCTTGCATGCATGCATTGATCTTATATCAACACCTGAATGTGTACACAAGGTCCATAATTTAGTCAGAGATCATCTAAGGTAACATATTAAATATAAAATTAAGATTCAATTTAAAAATATGAACAAATTAATTTATATATACCTCCCAAAACACTCTAAATGGTATGACTCGATCCGCTTTTGATGATGTGTTATCTATATTTGTTGGCACTGAAAAATGTGTTTTGCACCACTCAACCACATCATGAACATTATTAATGTGATATCCTTTATAGTCCATTTGATACTTTCTTAAAGCACGTTTGATACAAGCTCCTGCACCATCATGCTCACCCTTTCCATGTCCACTCTCAAAAAAACTCCAAATGTGTGGTATATTAAGGTATCGATGATATCTACATAATGCATAAAATGGTCTAGCTGATTTAAATTGTGTTGCACATCCATCTGACCATACCAAATGTTTTTCTATTTTAATGTTTTTGTTTTTCAAATATTCAAAAAATGTCTTAAAACAATGTTCCACAAAATGTGTGTCATGTTCTTTGTCATCACTAATATAAAAGTGATACTCTTTTTTAATGACTCGTGCTTGATTTGTACTTTCCACACCATCCAGATCAATTTGTGCATGTCGATAAGACACTTGAAATATAATAGTAACCTGCTCTGTATAGTAGTATTCTGCTTGAAGTTGTTTTTGAGATACAAAAGAGTAATTCTCTACAAAGTCAACAACAGATAGAATTGTTCCGAGTGGGAAAGTTTCTCTTAGTGTTTGAAATTTTTCTGCTTGCCACTTAGCAAAAAATGCATGGTGTATATATGGTTGAATCAATTTACAAAAATTTGACATAAATTCTCCAGCCGATATCTCATCCTCTACATATTCTAACCTTGTTGATTCTTTTCCAGCTTTTGTTTATGACTTTATGTACTTATATCTCTTACATTTTACCATCCTTGTCATATTAGTATCTTCTTCTCTCAAAGGAAATTTAGTCAAGTTACCACATGTTTCACAAGTTCCTCTTATGCAATCTATTTCACGGACACAATCATTTGGTTTGTCACATAAGATTGATGTTATGAATTGACTCGATCGTTTAGGAAAAGTATTCACCACTTTCTTCTATCATCTTTCGAAACCCTTCATAGTACAGATCAAATTCAACATGATATCGACAACATGTTTCAAAAGATTTATTTATCTTCACAAAATAGGGCTTCAATCTTTCAAACATTGTTTGTCCAATCTTTATGTTAGGATTTAAATTACAAAATGAGAGATACAATTTATGTTGAGTGACATCCAACCAATGTTTTGCGTGTTGAATATATTCCTTAGGCTCAATCCTCTGCTTGATGATATCTCTTCTATTTGGTGAAGGACGAGTATTATCAATCCAAAATTGAATAACTAAGTTCTTAACTGTTTCCCCAATCATGTCAGATCGAGGAGCTCTACACATTAGTGCCCAATTGCCTTCTAATGTACTATCATTCAAATTGTTTCTCCTTTTCAAATAATGTAGTACTGTCTTCCGACTATACCCGAAATGAGATGATAATGAAGAGATCTGTCTATTTTGGGATTTTTTTATTTAAAATAGATGTTAGTATCACTCGTGCAATGGATTTATCTGCAGATCTAGTTTTTTTCCCAATGGAATGTAACCCTTCCTTAACACTTTCAACAATATCTTTTTCTAGTTTAGAATTCCTCATCTTTTTTATACTTGTATCTATACCCAATAGTCTCAATGGCTCTTTTAATTCATCTTTGAGAAGTGAAATTGATAATAGTTGAGTTTTCTCCACTGTTGATAGATTCTCAAATTGTGCAATTATGTCTTTAGACTTTTTATTCAATTTCCTCTTCGTAGTATGTGTAGGTTGATTAGCATATTCTCTCAATGTTTCCACATCCATTTCAATTAAATGATCTATGTTTCTATGATTAATTTTTCTCTTCAATCTTTGAGCTAAATTAACATTCTCATTTTTTGTTTGATCTCGGGCAACATAAGAAAAAATGAAACAAAGTCTTAAGATACAATCTCTTTAGGGGACATATATGTATACATATATACATGTTTAAATTGAGTGAAATATTATGTACTTGATTAAATTATCTAACCTTTAGATGGTCCTTCTTCAATATCCATTGCTTCATCTTCAATTTCCTCATGTCCAACATTTTCATCATCTACTAGAATTGCATGTGCACGATATAACAAATAAAATCAAGTAAGTTTATAAGGGGAAATATCGCTCACTAAATTTAAAAATTAAAGATATAAAGTTTGATAAAGACCTAGAATTCTAGAAAGATCTATATTATATACTTGCAAGAGATGCACATGTACCTGTTTGAACTTGGGATGAACCTTCTCCAATGTCAGTAGGTTGTCCTGGTTGACTACGTCCTAAATAAATTCATTTATTTAATTTTAATCATAATCTAATAAAAATTAATGGACTATAAATTATTAACATAATTGAATAAACAAGGTAATTCCCATGCTAAGTAAATTCATAATTTAAATTTATTCATAATGTAATATTTACCCTAAGGACTAATATGGACATAATTGAATAAACCCTAATGGCCTAAATATGAACATAATTTCAAATAAACTCTTAATATTAAGTTAATCTAGTAATGCTAATTTAAGATAAATATGATATTCCTAATTGGATTTAAACCCTAATCCTAACTAAATAAACTAATTAAATACATTGGAAAAAAGATTGTGCATGTGTACCTGATCTAAGATAGTATCTTGCTAGCGTTTTTTGACAATTTTCATCTTCTTGTTCCTTAGTTCTTCTTCGTGCATATTTACTTGCTCTTTTATCTTTATTGCCCATGTCGTAAATTCTTCCTCCAAAATTTGAAAATAGGTTGAAGTTTGTCAAATATTTCTTTCTACCCAATTCAAAAGCCAATAACTTGATTTCACATAAATGCAAATTGTAAAAAATGAAACTCATATTTATATACAAATTTATTTTTTTTAAAACCTCTTTATTAGCCGACTAGGGAAAAACCCTAAGGCGCTGACTAGGGAAAAACCCTAAGGCGCTAACTAGAAAAACACCCCTATGGTCGGCTTCTACTTCAAATCACACAAATCAAGTTTCAAATTGTTTCATTTTTAAATCACATAAATAAGGTTTCAAGCAATTTCATTTTCAAATCATATAAACTTGAAGCATCACACCTCCTTACCTAGGTAGTGTCAATGTTGTGTTGGTTTCTAGTGTTGAGTCACTCATACATATACATAGACATAAACATAAGTGTGTGTGTGTGTGTGTGTGTGTGTGTGTGTGTGTGTGTATTACGGATGAACCCAAAACAAAACTACGAAATTGTTGTCTAAAACCTTTATAATGAGATAATATTTTATGAGTTCTTAATCAATGGGATGGAACCTGAATCCAAGAGGTAAGTGTACATCACCCTTATCATGATTGCAACCAAAGTTAAGAACCGCCATTATTGAGTACTCTTCCCAATCTCTTCATGAAAATAGATGAAGAAAACAAATGGATTGTTTCAACTATCTTCCACTATATAGGTTAAGGCAACCTTGCCCAGTTTATCACATACCCACTTAGCCTTTTGCAAAATCTGATATGTGGGTTGTGGGGAGATGATGTATTGACTTCTTATATGGGTCTTAGGAGAGGTGTTAAAATGGGACGAGATGAGATGTGTGGAGAGCCGCAAATCAAAGATGAATACAAATGAATCCTATTGTCAGTTTGAAATGGATTCCCTCACCTTGGTTTGTACATGTGTAAGAAAAACATCACCATAGACAAGCTTTCTTGGTGTCGAAAGAGTATGTGTATGTATAATTATCATTACAAGAGGGGGAATGAAGGTTTTGATTTTATGGGGTGGTTATAAAAAACTCCTCCTATGATGCATCTCAAAAGCCTAAGAGAGAGAATGCATGTGTGTGTGCATATGTGTGTTGTTAGTATTGGTAGAAACTAAGTGAATGCAAAATTAGGTCATAAGGGAACATAAAGGAGTTTTTGGGGTTGTAGCTAATGCAAGAGCATCCAGTGGTGTAAGGGCAATCTTGTATCACCCAAAAATATGCTTAGAGATAGTTTCTATTTAATGTGTTTTCATTTCTGGATACCCATTTGGGTCAAATGAAGGTTCCAACTCTCACAATTAAACTATTAGTTTTTCGGGTTAGAGTTTTATTAGTTTTTAAGCACCTTGGGATACTTGTAAATGTAGAAAATGAGTTAGTTTTTAATTGACCCAAAGTTTTGATGAGTTAGAGGGTTCAATTTGGATGGATGATTGTACTTGTAATTTAAAACACTCCAGAAAAAGAATCAAGTCAAAAGGCTTTACGGTTAGAAAGTTATTGTAGTTTTAATTTTCCTGGAGACCTCCTAAGAGCACTTCAAAGTTAGATATGAGGCACTAAATGGGCTTGTACGGGGCCAAAAAATGGGGCATTAGTGAAGCTCATCCATAGGGCTATAGAACGCTTCGAGAGCTTTCCTAAAATGTAAACAGTTCGTTAATCAACATTACTGTTCAAAAATTATGCCTTCCAGAAGTTGGACTACCATTTTTAAATTCTTCTAAGTTTACACTGACTTCTAACGTGATTTCTGGAACCTTCTGTTTTGGTGATGGATGCCAACTGGCATATTCTAGAATGTATTCCTAACCTTAAACCATTTGGGGCTTATTTAAGAACATTTATGGCATTGTAAAGGCAACTCTTAGTGGAGTTAGAGAGAAGGTACTGTGTGGAGGATTTCTTTCTCTAGACCATATTGTTGTAAACCCATAGGGCATTTTTCATTGATAATAATATTTCCCTTTTTTTGTGTGTTCATTCTAGTCTCCAGATAGGGTTAAGTTTGCGAAGGCCAAAATGAAAGGCCATGCCAAAATTTGGTGGCAAGAGATTTAGCTAGAAAGAAATAGAAGAGGAAAGGAGAAAATCACAAGATGGGATAACATGGTGGAAAAACTAAAGAAGCAATTCATTCTTGTTGACTATGAGCTTGATTTGTTCAAGAAAATGCAAGGATTAAAGCAAGCAGAATTTTTTTTCCAGAAATATACGGAGGAATTTTATCGACTTCTTATTAGGGCAGAGTGTGCAAAAGAAAATAAGGAGAAGGTTGTTTGTTACCTCAGTGGGTTACGACCTAGCATTCAGGAGGAGTTAAGTCTAGTTAGAATGACTAGCATTGAAGAGGCATACCAGTTTTCCCTACAAGTCAAAGAGAAGCTAAATAAGAGGTTTGAAAGAAGGCAAAGAGGGCATGGTCAAGGAGGAAGGGGTGGTAGTAGGTCATCTAGAGGCCGAAATGAAACCCAAAAGAAAAATGAAGATGTGGGTACTAGCAGAAACCAGAGAAATGAGGGTTTCAACCGCTCATGTGATCAAAACTTTGGAGATCAAAGAGGAAGAGGTAGAGGACGTGGATAGGGATCAGGAAGAGGATGCTTCCATGATACCTATTTTCACTGCAAAGAAGAAGGTCATCGTGCCTTTGAATGCCCTCAATGACACGGAAGGATAGATAGGAGAGCTAATGGTCAAGCAAGGGTTGCTCATGTGGATGAGGATGCACAGTCATCACATTTTGAGGATGTAAAAAGAGGAGAGGTTCTCATAAATGAAAGGGTCTTACTAAGTGGTGAGACTAAACCTAGACAAAGGAGGAGTTTGTTCAGGTGCAAGTGTGAGGATAAGTGTTGTGATGTGATTATTGATGGTGGCAGCACTGAAAACTTGGTGTCTAAGGAGATGGTAACTAAGCTAAAGCTCAAGGGGGAGAAACACCCCCCACCCTATCATATTACTTGGGTGAAGGATGATCATAAGGTCCTAGTTAGTGAACAGTGTTTGGTGAAGTTCAAGATTGGGGGTTACCATGATGAAGTTCTTTGTGACATTATTCCAATAGATGTCTACCATATATTGTTGGGAAGAATGTGGCAATTTGATAGGCATGATGTACATGATGGTCATGCAAATACATACTCTCTGACAAAGGATGGAGTTTGCCACAAACTAAACCCCTTGGTAAAGGAAGGTGAAAAGATATGTAGTAGTGCTAGGATATGTCTGTTGATGGAAGAAAATTTTTGGATGGTATGAAACATCAGCATATGTGTTATGCTTTGATTCCTAGAAAAGATAAGGAAGGTAGTAGTGAAATTCCACCTGAAGTTTCAAGCCTATTAATTGAGTATGGAGACATCATCTCTGATAATGTTCTAGAAGGGTTGCCACCAGTAAGGCAAATCAGTCATCAGATAGATTTTATCCCTGGAGCTAGTTTTCCTAAAAAGGTTGCTCATAGGATGACTCCTACTGAAACTGAGGAGCTAAACAAACAAGTTCAAGAGCTATTGAGGAAGGGGTTGATTCGAGAGAGCCTCAGTCCATGTTCAGTACCTGCAGTACTAGTACCAAAGAAAGATGGAGAGTGGAGAATGTGCACAGACTCTCAAGCTATAAATAGAATAACCATCAAGTATCAGTTCCCTTTGCCAAGAATGGACAATCTTATGGACTGCTTGAGTGGGGCTCAGTACTTCACAAAGATAGATCTCAAGAGTGGCTATCACCAAATACAAATACGAGAGGGAGATGAGTGGAAGACTGCAATCAAGACCAAGGAGGGTCTATATGAGTGGTTAGTCATGCCCTTTGGACTGACCAATGCGCCAAGCACCTTTATGCAGCTTATGAATGAGGTACTAAAGAAGTTCTTGGGAAAATTTGTTATTGTCTATTTGGATGATATATTAATTTTTAGTAAGACTTTGGATACACATGTATTGAACATTCGTAGTGTCCTTGAAAGGTTGAGGGAAGAGAAAATGTTGAATAATTTGAAGAAATGTAGCTTTGTAAAAAAAGAGTTAGTCTACTTTGAGTTTGTTGTATCATCTGAAGGTCTCAAAATGGATCTAGAGAAGGTAAAGGCCATCTTGGGGTATTTTTGGAGGACTTTACGGAAGAAGTTGAGGACAGAATTGAGGTTCAGTTCTACACATCATCTAGAGTCTGATGGACAGACCAAAGTGGTAAATAGAAGTTTGGGCAATTTGTTGAGGTGTTTGGTGGGAGATAAGCCCAAGGAGTGGGATTTGATTTTGCCACAAGCAGAATTTGCTTACAATAACTCAGTAAATAGGAGTACTGGTAGATCACCATTCCAAATTGTGTATGGGAGTAGCCCAAGGACTGCACCAGAATTAAGAAAGATGGAGCAAGGGGAGAGAACAAGTGTCGAGGCAAAAGAATTTGCTGAACACATCAAGAGCCTACATGAGGAGGTCCATGCACACATCACCAAGATGACTCAATAGTATAAAGCTAGGGTAGATCAAAGGAGGAGACATAAGGAGTTCCAAGTAAGGGATATGGTTATGGTACACTTAAATAAGGAACGGTTTCTAGTAGGTACTTACAATAAGCTGAAGATGAAGAAATTTGGCCCTTGTAAAATTTTGAAGAAACGTGACTCGGGAAATGCATATGAGGTGGAGTTGCTAGATGGGATTCACATTTATCCTATCTTCAACATTGCAGACTTAACAGAATATCATGATGATGGTGCAGATGAGGGGTTGATGCTGGAGCCATGTCCAATTCCTACTTCTAAGGAGGAGATAGAAGAGATTCTAGATAGTTGTGTGGGTAAGAGTACCAGAAATAGGCAGTATGAAGAGTACTTGGTGAAGTGGAAAGGATGACCAATAGAGGACTCAACTTGGATATCAGCAGCGGAGGTTGCCCATTTGGGTTTTCTTCTACCATAAGTGACAGGGTCACTTTTCAATCTACCTTGGGTGTGTGATGCAGGAGCATCTAGTGGTGTAAGGGCAATCCTATATCACCCAAAAATATGCTTAGAGATAGTTTCTATTTAATGTGTTTTCATTTCTAGATACCCATTTGGGTCAAATAAAGGTTCCAACTCTCACAGTTCCACTATTATTTTTCTGGGTTAGAGTTTTATTAGTTTTTAAGCACCTTGGGATATGTGTAAATGTAAAAAATGAGTTATTTTGTAATTGATCCAAAATTATGATGAGTTGGAGGGTATAATTTGGAGGGATGATTATACTTTTAATTTAAAACACTCTAGAAAAAGAATTAGGTCAAAAGGCTTTACGGTTAGAAAGTTATTGCAGTTTTAATTTTCCTAGAGACCTCCTAAGAGCGCTTCAAAGTCAGATATGGGGCACTAAATGGCCTCATATGGGGCCAAAAAATGGTGCATGAGAAAATCTCGTCCATAAGGTTGTAGAGCACTTCAAGAGCTTTTCGAAAATTTAAACGGTTCATCAATTAGAGTTACAGTTCAAAAGTTATGCCTCTCGGAAGTTGGACTACCGTTTCTGGATTCTTCTAATTTTACACCGACTTGTAAAATGATTTATAGAACCTTCTGTTTCGGTGATGGATGCCAACTAGCATTTTCTAGAATTTATTCCTAACCCTAAACCATTTGGGGCTTATTTAAGAACATTTATGGCATTGTAAAGGCAACTCTTAGTGGAGTTAGAGAGAAGGTATTGTGTGGAGGATTTCTTTCTCCAGAATCATATTGTTGTAAACCCATAGGGAATTTTTCATTGATAATAATATTTCCCTTTTCCTCTATGTTCATTATGGTCTTTGGTTGTGTCTCCATCAGTAGCTAAGATCGATAAAGGATTATTTGGATTTCCTGCTATAGGTAGAAAGGAGAAAGTGAAGAGCATGTGGTCAATACACCATATCAAATATGTGTACAATAAGGAATCACATCGTTTAGTGCCTGGTCATTTATGATTGTTTGTGTTCTTACCTGCCTTGGAAAATCCTATCTATTTCTCATCAAATGCCACCTAACTTTATAAATCAAAACCCCATAGGCCAAAATTTGAAAAAAAAACCATAATCAAGGTAAGTGTGTAGATGTTCTAAATGAATATATGAATGCCATGGGAATGGGCATATTGTATAGTTGGGTCAGGGGATTGCATTTGTGTTGAAGGAAGTCATCCCAAAAAGATTAGTGCCACAAATTGTGTTGCTCAAATGCAACAAGGGTTATAGTGTTCTCAAGGCCTAATTGATGGTTTTTTTGCAAATTTTTTGGTTGTTCCAACAAAATTTATTTTCAAATAAAATTAGGTTTCAAGATAAGACATTTCATTTCCAAATTGCATAAATTAGGTCTCAAAAAAAGTCATTTTTAAATAACATAAATCATGTTTCAAGCAGTTTCATTTTCAAATCACATAAAATTGAAGCAATACATGTCCTTACCCAAGTAGTGTCGCTGGTGGGTTTGCAACATTCAATGGTACTCACATTTCGTGCTCAAACCAAAATCTTGCCTTTCGTGCGCAGTCTTGGGTGAAAATAATTTCATGTTTGTATTTTTTAATGATAGCCCATTATTGTCTAAATTCCAACATGTCATGAAATAATTAGTTAGACGTTTGATTACTTCGAGGGGGAATTCCAAAAAAAGTTCACCAGTTTCACAAAATTTTCCGCTTTGTTGGAAATTAATGTCAAAAATCAGGGCCAAACATAGCAGTCTATACCAAGGGACAACATAACCAAGGTTACCAAGGCATCCACACATGTGGACCACACAAAGGTCATTAACCACTTAAATCCATGAAACACCCAACAACATGGTCTAGGCTACTCGAATGAGTTTCTCATAAAAGGGTATCATCCATCCCTAAAATGTGCATGAAACTAGAAGATTCACTTTCTTTTCCTTACATTACTCGAGTCACATCTATTGGATGAATAAGTTCATCACACGTAAGTACCCAAGCAACAAGATGTCACGAGATCACAAGGAAGGCACTTTCGCTCATGCAACCACAACACAAACCATATGGGAAACATGTACACAAAGATCCTAATGTTTGAACTTGGGCTTTGATACAAGATGTAACGCCTTGCCTAGAGATCCTTGGAAACAAGGATAAAACATTAACTAATGTATTTTATTATTAAGATTAGGCATAAATTCATGCAACTACAATCATAAGATCAAAATGGAAGACTAAATTGTCTTCCAATAGTACAACCTTCCATTGACTCATGCGAAATGAGCAAATGAAAAGGGGGGTGGAGTCAACAAAATGCCTTCACCACACATCGCAAGTAGTCGAAGCCCATGATGTCACTCTCCTTTACTCAACGGTCTTTGCCTATTTCAAATTTGATCTCTTTCTATGCCCGTGTCAATGTTGTAGGATTCATAAGAAGCTCACTCATCACCCATTCAACTATTGTCAATGATACTTCATTCCCATAGCTTACATGTCCTGCACAATTTTATTTACTTGGTTGAGTATATTAAATACATCATATGATAAGAGTAGCAATATTCAAAGTGAAATTCTTGAGTTACCAAGAACATCCCTTTAATATTGATCCATGAGATTATTTGGCCTTTTGTCTCAGGCATGTCCAACATAACATCCACCATATCCTTAGTGTCATTTTCTTCCTTAGGTTTTCCCTCTCAACCCAGTCTACGATGAATGTGCTCCTTGATCACTTTATCAACAAATCCATTGAATATTTTATTGATGGCTTCTATATGACCATGGATTCCTTGAATTTCATACCAATTGAGAAAATGAATGAAATCACCAATGCATAATGCCCTAACCATCGCGAAAATCTCATCAACCATTTGTTTGAAGTCATATAAATTAAAAATTTATTTAAATTCAATCTTACTATTAATGAACTTTAACTTTATGTACATAAATAAATATCTTAATTTTGATATTTACTATAAAAAAAAAATTGCATTTATAGAAAGATTATGAACTGATAGACCAACTATGGGACCAAATATAAGAAACATAGACAATTACTGAGTTGTGAACTAAATGTTGGCCTAAAATGGAAGGACAAGAGTGAATCAATGGATGTGATTAAAATTTATAAAATAAATTAACTTAATTAAATATATTTTATCTAAAAAAAACTTTCCTTATATTCTTTTTATAAATTTGAAAATAAATAAATATTTTATTATTTTTCTAATAAAATTTGAAATATATATATATATATATATATATATATATATATAATAAAATCTAAAAATAAATAATAGTAAAATTTAAAACAAAAGCAAAAAGGGTAAATTTCTTAAAGGTGTACCAACATAGTTTTCTCTTTTCAATAATATGATCAAATGGGAAACAACAAATTTCAAACATGAGGTAGATAATCTTTTTGAATGAAAAAGCAACATAGATTTTCCAAACCCTACCTATAATTGCAACTAAATTAAACGTAATCTAAAATAATAACCCAAAAAATCTCATATATAGGAGACTCAATTATCCAAAAAGTAGAAATAATAATTTAATAATGATTTTTTAAATTTAAGTCACTTAACTCAACTTTATTTTAAAAGATTAAGTTCTAATTTTATATTAGTATTTTTTAGTTGCAATGTTTAATTTTAATTGGTTTATAATACAACTCAAATAACAATCACTTAACTCAATTTTTTTACTTAGAATTAATTATTAATTCTTATTTAATTGTTGTGGATTCAAAAAGCATAATTATAACTTAATTTAGAATCGATATTTTTAGTACAATATTATGGAATTAGTATAATTAAATTTAAATTAATAAATTTAACCAAATATAATATACAACTTTATATTAAAAAATAATTTATATTATTTGTGCAACTAAATTTGAATTTTTTATTTAATAATTAATTAAGTCTTTTAATTCTATAATTAGACTTTTAAATGAAATAAAGGAATTTAATTAATCATTTACACTTTAATGTTCTAACATTTAATATTCCAATAATCATAAGATTTAATTATTCTTAAGTCATGATTAATCTTAATAAATTTATTTAACTAAGATAGTCATATGATAAAACTCATATGATTAAACCACGTAACAACAACTCATAAGGCTATCATGCTCAAAATTAGGTTCACAAATTCACATCACATTGACGAATTCGGATAAGTAGTTTGCTAAATACTTGTCCATATTTCAGGATAGTGATGGCTTAGAATAGGATTTGAGTCTATATATTATCTCTCCTCTTACAATTAAGATATTGCAATACAACATGCTCATTCTAGTAATTCAATGCGCGCACACACACACATATATAATGGCAAGAAGTGTTATATCGTGTAGATCCTGACTCACAAGTGACTACAACTCCCTCCCTCAACTATATCAAATACATCATGGGAAAATGTAAAATAGACAACACACATCATACACATAAAAATATAAGATAAGTAATCCATAATTATAAATATAAAGCATCATAACTTATACATAATCCTTATAAAAATAAGAAACACACATAAAAAGTACTTTAAAGAATTCTAACATAAATACTGAAAAGTAAACTATTAGAGGGATATTACATAACCAAGCATTCAAATGATCAATGCTAGATTTGAAAGTAGAAAAAGGAACTTTTTGAGTTTTTTTTATGAAGGATAGTTTAAACAACATCAAATATCCAAAAATATATATTGATAAAGTATTTGTTGATAGAACAAACTGTGATGAGCTACTAGTAACTATTGCAGGATCGTGAGGATCGTAGATATTACAATTCTTCTCAGTAAGGAAAAAGAGATAAAGACCTGATCGAAACTATTTATACATCCATGGTAGTGAACATGAGAAAAAATAGAAAATACAAATCCCACAAGCCGCTGATATTATTGTTGCACTCTACACGATCAGTCCCATAAGCTCCCAAAGGAGGATCTCGGCTATAGCATTCCTACTTGGAGCATTTGGTCCATGGGCACCCATTATCTCTTTATTCTTTTGTTCGATGTTTATTCCTTTATCTTTGACCATATTTTTCATGAACTCATTTTTGTCAAGCATGTTACTGTATGTATAAAAGTAATGAGTCGATTGTATATCAACCTTGTAAATTAAGAGTGCTTCCTCCTAGATCAAGATCATGAATTTTCCTTATGGAATGTCTAAGGCTGCTGAGACGTGTGATATAATGAAATAGTGTGTGATTATAAGTTTAAAATTAGTAAGATCCTGTCTTCTACCTTGGAAAACCTCCTCGTTGCTCTGTTTCAATCCAGCAGATGTTAGGACGAGAATTCCAAGAGATGGGACAACCAAAAAACAATGACCTAATCGAAGAGGCAAATTTACATGTAAATAAAATATGTTCAAACGTTTTTGGGACTTGGCAAAGAGAACAACAGGGAGGGGTGATACCAACAACAAACAAGGTTGGACCCACAACAAGTTTTTTAAGTAAGACAATCCACCTAAAAATACATGTTTCGGTTCAATTGGTTGATGCCAAAAGAGATCAAGAATGAAGTGCCATTTGGACTCAGGCCATTTGAGCCCCACAACTGATTTAAGGTCTTTGGAATTGAGGAGTCATCTTAGATCATCTTATACATATGTTCAATAGAAATTTCGATTAAAGGGGAGTCGTCCTTCCATTTTAAATTGTTAAGAAAGTCATTGCAAGACATCACTTTGTGAAGAGAGAAGTTTCCAATTGCTTTAACCAATAGGGTATAATTTCAATTTTGATAATTAAAAGTATTAAACTTGATCTTGATTTCATCCCATGTTGCCAGTCTATTGTCAATCAGAATGTCTTTAGCGTGTGATATATGTTTACTATTCCAAAGATTTGCATATTAACTTTCTGTGAGTGTCAGTGGCTTATTGTTCAAAGTAATGCCGCACCACCCCCCCCCCCCCCCCCCCCCCTACCAAAATAGATCTATGCACTAAAGAGTAGCAGGGATGACCACCAATAACACCTTTGGAACATGATAGACCTCTAACTTGAGACCAAGCTTACCAAATAGAAGAATATACATTAAAGCCAAAAAAAATTGAGTTCAAAGTCATTGAATATTATATCACACAATGACAATTCCTTCCAAGACTTACCTTTTTAATAGTAGATCTCGTAATATTATTTCTAACAAGGACATTCTAAGAGATTTAGTCTCCTTTTCAATTTATCCCAAATGAAATGCTCATTGCCTTTCCACAAATTATTTACACCACCTCTTTTATCCTTCCCATACTATATCCTGTTAAAATCACTAGAGAAAAGACAATGGACATAGGGCAGAGATGTGGCAAGCTAATTCCATAAGAGGGATCTGTCTCTATAGTCATTTAGAGCATAATAGTAGTAAAAATATCATAGTTTTGTTCTCCCATTTGAATATAACCCACACTACTCTATTGCAAGGAGAAACCCCATTATCAACTACAAGATCAACTCAATTGAGCCCCATCAATATTCCAATTCCACCTTTACTTTTGGTGTGATTGGTGTTTAAATGAATGGCCTTGTCCCAAATGAAATTCATGATAGTATATGCATCATATCTAGTGACTTTGATCTCTTGGAGGAAGATGATGTCTTTCTTATATTGTGCCAATTTCTAACAACATACTTTTTGTCAAGCATTTCAAGCCCTCTCACATTCCAACTCGCAATATTACTTAATAATTATGAGATTTGAGAGGGTTTGTAATTCTTATAAAGCATGATGAAGAAATCAAGAAATTATGAGTTTTTGGACTCAGAGGTCAAAATCAATAGACCTTCTTTCCATTGTTTTCCTTTTCCTTTTTAGGCTACTGGCCACTTCAACAAATTCTCCCTCGTTGTTAATGTCCATATTCTTTTTAATAAGGACAATATGTTTAATATTATTATCCTCTTCCATGGAATCCATGGGTTCAAGGAGAGGCATATTATGGTTCAAAGGTGCATTCTTTTCATTTTTATATTTTTCAACTTTTTATTTTAGGAGTCAAGAGAAATTCGTTGTGCATTTTGCCTAGGCGAGGCAATTTGTTGCTTCAGAATAGCATATGATTGGTAATTTTTTGGAAAGGTAGGAGAATGTTGATGCTTATCATTATGGGTCACCAATTCATATTCATCCTTAAAGAGAAGATTCAAAAGAGATATAAATTTATTCTTTTCATAATCAATCACTAAAGTGCAATACCAAAAGGATTATCAATTTCTTTATGTTTGGAAGATTCTTGAGTATCCATAACCTTTGTAGAAGGGTAATTCTTAATACTAATTTGATTACTAGCATTAGAGATAGAACCCTTGCCAAGATTAATAGAAACAACACCCTTGTGCAGGTTTTTTAAAAGAGGGCAGTCTCTCCTCATGTGACTATTAAGCTTATAATGGAAGCAAGCATTGAGATTATCAAGCAGGGAGAGACCCCACAAATAAGTTTCTTCTTCCAATTCTAAGTGATGATTCATGAACAAATTCTAGGTCCAAGGCTTTAAGCACCCTTGCATTTGAATAGGGTAAGGTAGCTTTTGATCCTTCAACCTAAAGAACACACCCTAGGGGTTTGAGAATATGATAGATAAAGGGCCAAAACTTTGGTTATAGCCCTTTAATCTCTACCCAATTGGTGTAGAGCGAGTCAACACTTGTTAAAAATGTCTTTTGGAGATGATGCAAAAGCCTTAAAGATGGATTTGTCAACATCCCGTATTATTTTATTTAAAACGCACTCCTGCATGCCATGTTTTTTCTTTAAAAAAAATGAACGACCCTTATTGAATCATTCAACAAAAATTTACATATAAACCATTTTTTTCCCTACACAATGGATAGCCATTCATCAAAAAAGTTATTGATGGTAATAAGTGAGAACCCATACAAGAAAGAACACGACAACATATTGTAATTTGGCTTTCTCATTCTTGATAGCATTAAGCATATCCTGGTTAGGAGACAATGAGAAGGTTTTCAAAGAAGGATGGACCTTACCTTCTTCTCTCCCTCTAGGATCTTGAGGACTAAGGATGCCTTGATCCTGAAATCCATTGGAGTCGAGCCCCAAGAGTCCCCCAAGGTCTACTTTGGCTCTAACAAAGACTCCAATGAAGGCAATTGAGGTAAGGCACAAACATAGACTGTCTTCTACAACCAAAAACTCATAAGAGGGCTTTGCACCTTGTTCTTTGTTCAATTTATGCAAATTAAAATCTTCTTTTGTACTTGAAGAATTACCAACAAGCCCATTTTGGAAGGCTATCTTTATTGGCATCTATTAATGCTACAAAAGATTAAATGTAGAGGGAGGCTCAAAAAACCGAGTCCAAAGGGCACTTCAAACAAACCTCACACATAAGGGATGACAAAGTAGGATGATGTAGACACAAGCCAAGGGTGAGAACAATATAGAGAATGAAACAAAATTAAAACCAAAAAAATACATAGGAATGCCAATGCCCACTATGCATGCACTCTTAGGCGCGAGATGTGAAAGCCACCTAGGCGTAATTAGAGCTTTTTTATCATTATTTAATTAATATGTATTTAGTAATTAGAGCTTGTTAATGACAGCCTATGTCATTATGATCTAGCTCATCTAATTCAATAAAAAATTGACGTTGGCATTGTGACAAACATCAAACATTTTTTTAAATGACACATTTAAACTCTTAACATCTGACAAAATTTAAAAAAATCAATATTTATAAAAAAAAAATCATCAAATTTTGATGTTAAATGAGTTAGTATGTCTATTTATTCAATATCTATCGTAGGAATATAATATGTGATTATAAGGCACACATTATTTTCTTGTCATGGAAAATATTACTCATTAGGAAGGCTTCAACATCACACACTAAGGCTTGATTCCTAGACTAAAAGTATTAAATAGTCAAAATTGACTTAATCTTTCTAAACTAGATTTTTCTCTTAGTATCTTGGTATGATTATAAGACATTATGGAAAACTTGCAATCAAAAGGGAGGAAATAAAGTTGTCTTAATTAATATTTCATCACAACTATAATCTAGATTCATAAGTTGGACTGCAAGGTAATTTAAATGATCAGACTGGGCACATATCTAGTAGTCATTCTAGTAAGCACACTATTATTCTCTAAGGTGGGAATTCGTGGTTTTTTTGAAAGTTATCACAATGTAACAACTTGGATTCTTGGATAAATTATTTTTGAATTTTAAAACACATCTATATCATTGGCATCTTTATGGTCTTGTTTCTACTTTTGTCTTGTTAGTCACAAAAGTTATATTTCTTGAACAAAGTCACATTACAAGCCTTTCTCATTGTCATGTGTATTCACCTACTATATGATTGCAATTGTATTATCAAAACTCTTTTTTTTGTCTATTGGACTACAAAATAGTTCCTATTGATATTTATCACTATGGGAAGAACAAAAACACATGTAGAGACATTTTCCTTTGCATAGAGCAAACTTTCTCACAAAATATCCTAACGACATGAAGTTTTCCTTGCTTGTGGGAAAGAAGAACAAGTGTAGATATGAGAAACAAATTGCCCTGAAGCTTTCATGTTTTTCCCAAAGGTGTTTTTGTTCGCTGAAGTCGAGTTGTTTATTTCAATAATAGAGATGGGAAGTGTTGATTCAACTCTAGAATTGCCAAGTTTTGTTTCAAGTTTGAGCATACATATGCTTAGAAGGTTTTGTTGTGGAAGAAATTCTTTGTTATGCAATAAATTCACACCATTCTCCTTTATGTGGCTCCTTGTAAAAGAGTTGACTCCTTCCCTTGAGCACTGGTGATAATTGGGCATTTGGTATAGTAGTGTGGGGTGAGTTATATGTTTTTTATTAAGGAAAATAGGTTTTGAAGGGTGCCTGAAACCCTTTATAGACCTTATAATTTTCAATTAACCCCAAACCTAAAAACGACAAACCTTAGATGAGACAGGTTGCCTAACAAAACAAAGTGACCAAGGTGGCCTCACAAATAAAATAGTGCACTACTACCCCCTAAACAGGTTTTAAATGGGATCTTAAAACCCCATGGATATAAAAGAAAGACATTTAATCCTGAACCATGTCAAACTACAAGACAACAGGCCAAAGAGACTAGGTTAACCAAAACAAAAAGGGACAACCTCAAAAAAGACTAGGCGAGCAACTGGAAAAGAAATCTAAGCCTCAAGATTTACTTTTAGATCTCGTCTTTTGAGAACATAGAGACATATCAAATGATGGAAAAGAGGGCTTGACCTTTTTTCCTTTTACTTTTGTCCATCCATCCTCCACCATCCCAGCAATCATCTGCCAAGAAAAGTCATACAAACCACAAGCATCCCCCAAATCCCTCATGACCAGGAAAGAAGTACTACCACCACTCGAAAGAGGGGCAAGAACTCCCCCTGGAGCCAAAGCCACATGAGGAGAATCAGCCAAATTAGAGATAGCACCATTTTAAGGAGGGTCAACAGCATTGGTCACCACTGTAGTGGAAACATTTAAATCATGTGGAGTAGCAACAGAATCTGCCTCCAAAGAATCCTAAGATGAATCAACCAACCCACCCCCAACAATGGGAGCTTTTTGAATAGTGTAGTGATCATCCAAATCCCCCTTCCACCAAGAAGGTGACTTTTTTGATCTAAACTTTCTAGAGAAGCATCGCACTACAAGGTGGCCAGTCTTATGGCATTTTCAACATCTGATCAAAATGCCCTCATAATCAAGAAGTTGAATCCAAGAGCCATTGGGAGAAGCCAATTTAATCATCTATGGAAGTCCCTTAGAGACATCTATCTCCACAAGAATGCGAGCATATGTCATCCAAAACACATTGGAAGATGCGGAGTTAACTAGCGAAAAATCCCCTAGTGCCTCCCCATAGCCTCCAGGACTAAATCCAACCATAAGTTAAAGGGAAGATTAGGCAGCCTTACCCACAGAGGTATATTGTTAAAGGATTCAATAGACAGATCAAAATCCACATACCATGGTTTAGCCATCAAGAGAAACCTCTCCTCCCAAGAGAAACTGTGCCTAAGAATGGCATTTTGATCATCCTTAGAAGAAAATTTCACAATGAAAAAGCCCCTTGCCATAGGGAAAATTTGGACAATATTTGAAACTATAGGCTCCCAAAATTTAGAAATACAGGCTTGCAGATCCAATAGAGAGGGCCAAAAACCCCTAAAACGAAAAATGGTAGTAGTAGAGGAGAAGTCCTCTACATAAATAGAAATCTCATCAACAAGATCAGACTCTAGATTGATCATAATAGGGTTACATACTACAACAGGCACAATAGCATGGGGCCCTGGTCGCATAGCCTGACCACCAAGACTAGCCTCATAAGCAACCACATCAGCATAGGAAATGGTTGAACTACTCACAACTCTTGGGGAATGAATATCCCCACCAAGATCAGGAGAAGCCTTAGCCCGAAAAGAAGCTGAAGCTGAAACAAAAGCCCTAACTCGAAAAGAAGCAGAAGTCGAAGCTGGAGTAGTTGCCATAAGAAGCTGGATGCAGAAACTAGACATAGGAACCGAAGCCAGATGCAGAAGAGGGTGTTGAGTTATTTGTTGAACAAAGGACTTGGTCAACATTTACATTGGTGCTAGCTCTTGATTTATATCAAGAAACATTTCCTAAGTCGTTTGTTGTGTGTCGCACACATGTTAGTGAAGAGCTTATTGTGATAACCACTACCTCATTCTGGATCTTATAGCTCTACACTTGTACTTTTGCAATATACTCTTAATACATGTGTCTCAGTTATTACTAAAATTCCTCTAAAGTGCAATTCATACTGGTTCTACCACTTGAAATGAAATAGCATTTTTATGAAGTCTCAATACCTCCCAATATTCATAGAATTCACTATCGTTCAAGCTTGTATTTGTTAATAATTTCACTTATTTATATCTGAATGGTACAACAACAACAACCAAAAAAATAAAAAACTATTTCATGGTGGCAAATTGTTGACAAAATACCTCGAAGTGCAAGGCAAAAATTGTAGTACAAAAACTTAGGTATCAGGTGTGAATTTAGTCAACATTCTTGAACCTTACAAAGTAACCTTAAATTCAAAAGTAAGAGCACTATTATGTTATGTTCTATCATTTTTTTATGATTGATTGTTTCTTAATTATGGATGGAATCAATTTTACCATTTTAAAGGCCAACACTATGTAAATATTCAGTCAAGGATTGCAATTAAAATAATTAATGCAAATGGGAGGAAAATTGGGATGGATTTGAGGTGGTTGTTCATGGTGTTAGCATATTACACTATGTAGAAGTGTGTTGTAATAATAAAAAAATATAATGGAGAATCTGAAAAGCAATGTTTTTATCAAAGAATTTAGTGGACATTTAATGGTGAATAGTTAAGATAAGATAAGATAATTTTATTAATGTCCAACAAAAGACCAAAACTTGGGTCTATGGGACTGGAAGCTTACACCAAGAAGATAGCTGACAAATGAAGCACCAAACAGTGTCCATAGAAGAACAAGTACAACAAATGAAGAAGAAAGCAAGATACATTAGGGAAAAGATTAGGTATCCGTCCTCAAAGGGAAAAAGTCCAACATTGACTAATATGGTTGGCGGCTACTAGAGGCCCCATGGTGAGGCTCAATGCTACGAGAGGAGTGTCGCTAGCGAAGAGATCCCCTATGGGGTCTCCCAAATCTAGAATGGCCCATGTTAGAGAAACTACACGATCACTTCACACCCTAAGCCAGAGCTAAGGGTGAGAAGAAGGTTGTAATAAGTTGTGCCTAGGTCTGACTCCTGGGAAATGATAGTTGTAAAGTATGGTCACGAAACAGTAAGGACTCACGAAGATAGAGCACAATACAACACTGATATGTGTACTTGAGAAAATCTAAGAGGGATCTGCAATCTCTAAACAAACAATAAAATCTCTCTCTAATCTCGTAGTATATGGGGCATCTAAAAAGAAAATGGATCTCAGATTATGCCTCTACGAAATGAGCTCTATAAAATTAGATTACAGTCGAAATATGGGAAATCTATGGATAGTTTGGTTTCTAAGTTGGAAGCATTAGATGCATATTTATCCAAAGTGGGCTGATCAGATGGAGGCTTTTGGATTGGGATTTGCAACCCTTCATGTTTTCTTTAGTTCATCACAAGTTATTGGAACATCCACGTGAAGCTGTGAAACTAGTAGTTGCTTCTTGTCACGATGAAATCCTACAAATAAAACTTTTATTGCACCTTATAATGATGACATACTAATGAAGGTTCTACAACTAATTGTGGGAAGCCTACATGGATTACACGATGTCAAAGCCCCCACCTTTGGTGAGAGCACTGAGATTCTAGAAATCATGACAAGTACTAGACATTCATCATTATAATGGATCTTAGATGTGATAAATTGTTTCTTCAAAAGTTCTAATGTTACTCAATTGATTTCAGTAATACTCATCCAAATAATGTGAGGGTCAGTATGCATACTACTATGTCCTTAATCTTAGATGAGGATGATGATATCTGTAAGTAGTTACAATCACATTTGTTGGCAATGTAGAGAGGGGAGCATAAAATCTCACTTAGGCTCATAAAGAAATTGATTGAGCATTATATTGAAAGATTCAAGGAGCACATGATTGAAAATGAACTAATATCAATGGGTTTATAGGTTGCAAGATTTCTAAAAATGAACAAGATCTTATTGATAAGAGAACATATTTTCTTCACATGCTAGCAAACTTGAACACCTAATCACAATTGTGGCAACAATAAGGAAGAAGAGTCATCCAAAGAAGTTTGGATTATTGTTGAAAAAGATAAGAATCCAAAAGTTTGGATCCAACAAAATAACATCAAAGCTTGAAAGGAGTTAGAACCAATCATGGTTAATGGTGAGGGATATACAAGCCTCTTATTTGGCGACTTGGAAGTTGTTATTGATAAATATTTTGATGGGGATGTTTTATCTCAATATGTCCCCAAGAAAAAAAATGAATCATCTCATGATGAGGAATCATTTGAAAATGATCTTATAATATCAAATGTGGTTGTGCATTTAAAGATGAAGGAACATTTGTATCATAAATTTTAAAATGGTGCAATAAAAAAAAATTAAAAATCAACCATTCCAAATGAGGATTTGGAGTTGTTAGTGAAGAGATTGTCCTCCAAGAAAATACATGCAAATTAACTCTAAATGCCCAAATAAGAAGACTAATCAGCACTAACAATTGGATAGGTTATCATTGGATTGATAACCTTCCTTTGAATTTTATCAAGTACAGTTCCTCGTGTAAGATATAAAATGAATTATATGTGAATGCTTTTAACCAGAAAGCATAAAAGGTTTTACAAACATCTACTCGTAAACACGAAATAGATGCGGAAACTTAATGACTAAAAAGAAAAGATAAGCAAAAAACAACAGATGACACAAAATTCACTTGCCAAAATGTTGTATTACAAAGCAGACGAAAATGAGAATGCATTTTCCATTCTCTTGAGAAAGTGAAGAAACGAAACTTTAAAGATACCTTGTAATCAAACATATACAAGAAATAGTGACGTTAAAGCACATTTTAGAGAAAACTAAAGTGATACAAAGATCATGATTAGTGGAAAGAGAACTACTCAAACTCTAGATTTTGATATGCAGTCAACTTCCAAGTCTCCCTTCCCTAAAGCATAAAAGATACAAATACTTTATTACACATTTGCAATTAAAGTCACCATTAAAAGAAAACTAAAACTCCTTCTCTTCATTACATTTTAAAACAAGATTTGTCCCTTTTTCAACACAGTTCAGAAATGAACTCTGCCCTCTCTTTCTCACAAGAAATGGATCGAATCTGAAAAAAAAGACTTCCCCCTTGCTGTAGCACCCAGTCTACAACCATGGGAAAAAAAAGTGGAAAACCCCTTTTCTTGCTGTTGTCGGCTTATTTATTTTTCTCTCATTTCCTGTAGCTTTTCAGTTATAGTTATAATAACTTATTCTTCATTACATTTTTGAAGCTATTCTTTATTATCACTTCCCTAGACCTGATGTTTGCCTTCAACTTTGATATATTTCCCCAATGAGATTCACCTTTTGCTTCCTTACTCCCATGATTCATTTTCAATTTGAATAACTGATTTCTAAAGGTTTTTCTTTTTATTTTTTATCAGGTTTGATGCCTCATAATATTAAAAGAAAATGCTACCGAGACAGGTGGCTTTTGAAAATCTTTGCATTTTCTCCTTTCAAAGTGATTAGAAAATTATATGTGATTCAATATTGAAGACCAATTCCCAACATTTCCATTGGAACACATACCTTCGGTATTGGGGTCACTAGAAAAGTATAATAATGCCCAACATGCATATGAAAGCACATCATTATCTGCAATATGAAGAAGTGCTCAAAGGCATGGCAGGAGAAATTTAACCTGAATAAATTCGAGTTGTGGTTTTCTTCATTGCTCCACAGCTTAGCACAAGATCTCTGTGGTCAGGAAAGTCTTCAGCAATATTCCCCAAAGCCCACACAGCTTGTTCTCGAACATCATCATTGGTGGAAGGAAGAAGGTGGATAAATAGAGGCAATCCCCCATGGTCAATTACAATTTCAGTGTGCTGAAATGTTCCAGAAATTATATTTGTTAAATACCAAGCTACTTCAAACTGAAAATGAGGCATAGATGAAATAATCTCCAAGACATTCCTTGTATGATTCTTCCACGTTGCTAAATGCGACCGCGGGCTCCATTCATATCTTCACCCTCTCATTGAACATGAGATGAGGCTCAGGCATGTGAGAATAAACCATTCATTTTCCCATGGTCTGGTCATATTGCAAAATACTTTACACAAATCTATGGAAGGTCATGGAAATATGAAGCTTCGACCCTTATGAGTTTGCCTCGTAAAATGTAGCTTTAATCTATACCACCGCCCATAGTAACAACAGTTATATCTTCAAAAACCCTACGTGCAAGCTTTGCCAAACCATTAAAATGTGTCTTTATATTTGAATGTTGTGACCTTCATTCCAAAATTATGCCATATAGAATGAATTATCATACACGGGACAGGCCTGACATCGTCATATGTTTCTTGGCCTAATGGGAAGGCAACAAGAGAATTGAAACGAATGCAACTACCATTTTTTAAATCAATTCAATCATAGAAGAACGTGTTCTATTTGGATAATGCATGCTTGGAGGTCGACAATTGTCTACAATCAGCTCCATGAATATTTTGTAAAGCAATTAGTATATGGGTTTAAATGTCACCATTACACATGGTGTCCTGTCTCTACCATGGACATTTCGATGTGTGCATTCTTTGTTTTGCTGCTCATTTCATCAATTTTGTAATGAATTTCTATTTGAAGCTTGCGGTGACTAACAGGAGTGCATGCTCATGGTTTTGGTGGGGTGTTTTCATTTACCATCTTCTCTGATGGTTCACATACATTGTCTGTGTTTTCTAAGATGAATCCCATGTTCATGGAGCCGTTGTTATATTCTAATGTCGCGGGCTTTGAGAATAAAACAATCATAGATTAGATTAGTTGTTTTTACAATTGCCACTATTTCTTATCACTTTTATTGAGTTCCCGATGCCATATTGTCATTACCCCTTGATTTGAATAATAATGAAAATCTTGTCATGTTTTGATGGCCTTCAAGAATCTTTGGCATTTCTACAGACACTTTGTGTTACCTGACATCATGAGCGTTATATCCATTGACATGATGTCAAATAATTCGCATATCATAACTTGTGCTTTCGAGTTTTATATACGTTCTGAGAAAGAGATGATCACTGTGGGCCCATCATCACATTTTCATCGAAGCACCTTGTACACCACAAGAGTTCTCTTCTTTCATACTATACAATCATTGATTTCATTCCCGTAAAGAGACCCTTGAAGCATGTGATCAAAGATTTCAGGCTTGTGTATTATGATACACATTTCAATCACCAGAACTTTATCAAGTCATCGGCATTCTATCAATCAGTTCACTACAATCTCTGTCTAACACTCTAGACTTCATCTTGTCAGATAGTTCACATAAAATCATGCTAGTGACTAGATAGTCAAATGCCTTACCAATTCCTTTTTCAATCTGCAGTTTGGATTCTTTTCAACCAAGTGACTGCATGCATTTGTACTCAAAGTATCTAACAAAGATCTTCTCTTCTATGTGTTTAAAGAAAGCCAATCAACTTATTGCAATGAATTCTTGGTCTATCCATCCCTCTTGGTTGATAGTGAACTTGATGTCATTCTCTTTCAACACACTTCTTCTTGATGGGGCCCAATTGCCTTCATTTTTCTCCCTTTAATGGATAGATTTTTCTTTAATTTAATATGTCCACATTTATAATTTGACAACTTCATAGGGGAAAACCCATATTAAGCTTCTTTGCCTTTCATGGATCGTGGTGTTATCATACCAAATTGTGTGATCAAATTATTCCACTTGCAACTTCTATGATTCAGATGTTCTGAGGTGATATTTGGGAACTTATCTCTAAGCCATGAATCTTATGGAAATAGCCTGAACTTGTGAATCTTTGGATTATTATGACATGGAGCAGAGCATTTTAAACTTTCCTAAACGTCTACTTAAAGAAATTCATGAAGTCATTCTGAATCCAATTTTGAGTATCCCTCTAGAATATTGAACTATGGCTTGAATTCTAGATTGTTGAACTAAAATGAATCAGAGATAAGTCTTTGAACCTGAACCATTGAATCGAGGCTGAGCTCGAAAACTGAACATGAATTCCGAACTTTTCTAAACTAATGGATTTGCATTTGGAGCCTTGGACTCCAAATTTTGAAAACTGAATCTGCATTTTGAAATTGCATTTTGAACTTTTGAATTGAGCAACTAACTTGGAGTAAGATGTATTTAGACCAAAATACAAATCATTGAGCCTGAGGTTCCTATCATAGTCCTGCACATTCTGGGCACCAACCTCTTAACACACCAATTGTGTCACATCAAACCATTGATTTTTCTTTAAATATAAAAAAACCTTTCAGAATTGTTGAGCTATCAAGACCATTGAATCACTTCGAACTGCTTAAAGAGGTTTGAGACTCCACACTGAAAGTTTAATCTGGGTCCATATGTGTACCAATAGGAGCATATAATTTGAAGGAAAAAAATAAGTCAAAGGATATGGTTGTTTCAACATTAGCGCATTTTGATGATACATATAAAAATAGAAAGAATCTTACTTGGGAACCCAAATTAAGGGAAGGGATAAGAAAATAGCAAATGGAGTTAATAGTATGCACTTCCATACAACTAAAAAGGCAATGGAAAATATGAAATCAAATTATTTGATATTGCAATCAAGTTTGCAAATGATAAAGAGGATATAGATGAGCTTTGTCTTCAATTGGGCATGTTACATTACTCATTATACAAGGCTGAATATTAAATTTCTATGGAAGCCACTCACAAGGAAGATGTCCTCAATTCTAAAACCAAAGAGATCATACAATTTGTTTAAAGAGTCAATAATGTTACAAAAAAATGGAAGTAGCATAGTGCTTCCACCTTCTCTATTAAAATGAGACATGTTACATTCTAAAGAAGATCAAAAGGACGAACAAGAAGTCAAAACTCAAGAACTTTGATGAATAATCTATAAATGATGCATCATTATGTAGCAATGAAATAGTTGTTAAAATAGATTCCATGGGCAAATTTCAAAGTAGCTTCAACCATGAGACAAATGATCAAGGGTCTTCGACGATTAGGTGTTGTACTTGTGAAGAGAGAAGATATGAGACAAGGGTACCACAAAAATTTTGGTTTTCACAAGAGCAGTGATACGTCTTCACAATATCATGATATAACTACCTTTTCACATAAGGATGACAATAAGCCAAGCAATACTAGTTACCAACTTTGACTTGATGGCAATCATGTGATTGGTGAAGATATTGGTTTGATTGATAGCAATTGTAATGAATCAAAATTGAGTAGACTTTGATGAATAATGAGGGAAAATACAATGCACATTGAGATTTCTCGCCGAGTCCTTGTAATATGTTAGTTGTTTATTGGCTAGTTGATGATTTTAACTTCGTCCATACTTCAATTATTAATGGTTGTCAGGTTGGTGTAACAAAACAATAAAGCAATGTTTTCCAAGGATCTTGTTGATGAATGAGATGCATTGAAAACATTTTGCTTCACAATGTGACATGTTTTGATTTCAAAGATTCCAAAATGTGTTATAGAGCAACTTGCAAATTAATATGAGATCCTAGTATTAGTATGCAAATTCATGATTTCTTGAGGACAAGCAATCTCTAAGGAGAGGATTGTAATGTCCCTTTTTAGGGACAATAAATTAAATGCCAACTTTATCAAATATAAAAAATGACTTCATTGGAATTTAATGTGAATTGACAAAAATCATTTTAGTATTAACAAGGGGTGTTTAAAAAGGAACAAAAGAGGAAGATAGTAAAAAGATCGGAGTTTCAAAACGAAGGGTCACAAAGATGTTCTAAAAAAGAAAAGACACTCAATTGTACTATGCTTGGTTTGTGCTCTACTTATTAGTCACTTGAAGAATTTGGAAGCTTCAACTTGAACAGATTGAGGACAAAAACCCTCGAACTTGGAAACAATGGACGAAAACCCATTGTTAGAAATATCACTCATCTCACTTGTACTTCAAACTCATTATTTTGGTTATCCAACCTGAATGTAAGTTTTATGTTTACGATTGAATTTTCGTTATTGTTCTGCTAAAGATTTAAATGCAATATTATTTAGAATCTTTATTTCATTAGGATAATCTATATTATTTTGTACATTGTGTTGAATTAGTTGAAATGATTGCATGAATTTTTTTAAAAATTTCTATGGTAAAATTTAGACAAAATATCCTAAGGAGATTTTACAATAGACGCCCATTCATTTTATAAATTCCTCCATTTGTGTGCATTCACATCATCATTTACCTTGAATCACCTTTTGCATCAATCTTCTAACTTCACCTCTTTCTTTTTAATATTTCTATATATTTAACTTCATGAGTACACACCTTATACTCATTGCAACTTATCATATAGTCTAGAGGAAAAGAACAATTGGTCCACAAAGCAAATTCTATTGGTTGCAGAGGAAAAAATCTAACACAAGAACCATTCAAATAGGTCAGCACAAACTCCATTAAGTGCAATTTTCTCCAAAATCAACATGCTACTGTCATGGACTGCACCCAAAAAGTTGCTCAAATATGCTCAAGTATTAACCATTGTATATCTATCATTCCAAACAACTATAGTGTTCCACGATATGCTTATATACATCTATCATAGATTGTTCTAGTATATACTATTTTATATCTATCATTCAGAATAAATATAATGCTTTGGTATGTGCTGCTATATATCTATCATACAGCCTGTACACAGATTACACCTTCAATCCAAATATTATGCCACACATCTTGAATATGACAAGTTTGATATCAATGACAACCAATCAATTATATGTGTAACAGGAAAAAAAATATCACACACTCGCTATAGAAAGAATATTGTTGGATAGAATGGATAGCCCACAAATATGCATAAGTAGAGGAGGAAGCTAATGTGGCTTATCAAGTGGACCTAGATATATCAAATATATATCTAGAGAACAAATTAAATGAATATTTTGGAGCCTCCAAGCTATAAAAAATGTCACAACATAATTTGGGTGACCATAAGTTAGGCAACAAGTGACAAAAAATTATACCATACTAGCACAAATATAAGACGATTACTTTATTTTTTAGATCAATAAAGGAGCGAATGAATAGGAAGGGCTACCATCACTGACCAAATGCATAAATATGGCACTGTGGTGAATCTGACAAGTAGGGACAATTGTGGTTATTAAGACATCAAAAATATATAGAGGTCATAGGGCACAAGTTTGTCGACTTTCCACACTTACTTCTGTTCGGGGCTTGTCAGTGTCCCTTTGCTATCCCTGGGGCTTGCTCTAGAGAGGTTTCTCCACCTTTTTAGTCACCTGATAAACTGATAGATACTTGTGCTATTTTCTCAATATAAGAAAAAGAAAAGGTTTGTCAACCTCTATGGAAGAAGTTATTAAGGAGAAAGCAGAACCAAAATTCAACAAAAGCATTTGGATACACTGCAAAACTAAGACCCTAAGATGCCACTAAAAAATTCCAAAAGATCCCTTATAGATAGACACTACCAAGTTTTCAAAAATTTGTAGTTGTAAAACTTTTGTGCAATGACTGCCAATGCTATTCTTTCAGAAGTTACAGGGTTCTTCGTCAAGTTTGACTTGAGGACAACAGAGGATAGTTAATGCTGGTAAGGTTCATCATCAATTTTGATAATAATAATGATTAATCTGTACTGTAAGGTGCCACTGGTACCATAGTACTAGACAAAATGTACAGAAAGGAAAACACCACAAGCTTGAAAAGGAAGTTATGTAGTACCATAAGCAGCTTCATTATGTGAAAGTAATGGATGGAGAATGGACATGTTCCAAAGACATCCCTTGACTTTGCATTTGATAATAGCATCTGGTATGCACAGATATGAGAACATCAAGAGAAATACGGTCATAGAGAGAGCAAGAGTTAAGCTGTAAGAGA
Organism: Cupressus sempervirens; assembly: GCA_028749045.1. Lineage (NCBI taxonomy): Eukaryota > Viridiplantae > Streptophyta > Pinopsida > Cupressales > Cupressaceae > Cupressus > Cupressus sempervirens. The sequence continues at coordinate 426,617,110 of CM053783.1, forward strand.
GAAAAGAGTATAAGAGATTGTACTTGGCTGTGTCATTGATTGAAATAAATAAATAAATAATACTTAGGAGTAGGATAGTATTGTGGCTTGAGTTGGGTGAATGTGCACGGATTATATTACACCCTTCTTTTCTGGTATTTGTTGCTGTGGGCTTTGTTGGGTGAATGTGCACGGATTGTATTACACCCTTCTTTTCCAGTATGTGTTGCTGTTGAACCATATCATTAATTCTATCTCTTCTGAGTTGTTGGCTTTAATGGAAGTTATTTACAAGCACAATTAAGATCAGTATCAAGCACCAGTTTTACTGTCAACGGTAATCATCCAACATCATTAGTGCTTCCAATAATTCTGAAACGTTTAGCAAGCAGTACCTCAGAACATATTTTCGTAAAGGTTTTCAAAGAAGCTGATAAAGCATGCACACAAGTTTGCAGTTCTCAAAAACAAAGGTTACAGCATTAATGCCTGCCTCAGTCCTCTTAAAATGTTGGCTTTTTCAGTGGAGCTTACTAAGATGTTGCAGCCTACAACTGTGCAAAGGGGTACTCCCTGGTCCGCTGCACAACAGCCAAGGTATGACTTTCTCCTTGTATAATGAAGTTAATCATATTGTGTAGCATTTTCACACTTCTTCAGTTCTTCCTACTCTTATAGAATCTGAAAGTTCAAATCTAAATTAAGCTACCATAATGTGTGTAAATACACCAACACTCCTTCCTGAAGGAATTTACACATCTTATATCACAAAAACAAGTAATCATTTATCTGAACAGAAATGAAGGGCCATCATTTATTTGAATGGACGTGGAGTACCAGCCTGGAACCCAAACCAGCAAAAGGCTAAGTTTGAATTTCTTTTTGTCATGTCTACACTCTCTCTATTGCTGATGATCTATCTCAAACCCTGCAAAAATCACAGATATGGTAAAGGGTTTCCAAATGAAGCCATAGTTCCACATACATTATGCTTGTACTTTCAGCCATTTTACTGCCACTTACTGCAGTTAACCTTTCAAATAATCAAAGAGGTAAAGATTGAGACAAAACCATTATTTCAATGTCATGCATCCATTTCAATTTCTAAAATATCTGAAGATTAAAACTGAAATAAAAAGAAGGTGCTTTATAGCTCTTTCTTTTTGATAGAATGTTAGCATTCTCAGATGTACAATTGTGAAAAAGAACAGAAAAGATATTCAACGTCTACTTTACTGGATGATATAAATCACTACTGCTAACTTCCATTTGTTCACATTTGCCTTTATCACATTGAAATCAGCAGGGATCACAAGCTTCTCAAAAATAAAAATAAAAAAGTCTCAAAAAGCCTTTTCAGATAAATCTTTTATCCTAAATGATGATATTTCTAATGCACTAGATGCGTATAAATGCTTGAATATTTGCAGAACATGGCTCATTACCTTAAAATTTTAGGTTTTACTCGTCTGTGACACAACCCTCAGCTGCAGATTTCACATTTTTTATGTACTGCCAATACATTGTAATCTATGTTAGAAAATGCATATCAAAAAATAAAACCAGTCAGTCAGCCAAAACCAAAATGCATGTATCCATCAAGAAAAGGCATACCTTGTATAATGTTCCTCTATTTACTTTATATGGTGGAGGGGACCATTTCCTCTGTCTTTCTGCAAACTCATTTTCTGTCAAAGCCACATCTATTCTCTTTGTTTTCACATCAATAGTGATCATGTCTCCATTTCGGATCAGGGCAATGGGCCCCCCTACCTAAAGTTATAAAGCATAAATCATTAAAGTATCTGTAAAATCTGCCTCACAGATTACATTAAACAGGTAAAACTTGAGAAGTTGAATGCAAATGTGATTTCCACAAATTGATCGAACAACAGATGAGACAAATGGCTACTATGACAGGAAATAATTTTGAGTCAGAGGAATACCTGTGCCTCAGGGCATACATGGCCAACAACAAAACCATGTGAACCGCCTGAAAATCTTCCATCTGTTAACAAGGCCACTTCCTGCCCAGATTGAGCAATTAGCAATCAGTCAGTATCTGAAAAGACAATACTTAACCAATTGAAACAAGCACCATCTTTGCAGTTAAATACAACAAACTCCAAGATACCCTCAAGCAATTAAACACCACTACCACAAATTTGTCCGGTCACTAAAAACTTTGTATCTCATTACCTTGCCAAGACCAGCACCCATAATGGCACTAGTAGGAGTTAACATCTCTAGCATCCCAGGCCCACCTTTCGGGCCCTCTCCCCTTATAACAACCACCTTTCCCTGCAGTTGTAAATAGTATAAACAGTTACACTCAGCAATATTCAAAACCCTGTTATTAACAATGTCACAAATAATCTAATTTACTAATATTCAAATCCCTGAATTTTCATTATGAATGCAAGATAAATAGCTTTGTCAGGTGTAAACACTAAACAAAATATAACAATAATATATCAAAAAAGATGAAAAAAAAACTAAAATTAAATTTCACATTTTAATCTACCAAAATGATTGAATTTATTATTAAAAAAATGGAAGATGGTTAATTTTCTATGTTCCATGGCATTTCGGAACCACTATGGTCAGGGACAGTGATGTGTACTTCAAGGAAAGGCTGTCCAAAGAGCCACTGTGTCTCGAAGAAAGTAGTTGGCCAGCCACTATTGAAGGAGAGCCTATAGGTAGCCTCCCTAATACTTTCTTCACTAAAGAATGAGATTTTAGATTTGCTCTCACCTACAATATCAGCTTCTCCTTGTTGTATGATATATGTCATAATCTGTTCCTTCAGTGACCTCTTGTTTGGCCCTTAACAATTCATAATTTTATGGTCAGCCATAGCATGTAGGTGAGCCTTGACTTGACCACAGAGGCTCTTATACTTGACACCGTAGTGATTACAACACCAAAGAAAAGCCCCACCTCCTCAAAGTTGTTCAGTCACCATAACATATTTCCATAGAGGTGATGCTTAATCATATTTGGATTGTCTATTTGCCTCAAAGACCACATTGAACTTGAACTAGTAGCTATTTGAAATAGATTGCTGGTATAAGAAAGATAAAAGAAAAGAAAAAAAGAAAATGTGGCCCTTTTATAAGTTATCAAACTACAACAAAAGAAAAAACAGCCATGCAATACATATAAACATAAATTAAAAAATTAATAACTTTCAAAATGTTTTTAACAAGTCTTAAGAAACTAGAAAAGTTCTCACAAAATGCTTACCTTTGATTGACAAATGTCCCTTGTGCAAGCTAGATCCCTCCCTTCGTAAAATATTTGGCCTTTCTACCATTATTCACTTTTAAAACAAAACAGCAAGATTGAAAATGCAAAAATGGCAACTTTCAAAGATACTAAATGATTGTGTGGGCTTGTGTTTGTAAAATGAATCAATATGTTTTGGGATGCTTTCAAGCATAGAAGAGTAAATCTGCAAAAAATCCAAATTAATATTGAATCCTGGAGCTTGCCGATTTTGTGAAAAAATTTGTTGACCCGATTCTCAATGACCTTTTTGCATTTAAAGTGCATTAAATCACATTGAAATCCCTAAAATGACAAAAGAACATAAAAAATCATTTCAAAAAATTATGAAAGCCTACAAAAACGCTCATGAAATTGACGAATCATTCAAAAATAGGGTTGATTCTAGGATGGAGGTGAAGTCAATGAGGAATTGGCTTGGGAAAAACTCATAACTTTATCCCTTTAGTTTTCTTTCCAACCTCTAAGCAGAGGAGCAATGGCGGTCGTCAACGAAATTTTAAAGGGCCTCAATCATCCTAAATTGCTAGGGGCATGTGAGTGTTGAAGCAGCTGATGAATTTGTTTTAAATCACAGTTTCAATATGAATTGATCTCTTTGCACGCCTTGCCTCATGAATTTTGATGAGATCAACTATATAATTAATATTATAGACTAATTTTAAAATTATAATTATTAAGCGCTATAATAGATTACTCTTTAACAGGGAAGCAGCGAATCCCTATAGTTTATATATATTAATAGCATAGAAGTAGAAAAAGACAAAAAATAACGATTATACATGATTAATTAGGAGTCAGCATGTGCAGTGATTTATTCCCAAAAAAAATAAGAACTTTTGGTCATTGACTTTCAACTTTTATTTGTGATTTATCAGATAATTAATTGCCAAAAAGTGACAGTTAATCAAATAAAAATTGGGGGAAACTAGTAGAAACTTTAAAACAACACTAACGGGAAAAACATGCAGCATGTTGTGATTGTCTAAGAAATCGACATGCAACACTGAAGACGCAGCTAGGAAATTTGGGTCGAAAGTTTTACAAAGTCCTTAAGTGTTGCAGAGTCAGAAATGGCATGGGAGATAGGCAATTACAAACAAAAGTTTCCTCTCTTTCTACATTGAATATATCGCATTGCCTGATTGATACTATTTCTCTTTAACATTGATTTTATTTGTATAAATTTCAAATATTTGAATTGTTACAATATGAAACAAAATAAGACTGTAACAAAGTTGCCTTATTTATTTGTTGTGATGTGATCTAAAAGAGCTATTGCAATAATAGATAGTTTCTATTATCTCTATTTGTTGGTTAACGGTTATCTATTGTAATATCTTGTAAATATTAGAATGTTTCTAATATTTGGTTTCATGTTTCTAGAATAGAATGTTTCTATTCTTTACGATTGTTTCCTAAGGAAACATCACTTAGTCTCTTGTATAAATTGATCTCTCAATCACTATTAATATCAAGCAAATATTTACCAATCACACTGTAATATGATATAGAGCTAATACTCAAAAATTTCAAAAATAATTATAATTTCTTGGTCGGAATTATCTGCCTTTAATTTTCGCAATTATTTTTCATGCATATCTGCTTCCAAAACCTCTAGTTCATTTAGCATTTTTCTGCCAAAAAATCACGCCATTTTGTCTGTAACTCATGCAATTTTTCCTGGCCTGCAACCTCGCGCCCTTCTATCTGCAACTAGCATGAGTGAATCCTTTGAAAATTGAGGGTTATTCTCTGTTGTTCATGTAGACGTCTGTTGGACGTCATTTCTCTCCAATTAACCCCCAATTTTTCTGCCACTTTTGTCCGAGTTTCTCTGAAAATCGCACATCTGTTTTGTGGCCCCTTTTTGCCAAAAAAAATTTTAAATGGTCATTTTTTTGCAGTGTTGGGATGCATCTAGGATTTTTACAAACCTCTAGTCTTGATTTGCATCCAGAATCTGCAATTTTCTCTCCAAATCCATCATTTTTCAAAGCCTTTTTGAAGCTTTTTATGCAGTCAACTAGGGTTTTACTTGAAACCCTAATTCTTCAATACCAAATCTAAAATATTTTTATTTATTCTTGGGGGGGTTTTCGAGAGCTCATCTGGGTTCTTGTCAAATTTTTTTGGATTCCTTGAAGTCTGTGCCTCATTTTTCGAGCCAATGAATCCATAATCCAACAACATTCTTTCTGGGTTTTTTGAGCTCACTTCTAGGTACCTCTCCATTTTTTTGTTCTTCCGCTTTTTTGCCTTGAAGTATGTGTCCACAAATTTTCACTTCTTTTCACTAGAAAAACGTGCTTTGGCATCTCTGACCAGTATTTTGCTCGAGGGAAATCAACAGTTCAACGATCACAATTATGGCATGTGGAGACGGCAGATGCTAACCATCTTCAAATACCGCGGCAACGATCAGGTGGTTCTAGGCACTACAACTCGACCTACTCAAGCTGGTCTTGATCGGATTACATATGGTCAACATAATCAAGAGGCGACAATGCTTCTCAAATTATCCATAGTTGATGATCAACTCCCTTAGATTCCATCTAACAAGACAGATGCCGAGATATGGGAGCATCTCAAGACACTTCATGAGACTTTGGACAAAAGAAGAGCCTTCTTTCTCAAGAACACTCTGATCACCTGAATAGCGATGAGCACAAATTGCTTCGGGATCATTATTTTCATGGATAAGAGAAATTCACTCCAGGATCACCTGAATAGGATTCACGAAATTTGTGATCAGTTACTTGCCATTGGATGCAAGATGGAGGAAGAGGACATTGTCGTCATAACCATCAAAAAGTTATCCCAAGTCCTACAAGCATTTTATCGAGACTCTCAACATCACTTATACCGATGTTGATCTGAAGTTCACAAATCTTTGCGCACTTCTGCTTCAGTAAGATCGGTGGAAACAACAATTCATTAGCAGTTCCAGCTGCCCCTCCACAAAGCAAGCCTTTGTTGAAGAATTCTTCCAGAAGGATAAGGGCAAGTCTCCTTCGCAACAGTGTTCTCAGCAAAGGTCCTCTACTTGAGCTTCAAAAGGCTCTAGGAAAAAGAAAATTCAATGTAACTATTGCTACAAGTATGGGCACATGAAGGTTGAATGTCGGAAGCACTTAGCTTCCTTGTCTAAGCAATCTAGTTCGCAACCCTCAGCAAACAATGCGAAGCACATTGAGAAGACAGAATTTGCCTTTTACGCCTTTTGACAGCTTTGTGCTCTGGATAGATTAACCATTAAGGGAGGGTATTACGATAATAGATAGTTTCTATTATCTCTATTTAGTATCTAATGATTATCTATTGTAATCTCTTGTAAATATTACAATGTTTCTAATATTTAGTTTCTTGTTTCTAGAATAGAATGTGTTTTTTCTTTATGATTGTTTCCTAAGGATACATCATTCAGTCTCTTGTATAAATTGATCTCTTGATCACTGTTTATATCAAGCAAATATTTACCAATTACTTCATAATAAGAGCAAGTAACAAAGTTTTCCCTTATTTATTTTAGAGAAAATAAAGAGCCCTACAATAATCATTATAATCATTTTAGGCTTGTCAATTATGAAATAAGTTTTGGCAATTAATAATATTGCCAGATATTTATAACTTCACTCAAAATTAAATTAAAAAGTTCATGTGATTCATTCTCCAAGCTCAACATATAAAATTGTTTTGATATATACATGTGTATATATCACTTCACATATGTGTATATCAAGCCAACTTTGCGTATAATTATTTATTTATATGTAATAAAAAGGAACTTTGAGAGAATTCTCCTAATTATCAATTGATGATATCAAGGTGCTTTCTTATGAATGGTTCATGATGCACAACACTTACTGAAGGTTTTGCAAATGTTGTTGCAAGTGAAGTGGGCTTAACCTTGGAGTAAACTCCTTGGTTAAGTCTACTTGCCTTTGGGAAGTTCTGGTGTTTTATCATTGTGAGCATCACCTAGATGCAATGAGTGCTAAGTGTTTCATCCAATCTCATGAGAGATGGATTCTTATAAACCAATACTCATGAAACTTGGGTCAATGAGTTTGACTCAAAAACTACACAAGTGAATCCTAATAGCAATATCACACTTTGACTTGTGAAATATATCTCCACTTATCAATTGATGTGCTTAAGAGGCTTTCTAAGAAATGATTCATAAGGCACAACACTTGTGGAGGGTTTTGTAAATGAGGTTGCAAGCAATGTGGGCTTAACCATGGAGTAAAGTTGAAGGTTTTTTTTTTTGGGTTTGTACATGGATTTTCCTTTGTTTCCTGCATTGAGTCTATACTATCGCCTCTTCTTCATTTTTCATTTTTCGTGCATTAGGAAATGTGCAAGACAGTGTCATTGACCAACTTAATGTTGATGGGCAATCAAAAATTCAACGGCAAAAGTTATAACACCTAAAAGCAGTGCATACTAACAATCTTTGAATATTGCCACCTAGACACTTGTTTTGGGCACAAAGACATCATCCTACCACAGTCCAAGCAAAATAGAGCAAGTTTAATGACAAGAGTCGAGTAGTTGTTATGCTTCTCAAACTCTCTATCACAGATGATCAATTGCCTCAGATTCCTTCTGGTAAGTCTACAACAGACATCTGGAAGCATCTGAAGGAGTTGCATAAGACATCTGACAAGAGCTAACTGTTCTTTCTAAAGAACCAGTTGTTCTCCATCATGGTGGATGAACGCATGTAGTTCCAAAAGCATCTCACGAAGATTAAGGACATTTGAAATCAGCTCAAGGTTATTGGTTGGAAAAGGGAGGAAAATGATATGGTAATCATCACCTTAAAGATTCTACCTAAATCTTATGAGCACTTTATAGAGACTCTCAACCTTACTTCCACTAATATTGATATGAAATTTCCAGAGTTGTGTACCAAACTTTTGCAGTAGTATTGTTGGAAACAACAGTTTGATAGCAGTGCCACCTCGTCCTCCTCAAACCAAAACTTTTCAGCCAAATCCTTTCACAAGGATAAAGGAAAATCTCAGAACTCTAATTCATCTCTGTAAAAGGGCTCCAACTAGTTTCAAGATAGTTCAAAAAAGGAGCACTGTAACTACTGGAACAAATATGCCCATTTGCTCAAAGAAAATAATTAGCTTCTTAATAGCGGAAGCAAGGAGGGTCTCAACCTAAAGTCAATGTTGTTGAGCACAAAAAGTAGAAAGAGTCTGCATTTTACCCCTTCATGACTAAAAGACCTGCAAACCATGCAAAATCTTCTACTTGGTATATTGATTTTGATGCTTCTCGGCATTTCACTCACAGGCATGATTGGTTTATAGATTTTTCTCCTTTTACTGCTTCAATCATTTTTGGAGTAGGTGAAGAGCATACTATTGTCGGCAAGGGCAACATTCAGATACAATCCGGTGGGAGAAATCTCATTTTCCTCAATGTATACTATGTTTCTGCCGTGGAACTAAGCCTACTCTCAATGAGTCAAATTATGCGACATTCTCCTCGGTTTGATGTGGTTTTCAATATACGAAAGTGTTTGATTGTTAATTGTGCAACACACACTATTGTAGTTGTTGACATTGAGGCTCATGGTCTATACAAACTTGAGGATAGAGGTGATTCTCTTAAGCATGTCTCCTACTAGTAAACAAATTTGTCCTTCAGCAATAATGTAATATATTGACTATTAAATGCCCAGAAGGAAGAACAAACAAAACTAACGGTTGGATGAGTAATCATTGGATGATAACTCTCCTCTGAATTGAGAGGTACAGCTCCCTCGTTGAAAAAATTGCAATGAATTGAATGATAAGATGTATCTTTAACCTGAAGATACTAAGGTTTTCTGACATTCATTCATAGACACAAAATGAATGTGATTGCTAGATTTATGAACTAAATGGAAGAAGAAAGACGAATAAGCAGCCACAAGACTACCTAGCCAATCCTTCGTATTGCAAAGAAAATGGAAGAACGTATTTCTTTGTTTTACGAAAAATGAATGACACTACAAAACTACATTTAGAATGTGATAGAAATGACTACATAATCAACATCAGTCTAAGAAATTCATACCCAGACTTTAAAATCAGACATATTAAATTCCTACATTTTAAGTACATAACAGGATGACCACAAGATTATCCTATCTCTGCAAATCTATTTTAAAAAATAAAAAATAAATTCCCCCTTTTTCCTTTTTACAAACAGCATAAGAGATGTATCCCCCTTTCCCTGGCAGCCTCAAGACTGTCCACCGTAAAAAGAACCTGGCGATCTCTTTTTTCCACATTTATCTCCCATCTATTTGATAGGTCTTTCCTTTCAGCTATTAAAATTGATTCCTGCAAACTCTAGTTTCATCTTGAAGCTTTTATACTTCCTTTGTGGATAGTCTCATATGTTTTGATTGCTGAAGTTAGGATTATTTTAATATCTATAAGATTCTTCATGAGGTACTTTTAATTGGGATTACATGCGATTATATTATACCTAAACAACACCTATGACAATACCCAAAGGGTTGCTGCCACCTAGACTATTATATGTTAGATATAAATAACTAATCATATTCTCCAGTTCTGGCAACGCCATAATCTTTGTAATACAAACTCATACCTCAACAAATGGGGAGAATATGACTGAAATGTTTTAGTTCCATAATTTACTCTTCCTCAAATACACCTATCCTTGGGCTACTACCAACATATGATCCACGGTATGACTTTTCTACCCAAGCACAATTCTCTATTTACCTCATGCAATCATGGTTTTCTATTCTAACTTAGAATTCATTTGCAAAATGATGAAGATACCACCAACATATCGGCATTTGGATGGATTGCTCAAATTATGATCGGAAGCACTATGTTATTCATAAACATTTCCATTATTAACCAGGCATTATTTATAAGGCAAATTATACAACTAATCTCCATTTAGCCTTCGACTAGATATTGATCGACAAAGGGACTCAAAATCCAATTCGTCCTTGAAAAAGCTTTGGGGCCCGCTTCATGCCATTCATTGCTTGGAAATCTTTGACTTTCACCTCTAACATATCAGATCGGGCACATTCTAAAATAAGGACCAATGATGGAATTACTTGTGAATTGAGGGGTATCTTGAGAATTTGAGATCAAGCCTCCAATTTGATTTGGGGTTGGCAAATATATTGATTTCTGACATAGGCATGAAACGTGGACACTTTCAAGCAGCATATCAGACTCCTCAAGACTCACGACATCCTCTCATGTATGCTACTAGATTTCTTGACAAAGCTTATTGCATGCGAGATATTTTGTCTAACAATTTGGAGCCATCTCTTAGTTGGGTTCATGTAGAGCATGTTGGACGATTAATTGAGGGGCAGATCTCAAACTTTGTGATTGCTTGAGCTCCCCGATCCTAATTCTCTAATAACCCGATCACTTGTGTGTTTCTGTAGTAGGTGTTTGAAGACTCCACTCTTCTCGCTGCATCGTATGAAGTTGTGGGTTTCAAGTAAAAACTAGGAAGAGGTGGATTTTGAAGGTGTTTACAGGCATTTGTCTTGATGATCTTCATCAGATTTGGGTTTTGCACTGTGGGTTTCTTTGACTTCTCTGACATTTTGACTCCTCAGCATGATACATGATAACAGAGAGGCTATCAGAGTTTTACATATACATTCTTATATCTGTATTCTTCAAGACATTGCATGGAATCTTGGAAACGGGATCAGTGCACATGGTTTTTATCGAATAAATTGGCCCTTTTACACATGACCACTGTGTTTTAAGATTCGAGGTAGGTGAGTCAACATTGGGATTTGGGAGCTAACTATCACACTCGTCCACCAACAATGCCTTAATCGTATTCTCCTCATTCAAATTCCAACTATGACTTGAGGTTCATATAGCCCTGTCAAGGTGTATCTAGGAAACATCTTTCGATGTCACTGTTAAAGACATCTACTTATAAGATTAGTTGTGCAACAAGTGGCTGCATCGTGTGAGTTGCTCTACTACATGCACCTCACATAGTGTGTTCATGCACATGTATGAGTCGGCATATATGAATTGCTTTGAAAGAAGGTTAATATTATACCCTGTATCAGTACCGTGAAGACCCCCTTGAGCTCTCATCTCTTGGCCATGACATTCTATCAAATAATTTTGTGTTTTTCATGTGTCTTCAAGTCCCCAACTCATCCACAATGGAATTGGCATCCTATCAAATAATTTGCGAGCCTTTAGTGACTACCATAATCACGGTCTATTTCCCTCTAGTAACCTTTGTATGATTTATAACGCTCTCTGTTCATGATAGACGTGCCATCTCGACTCGAACTTTCTCAAGGTTGCATGTCATGACTTGAATGTGGGATCACAAGCATCTACCATGGTCAACACTTGGACTTCGATACATTATATCAAACATTTCGAGAATGCTTCTCTTTTGTCAAGGCTCACTTCTATGGTTGAGTATGAAGGCATTGTGCATCCTTGCAGTTACATCTTGATTGCAATTTGAACCCATCATTTATTCAAAGGAATCGGACATCAATTGCTCAAAACAAAGAATTTATTTGTTTGGAATTATATGTATAACCACATTGAGTCTATTCTCTCAATTGATCGATATTGGATTGAATATATTGCCAAGATCTTGATATAATCAAGGGACATAAATAATATTTACAATTGATTTCCTTCAACTTCATGCTCCATTCTACTAGGTAGATGAATTTGGGGGTTCCAGGGGAGACTTCAAATGTGCAGATCTTTGAAATTCTCAACTATAATGACACTCATTTCATAATGAATATGCAAACCTAACTCGGTCTCATATTACAGAGGCTATGAATACTAAATACTCACAGTTTGTTGCCTTGACACTAGATCCTTCAAACTAGAGTCCAAAATATGTTATCTAAGGGCCTAATTATCTCTTAGTTTCACAAATGAACCCTACAATGGTACCATATCATTACCACTGTAATATCCCTTTGAACCAAAGAAACCCGAACCATGGAACTGCATTTAAATCATATCTTTGAACTAAACCTCTCAAATCCTAAAATTGAATATGAACTTCAAACCTGAATTCTCAAACAGATGAATCTGCATTTTGGACTTTGGACCTTAAATCATAAAACAAAACCTCTGTTTTAAAACTCTGAATTATTTTTGGGAGTTTTGAGCCTTGAATCTTGAAACTGTCCTTTTGAATTCAATTCTTAAATCACTCACCCTTTGAAGCTGAATTAGTGCCTTTGAAACGATGAACAGATGAACCATGAAAGTGAATTGTCAATTCCACATTGTAAATTTTGATCTTTCAAATTCTGGACTTAGGAAGATTTTGACCCTACACTTTTATACTTTGAAGTGCATAACTGGACCGATCGTTTGCGTTCTCGAACCTCAACTTGAATCTGCATTTCTTCTAAACAGTATTTCAAGCTTGACAATGACAAACCTCTGAAATCGAAGCTTGAACTTTGATTCTGCAAACTCAAACTTGAACTTGAACTTGAACTTGAAACCTGTGATTCAAGTTCAGATTCAACCTACTATCGGGATGCTGCCTCTTTGTAGACGATTCTGAATTGTAAATTCTAATATTTCGAATTCTAGACTTAGGAGGATTTTGACCCTACACTTTCATACTTTGAACTGCATATCTGGACCGATCGTTTGCACTCTTGAACCTGAACTTGAATCTGCATTTCTTCTGAACCAGTATTTCAAGCTTAACAATGACAGACCTCTGAAATTGAAGCTTGAACTTTGATTCTGCAAACTTCAACTTGAAATCCATGATTCAAGTTAAAATTCAACCTACTATCGGGATGCTGCCTCTTTGTAGACCAAACCTTACAGCGGCATTGTTAGCAACAAAAACCAACAAGAAACTAAAACAATTTTCCACAGGACCAATTTACAAAATTTAAAAACTCGAGTGCGAAAAGCATGTTAACATCTTCGCAGTGAAATCATCTTTTATCAGCAATCTATGGCATCAGTGATGTAGTCACCTGAACATTCACTATCTTGCTCATCTTGTTCAGGAAATTTAGTACATGGTCTACCTTATATTCAAACTCGGAATCAACAAGTTTGTGGAGCTTGTCCAACTGGAAAGCACCACAGGACGTCATTCACAAATGGTGACTCATGGCAAGCCAAGGCACTACAGTTGGTCCACATTAATATATGTGGTCCAATGAATACTCCTTTCATTACTAGATGCAAGTATTTCTTACTTTGGGTTGATTTCAATCGTAAAATGTGGGTGTACTTTCTTAGACATAAATCAAATGTGTTTACTACATATAAGAGATATAAGCCCTAAGTAGAAAAAAAGTCTAGTTATTCTATTATATCTCTAAGGTTTGATAATGGGGAGGGGTTGTTTGTTCTACTAATTTCTCCACTTTATGCTGATTAAGCATACCATACACCCCTTAGCAAAATAAGGTTGTAGAATGTCACAAACGGACCATTACAGAAATGGCCATGTCAGCGATGGAACACAGAAATGTTCCTACAAAATATTGCGCAGAAGCAATGTATACATGTAGTTAAGGGGAAACTCATGAAAAATCCTAGACTAGGAGGTTAGTTCTACTGCTTCCTCCAATTTATGTGATATACATGGCAATAAAACATTTGTTAACCACACCATACACCCCTAAAAAAAACTACGTCATAGAATGCCACAACTGCACCATTGCAGAAATGGCCAGGTCTATGATGGAACACATGAAAGTTCCTACAAAAAATTGGGCAAAAGCAGTGTTTATTACGATCTATCTCCTTAATCGGTCTCCCACACATGCAATTAAGGGGAAGACTCCTAAAGAAGCTTGGACTAGGTTGCAAACCTAGGATCAACTACTTAAAAGTTTTTGGCTCTTTAGCATATGTATTGATTCGAAATGCCCAACAATCCAAATTGGATTCCAAGAGTCAGAAACTTATGTTTATAGGACACAGTGACAACCATAAGGCTCATCGGTTGATTGATATAGATATTGATCATCTCATTTTCAATTAAGATGTCTCTGATGAAGAACAAGGACCATTTCAACTTTCCTCGTCTAAGCAGAATTCTAGGGATCAACCTTTGAAGGCTTCCGATTCGAGTGTTCATCTTTCATTAGGTTCACCTGATGGGAGGGATGATGTAGATTCTGAATTTGATGATGCACTATCTGACTTTCCTCCAAATGATGCTAATGTTCCACTTGTTCAAGATACTCTTCCTCCTCTAGCTTCACTTATTTCTCCTCCATCTGATGTTGGCACATCTACTCTCCGGCCTAAATGGTGAGCTAAAACCATCAGTGATCTTCATCCTGATTAGTTCATTGTGCCTAAATGTTCTAGAAATAAGAGCAAGCTGCAAAACATTGTTAAAGTTGCTCTCACGGCCAGCCTACATAGTTTTTATGAGCCTTAGACATTTAAAGAGGCAACAAGGATTCCAAAGTGAGAACAGGCAACGAATGCAAAACACCTGAGTATTTTGAAGAATAACACCTGGGTTCTCTTTGATCTTCCTCTGATTAGCTGCAAATAGGTGTATAAGGTCAAATATCATGTAGATTAGATGGTACCTTAGATAAATACAAGGCCAGATTAGTTGCTCGAGGTTCACATGGCAGGAAGGCATTGATTATGAGGAGACTTTTGCTCCTACTGCCAAGATGAGTACAATTCATCTTCTTCTCACTATTGTAGCTCAGTTTGGTGGAAAGCCCATTAGATTGATGCTAAGAGTGTCTTCCTCAATGGTGAGTTGCGGGAAGAAGTCTACATTGTAGCTCATTGTGGTTTCAAGGTTGTTGGCAAAGAACACCAATATGCAGACTCAAGAAAGCACTCTATGGACTTAAACAGAACCCTCAAGCATGGTACATCAAGATTGATCAGTACTTAGTTGCTCATGGTTTTCAGTGTTGCCCTTATGATAGCAATTTGTATATCAAACACTCTGGTGAAATGTTCTATTTCTTGTTGTCTATGTGAATGACTTGATCATTACTAGCAGATCAGCACATTTGATTGCAGAAATCAAACATGACCTGTGCAAGGATTTTGATATGACAGATTTGGGGCTTCTCTATTATTGCTTAGGTGTTGAGATTTGGCAGAATGATGGTAGCATCTGTAATTTTCAGTATAAGTATGCCAGGAACTTGTTAGATAGGTTCTGAATGCAGGATCGTAAGCCTGCTTCCACACCTATGGAGAAAGGACCAAAGTTGTCAGCCAGATTTGATTCTCCTCTTGTTGATGAAACCACTTACAGACAACTAGTGGGCTGTCTCATCTATCTCACTGCTACTAGACCTAATATCAGTTTTGCAGTGAGTTACATTTCATGCTTCATCACAGCCCCCAAGGCTAATCATTGGGTAGCAATGAAGCGCATGCTGCATTATGTGACGAGCATCTCTGATTATTGGGTTCTATACACTAGGAGTCATGATTCCAAACTCAGTGGGTTCATAGATTCAGATTGGGCAGGTTTGGTTGATGATAAGACATCAATATAATTTACCAATTACTTGTGTAATAGTAAGTCCTCCATAAAATTAATTGCAAGGAGGTTGTGGTTCTTACTGAGTAGGTCCAAAAAAGATGTTTTTGGAATCTGCATAATAGCACTCTCCCCATAAGATGCACTCTTCTGCTCTCCTCTCGTTCTTTTGTTCTACTAACAGTTTTAAGTCCAGTTCTCACAAGTTTAGCCAGTTATTGGCAACTTTTATGCTAAGAATCAAACAATTGAAAAAAGTGATCAGACTGGAAATTCCATACCTTGAAACTTTGAGGATTCTCAGATATAGCTGCTAACATGGATTCCTCTCCTTCAAAAACAAGAGCGGGTCCTGCAAGTCTTAATGTGTTAGCCATTACTAACAAGTATAACAGAAACCAAAAGAAATATTGTCAATACCCTACAAATATTGCATTTTCCATGAATCTATATAATGGCTCCAAGACTAGCACCTGAAAAATAAATACCCTCCTTCCCTGTAATTTTTGCAACAGACCCATCTGGTGCTAAGTTGCCATACAATATCTGAATATGTCCAGTTGCCTTGATTGGATTTTCTATGGGCCTCACTATTTTCTGCATTGGCACAAAATAATAGATTAGAAACTGAATTGTTTTTAAAAAAGGAATTCAACCACAAAATCATGCCCATGAACTGTGTCTCACCTGACCCTCAGTTAAAGGAGAACAGTTTTTGACATTTTCCCCAAGTGTCTTTCCTGTAACTGCAATGGTTGTGAATGTTTTAATAAGTGGTCACAAATAAAGGTGATATGGACCTTATCTAAAATTAAACATGAAATGCACACCTGTTATACAATCACCATCTAGTAACCCCAGCTCCAGTAGGTAGCGTATTACTGCCGGTGTTCCCCCAACCTAAATGAAAAACATCCTATAATCAATTTAGTCGGATAGAATGTAAAGTAATTGAGTGATTGATATTCTAAGTATTATGTAACCTATTCAAATGTAAAAATATATAGATTTGCAATGCAAGAAAGTGCAATACATCCACATAAAATAACTTGATACCTTATGAAGGTCTTCCATTACATATTTTCCACTAGGTTTGAGATCGGCAAGAAAAGGCACTCGATCACTAATTCTCTGGAAATCCTCAAGAGTTAAATCCAAGCCCACCGATCTACAATAGACATATCAGCACTCTTAATAAGCACAATTGCTAAATAAAATAGTATGATCTCTAATGCATCCTTAAATGCAAACTGAGGGAGGTTATATCACCTGGCAATGGCAATCAAATGAAGGACAGCATTAGTAGAGCCACCAAGAGCCATTGTGATGACTATTGCATTGCGTAAAGAATTCATGGTGATGATATCCCTTGGTTTCAAATCAAGACTTATCAATTTCTGGAGATACTTGCCAACAATACGGCATTCATCCAGCTTCAGTGGATCCTCTGCTGGTATTGAAGAACTGTGCCAAAAATCAGCTACCAAAAAATCATCAGTTGAGGAAACACAAAGGCAATTAAGGTTTTCAAGAAATGAAACACGCATAGCCAATATTTTTCCGATAGAGATTATAGAAGATTCAATTAATAAGAGATTATTAAAGTACAAAACATGATGAAACATATAGAAGATGATGAATCAGTAAGAAGACGATAAACAGATTGCCAAAATTTCAATGTCATTAATAACAACCAGATATACCTATACGGAAGCGTCATGCCCATGGTCTCAATTGCAGTTGCCATGGTGTTGGCTGTATACATGCCACCACATGCTCCTGCACCAGGGCAAGAATTACGCACCACATTCATTCGCTGCTCATCGGTGATTGACCCATTAACATATTCCCCATAAACCTGCCATTCATCCAGAGAGACAACTGATTTTAAATGAGAAAATGACACTCATTCATAGCTAGAAGAAGCTAGTCTAGCCTGAATGCACCATAATTTACACAGGGAAGGGTAAGAACATATAGCAGTTTTGAGTCTTTTCACAACAACTCTTAAAAAATTCATACTTTTAATAGATTTTGATGCATCAACTTTCCACATAAAACAAAAGAAGTTGAAAACCAAATACATAAATTGGAGTAGGGTATTATTAAATTGGCAACCATTTTGATAGACTCCAGGAAACACATAGCTTATTGCTGAACTAAACATGATACAGATATCCCATCAACATATGAAATTTGATGTGTTGCCCACCTCAAAACAAGCATAACTAACTATTTTCCTCAGACAAAAAGCTTATGCTTCCCCAAAGAGACTAAAACCATTAAAAAAAAAATCAAAAAAGGTACCTGAAAGGCTGATATAATATCGTACGTTTCACCTTGAGAATGACCAGGCTGCAAATAAATGATAGTATCAGTGATGAGATTTAAGCCTCAAATTTTGAAATTTAACTCTTGTGAACCAATATTTACCTCCTTTTACAGTTTTAAAAACTACAAGCCTTATAAAAACTAACAATTTTGCTATTTTGATGAAAAAGGAACTAACTACTGTAATCTCTTTAATAGAAATGTGTATAAGCCACTTCAAATATTCTTTTTACGAGGTTATGTTTACAATTATAATATACTGTGATAGAAAAACATACTTCATACACAATGACTAAAGCATCTACCTCAGCATACAAAAATCTCCTCTAAGGATTTCAAAATAGTTGTGAGAACATAAAGTTTTCCCAAACTTGCATGTATTTTAAACTTCATATAAATTCTCAATATTTTATAGAAACTTCATTTACATGGCAGCAATTTCAAAATGAACTCAAAAGGAAATATCTGACCTTAATCGTTCCTCCATAAACCATGATGCTAGGTCGATTAAGGCGCCCCATTGCCATAATGGTACCTGGCATCTGCATCAAAGAAAGATAACATATACCACCAATCTATAAAACTGTAATCAAAATAGAAAAAGTCTTCCAAAGCTCAGAAGCTAGTAGAATAAGAAAAAGCACTTAACCTGTCTATGAGCACACCACAAAAAAGACATCCAAAAGGTTGCATTTATGATTTATCACTGTTTCATGAGGATGTGTCTCTTGTGTTAAGCAGAAATAATGAAATTACCATTCTCTAAGGGGGAAGGAGTGATGCCCATCAATCATCCTTGAGTCATCACTTTAGCAATGAAAAGTTTTTTTTATTCCTTTTCCCCAGCCCATCCCCAAGCCAGCAAGGGACACCTAACATCTCTCAATTTTAGACAGATGATAAACAGTTGCATGCAACAGCTTCGAGATTCTTCTTAAAATTTATTTGTTCAATCTACTAAAAGATGAGATTTTAAAAATTGATTGGAAAAACAACCGACATGATATAAACAATTAAACCTATGCTCAAGTTCCATAGTGCTAGTTTAGATATATCTGGTCTCAAGAAACTGTAGCAACACAAGATACCATTCATAGAAATGCATCAGTTCCCAAAACTCAACAATGAACATCATAAAACATAAATAGATTGCCAAGTTTGATGCATCAATAATCTTGACACAAAACTGCCAACATATCTTACAATTTGAATGAAACAAAAAAGCAGTTTAGGCCACCAAAGGGTGATATAACACACACAATTTATGTCACATGGCTTACAAAAACTCTATCATTCTAACAGGAAACTAATTTCAAACGATGACCACTTTCTCCATAACAAAATAAAACAAGGAAATTAGTAGAATACTTCATATCCTAAGTTGCCACATCAGATACAAGTATGGGTTCGAGTATGTGGCTACGATATGCCAGTATATGTGTTGAGTTCGAACGCAAACTTCAGATTAAACAACTTCTCTATTTTATAGTTTATACTTATTAACAGCAAACGCTTTGTAGTTTGCAGCTAGAGGTAAAATAGAAAATTTAAAACAGTTAATCTTAAATTATATGAAAAAACAATTCACAGCCACCTTGCTACAAACAATTTTGACACATTCAAGAAAAGCTGTCACTGAAAATACAATACTTGAAACAATCATTTACAGGGAAACAAATTACTCGCCTTTGGTCACGTCCACATCCCTGTTCGCATTTGAGAAATGTTTTATTCAAGGTTTTTTATTTCACTTTTAGCAAATCACAAAAAGAGAAGTCGGTTAAAAAAGCCAATCGTGGACAAAATCACGCAAATATGACAGGTGTTTGGCAATCACTTCAGCAAGAAAAATGCAATACATTAGACAATCCACAAACATTTTGATAAAGATTTTGATTCCAACACATTTCATACCCAAAATCAGCAGGGATATCAGTCAATCCAGCAACACAATCATATTCTTAAGGAAAGCGGCATTGATGAACTGTAAAAGCTTTCATAAAAGGGCCAGGATTCAAAACCTATAGACAACACTTGCCAATGGAATCTTGTTGAAAAAATCAAAAGGTGATGGAACATGATAATTGTTAGAATTTAGTGCTTGACAATTTAAATAAATTGAAAAAAAAAAAAGTTAACAATAGTACATTAATTTATTAAATAAAAGGAGTTGGTTTTGGGAGTTATATTACCATAATTGGTTTTTGTACAAGAATAATGGCTTTACAAAGCCCATATAATGTAATAAATTTTTGTGTGGAATGAACGACTAGATTTTTCAATTGAAAATAATCCCATTTCTCTTTTATTTTATCATGGTGTCAGAATAGGTTTCTTCTTGGACCAACCTCTGATCGTCCTCCATTCATTAGTTTCTGCCACAGTGTGATATTTCTTATTCACGGTATTGCAATGATGACCATGTACAGCTGCTATAGCTTTACACCATACTTGCCTCAGTCAATGGGTGAGCAATACAAACCATGTGCAAAATCCTTTTGACTCCATTCACCTGTATCTTTTCTCTTTCTTTCCACTGTTCACATTTGCCATTGTGTGACGAGTCATTCTACACATTATCCTCCCAAAATTTGAAATTTGAAATCTTATGTATATGTTCCAATCTGCTGCAATAATGTGATCATAATCGTATCAAGCATTGGAATTGGGTGGATACATGGTTTTTGGGGGCATCAAATTGGCAGCGGTAGTGGGGGATTCTAAAAGGCATTTATGAAATGATAGACATTTGAACCAGCAGCTATAAAAGGGCATATAAGCAGTGATACGCATTTGAACCAACAGCAATAAAAGGGTATCTCAACAATGAAAAGACATTTAAAAAGGGATTTGAAGTCTAGAAAACAGTTATCAATATTACATGCAGTGTTTCTGTTAAATTTTGTGATCATATTGATATATGTTATTTATATATGTATGATGTTGATATTCTTTTAATAACACTTAGTACAATGTTTATATTCAACTAGTCCGATTGCAGACTATGATAATTACTGAATTTAATAAATCTAACTTCAAACTGAATATCAATGTCTGAATATTATTGATCGACTGAATAAATATTCATGCAGATAGAACATTCAGAAGACTGTAATATGTTTGTGTTCCTTATATTTTACCTGCACCAAAATTTGGAGTTTTATACTCCTATGTGGAGTCATGATCCATGAGGAATCACGACTCCTTGAAGGAGCTGTGATTCCATTGTGGATCATGGCTCCACACTAAATAGACATGTCCACTTTGATTAATACTTGCTTAGGTTGTTATAATGGACTCCTCAGTCAACTTTTGATTATGATAAAATTAATATAAGGATTTTCATTTATATAATTATGTATAGGTATACACATAATTATTATATTAATTTCTTCACCAATTACATGACTAAGTTGCATTGAAAATACATATAATATATTGTATCTCACACATACTAAATTAAATATATATTTGAATGAGTTTACCTCATCTGACTGAAGCTACAGACGTCAACACTCCCTCTTAGCTAGGAAGGATATTTAATATAATTAGATATTACTTCAATGTAATATCAAGAATGGCATATTTAACAATATCTTCGATCAGAAATCGCCATTTTGGATATCATCTCATGGATATCAAGAGTACTAGCCTCAAAATATCAAGTCACATGATATTCACCAAGTACTCCGAGTAAATGGCCTCAGAATATCAAGTTGCCTGATATTCACCAAGTACTCAAAATGTCCATAGGGTGTGTGCACATGTATCCTCAATGATACTTAACATAGGAATATTATATTCATGGCTTATTTAAGGATGTTAATCCACCATGACATATCTATAAAATACAACTCATATATCTATCTCTTAGTTGATTGATTTAAAAGATATAATTTACTATGATCTACTTAGACATCATAAGATGTCCATCACAATAGAAGATTAAGTCATTGTAAGATCGTCACCTTTATAACTTTTACAAATACAAGTGATAATTATTTGGAAGTTGTAACTTCCTCATGATATATACAAGTCCCAAATAGTCATAACACATGACTAATAAAATAGTTTCATTAGTCCAATAATCAAATATGATCACAAAAAGTAACTTTCTAAGTTTTGATCTTGCATTATGGCTTTGGTAACTTCAACGATAGTTATGTTCTTTTGTTTTGTAACTCTATTTTGTTGAGGATTGTAAAAAACAGTGAGCTCCTTTTCAATCCAGTATTTCACATAATTTGGAGGTATTTTGAAGTTCTTTAGAATACAAATTTCTCTAAATCCAAATTTGAATTACTGACTTTAGCAAAGGAAGCTTGATGTTTGAGTCTATCAGGACATTTTGTCGTAGCACGACCATAGTTGTCACATCTATAACATTGTATTTAGAACATACTCTCTATTTCTTGAATGGTTGCTTACCATTTGAGTCCTTGCCCTTTTTCCTTTTCAGATTAGGGGTCAGAATTTGAATGTCTTCATTTGTGGATTCCATATGGATTCCTCTAGATAGTGGATTGCACTCGTCTTTAATCCAATTAGCTTTTAGTAAATCAAATTTGGGGAGCTTGGAAAGACCACTTATTCCTTGTCTAAACTTTTCCCATGAGATAGGGAGTCCATTTAAAGTTATCATAGTTAACTCTTTACTATCATAGATGTGACCAATTGTTGAGAGTTGGTTTCTTAATTCTGTTATCCTCATAAAGTATGAGGTGATGGTCTCTCCTTTATTCATTTTATTATTAGAGAGTTAATTTATAAGAGTAAAAATCCTACTAGTGTTTTTTTTATCTCAAACATGTTTTACAGGGCTTTGAACATATCATATGCAAATTCTAACTTTGTGATAATAGGTAGTAGATGATCTTTTATTACTTCTACTAATAATTCCATTGCTCTAGTGTTGTCCATTTCTCATCGACTCTTTTCATCATTCTCATTAGATTTAAGAGGATTTTCTATGATTGTTTTTAACTCAAGCTTTCTTAGTATTAGCATCAGCATCATTCGCGGTTTCCAAGTTTCAAATTTTGAAGCACCTTCAAGTCTGATTCCATTCACCATTTTGATAAGTAAAATGTTTTCAAAAATATGTATGTATATCTTGTCAATAAATTAAAAAAGATCTGATCATCTCTTAAGCCTGCCATGATAACATGTTAAATTTTGTGATCAGATTGATATATGTTATTTCTATTTATACGATGTTGATATTCTTTTAATAATATTTAGTACAATGTTTATATTCAACTAGTCTAATTGGAGACTATGATAATTGCTGAATTTAATAAATCTAACTTCAAATTGAATACCAATGTAAATATTAAATCTTATTGATCAACTGAATAAGTATTTATGCTGATCAAATATTCAGAAGACTATAATATATTTATGTTCCTTATATTTTATCTGCACCAAAATATTACGAAGTAATTGGTAAATATTTGTTTACTATTAACAAAGACCGAAAGGTCAATATATACAAAAGATTAAAGCAATGTTTCCTTAGGAAACGGTCGTAAAGAACAGAAACATTCTATTCTAGCTAAAAGAAAGCTAACAGATAACTACAGACTAACTAATATTAGAAACACTCTAATTTTACAGTGGATTACAAATAGATAACCATTTACTAATAATAGAGGCTTATCTATTATCGTAATACCCTCTCTTAGTGGTTAATCTATCCACAACACAAATCTATAAAAAAGCGTAAAAGGCAGATTTTATTTGCTCAAAGTGCTTCACACTGTTTGCTATGGGCTGCGAACCAAATTGCTTAGACAGGGCAGCTAAGCACACACTTCCGGACATTCAACCTTCAGGTGCCCATACTTGTGGCAATAGTTGCATTGAATGTTCTTTTTCCTGGTGCCTTCTAAAGCTGGAGCAGAGGACCTCTAGTAAGAAGACTATTGTGAACCAGAACCACCTTATCGTTGCCACGAAATTCAAAGATGGTTAGCATCCATTGTTTCCACATGCCATAATGGCGACCATTGACTTTTGATTTCATTCAAGCAAAATATTAGTCAGAGATGCCATAGCACGTTTTTTGGTGAAAAAGCATGAAAATCTGTGTAGGCATGTACTTCAAGGCCAAAAAGCAGAAGACCCAAAAAAATGAATAGATAACCAAAAAAGAACTCAAAAAACCCAAAAAGAATATTTTGTTAGATTTTGGATATGCTAGCTCAAAAAATGAGACACAAAAATTGAAGCACCCAGAAAAAACAAACAACCCAGTTGAGCTCTCGAAAAACCAACTAGAATTTGTAAAAAAAAATTGAGCCGATAAGGAAATTTAGGGTTTCAAACAAAAACAACCCTAGCTACAAAAAAGCGTCAGAAAAGCTTTAGCAAAATGGCGGATTTGCAAAGAAGATTGCAGAATTTGGGCACAAATAACTAGCAGAGGTTTGTAAAAAACCTAGACGCCTCCAAATAGACAACAAACAACCACTTTTTTTTTTAAATGGAAAATTTGGGCCACAAAACAAACGCGCGATTTTCAAAAAAATTTGGACACGAGTGGCAAAAATATCTAGGCGTGAGTTGCAAAGAAATGGCACCCAACAGACTTCCATGTGAACAGCAAAGAATAACCCTCAATTTTCAAAGGATTTAATCGCAATAGTTACAGACAAAATTGCGCAAATTTTTTAGCAGAAAACCGTAGTTGAACAAGAGGTTTTGGAAGCAAATATGCATGAAAATAATTTTGAAAATAAAAGGCACATAATTTCAACCAAGAAATTATAATTATTTTCAAAAGAAATTAGAGTATCGGCTCTGATACCATATTACGAAGTAATGGGTAAATATTTGCTTAACATTAACAGAGACTAAGAGGTCAATATATACAAAAGAATAAAGCAATGTTTCCTTAGGAAACGATCGTAAAGAATAGAAACATTCAATTCTAGCTAAAAGAAAGCTAACAGATAACTACAGATTAACTAATATTAGCAACATTCTAATATTTACAATAGATTACAAATAGATAACCATTAACTAATAACAGAAGCTTATCCATTATCATCGTACGAAATTTGGAGTTTTATACTCCTATGTGAAGGGATCATGACTCCTTGAAGGAGTTGCAATCTATTGTGGATCGTGGCTCCACACTAAGCAGACATGCTTGCTTTGATTGATACTGCTTAGGTCATTATAATGAAGTCCTCGATCAACTTTTGATTATGATGAAATTAATATGAGGATTTTCATTTATATAAATATGTATACCTATACACATAATTTATTATATTAATTTCATCACAAATTACATAATTAAGTTGCATTGAAAATACATTAAATATATCGTGTCTCACGCATACTAAATTAAATCTATATTTCAATGAATTTATCTCATCCGACTGAACCTACAAACATCAACAGTTTCAATGAGGCATTAAGGGGTTTTTGAGGCATTTAAACAGCTTCAAATACTTGAACAAGTTTATTAGAAGTACTAACAACATTTATCCATTGTTTTCTATTACAATATTTTTCCAAATAACCATAGTGCCTAGCCACTTTGGTTTTAACGGATTGTTAACTGAATTTTTTATGTTTGGATGTCTTAAGGATTGGAACAGCAAACAAGTTAGTGCAGTACTTTTTTCCAGCTTGAAAGAGGTAATATATTTCAGTTTGAAGAATTTACATTATTGGTATGGAACAGTTTTACCAACAATGTTATTAAAGGCGAAATAATGCCAAATTTATTGGAGACAAGGATTTTTTGTTAAAGGATGCATTTTCAATTGAAACTGACATCCATTGAATACAAAATGGATAATCTAAGCCTTTATGAAAAGTTTGACAGAAATGACTTTCATAGATGGCAGTTCAAATATAATTGATACTAACACCAAAAAAGTCTATAGAATATTGTTGATGAAATTGTGACAAAACCAATAGATAAATTGAAAGGTTTTAAAACAGAGAGTCATATTTTTTATGAAATTGTGACAAAGCCAATAGATGAATTGAAAGGTTTTAAAAAAGAAAGTCTTGGATATAATAGACCTCTATTTTTCTCACCCTATTTTCATCATGCGGATATTTAAAAAATTATCTAAGGAATCCAAGAACCTATTTACAGCATAAGCCTATAGTGCAGAAATAACTATAAAAAAAATGTATAATTGAAAATAGAAGAAGATGAATTAAGTTTCATTCGTTGATAAATCAATAGGCTAGTGCAGATGAAGACTAAGGGAAAATGATGAAAAGCCATACTACTTGATGGAGCCCGAAAATTTTGCCTCCATTTGAAACATAATGTTGACAACTTGAAAAAATATTGTCATTTATGTCAATATCGATCAGGGATTGAAAAACACATCAAAGAGAGTTTATTGATTTAGATCATGAAATCAATGCAAAGAAGTATTGAAGAAATCAAATACGCCTACAACTGCAGAAGACAACAAATCTCAGTGTTGTTTTACAACAAATATTGACCATACCATATGGTTAATATATTTAAATCACTCAGTATTATCTTCAGATTGGATTCCACTTGTGCAAGATATAACTGAACCCTACAGATTGAACGACTTACAACATAGAAGTTAATGCATCTCTGGCCTATTCAGCTCCAGAATTGTTTCAATATGTAAAGACAAACTATCTCGATCAATATTTCCTTAAAACTTTTGAAGGTCCCTATAAATATCATATATCTAGACACATGCAATTTCAAAGTCATCTAATAAGTATTGAATCAGAAATAAACTTCACCAAAATTGTCCTCATTTCTATGAAAGACTATTCTGAAAGTCTATAGCTCTTCAGGCCAATAGCAGTTTAGATTTATATGAAAGTTTTCAAAGTCTTGAGTACTCCCAGATCTACAGGGGTAAATCATATGTGCAGCAATCAACAGATTTTCGATTACTACTGACCGGAACTCTTTTTCAAAATACATTATCAGAGTTATTTGCATTGCTTCATTTTCTTGATCCATATGAAGTTCTAGATCCAGAATCTGCTGCGTGTGCATTCTCAGAAATTGATATCAACTCTATTCAAAGCAATAGTGAAATAACACGTGAACATATTTCTCGTATTCATGATCTTTTGCAGCCAAGGATGTTGAGAAGGCCCAAGTCAGAGGTGTTGTGATATATGATCCCTGGGAAACAATTGGTTGAAGTTCCTTGCGCTCTTGTCATCCCCCAAAGACGATTGTATGTGAACTTTTTTTTTTTTTAATTACAAGGAGTTGAACAAAGGTTTTACTGGTATCAATGATCCTTATGAGCCACCTCAGAATTGTGAGATTGTGATGGAATCAATTGATGGCGCGTGTCCTTCACCAAAAGATGTGGCAAAAAGGCCATAAGTCAAAATTTCTTCCCAAAGTAACATTGAGGAGTCGGGAAATGATACAGGAGGTCAAACTTTGTGAATGGTCGTTCTTTCAGTCATACGATGGATATTATCACACACCAAACCGAAGTGCGGGTGTAGGGGATTTCCAAAAATATATGCACAGGAGGAATCAAAATATCACAAACCGGTTAAATGATTTGGTTTGAAGAAAAAAACACCGTCATCAGTGATACTTATGAAATGTCATAACCTAAGAACCAACAATGAGTTCCCACAAATGATTCTGAGCATGAAGCAGTCGGACAAGAAGAAACACACAAGAAGCTTAGAGTCTAAAAAACAGGAGCCGTCACTGATGAAGACATCAATCTGTGCTTTGAACAATCACCATAGAACTCATTCCAGAGCGCCATGAGCACATCCACACAAGAGCAAGGAGGAAAAACGATGGCAAAAGTCACAAATATCGGTTTCCAAAACTAATTAATTTGTTTTCCAAACTAATGCGATCATCACATTTTATTGGCCCATGACTATATCAAACATTTATTTTTTACTAAAAAGCCCGATTAAATTCTTGCAAGGTGCGATTATTTATTTTAAAGGGATGTTACTTTTCCTTTGAAAAGTCATGTTGTATTTTAAATAAAATATAAATAGAAGCTATTTCATTAGACAAAATATATATATATATATATATATATATATATATATATTCGGACAAGGACGTTCATACACTGTAAGGAGTATTTTTTTACATTTTATTATTGTATGGAGGGATAAGGGCTCATTATGATTTTTAATATAAAGTCCATTGTTTTATTTTATTTTAAATAAAATAAAATGTCTATTGTTTTTTTTTAAAATTGTGTGGAGATTTAAACTACAAGCGAATCGTCCTTCATAATTATACTTTAGAATTTTGTATATGATTTTGATATTAGATAAGTGGACATGGTCAATTAGCATTTTAAATTTGATCATCATAGGTGTTGTGAAATATTAAAGTGTTTCCTTACCTTTATCCAGTTTGTCTCCTTCTCAGCGGAGTTAAAATTCAATCTAGACTAATTTAAGATTGCATTATAATTGATCTATCACATCTAAATTATTAAAATTGTTGGCAATATATGTGCATTGAACATTATGAAGTTGAATGTAAAAATTCTCTAAAGTTGACTCTATCGCCCAGATGAACAAAGGCACTGGTCTTTTTATTGAAATCAGAAAATCAATATATTCCTTCTGCAAGCATCAATTCTATTATTTACAAAATTTATACAAAACATTCAATTATCAAATATTCAGCATCCAATTTTAGTTTCATTGAGTTCGAGGACCTTGCCAGTCGAAGAACTCCAAGTTTAAATTCGCTATAGAAAACCTTGAAATTGGATAGTCAGCGTTTGAGGTAAAGGTTAACCCACCTGGGTGTAGCGGAGCCCGAAGTGTCGGGGAATCTAAGAGATTTCCGTTCGTTGGCCAAAATTTGATTGAGAGATCCTACCGGAGAAGTGGCAAGCTCTTGGATTTCCTATCTACGGTTTTGGGAACCAACAAATTGGCAACTCTACTGGGGAGAGTTGCTCGCAATACATATTGCGAAGTTACCCAGAATTTCTAAGTTCGTAGATCAGTATCAGAAAGAAGTTGTATCAATTTTGTTTGGAAGTGTATTCTGCTGAAAATAAGAACCTGGAAGATAAATGCATTCCTCGAAAGAGGTGGCAACTCTATTCAATAAAACTTCAGTTGGTAACTCTACTAAGGGAAAGGATTTAGAAGGAGGTGATTTGATTATCTAACATGGACAATACGTATTACGATTAGGAGTCAGATTTATGTTATACCATGGAGGAAGAATACATACACCCCTTAGATGCATTTTTCAATCTGGAGAGATATGAAGGTGAGACATCGGCACACTTATTTATAAGGATGGTGGGTATTTTTCGAGATGTACCTTCAGACATCATGCCTTCACGTAAGGATTTGATAAGTAAGTTTTGTGAATTGGGAATCTCACCAGAAGATCCTCATTTGATGCTTCTCTTCCAAATGCTAAATGAAAGTACGAGTTATATGTCTCCTTTGGATGCATATTTGAATTTAGAAAAGAAAGTCGATGAATCTGCAACAAAATTCTTCCTGAGAATGTTCGATGCTTATCAAGAAATACGTTCAGAATGCAAACCTCCATCATGTGATCTTCTCTACAGGATGCGGAAATTAGGCCTCTTTATATGAACATTGGTTTCTTAACTTTCTTGAATTCATGGATAATGAACTAGTTGCAGAGGATAATGAATGCAGGACTGAAGTAACAAATGAGTCAAGTGAAGTTTCAAATTCAATTGGAGATGAAAATTTTGAGCATTCTGAAGTAGAATCAACCCATGATGATACTTATATGCCTATAGATGACGGTGAACGTGAAAATAAGGAAGAGGGTTCTCTTAGTGTGGAAGAGATTTCATCCTTGTTAGATTTAGAATATTAGAAGCATGTTGAGAAAAATGGTCCAAATTTTTTCTCAAATCACCATGGTAAGCAAGGTGATGAATCAGTACATTCTGAGGAGGTATTAGATGAAAGAAGCAATCATTCTGGAGAATCATATTATGAAGATGAAATAGAATTGCACACAATGTATGAATGGAAAGAAGTTTAAGAGTATATTGTTGATGAAGATATCCCACTTGCTGGTCAAGCAAATTATGATTCTCAAAGCGATGAAGTTAATACACTATTTGATGAAACACTTGATGATCCAGGTGAAAGCTCTTCTGAGGCCATGCCTAAATTCTCTATGTTTATAAACCCTTTGTTTGAGGAGCAAGTAGAAGGAGATATGCTTGAGTTCACCACGTTCTCAAATCCATTGTTTGAGGAAGATCTCTTGGGTGATCAAGCACATTGGCATCATAATGAAGATAGTAGTCCTAATTTTGAAGTTGAACAGTCAGAGACTGAGACATCCACTAATTCATCCTATGAGCAAGAGTTGCAGCAAATACATGAAGGAGCTATTGAATCAAGGAGTACTAAGGAGAGTGTGTTGGAGAATACTTCTGAAAATTTTCTAAGTATCAAATCTGATGGAGTTCTTGATAAAGGAGGAGTAGCACATGGGGAAAAACATCTCGAAAATGGGGTAGATTGTGTGCAGGACAATCGGGCAAGGAAGATGCATTCCCATGTTTGTATTATAGATCAAAAATATGACTCCGTGCATCTTCCTTTCAGCAAGGATCACAGAGCACATGATGATTTCTTGAAGGCTAAACAAGAATCGGATACCAAATATGACATTAATGAAGAAGAAATAGAAAGGCAAACTGTAATCAGCAACTTCAGAGTGCTACATGATCAGAATCAAGTGTTTGATAGAGGAAAGACAATGTTCACTTTTGGGGGCCTGGGGCCACCCAATTCTCACCTTGCATCATGTTAAAGCATGAATGCTCGGTCTACTCTTCCAGAGATAGCTGGAATCTCACTATGCCCACAAGGGAGAATCTCACTATGCCCACAAGGGGCATATGTCCCATATGAGAGCCACTGGTGGAGCCCGAAAATTTTGCCTCCATTTGAAACATAATGTTGGAGACTTGAAAAAATATTGTCATTTATGTCAATATCGATCAGGGATTGAAAAACACATCAAGGAGAGTTTATTGATTTAGATCATGAAATCAATGCAAAGAAGTATTGAAGAAATCAAATACGCCTACAACTACAGAAGACAACAAATCTCAGTTTTGTTTTACGACAAATATTGACTATATCATATGGTTAATATATTTAAATCACTCAATATTATCTTCAGATTGGATTCCACTTGTGCAAGATATAACTGAACCCTACAGATTGAACGACTTACAACATAGAAGTTAATGCATCTCTGGCCTGTTCAGCTCCAGAACTGTTTCAATATATAAAGACAAACTATCTCGATCAATATTTCCTTAAAACTTTTGAAGGTCCCTATAAGTATCATATATCTAAACGCATGCAGTTTCAAAGTCATCTAATAAGTATTGAATCATAAATAAACTTCACCAAAATTGTCCTCATTTCTATGAAAGACTATTCTGAAAATCTATAGCTCTTCAGGTCAATAGCAATTTAGATTTATATGAAAGTTTTCAAAGTCTTGAGTACTCCCAGATCTACAAGGGTAAATCATTGTTGTGAGGCTTTCACACCATCGCCCCAAATTTTTGGGGACCCCCTTTTTTTTCGATTGCCTTAGCAATTTTTTGGTCCAGAGGTTTGAAATTTGAAGATTTTGAGCCTTGGACACTTTTGGGCCAATGGGAGAGACTTAGCTCATTTTCACCCGGTTTCAACTTGATTTTTCAGAGCCACCAATTCTATCCTTAGGCCGAACAAATTTCAAAGTTAATTCCAACTTGGCAGGATAAAATTGTAAATTTTGTACTTAGACATTTTCTTTTGAAAATTTGGATATAATTGTATAAATTTGGATAATTTTCAAAAAATGAATTTTTTGTTAAATTTGGTCTTTTGGAAAATCTTAATTATTTTTTTTGGTGAAGAAATTTAATTTTTGTGATGGTTAAATAAAATTGCAAAATCGATTTTTGGCTCTAGAAGAAATTTTATTTTATTTTTGTCAAAAAATAATAATAATAAATAAATAAATAAATTTATTGGCATAGAAAATCGATTTGGGTAAGAAATTGCAAAAAATTGATTTTAATAAATTAAAATTGTCTTGAAAACTTTTTGCCTTTAATGAAATTGGTAATTTAATATTGAAAAATGGCTTTTGGTTAGCCAAAATCCTATTTTAATGATGTATTAATTACTAAATCCTCATTAAATGGAAATATTTAACATCTACAAGGCACCATTTAATTTCTTTTTGCAATTTAGAACTAATTAGCAATTTAGAAAGTTAATTTTCATCATGGCAAAATTAATTTTGGTTAAGAATTTAATTGTGGGCCATAATTTTGCATTAATTATTTATTTTTCATTCTCCCAGGGTCCAAGAAGAAAGTTGGGTATAAGAGGAGGCCTCTCTCCCATTTCTTCCTCACTTCTCACTTCTCCTTCTCAAGGTGTTGGTGATTTTGCAAGAGCAGATCTGCACTCTTCTTGCTAGGCGAAATTTGTGGGAGCCAAAATTTGTGGGAGATAAAATTCTGATTTTTGCAAGTGGCTGCAATTTTTGCCCTAGGTTGGGAAATTTTATTTGGAGGTGAATTGCATGATAAATTTCTAATTTGCAAAGGGATTTGAACTTCTTGAAAGTCATATCCTAGGTTCCAAAAAGTCGCTGTAAGTTTACTGGTTAAGGTGAATTTTCATCATCTAGAGTTGCAAGGAGTGCTTAAGATGACATCCATCTTTCGTTCTAGTCTAAGGATTGCTCTGCTTGGTTCTTCTTGCCTTTTGGTCCACCACTCTACCAACCCGTAATAGGGCGACGAGCATGGAGGATGATAGTGCAAGTAAGAATCCCAAGCGAGCGAACACTAAGAAAGACAAAGAGGATATGACGCCCAAAACTTCCTTCTCGAAAATGAAGTGAATAACCGACACCAATATTTGTACAGTGGACATGATACGGATGAGGGACAGACTAAAGGAAGGACAATCCCCCTTGGCAAAAAAGATGTCAACGAGACAGATTTTGGATCGAAGTTGGATGAGTTGGGAAAGGTTGCTATCAAGAAAAAGCATTTGGGCACCCTTTCCTCTCTCAATGCTTTTATTGGATTTGAGAAAGAATATGAGAAGGATCACGAAAGGATACTACAAGCAGCAAGTGGCGTGGCGAAGTCAGCGGAACTCAGGGCAAAGCACACACCCTATCCTCCTATGGGAGAAGTTAATAAAAGGCTAGCTAAGTTCATTGCCTTAGCTAAGAAAATGAAAGAAAAGGGAAGATTTATATTAGAAGATCATTTGATGTAAGCCCAAGTGACAATTTCCCTTTCTTCTAGAATAGGACAAGTGTCTATTTCTGATTGGCCACCATTTTGGTGCCTTCTCATTGGTTGCCACTTTTTGCACTTTTTTCATTGGTCCATTGATGAGGTGGCAACTTCTCATTGGCCGATGGGGTGGCAACCCTAATTAGGGTTTTGAAGATCCAATCTGGATCGTTAATCTTGTTTTGATCTCCACCGTCCGTTGTATTTTTGGCCCCTATAAAAGGTCATTTCCTCTCATTTGTAAAGTGTCGAAGAAATTGCCGCCAAAATAATACCAAAATTGCTCTCTTTTTCATTGTTGCGATTGGCATGTTGATCAAGAACATTGGGTGTTATTGCATGTTTTCTACTTCCACTTAGTTAGAGTTTTCTTTCAAGTTGTTAAAGTTGGTTGCATTTGAAGTTGTTTAAGTGAAGTTAAAGTAGATGAATAGTTGTATGGTAGCATTGGTAAATGTTTGATAGGGATCAATACTAGACCACTAACATCCTAGCGGCTGGTTGGGAAGCCTTGTGTGGTAAGCTAGTTTATTTTTCCTTTGAATCATTGCACCTGTGGAAGTGAGGCCACTGGTCAACTCTCATTAGGTTCAATCCCCGTCCATTTGCTAACCTTCCATTCATAGGAATAGGAGTAGAATAGTAAGTAGTTGGGTAGTTGAAATTTAGAGAGAAGAAAGTTAGAGTAGATCAAGTGATAGAACTCATCCATTCACCTTCCACAACCATCGCTTTCCCATCAACATCATCATCGGCAGACACACCCTCCATCATCGCAACCATCAACATTATCTGCTTCCGCACATTTCACAAACCGAGCCACCATCACCTTCATCCCACCAAAGTTCAAGTCATCCTCAACAATTTACGTAAAGCCGCCTACGTGATTATCAGCGAATCACATCGATAAAACTGAGCATCCAACGGTGTAAGGAACATTGGAGCTATTGCTTATGTCTTCATGAGTAATAACTTTTCAAGAGAGGAGTTGCATGTTTGACATCCCATATTGAATATTCAAATTCTAATATGTTATGTAAGTGATACAAAACTCGCACCAACAATCATATGTGCAGCAATCAACAGATTTTCGATTACTACTGACCGGAACTCTTTTTCAAAATACATTATCAGAGTTATTTGCATTGCTTCATTTTCTTGATCCATATGAAGTTCTAGATCCAGAATCTGTTGCGTGTGCATTCTCAGAAATTGATATCAACTTTATTATTGTATGGAGGGATAAGGGCTCTTTATGATTTTTAATCTAAAGTCCATTATTTTTTTTTTTAAATAAAATAAAATGTCTATTGTTTATTTTTTAAATGGCGTGGAGATTTAAACTGCAGGCGAATCATCCTTCATAATTATATTTTAGAATTCTGTATATGATTTTGATATTAGATAAGTGGACATGGTCAATTAGCATTTTAAATTTGATCATCATAAGTGTTGTGAAATATTAAAGTGTTTCCGTACCTCTATCTAGTTTGTCTCCTTCTCAACGGAGTTAAAATTCAATCTGGACTAATTTAAAATTGCATTATAATTGATCTGTCGCATCTAGATTATTAAAATTGTTGGCAGTATAAGTGCATTGAACATTATGAAGTTGTATGTAAAAATTCTCTAAAGTTGACTCTATCGCCCGGATGAGCAAAGGCACTGGTCTTTTTATTGAAATCAGAAAATCAATATATTCCTTCTGCAAGCATCAATTCTATTATTTACAAAATTTATATAAAACATTCAATTATCAAATATTCAGCATCCAATTTTAGTTTCATTGAGTTCGAGGACCTTGCCAGTCAAAGAATTCCAAGTTTAAATTCACTATAGAAAACCTTGAAACCGGATAGTCAGTGTTTGAGGTAAAGGTTAACCCGCCTGGGTGTAGCAGAGCCCGAAGTGCAGGGGAATCTAAGAGATTTCTGTTCGTTGGCCAAAATTTGATTGAGAGATCCTACTGGAGAAGTGGCAGGCTCTTGGATTTCCTATCTGCGGTTTTGGGAACATACACTACTTTTGAACATTATATCAAACAATATGTTTCACAAACATCATATCCCAGCCATGTTAAGAGGAATTGCAGCCTTGTTATCCAATCACAAACCTTATTAATATTAAAAAAATGTTGCAAGATGTGCCTCTCTCTAGGCCGCAATACATGCAGTTGCGAATGCGCACCGATGCGGATGCTTTACAGACATGTGCTAGGTGCACAAAGGATACACACTGAGCCCTATGGACAAGCCAAGATGCACAACCCGCACATCTAGACACATCCACAAGGCTAGACGTGCATTCTATGTAAACCAAACCCGCACCCCAATGCATCTCAGCACATCGACAAGTGCCTCAATGAAAAACTCAGAGTGATTTTTTTTTTCTTCTAAACAATAAAACAGCCCTTCATGATGCCTTTCAACTAAAAAACATATCATTTTGCTTATTGTTTTGCTATCAAACTTATTTGTTTACAATATGGCATTTTGAAGGGCAAGTGGTTTTTTTTTAATGGAGATCATTTGTGGAGTGCCAAATAGCTTCCACAAAGGAGATTTGAGCATCTGAGGTAGGCATTTAAATTTTAAATCCTATTTTTTAGTCTTTTAATAAAAATGTTCAAGTTTTTAATAGGTTTTTTTATGCTTGTGAAGAATTTTTCAACTTTGTTTGTCTTTTTTCTTTTTTTTTTAAGATTGCAACAATGACTAATAGTCAAAGTTTTTTTTGCTATGGAAGGAAACCAAAAATTCACATTTGACTAAAGATCTCCTTTCTGGAGACATATTGCAAGGATTTCATGAGTTCCTAGAAGTGGGGGATATATTGGAAGTGTAATTTTCGTAATGTAAAATTTAATAGCTCATTTTCTCCAGTGCAACTTTACTTTTTGGACCCTAATGGTAATGTGAGGACCCAAATAAGAAGGGGTTGTATCGTGTACAAATAGCGGGATTCATAAAAGAAATAGATGTTGACAAATTTCTTTTAAAATGAAAACAAAGTGCTTATAGTTGCATAAAGAAAAGAAGAAACAATGAATTTACACTCTGATATAGTAGTGTCCTCCAAATATCCCTTCTTGTCAATACCCTCTATGGAAGACAAAGATAAGCAAAAATTCCATCCGCAAGAGAGGTTGATTAAACATGGCTTTTAAAATAGAAGCAAGAAAAAATTGTGCATTGCATGTATGCCAATGGTCTTTCACTCAACGTGGCGAGATCACTATATTGGTGGAACATGGTGTCGACAAATAATAGTGCACCTCTTGGTTTCACAAGTCTTGGGAATGAAAAGGTGCACACCACCTTAATACAAAGAGAAGAAATATGTTGAGGCCTCACTAAAACCAATTAGAGATTCTTGGATTAAATCGGGTGTTTATATTGTTTCTAATGGTTGGAAAGATTGTGAAAACCGTGCATTCATAAATGTTATTGTAGTGTCACCCGAGGAGGCCATATTTTTTAGGGAGGTTGATTCTGAAGGGGAAGTCAAAGATGCAGAGTTCATTTCTAAAATCCTCATTGACTCCATAGAGATGGTGGGTCATGAGAATCTTGCCAAAGTAATCACGGACAATGCAAAAGTTTGCATAGCTACAAGTGCTCTAATTGAGGCAAGATGTGAGCACCTTTTATGGACAATGTGCACCATACACTCTCTCAATTGATTCAAGCAATTTGCACCCATATTGAGTGGGTGAAAAAACATACCAAAAAGATGAGAGATACCAAAAAGATGAGGAGATCCAGATGTTTGTGACAACCACCACATGTCACAAGCAATTTTCAAAACTTTCTTGAGATTGGAATTGTTGAAGGTAAATTTAATTAATAAATTTTCATTTATGTCATGTTTTACACCATTTAATGTGTTATTAACTTAAAAGTCACTACTAACATAATCCTGGGTTGTTGAGACCCAGTTTGCATCTCATACAATCATTACGAGACGAATTGTCAAGATGTGAGAGGCATTTGGCCAAATGGTCATTAACAACCATTGGGGTATATGAAAGCAATCAAATTCAAAGAGGACCTAAAGGTCAAGTCATTAATCTTGGAGGATGATTGATGGGCTCATGTGGAATATGTATTGGAATTCACCAAACCTATATGTCTATGCTTCGGTTTGCTAATACAAATGCACCATGCTTGGGGATGTCTATGATAGCATGGACATGATGTGGATAAACTAAAAGTGGTAATACAAAAAGAGAGAGAATGATCCTAAAGAAATGTTTTTCAAAAGGTTGGAAATAATCGTTCTTCATTGTTGGAACAAGATGACCACACCATTGCACTTCCTTGCTTATGCCCTATCTCCATGGTACCATAGTAATGTTGTACTTTCTATCATAGAGATTTTGAAGATGCTAATGGGTACAAGCAGACATTTGGTAGACTCTTCAAAGATTCAAAAGTGGAGACAGGTCTTAGGAAAGAATTTGACTTATTTGTCTCAAGAAGAAATCATACATCATGTGCTATTAGAGACCAATCCAATGGGCACTACTACATGGTGCACCTCCATGGTCAAGATTGTATGTACCTCCAACCTCTTGCAATCAAAATCCACCTATAGATTTTTTTTTTTTTGGTTTTTTTTTGTCACTTGTATTGTAGAATTTAGCACTTACATTCTTGAATTTTTTTTTCTTTTTTTTTCTTTTTTTCTTTTTGTGGGTTTTCTCTCCAAGTTGCAAGTTCATCTAGTGCTTACAAGAATTGGAGTTTTGTTTATGTAAGTTTTATGCTACTAAAATGTGCAAACTTGAACCATTAGTATTCTAGAACGAAACACCAAATCTCCAACTCTCTCTTATATAATGATGCTCATATGCTAAACAATGTATTTAAACTATGTGATCAAACGAGACAACCCAAAGATGCCTTCTTATTGTGGACCTTAACTAAGTTTTAATGATGTGATATGTTGGTTATGACAAAAGAGCTTACGCAATTCATTAATCAGATATCAACTACTTCAACTTCTTCCAACCAAACAAACTATACAGGGATAGGATTTTAGAAAGCTATTCTACTTCTAGGAATTTAAGACAATGTTGATGTGGGGAGCACCTCTAACAGGTCCTTGATTCGTCACATCAATCAGGCATATGAGGGTGCTATCTTCTAAGAATTTGGGAATGGTTTTCACATTGTCAATACTATACCATATGAAGGTGCAACTTAAACAAACATTTCCCATAGAAGTTAAACACTTGCAATTTAGAACCATACTAGCCTTAAACTATTATTTACAATCAGCAAGTACCAAAAGGTATGGAAGACACTAGCCCCACCAATATTCACCATTCAGCAATATATTCCATTCAACAATTTCTATTCAACATGAAATGAAACCCTAGTCTAAGTGAGGAAATGTAGAAACCATGCAATACTCCAAAGCAACACAAGTAATCCACCACAAAGGCTAACAATGAATTATGAATTACTTTGACAGCATTATGGCAATAATTTCTCCAAGTCTCTCTCTTAGCTAATTTGATCTAATGAGTTACAAATGATATGGCCTTAACCTTTTATAGCTGTTCACTTACAATGAGTGGCCAAT
Organism: Cupressus sempervirens; assembly: GCA_028749045.1. Taxonomy (NCBI): domain Eukaryota; kingdom Viridiplantae; phylum Streptophyta; class Pinopsida; order Cupressales; family Cupressaceae; genus Cupressus; species Cupressus sempervirens. Next base: position 426,656,160 of record CM053783.1, read on the forward strand.
ATCAATTCAAAATCAAGGGCAAAGATTTAGCCAACAAAGTCGTAATCCAACTAAGTGTCCAATTACATGAAAGCATCATGTGGACCACTAAAAATATTACATTGCTTCCAAGAGCCAATAAAAAATTAGGCTAGGCATAACCAATTGAGAAAAGGCGCCAATCGATAGGCCAGTGAGAATGAAGGACCACCTTGTAGACCAGTGATCAAATTACGATGCTTTTATTAACCAATTAGAGAACAGATCAGGTAGAGGCATTATATGCCTTCCACATGTACACGAGGCATTATTTGATTGGTTGATCCTTGCTACATGCAACTTTGAAATTTCTAATTGACTAAGGATAAGTGGGCACCATCTCAGCTTACTCACCTTATAGACTTGTTAAATATCACTTGATACTCAACATTATCAAGTGCTTGGTGGTTACTTCATCTTCATAAGTTTATTCTATTTCCTCATTACCATAACTTGAATTTGCTTGTTCTTGAATTCTTGCTTTCTTCTTGATGTCTTAACCATGATCTTTGATCTTGTATTTATAGTAGTGATGTAGCTATTGCATGTAGTTAGACTATCCATTTGAACTTGGATTTCCAAAACATATTAACCTTGATCTTTGATCTTGTATTTATAGTAGTGATTTAGCTATTGCATGTAGTTAGACTATCCATTTGAACTTGGATTTCCAAAATAAATTTAATGTTTGCATCAGTTCCTTCCTCTCGCTTGTAGACATGGTCATGATGTTGTACTTGCACTTTGAAATCTAGTTTTCATCTTTGATTGAGATTTCCAACAAAATTTGGGCATTTAACATTGATCATTGTATCAAGGATGCTTTCCTTTTGCATGTTGTGGCTACTTGATGTGAACCTTGATTTTGGACTCATCCTCATGCCACCACAAAATCATCCTTGCTTGTCTCCCCCATATTGTGCTTGTTTCGTTGAAGTCACAAGCACTTATAGTTCAGATTTCTTTTTCCATACTTCACTTGGGTTTCTTCAACCTCGTGGCCTTGAAGTTGACATAACCTTTGAATCTCCTTCATCTCGATTCACATTTCTTTGAGAACCCTACAGAACAATATTATATGTTATATTTTCAACTTCACACTTTCACAATCAAGTCAAGGGGTTAGTTCCAATAAATCACGTCTAGTGAGGATAATCATTAAAATAGAAACTTCCATCTTCTAAGACCTTATTACATTCACGTAAAAGGAAGACCAGACTTACATAGTTCAGTCATTAAGCTCAAATTCTTCATTTGAAATGCACCTTCAGCCCTATTCTACCTAAGGATTATCCTTAATTTCAAAAGGCCCACTGATGATGATCAATGTCTTAAGTTGAAAAAACCCAGGTCCCATGACATTTGTCCTTGACAAAGTCTGGTTTTCACAAGATCTGGGTAGGTATCATCTTAAAATATTGATCTTTCCAACTCACTAAGTCAAGACTTGGGCTTGAAATCGAATGATACTCATTTGCTTGATCAAATAACTTGCTTAGTTTGCTGATTATAAACTTCAATCTGCATCCTCATTTGGGATCTGCAACTATTATTTGGTTAGAATTGGTGTTTGAAATGATTTGACCTGTTCTTATAGACAATTAAGACCAAAGGGCATATCCTTTACCCAAGCCGACTTGGCTTGGAGAAAAAAAATTAAATTCAAACCACCTCTTTTCATTGAGTTCACAGCCCCTTTACTTAAGCCGCCTCCTTTCATTTATTAATATCACATCTCTTCATAATCAGATCGCAGAGCCATCATTTAATAAAATCACAGCCCATTACTTGTTCATGCTTTTAAATATCTGGTTCTCGCCTATTAAAGTTGAGCCTCATATTTAATTATTTGTAAGGTCACTGACTTTGACGCCTTCATCATTCAATTAACTACTCCCCCCACCCCACGAAAAAAAAAAAAAATCAGATTGAACATGCCCATTGACATTTGACTCTAGACCCATTTGAAAAATTGAATGCCCAATAAAATTCATAAATTTCCACCATCTTGGTTGAGTTCAATGAGGGCTTGGTATCAATCACAAGTTTCATCTAGGTTCTAGCCCAATCTCAAACAAGGCAATCAACTTGGAGAGAAAATCATCATTTAGGTAAATGCTAGGTGGAACTCACACCAACTTAGGCAAACTTGGAATCCAAGAGTGGAAACTAAATCATAGTAAGGCAAAACTACCATGAGTAAGGTGAAAACCATCCTCAAGTTATGCAAAACCATTATCTGCCAAGTGGAAACCACACTTGGGCAAAATGAAACTTCATTGAGAGGAAATGCAAGGCCACTAAGACGAGGATCCAAGTGCTTAGTGGAAATTACTATTGAGTTGGGAAAAAGTGCTTGCAAGGGCGAGTGGAAATGCACATCAACTTAGATGAACTTGAAAATGGAAAGTGGAAATCCACATCAACTTGGGTGAACTAAAAAATACAAAGTGGAAATTTGATCTGACTAAGGCAAATGTTGCAAATACAAAGTGGAAACCCATATCAACTTAGGCAACATGCACTTGCATCTCTCATGGGCAAAGGTCGGAAATTATCATCAAGACATAGCATCATTAAGGCTGAGAGGAAACCTTGCCCAAATAAGGCTCAAGCATTGATTAAAATCAGAAATTCATTGCAGCACAGACCATCTAACTAAGATAACTCACCTCTTGGCCCACAATTGGCAAGAATATCCGCTAATACAATTCTATCACTTAGGGTAGCCTGCTTTAATGCAAGGGAACCTTGATCATTGGCAAAGATTGTTCAACAAATTAAGCTCAAGAGTGTGCGACATCCTACTAAGCCAACCTGCCTCTTTACCCACAAGTGGCAAGAATATCCACTAATACAATTCTATCACTTGGGGTGGCCTATTTATTTGAGGACACCAGTCTCAATGGATTACATAACTCCCATTGAATTTGAAACCACTTGTGTCGATGGATGCAAGAAGAGAAACACCCTGCGAGCAGAGAAAGAGTGTCATCAGCAAAGGAGCGCACAAGTAAAGGTAAAAGTTAAGAATAACATCCGAGAGAACCATATCTATTTCCAATTTCTTAGAAGGGGCTAGTGATAGTTGAGTACCTAGGAAGTTAAGTGGTCTCTAGTGTTTGGTTGCCATATTGATTTAAATAATAACCCTGGTAATTCATTAATTATCTATCCTTTGTGTTTCATATTTATCATTCCTTGCTTGTATATTATATATAAATATAAGCATGTCATTTTATTGTTCTATATTGCTTGGCACAATCTATTTCCAATTCCTTAGTAGGGGCTAGTGATAGTTGAGTACCTAGGAAGTTAAGTGGTCTCTAGCGTTTGGTTGCCATATTGATTTAAATAACAACCCCGGTAATTCATTAATTATCTATCCTTGTGTTTCATATTTATCATACTCTTGCTTGTATATTATATATAAATAAAAGCATGTCATTTTATTGTTCTATGTTGCTCGGCACAATCATGAGTGTGTCTATTTATACACACACACACACATGTATATGTACATATGTACATATATATATATATATAAAGAGAGAGAGAGAGAGAGATGTTTTAATTTATTGGTGCCCCCATTGTTCTCATAAGTTAACCCAATTTCACGATATCGAATATTATGCTTTATTTTGATATATTTTTTGGGAACTCTTGTTGTAAGTGGCAACAGTAACTGTCCTTATCACCTTTGCAAGAGAGGTGTTACACTTGCCAACACCAAGCCAAAGGCTCAATGGTCAGCAATAAAGATTCACTCTCGTTCTTGCTTTTGGGAACTCCTTCACCGAGCATCATTATGGATTTAGCTTTTTCTGGTTGTCATTGTGGATAGGGTTTCCACTGTGTGAACTACTGAAGTTCTATCTCTCTCAGCATTTAATCATCAATCAGGCATGCGAAGCACTGGAAATTTGTTTTGTTTTAGAATAATTGTATGGTTCGATTGATTTCATTATGGAACTGGTTGTCTGTAAGAACAGATGAATGTCTGCAATTCGAATATTTTTAAACTGTGACATAGAGTTGTATTTATATGTCTTTGAACTCTACGTTGATTACAGTTTTTTCTAACTGCACCTAAGCTGTTCTGTATGCGTTGAAGCTGTATGCTTTGCATCAAGATTTAGTTCAGATGCATCACAACTTCATTCTATATAAGTTTAGAGCAATTGCATTCTAACAATCTGCTCTGCATCAAGTTTCTATGATGACTTTTAAATCTGCAACGTGATAAGTTTAATTTGTATTATGGCCTCTCTCTTAGTGTCAAGTTTCTTATTAGTTGCAAACGTCATCATAACTACATCATAACAGTTCATTTTTGCACCAAGAATTCGTACCTCTGTTGCATGTCATCATATGTTTTCTTGTTGAATGATAGCATTATATGTCAATACCACTGTTTGGTTAAATCGGAGTTTTTGCCTGAAATGTTATTGGATTGTGGGTCATGTAAAACAATTATGAAAGTTGTACTCATTAAAGAAATAATGACTTAGATTATCATAATGATACCTGTGAAAAAAAAGTTAAGACAGATTCTTAAGGACTAAAAATCACATGCATAAGATTCTAGCTATGGTCTGCTTGTTGCGTCTCTATATCTTTTTGTATTATTCCTCAGGATCAAATCTGATTGCTATGAGAACCTACAACTTGAGTTTAGGTTGAACCTCTGAAACTCTTATCCATATTGATCTGAGGCCAACCCTAGTATGACTAGAATAATGTGTTCCTAGAGACTTACCAGCATAAAATTTATGCCATCTGGATTGTATTATCCAATGAAAAGGACCAGGAATTCCACAGAATAAGATTGGTGGTGACATTGACTGCACATCGTATGTGCTTGTACTTACAAAACCTAGGGAAAGGTGGTATTATTCTACAGGTAGAATTCATTTGTCACTAGGACCAGCAGTGCAACATCTAGCTAGGTAAGTCACCTAGTAGGCAAGGATGTCTTATGTTGACTGGATGCAACAGTTGTGTGTTCTACACCAAGTCGCAGATACCGTACTCGTGTACTCCTAGGAAGGGTTGAAGTTGTAAGGGAGACAGTTGACACAATGGTAAGATCCATGGTTGGGTGGCTCACGTTCTCCTAGGAAGGGTTGAAGTTGTACGGGAGACAGTTGATCACGATCATAAGATCCATGGTTGGGTGGCAAAAAACCTTGATGAAACTCTTTTTCCCTTTATGTTCCAACCTTCAAGAAAGGCTAGAGTGATGGGATAAGCATGAGCACGATTTTTTTTTTTGTTTAACTTCTAAATCTTTATTTATTTTCTTGTAATGTATATTGATTAGTTAGATTATTTTCAATTTCACGTGAAGTAGTTAGTAACTGCAAATGGAAGTTAACTGTCACCTTTTCATGCTCTTGTGAAAATGAAAGTAGTTTCATAGAATTTTGGATGTGTTCTTGTACTTGGTCATGCATGTAAGTTTTGTAGAAAGCAGTTGGCTGATCAAAAGTCCAACCAGAGAGGATCTCAACAGCAGGCTCATGTCACAGAGCATTGTGAAGAGAAGGATTCAGCCTTTTATGTATTGATAGCCAAACGACCTGCATATTATGTCAAGTCTTATGTAAGGTAGTTAATAGAATGACCATTAAGGGACAATATTAAAGTAATATTTTAATACTTAGTACAATGGCCGTGTAACTTCTTTTAAATCGGTTATTAACTTTATGTTTTTTAAGCTGTTTAGTTAGTTTAGTAACCTTCTATTCTATCTTTAGTCCTTGGTTGTTTCCATTATGGAAACATCTTCTTGTAATTGCTTATTTAAGGAGTATTCCTCTCTTATTTGATATTAAATATCAATCAAATAGCATTTCAGTAACATCTCGAGCCCAAACAATGATGCAGATCTTCCTAACCTTCCACAAACACTTGGTAGATGAATAACACTATTTGGCCCTATTAGACACTTAGATTTGAATTACTAATAGTATATCAACAATTTCATTGGACTCTGATCAACAATGACAAATAACAGTTGATCTTCTTATTATAATGAGCAGCGGGAAAATATATAATTCTCTCTCTCTTTCTTATTTCAAAAATGACTACTACATTGAAATGATTCTGTAATAATAGCAATCTATACGAACAACTGCAATATCCCCATTTGCAATATTCCTAAGTTTTACCCAAAAACCACAGTTCCAATTAGAATTAGAAATGTAATACATTTAAGATTACAATCTTACCAATTGAAATGCTCTTTATAAGGAGAAATCCTGGTCTAGGTCTTGAACACAATATTGGTCACCAGAAATTCATAAGCCATGATTACTTCTATTTTACTAAGCATTAGTGGCATTATGATATCACATAAACATAGTGTTACTCAAGGCAGATTTCCGGCATAATTTGACCTGTTCCAGAAACAATGATGTCCTGGAAATGGTGAAACTTTTGTAAACATGTCCTCTGGCTGCACACAAAATTAATGTTTGAATTTTGATAATGTGTTTGACTTACACTCTCATGTGAACTCTCAATTTATATTATTTAACATTAGCCTTATATGTCAAGGTTCTATAATGTATACAAGCATGCTTTATCCATGTTTTCAAATGAATACTTAAAATTTCCCTATATATCTTAAATTTGCCGCATCTTTTATATTGTTGTCCCCATAGCTGTCCCCTACCGTTCCTTGCTCTGGGGAAAAAGGATCCATCCTGGAAACCTATTTTCCCATTCCCCTATTCCAAAAACTTGGGGTAACATAGTTAAAACATCATTTATATTGAAATACAATTAAGCCAGTAGTCAATCCAAAGTATATTCCTATAATAATCACTTTAGGAATTTGTTTGGAACATTTGCACACAACAATCTCAAGGTTGGTCACACCTATATGGCCGAGCATAGAAGGTGGGTAGCCCTTCCATCCCTCAATTCATCTCGGAAGCTGGTCATTCTCAATAAAACTCAGACACATGGAAGGATTTATGATCTATTTAACCCCCTAGCCCATAAGCATGGAAGTCTAATCATCCATTCCATATCTAGGTGTTGTATTTGACAGAAAGCATGAACAATGATCATCCTTAATCTCTCATGAACCAGGAAGGTTGGCTGTCCTATTGGAAATACAATAGGAAAGTAAACTCTGAGAGGGTGGAGGGGTGAATCAGCACTTAAAACTTTTAACCTCTAAAACTATTCACCACACATTCATCTCACAATCTATGCATATAAACTGAAATACCAAATTAAGCATATACATTCATAGCATGAAAGTAAATATTCAACACATGTATGACACAAGATATTTGGTTACCTAGAAACCCTCCAAGGAGAAGGTAAAACTAGGGTGGGGATGACGCCCACAAATCTTCACTACTACTGTACTAAAGTGTATCCAATGAAGGTTACAATGTTTGACCATGAAAGGTGATCTACCCTGTGAAAGATCTGCCCTGTTAAAGGCTTACAAGATTGTTAGATCTTACCCTATTAAAGGATTTAAACACCCTACTAGTGCGTGCCTGGTAAGGGGACTTTAACTTACAATGAAGTAAGCACCCTATTAAAGGATTTACAACAGCCTGTTAGGACTACTCTGTTAAGAGATTTAACTGATTCACTTGTTAAAATGTCTCAGCAATGATCCTTCAGTTAGCACTCTGTTGCTTGATGTCAAATCACCTCTATACTAATGTGTATTTGATCATTTCTGATCAGATGTACCTCTATTGTCCTCTAATCCTTTCCTATGTTCTCCTTCTAACTGATTTTGCAATGTAACTCAATTCATAACACCTTAATCACCATGAATGCTCTGTTTGCGCATGCAAACTCTCTTCAATTCTCCTTAGCGTTTCTCTTTGAGTTTAGGGTTTATCTTCCTTAAGAAGACCTAGGTGATTTAGGGTTAGGTATGAATCAATGATAGTGATTCACCCATATTGTCACTTAAACCTTCCCTTTTTCTAATTGGATGCATGTAATGCATAGGGATTCTCAATTAAGATTTGTCTTTATCAACAAAGATCGTAAATCAATACTTAAGTCGGCTCAAAAACGGTTTACATAGTAGTTTGTGCCAATACAAACAACTATGTCAAAACTGTATTACTCAACATCTGAAGTCCCTAGTGCTTGGCACTAACTGTAACTTCAATGCTATCACTCAGCATCTAAATGACTCGGCATACACTGCTTGCTCGGCACTTGAATCACTTAGCACATACTATCTACTCGGCATCTAAGTGACTCGACACTTGAGTGGCTTGGCACTCACTGTTTACTCGGCATGCACTGTCTTATATGTTATGCTCAGCATATGTTACTTGTTCGGTATGAACTAAGTAAATGACTTAAGTGTGTAGACACTCATTTGTCAAAACCAATCTAAGATCAACATGTCCTTCATATTTGCAATACGTTTCTCTAAATTTAAAATGGATTATTACATGAATATACTTTTGCATATTTATAACAAAGAGAAGCATTTAGAAAACTCACACTGAGCGGTAATTTCTGCAAGTACCACTATTGCGTGAACACATACACATGTTTGTACTTTTACTTTATTCACAAATTTAACTTTTAATTTAGTTGCTTCTGATATAATATATTTGTTTCTGCTTTTAATTTTGCTCTGATTTCCCAAATTTCTTTGGCTTGATCCTTGATGATTGATTGTTGTTGAATGGTAGATATTTGTATGAATTCAAATGATTGTTCGAATGAATTCCTTTTGATAAATTGATTGTATAATTTGAGATATTGTGAGTGATGCTTAAGTGATTTTTGGTGAGATGATTAATGAGTGGTGGTGTAATCAACGTTAGATTGATACATTAGTGAATGATGATTGAATACATGCTGATTTGATAAGAGTGGTTTGCTGATTGATTGTTTGCCTGGTTTGATAACTGATGATTGTTTTTTTGTGGATCCATGAATGATGATTGATTAATGACCATTAAATGATTGTAATGATTTCTTCCTTATGTAATCACCTAAAAATGGTCATCTAGACTATTAGCCCCCTTTTCAACATTTTGGCTAAATTAATTCAATCATTTATCTAGACCAAATTGCTAATAATCAATTTATTTGATTATAACCTATAGTTTGACTATGCTATCCTAAGTTCATTATTTGATTAAAAGAACATGTCCCCTTTTAATTAAATAAAACACCCCATTATTCTAACCCACTTAAAGTGCACACATAAAGTCCTTTTTCTATTTTACAATTAAAAGAAAAGGCTTTGTGACTTTTGTCTTATATGACAAGTCAACTTATATTCTATTGGTTGACTTGTGTGTGCACATGGATCACACCTCTTTTCAAATTCTACCGTTGATCATCCACCATCTTCATCTTGATCTCTACCGTCCATACATCTTTAAAAGGGAGAGAGCTTTCCCCCTCAATCCATCCTGATTTTTGAATATTGTTATGCTGCAGGTTTTCTAACAGGTTTCTTTGGAGCTTTGTGGAGAACTTCTATTTCTTGTCTACATTCTCTCATACCATGGCATTTTAGCTTAGATTCATGTTGCATGTTAGTTTAGCTTCTATTTTGCAATAATCTCTCACATAGCTTAATATTTGGATTGTAACACTCTCATTCATATTCTAGCATAGCTGCATTTGACATTCTCATTCTAGCTTAATCTTCATTTGCATTGCATCCTTGAGGAACTCCTTGGGACATTTGCATTCTTGCATCTTGTCTTTGGAACCTCCCATTGCATGGTTTACTAGCAAGAAGAGTATCTCTAAGGCTCATCTAAGAGCCTTTTTATTCTTGAAATATACTCTCTTGCACTCCATGGATAGGGAGCTCTAAGCCGGCATCTAAGCATTCCAACTCATGGAATCGTTTGGATAGAAGGGTTTAGAGTGTGACACTTTCGAGTGTACATTTTTGGCGCCCACCGTGGGGCTTGAATCAAGTTCTAGCTCCATTTGCTTTCATTTTTTATCTCTGATTTTTTACAGCAGCATATTGGATCTAATCAAATGCTTTTGTAGAATTATCACTTTGGTTTTAAGGCCAACCCATAAGTAAATTGGTTTGAAGGCCAAAAACTTAGTTGGTTTAAAGATTTGATCATATCTTTTAAACCGCTTAGAGTTTGGTTCTGAAATTTTTTTTGCAGGTTGGGTATATGCTCAAAATGTCTCAGTCCGATTTTTAGAGCATTTTGACGTGATTTTCGAAAGTTATGATTTTTTCTTTATTTTTCATAAAAAGCCAGTTTTGATCGCAAATCAGCACATTTTTTGGAAAAACTTACATTTTCAGAAATCTTTTTGAATTCTAATGGGGGTTCTTTCTTTGTGTTTTGAATTTTGAGATCGTATTAAGAATCAAAAACTTGATTTGATAAATTTGGCCTGTTTTGACAAAATCAATCTCTAGGGAGCAAATGAAGAGATTTTTTAAAATTTCTTGCATTTTTGGAAAGCTCTCTGATTTTTAACAGGGGTCTCTTCTTTTCATTTTCATTTTTGGATACGAAATCATAGCAAAAAAGTCCAATCTTGTTGACTAGGTCAAAACCAAAGAGTAAAAATGAAAGCATTTGTGATTAACTTGCACTTTCTTTGCATGTACTTGGTTGGAAGATAAATTAGATTTTTGAAGCAACTCACCACTTTTTATTGTAGATTTTTATGTTATTTCACACTAACTTTTTTTGCTAACAAGTTGTGATTTCAGGTTGCCATCCTTGTGAAAAAAATTGAAACATTGCATAAAAAGAACGCATGTCAAAGCTTCAAATGCACAAGGGCTACTAACGATTGTTTGCAGGGCTGCCCAAAGCATAAAAACTCAAAATTTCTTGCTTTTTTGTTTTCATGTGTGGCATTGAATAATTGTTCATTTTTCATAGGCACATAAAACTTGTGATTGGAGTCTTTTGGTAATAGGAGAGTATGCTCTTCACCCTTGTGGTGAATCAGAAATCTTGACTTGCCATTTGGTTTCAAAAGCAAGGGGTAACTGAATCTTCTTGGCGTGTTTGGGAGAAAATGATTGGAATAGGAGAGTATGCTCTTCACCCTTGTGGTGAACCAGAAATCTTGACTTCCAAAATTTGATCCACTTTGTGTAGTTAGAATCCTTTAGAGGGCCTGCTCTCGGACAACCTGAGAGGAACGACCCAAGTGGGGACAAGCTGATTACCTGGCTCTTCCAACCCACTATAAACTCAAGGCTACCAAGGACACAAAACTTTGGTAAACGTAGTGTTTATCTTCACCTAGTGTGATCGCTTATGGGATTTCGACCATAGGGAGATCACTAGGCAAGAATGCTTAAGGTACTCTTGTGATCGCGAGATCGGTTACTCATCGCAAGGTGAGGTGTCCCGTAATTGGGAGCAAGAGGAACACTATGAACGGAAGCCCTATCTAAACACCCTAAGTTAGTAACTACCCTTTTTAGCCGCTCAACTTCTTGGTGCAAGGATTGATCCTAGTGGACTACCCGGATCACCCCAAGATTTACACTCACCATATGTGTTCCCTTGGTTATGCTTATGGCATTTCCATGACAAAGCCAATATCTCTTGTGGGCAACCACTTGGTGTGAGGCAAAGGAGCATCAAGCGTGGGCCAAGTTGTTGAGTAATGAACCATGACTTCTAGGTAGATATTGCTTGACGTGTTCTCGAATGTGGTATACTTGTGAAAATCTTTTGAAAATACACATGATGATAATTCTAGGGAATTCTTTTGAGACGTCACATATGCTTGTATCATGCAAGGTTGCTTTGTCCCTTGCTTGATTGTTTGAAGAATACTCCATGTGTCACTATCTTGCTTGGAAAGAAATTGTTTTTGAACATCAAACTTGCTATGCTATCAACTATTGTCAAACTTTGTCAACCAAGTCTTAACATTTTTGTTTTGTTGCTTGCTAAGGGGAGTCTCATCATTTGACTTTGATTTGCTATGTCTCTAGTTTTTGAACATGCTTAAAGTGGCTCTTTGGTCTTAGCGCTCTTGGTCTTTCTATCTTCATGTTCTATGTCCACTTGCTAGTTATCTTTTTGCTGAAATGGTTGCCTTGATTTCTTGACTACACTCTTGGGTTGGAGAGTTGTTCACTTGTCACCCTGCTTGCTCTATCTATTTGGCTATTTTGGCATCTTGCCTAGCTATTGACTTGAGTCATTCATGTCGTAAATTTCTTGGACATATTGTTTGACAAGTCACTTTAATCTCTCTCTAATATCTTGGCAAGTGAACACTCTACCTCCTATAGTTTCAACATCAAGTTATCTTCTAGGCTCTTTTATGCTTGGCTTTGCATCTAAAACTATGGGATCTAAACCTTGTGCTACCAAACTTCAACCAAATCTAGATGATCATGATATCCTCCATGCCACTAAAGAGTTTCAAGATCTATATGTGCAATACAAAGAACTAGAAGAGACAAATGATCTTTCTTACCTTCATCTCTCTAAGCGCATGACAGAAATGAAGTCTAAACTTGAGAAAAGGTTAGAGGAAAAGATTGCATCACTACATGAATCTTCCTTAAGGTCTTTACATGCATGTGAGTCACCTTCTTTGAGGTCATCCTCTTCTTCTAGGTCTACATGCTCTACTTCAAGACATCAAATGTCTTCATCTTCTAGATCTAAAGACCTTTGTAGAGAACAAGCATTTGAGCCTATGCTAAAATTTTATGATGGACCTATCTTTGACCAAGCTAATGATGAAGACATGGATGCATACCATTCACTTGAGAAACAACAAAAGGACTCTAGACATGCTTCTAATAGAACTTTTTCTCCCTTGGAAGATTCTTATGATGACACTTTGCAAAAACTTCTTGGTAATAAGATCATCATGTTACCTAAGTCTAGCTCATATGGAAACCCATTCTTGGATATCTATTGTGCTTATCATCAACATAATGAGCATAGTACTTCAGATTGCATTGAGCTAAAACATAAAATCCAAGATCTTATGGATAATGGAATTATTGGAACCTCTAGTGACTCATGTGTTGAGGATACTTCTCTTGAGCAAGATTATGTTGATGAACCTATGTCTAGTAGTGGCTCCATTACATCTTCCACTTCTTCCAACACTCATGCATCTCCCAACACTTCAAATCTTTCCAACATGCCTCTATCAAATAAAGAACCTAATGCTTTCCACATTGACTACGTGTATCCTCAAGGGCTACCTCTAAAAGAAACTCAAGCTAACCTTCACTTGGCTGCAAACCTTTTCCATGCTACTAATCCTAAACATCCTCAACCTTCATGCACTACTAATACAAACACTACTCCATTCACTCTTCATTCTCCCTTGTCCTTAGAAGTGGCTCCATGTCAAGAGGACTCTCAAAAAGAAAAAGCTATAAATGTCAAGAAAGATCAAGATCAAGCACCCTTTCATCTCTTTCAAGATTTTTCCCCTCCATATCCTATATCTTTTCCATCCCCCAAGTATGATGAAGATACCACTTCCATTATCTCCCTTGAGCTTACTGAAAATTATGAGAAAAGTTCTCTTCATATGCTATCCAAAGCTACTTGTCAAGATCAAAGCATCCCATCATGTTCTACTTCCCCACATCCACTTCAAAATTGTGTTCAAGCTTCAAGTGCTTCTATTAAAGATGTTGTTCCTATCAAAGCTACTCATGAGTCTGTTGATGGCTTTTACCATGTTGCTCACTCTAAAGATGTTGATATCCCTTCTCACTATCCATTTGCATATCCTAATTCTATCCTTGGTCCTCATCCATTAGAGCTAAAGCCTTCAAACCTTCCATCCATATTGGGGCCTTATGTTCCTCCATCTCCTACATTCACTCATAGCTCATTCCCTAGCTCTCCTATATTACCTCAAGATCAACAAAGACACTCATCCTTGATGACTTTTCACCCATCTATCCACCTAAACCAGTCATATCATCCTTATTCATCCACAAATACCAATTCCTTTGGAAGTGAGAATAAACATAAGAATCCATTGAAAAATGAAGATCACTATGTCCCATCTAATCGACATGTGAATGCTAAGAAGGAGAAAGCACAAAAGAGACCGCAAAGGTCCACTATTAAGAGAGCTAAATCAAAGCAAATGTGGGTTCTTAAATCCATCATTGAAGAAATGCACTCTCAAGCACCCAAAGAACGAGGAAAATCTAAAGCTTTTTGGATTCCCAAGTCTCTTTTAAAAGACTTGAATATTGAAAATACTTCAAAGTTGACATTCAAGCTTCCAAAGGCTTCCATTCCATCTTCTTCCAAAAAGCTTCCTAAAAATATTCCAAAGCCTTCCACTCCACTTTTTTCCAAATCTTTTCTACCACCTCATACATCTAAATCTCAAGCTATTTCATCCATGATTCCTCCATTGTTCCAATACCCTTCAAGGTGTGTGTCAATGTTGATCTTGTCCAATATTAGCTACCCACATGAAATCCTCTAAAGCTTACACCTCCTTTCTATACATGAACTCTTATCCTCCATATATTCTTCCTACTACCATTTCCCTTTCATCACCCTATCAACATCTTTGAGCATACCAGTCTATGGTCTTGGCTTATCATGACTTATCTTTTCTATAGGAGCACTATCTACAAACAACTTGAGCTCTTTCTAAATATTCAAAAAAAAAAAAGAAAAAAAAAGTGCCGTGGTGAAAACTACTTCTTGTGGCACCTTGGTAGCAAAAGTAAAGAGAAATAAATTTATTCTATGGTGAAAACTACTTCTTGTGGCACCTTGGATAAGTACCATGATGAAAACGTGGCAAATAGGCGTCATGCGTAATTCTTCCATCATCCATCTATCCCCTCTTCTATCTTTGATCTTGACAATGTTGAGCTATCTTTGCATATTGGCTATCTTATCCACCAGATTTTCTATTGTGCTCTCCCATTCACTCATAGCCTCTATCTTGAGCTTTATTCTTATTGCTCTATCCCATTGCTATACTATCTAGTTGACCCCTTGGTCTTTATCATAATAAATGAAAAATGGTTCCTAGGTCTCTTGACATGTCTACTCTTTTGGACTACATGCTTCATGATATCTCACTTTTTGGCTTCACTGCTTATCCTACATGCTATCTTGCTCATTTCTTCCATTGCTTATCCAAAAAATGATTCATATGACTATTTCACCTCTTTCCCTAGCTTGGGTACTCTTGAGGAGTCAGTCCTTGAGGATCACTTTCACTTGCTTCATACTCTTTATTCATCCATCTTTGCTTTTCCACTGGCTCGTTGCTCCATCATATCCTATACCTTGCTAGACATTGGGAGAAAATGATGTGATCTTGCTCGAGAACTAGTAATCTCTAAAACCTGCTAAAAAATCCAAAAAATCATATATGATGCTATGATGTATCACCAAAAAAATCAAAAATCAAAAAATACAAAAAATTTGAAAAAAGTCCTAAAAAAATTTGTCAAAGTGGTGAAAACCTGGAAACAGGCACTACTTGAAACCCTCGCACCTATGTCTATCAGTCTCAATCATCCACTTCGCTACACATTTCCTGGCTTGGAATTGTTTCTTGTCCTCATCTTGGGGGCACAACTGCTTAGCCTATTGAGGTATTCTTGTGCATTAGGGTTTTTTTGACAACTCACAAAACAATGTTTCTCAACACTTCCCCCACTTTGACATCAAGTGTTTTTCAACACTTTACAGATAGTTTACCTATGGTCTCCAATGTCGCGATATTTCTCACTATCAGAATCAAGTCTTGAAGAAATGGCCAAGTGACTTACACACACGCACTTTAACACTTAAACGACTGAGCTATGCTGACACTTATCTACTTTGTGTGCTGTCTATGATGATTTCTTTGCCATGTATTCCCTCCCTAATAGTCTTTCAAGGATGTCATTGACTAGAAGAGTGGGGGCATGGGACATATTTTCTTGATTTCTGCTTGTGGGTATACTTTTGTTTGTCTATAGTGTTGTAAGCATTCATGCTTGTCCTATTCAACACTTTGACTTATAAATGTATCATCCTTGATTGTTTTGCAAGACCGCACTCAGGGTTTATCCTGGCGCTTATGCCTTGATACAAGTGTAATCTTGCTAAATTAAACTTAGGGAATCTAATCATGTAGTTATCTTGACTTACATGTCTCTGATGCTTAGATTGGATTTCCACATACCTATCTAATATCGATCATATTCATATCCTCATAGTTATACTAGTGATGGTTGTATGATCTCATGATGTCCCTAATAAATGCTCAATGATGAAATTAAGAGTCTAAATGTTATGCGTTTCTTGCTGGTAAACCACTTTGCATATTAGCTTGCATTTTAGGTTCATTTTCTAGCTTAGTCTTGCATTCTTGCATATGGGGAGAGCTCTCTCTTCATTTTTTGTGGACATATCAACTAACTCCTTTCATATATTTCTTTATTTTCTTCTTGTTCATGTCTTTTCACCTTCTTAATCTTTCACTTCATCTCTTTTCTATCTTATCATCACATTATATAAAGTTTTGACCTCTTAAATAATTTTGACGTCCTAGATTCATTTTCGGGATCAAAATCCAAATTCGAGTTCATCTTGATGGTCAAAATTGTCTTTTAAAATTCTACTCTATTCTGAGCAGTTAGCTGACCTTTTGAGGTCTAATCTCTGAATCATCACTTGGGCATCTTCATTTCTTCATGTCTTCATCATTTCCATACTTCATATCTACTTAAATTGACTATTTCATGTCTAAAATCACCTTTCTACTCATTTCGACCTTATTTTTATGCTATATCCTTCAAGGTCAACTCTAGTCAAACTGGGGCATTTTATCAATTTTTTTATATAGTCATTCTTGTGTTCTAATCATCTATCTGTCATCTTGGACATTGCTATATTCTAATTTTCTCATTTCTAGCCAGTTTTTGCATCCTCTTACCTCATTTCAATTTCGATCCCGAGGGGGCAGAAATACTCTATCACTGCTTAGGAGCATTTGTTTGATCTTCTCACTTGCTCTCGCTCTATCTGCTTTTCTAAGTGTTAGTATTCTTCTTGAATTCTGACATCATCTCTTCCTAGTGTTCAGTACTACTGCTATCAGGCTATGCATTTAGGACTTGCTATCTATTTCTGCATTTCACTCTTCAGAATTAGACATCTATATCTATCATCGCCTACTTGGCTTCGATTTTCTTTGACATAATGTGTTCCCAGATCGATCACGCATTAGTCAAAGAGGGGCAAATGTAATCACCTAAAAATGGTCATCTAGACTATTAGCCCCCTTTTCAACATTTTGGCTAAATTAATTCAATCATTTATCTAGACCAAATTGCTAATAATCAATTTATTTGATTATAACCTATAGTTTGACTATGCTATCCTAAGTTCATTATTTGATTAAAAGAACATGTCCCCTTTTAATTAAATAAAACACCCCATTATTCTAACCCACTTAAAGTGCACACATAAAGTCCTTTTTCTATTTTACAATTAAAAGAAAAGGCTTTGTGACTTTTGTCTTATATGACAAGTCAACTTATATTCTATTGGTTGACTTGTGTGTGCACATGGATCACACCTCTTTTCAAATTCTACCGTTGATCATCCACCATCTTCATCTTGATCTCTACCGTCCATACATCTTTAAAAGGGAGAGAGCTTTCCCCCTCAATCCATCCTGATTTTTGAATATTGTTATGCTGCAGGTTTTCTAACAGGTTTCTTTGGAGCTTTGTGGAGAACTTCTATTTCTTGTCTACATTCTCTCATACCATGGCATTTTAGCTTAGATTCATGTTGCATGTTAGTTTAGCTTCTATTTTGCAATAATCTCTCACATAGCTTAATATTTGGATTGTAACACTCTCATTCATATTCTAGCATAGCTGCATTTGACATTCTCATTCTAGCTTAATCTTCATTTGCATTGCATCCTTGAGGAACTCCTTGGGACATTTGCATTCTTGCATCTTGTCTTTGGAACCTCCCATTGCATGGTTTACTAGCAAGAAGAGTATCTCTAAGGCTCATCTGAGAGCCTTTTTATTCTTGAAATATACTCTCTTGCACTCCATGGATAGGGAGCTCTAAGCCGGCATCTAAGCATTCCAACTCATGGAATTGTTTGGATAGAAGGGTTTAGAGTGGGACACTTTCGAGTGTACACCTTATACTTCATTGGTGAAAGGGTCGTACCTTTCATAAGACTTGAGTTACCACCACCCCGTTGCTGGCCTTTGAGAGTAAATAAATATTTTCCCAATTGATCTCTCTCCCATCTACTCCTCAAATGAAACCTTCTCCCCTTTGTATCTTCCAATGTGAGGAAGAAGTAACACCTCTTCATCATTTCGAGATGCAACCTTGCACAATTACCACTCTTTAAAAGAGTACAACCCTTCATCATTTCTGCCCTTTGAAAGTCACTACCTTCCACAATTACCACCCTCTGAAAGAGTACAACTTTTTCATTATTTCTACCCTTTGAAAGAGACAAACTTTAAGAGTTACCACAATTTGAATGGGTACAACCTTTAGGAATTTCTGTCCTTCGAAACAGTTGCTTCCTTATTTACTTTCCATTCCTTTCTATTAATTCTCCCTTGATTCATGTGCTTCATTCTTTCTTCCTGGACTATTGTTGGATGAATGATCTTTGGATGTCCTCCTCAAAGGAAATGATCTTCCTTTGATATCTCACGTTTGAGGGAGTCATGACTCTTCATTTCACACCCTTTGACCACTTGTTAAACTTGATTAAATTTTTTTTTTTAAATTTTAAGTTATTATTAACTATTATTAAATATTATTTCAAAAAGGGGACATTACAACAACAATGGCAAGTTAGACCAATACAATGCAGCTAGACTTTGCATCCAATGAAGCTCAAATGCAAACATTGTAGGAGATTGCCCTCTAAAAGCACTAAGATCTTTGCCCTAGGACCCCACACTTGAACACAAGTGCTCAACATAGATTCAGAAAGGAATTTGGTTATTAAGTGTATATGATGCCCCCTAAATGGGCAAATTCACCCCTTTCTACTCATCAAAACAATAATAGGTTGGCCATTATTAAAATCTGCAACTCCAACTTTGAAAAATGATTATGAACGAGAAAAGTTTCACTTTTAAATTTTATGGTGCCAAAACTGACCATTAATAACACTGTAGCACATGCTAGGGCATTGCATGTAGAAAGGAAAATGGAAACAAAGACAAGATTATTGGGGATCTCAGGGTCAAACATACCACAAGTAGTGTGCTAGCAAAGACAAGTCCAGCAGTTTGACAAATACAATAGGAGAGTGGGAAAAGTATGGAATGCATGACAAGGTGAAGAAGTCTGAAAGTTCATGGAGAACTAATGAAAGATTGGACTTAGACAAGAAAGCATAACTAGCTAAGGAACTCTAAAACTACAACCACTAAAAAACACTTAGAAGACTAAATACGCCTTTGTCCTCAAAGATTGTGGGGGCCTTCTATAGACAATAGGCAAAAGAACAGGAACAACATTCACACAAAATGAAACAAGGGAAACGCAGAAAATGAGCAATAAATAGATTGTCACAAAAAGGGAACATGATAATTGGGAATTGGAGTGATGACAAACAATCATAGGGAATCTTTAGTGATATGGTATGGCAGAAATACTGTCCAATTTAATCAGCAATCTCAAATTAATGAGAACAATACATATGTGAAAATTCACGGTGCACATTCTCATTTACTTCCACTCTCATGTTCTATATGAAATTGGGATGGCTTTAAATAAATAAATAAATTATTTTCTTTTCTTTCAAATTTTTCTATGTTTTTTATTCTTGATAACATTCAAAGAACTTGAAAATATCTTAACATTTTAATTTACCAATATATTTCCATGAAAAATATTTTCTTCAAACTAGCATTGAAATTTTTAAAAAATCTTATGTCATTGGAAGCATTATCTAAGCTTGCGGTGTATCTAAGCTCATGGTATATCCAGTGAGAGAATTTGACCTATTGGATTAGGTATTGGCTATGCTTTTACAGCAACATCTATGCAGCACCTAGAATGCCCCATTTATTGTAATTATTAATTAATTAAAAATTCAAATACAATGACTATAACATTTTTAAATCAATTATTAATTGCAATAAATGGAGCATTCTAGGTATGCTTTTACAGCCCACTCTACAGGTATATTCTTTTCTATATAACAAACTAAAATACCCAATTACTGAATACCCAAAAACTCAACGAATTATGTTGATCGCCATACGAGAGGTGTACAAAAATCAAGTTCAAACACCAACAATATTGTATGCAAAACTTCCTTCAGAAAAGAAATTATTTTCCGAGACGACTAGATTAAAAGAAAACGTGGATCCATATTTGACCTCCGATTTTCAAACATACAATTGTGTCATCTATGTGACCTAAAACATTCCAAAAGTAACTTTTTCCTTCATACACCAGGTGATACAATCGTATGCTTCAATCTGAAATGTCAATCTATTAAATCATATACAAACTTTCCCAAATAGAAATTAAAAAAACAAATGTATTGTGATGTGAATATCAGGATTTAACTGTGTGATTTTTTAGTCAAACTCGATGACCCATCTCCTACTTATCAAAACAAATGTAGGCAAATTCTCCTAAAGCATAACAATCTTCCGAACAGTCTTCTATGGAAGTAGATGTAGATTGACAGGTCCTACAGATCACTTCAGCCTAATGCAAATAATAGATTGTTATCTTCCTCCTCGTCATGAAAACGAACTGCCCAAAGTTTATAGTCTAACTCACATTTTTATCACAACCAGGTATGGAAACATTGGCATCGTACCACTGAGCCCCCATGACAGTTTCAATGCTATCAGCAATCAGGTCTCGGGACTGCAAGCTGTAACACATCCCCCTGGTACCCATTGATATCGCGTCACTCACACCCACCGTGTTAAATCTAAAGCCCACCAAGCCAGCGTCCATAACGCCCTCCTTAACAGCCTCTCCCAGCTTGAGCAAATGCATGTTGCAGGTGTTGCCCTCATACCACACGGAGGATATGCCCACCTGGGGCTTGCCCATGTCTTCATCTGAGAGGCCAACTCCGTAGAGTACTGCCTGCGAGCCCCCCTGAGACTTGGGCTGGGTGACTCTGGAACTGTATTTGTTCAGCTTGGGACTCGAACCCGTGTCCTGAGAGACCTCAGGCTGAGCTACAACAGCAGAAGCAGAGACTCGGATTAAACGTCCATGTGATGCAATGGATTTATTGAATGTGTGCCTTTTAGATAAGCATGACACGTTTGGATTGGTGTTGCGCAGAGAAGATCTCAAACAGGACGGGCCTCCTGGCATTGAAGCCATTCTACTGTGCTCTGTTTATGCTACGCGTTGTGTTGGCGGAGAAAATAGTGTCCTGGAGAGTTGCATTTTAAAGGGGTTTTTCTGACGATATGCCTTAAACCCTACAAGCACGTGAACGTTTATAATCCAAACGAGTGTGGTCAATTCAAAACATATAATTTGAGACCGATTTCTAAATTTACTGTTTAAAAATTATATGCAGTTTAAGAAAATTGGGCCCCATTTTAAGTTAAAAAGAAAATTAGAGAGATGATAGGAAGAGGAAAAATTATATGCAGTTAAAGAAGTTCGAAGCAAATTTTAAGTTTAAAAACAATTGGATGTAGTGAAAAACAATTGGATGTATGGAAAAAAAAAGTTTTATATAATAATTTTTTATTTGTAAAGATTGTTCAAAAGCTTTTAGAGTAATCTTTTATATATTTAAAACTAGTGCCTATCTTATGAGGAGGTGCAATGGTTGGTAGTAAGATATTATATAGAGTATAAAAAAATAAAAAATAAAAAATATAATATGTCATAATAAACATATATCTATAATTTGTCTTTTGTTAATTTGTTAAACTTGTTAGTTTTAAGATGAGGGGTATGTTTGGTTATCTTCTATTGATTTTTTGCTTGGTAGTTTCACCACTATTATATAGGGCCAACTCTTTCTTTTGGTTGCTTTTATATCAAAAACATATATCTAATTGAAATTTCTCATAAGATAAAGTCAATAATTTTGATATATAATTTAATATTTAGATTAAAGTGGGGATAGCAAGTCATGACAATGATAGTTTAATTTTTTTTACTTCATAGTTCAATGTTTTCACTCACTTTCTAATTCTCACTGTTTGTTTCATCCAATACACTATAATCATCATTTAATAGTATTAAATTGATATATATTTATAATTAAATATATTTCATGATATATAATTATTTTTTAAATATATATATATAGAACTATCATATGTACTTTTTTCATTATCGTTATCATGTATTTTCTTTAAAAGTGTAGAGAATACATAAAAATATAGTAATAATCATTATTAATTATAATGTGTATAATAAGTATAAACTAACAATTGGTGTCCTCATCATAAGTGGACTATTAAACTGGTATAGAATTCTTAAATAAATCTATCTAAAGAAATGTTATGTTATAGTATCCACTACAAAATGATTAAAATTTTAATTTACTACATCTAAAACTATTTACACTAACTTAACCTTTTTATTTTTATTTCTACATGATTTATATCTCCAAAATTATAATTTTAACAAATATTTTATGTGGTATTTATTAAATTATTTTAAAAGTATATTATATTTAAAATTTTGACATATAAATGATTGCCAATAGAAATAGAATGGTCGTAGACATTAATTAAATAAGGAATAATGTAAAGTGAATAGGTTTGATCTTAATGATTGATACTTTCTTTATTGGTAAAATCTTTTACATATTTAAAATTTCACTTGCACAAGGAGGTGTAATGATTAATTAGCAATAAGATATACATATTATATATTACATTAGAGTGTATAAATAAAATAAATTAATATAATATAATATAATATATCATAATAAATATATATCTACAATTGAAATCTTACCTAAGGTAAAGTGAATAGTTTTTATATATAATTTAATATTTCCATTAGATTGATGATTTAGTGAGTTTTTCACTTCATAGTTGAATGTTTTCACTCACTACCTAATTCTCACTATTTGTTTCATCAAATACGCTACAATCATCATTTAATGGTTATTTAATTGATATACATAAAATTAAATGCATTTTATGATGTATAATATATTTATTTATTTATTTTTATTTTTATTTGTTGATAGATAGATAGATAGATAGAGTGAACTATCATATGTACATATAGAATTCTTATATATTTTGATTGACTTGGAAAATATACTTTGATAGGTCATTTTGTAGGTTGGATTACTCCTAAAAGCATATTGTGGGAATGTGTTGCTAAGGCTTGGACCCCTTATGACATTCATCTTAACAATGTTCAAAGCCTAATTAATGGCCTTTTTTATTTCATTTCCCCTCCCACATTGAGGCTATTCTTAGTCACGGGTCATGGTTTATTTACTCCTCCTTAATGGTTTTCTAGTATTGGTCTTGAGACTTTACTATCTCTGATGAAAAGAAATGAGGGTTCCTATGTGGGTTAAGTTCCATGATCTTCCTTTTCCTTTTCAAACTTTCATGTAAACCATTGTGTAGACTCTAGACAAGGTGGTTGTGATGCCCACTCACAGTTTTCTTTTTAGTTCTTATTTTCGAACTCTTTTAGGCTAATTTTCATGCATGTGTTAGTTTTTGGAGATATTTGATAAATAGTTATATAATATAACTTTATGATTAGATTATATATTAGGAGTGATTACATAGTTGCTACATTTCATGTGTTATTTAATGATTATCATTACTTTCATAATGATGATGTTTTAATTGCTCCTCGTTAGAAAGTGGAATTGCTTTTAGGATGATGTCATATGATATGTCTTCTAATTATGTTTATCATATCTTCATGATGGATTGTTTATAGTAGAATACAATGTTATTTATACTCATGAGGTATTTATCTCACTCATCCCATGCTTACATGTGTATGGTGTGTGTGTTTGTTTTACATTTCTATTTGATGCGAGTGATGTGGTTGAGGGAGGGAGCCATAGTCACTTACAAATCGAGATCTACACAATGCACCACTCCTTGTCATTGCATGTTTAGTTTAGATATATACGTACTTGTGCATGCTCATCTTTTATGTAGGTTTGTAGGTACTAGACATCAACTTCTTTAAATTGCTAGGACGAGTATGCTCTATCACAGTAACTCAATGGTAAGAGTGGGGCTATAATATTTAGGTTTGATCCCAACCTAAGTCTAACTATTGTCCTAAGGAGGACATGTGTCTTACTCACTACCTTTTCCAAACTCATGAATTTATCTTTGTGCATGTTGTTTGATTTTGGTTTTTTGTCAATTTTGTTTATGTCGCATTTATATGGATTTTGCAATGTGATTTACTTGGTAAATGATTTCATTGTGGCACTTGGATAATCATGTGATATTTAGAATTATTTAATATTGCTTGATTAAAAGAAAACATTAAAATATAATGATATCTAATTAATTAAATATTTTCTTTTAATTTAAAAGACTTAATATAAAAGTTGAAACAATAATTGAAGATATTAAAGATTAAATATTGATTTACCATGATTATTTAATTGATTAATGATAAAATTGGAGTTACACATAATTAGTGGGATTTGTTTATTATTATTAATTAAAACAATAAATTATGCTTTTAAAAGTGCTTTGCACAAATAAATAAAGTGAAAAAGAAGAGAAAATAATATTTAAATGTTAAAGTGCATTAAGTGTGCATGGAATAATTACTAAATTAAGATATTTAATACTTAATTAGAGGTGGGTTCTTGAGTGAGGCATGACAATAGTTATCTTAAAATTTACTATTTTTAAAGCCTATCCTCAAAGAAGGGTTTGTGTTGATGTTGACTTTTCATGTTACCTCAAAGAAATCATTGATATCTAAGTGGGTGGTAATACCTTCACTCACAAGGTGATATATTCCAATCTCTTCAACACTTTTTATTGATGCCAATTTGTCAAACATAAGATTAAAGATTGTCTTTTGGCAGTGCCACATATGAAATCCCCTCCAAAAAGCTCAATTCTCACCCCACATAAGCTGCTAAAAAATATGAATTGGCCACTATGGTTCCTAAAGGAAAACATGCCTCATCCTTAATGTAGAAGCAACCTATGGTTTTGGATTCTCATACCACCATGATTGCTCCTTCTCAAGCCACCTCTTCTTAGCTGATGTTTGTCTCAAACCCTAATTAGTAGGGGAATGTTGTATCTATTTCAAACCCTAGCCAATAGAGGAAAGCTAGTTTAGCAAATGGTTCTTAGCCTCCTTGGGTTTGTATTCTACAAGTTTCTTCATGTATTGGTGTTTCTTCAAATTTTTGTCATTCTCATAGTCCCTCTAGGCATGTTGAGAATGTATTTTTTGGTTCAAGGAAGTAGAGAGTCGGGATTCTCTTCCTAGCTTTAAACCCAATTCAAATTTCTTGCAAAATAACGTCTCCTCTCTTGGGGATGAGGATGTTATGCAAGAATTTTTATCATGAATTTTGTCTTATGGAATGTTCAAGGTATAACTAACCTCCACAAAAATGTTTTATTAGAAATACTAAACAAAGGATTGGTAGTTTGGAAGTTCTTTGTCTTCAGGAGGTCAAGATTGTTGGGTTCATACTAAATGTAGGATATTATGTTATTTGGCTAGATAGTATAGTTTTTGTTTCTCAGCACAATACTGGTTGAGGTGGTCTGGCTATTCTATTTGCACCTTGATGGCATTTTGTTGTTGATGATCAAGGCTTTGACCCCATGCAAAGGATTGTAGGGATTTTTTTATCCATTACCAATTATTATTTTGGGATTGTTAATGTTTATGCTCCTAGTGATGTAGTTGAAAGGTCACTCCTGTGGCATTGGATTATGGATTGCTTACTACCTACAACTTGGGTCATCTATGGGGACTTCAGTATAATTGAAGTGGATTTAGATAAGGATCAGGTTTTTTCTTTTCAATGTACCATTGGAGTGAGAGAATCCTAGTATTATATGCACAATAAATGAGGACTTTTTTATCCTAATGTGTATTGCCACTATCCTAATGGGGTTTGGCACACTTAATCTACTTTTAAAGCTAGCTCTAATAGGATTTTCAAGATGCATGATCGGGCCATGATTACTACTCAATATTTTTTTATTTTTTTTAAAGATTGAAAATTACTTGTTATTCCCCTTGATTGATGAGACCTTGTTAGACCAATTTCTTATTAATTTTTCTATTGAGTGACAAATAACTCAAATGCATCCTTCTAAAATGTAGTTTTATATTAAGGTGTATTTACTTCACCACCACACCATGTTGGCCCACCTACAATATGTGTAAAATTTGGAGCCTTGACCCTATCATCAAACTAGTTGGATTCAATGGTGGAATGATGGCATAACTTGTATTGCAAGGTTTGTGCACATATATGGTAAGAAACTTGCTATGTATCATAGGTGATCCTATGATGCTTATATTAAGAATCTTTGTGTGACCATTACATATTTCTAATTGAATTTATTTGACATAGATGTGAAAGTTTGGCTTGCTCATCTCTGATACCAAAACAAAATTACAAACAACTACATTGTGAAAGGAGCCCATATCAAAGCACGTCTCCATTCGCTTCATATTTTGATTAGATAAAGCGAGATAGGGCCTGAACCTTAACAATAAAAAACCAACAAGATCATAAAATTAAAATCAAGTCAAAATGATAGGAGGAAAAGAATTATCAAGAGGTGAATTCAAATGGCTTTTGAATCTAGCCACAACCAAAGGGACCAAAAAAAAAGGAGCAAAGAAACGAAAAATCACCAACCACCAAGATGGAAGTGCACTAGAAGAAGAAAGAAGCAATGTAGGCAACAAAAAAAATGTTTGGGGAGAGAAGGCACTCATAAACCTCAAACAAGAACATGGAAAACCATAGAGCCAACCACCAAAAAACATGAGAGTACACAAGTACTAGAAAAGATGGAGAGACAATACCACCAAAACCCTTTCACAAAGTAGGGGAATAGCCAAAGTGTCAAGATGACTGGAAAGAAACAACCAAAAAGAATAGCCAGAAAATCCCTAAAACCCCAAGCACGGAAATACATAGCACAATATAATAAGAAGTTGTGAATGCTTCACATAAAGCCAAGGAGAAGAAGGAACAAAGAAGTCAGAAATATCCTCGCTAGGAAGAACCAAATCCACTAGATATGAAAGGTAGAAGTATTGGGGAGAAGATAGAGAAACCAATACAATAACAATACCACAACTAAGAAGAACGAGCACCAAAAGTACCAACTTTAAGAGAGATGGAACCCCAACACTCCAAAACCCACACAACCAAAAAAAGCCACCGAATAGAGCCAAAATAGTCTAGCCTTCCAATATACCACCATATGAATGAGAGGACCTCCTGCAACAAACAATAACTTCCCACTAGCAATGAACCACCTCTAAAAGTTGAGCCTCCACCTCAAAATGGCTTCTACCTCAACAAGAAGTAGGAAAGATGAAAATAAAAAAAGGACCTCAACCCTCACTGAGACAAGAAGAGAAAACCTCACCTCAAAAGGGGTAGCAAAACTAGATAAATTCCCACACACCTTCAATGGCAAGAGAAGAAAAGTCAGAAAGACCAAGAAGCAACACCCACTACAAAGAATTAGTAAAAAAAACTCCAAAAAATAGTAGCAAAAATGAGAGGAAAGGAGCCACTCAACACACACATCTCAACTACCACTCTAGGACACAAAGAAATAACCTAGAACTCAAAAACCACAAACTGGAGAGAAGGCCACAAAACCCAAAGGGAACTAAATACTACTCTCAATAGACACAAGAATATGGCACCCAACAAAGCCCATCAACCCCAATAGAGAAGAACAATATTGCACTAAAGAATAGAGGATGAGTAACACAAACAACTACCCATCAGTAGCCTTCCTCTAGACACCCCATCTTCATCATTTTCTTCATCATTGTCCTCACCCTCTCACACACTATCAAAACCTAAAACCCTACCCCTATTATTGCCTCTGCTCTCACCGCTCATTGTTCAGAATCAATATCTCATTTTTTCATTGTCTTCATGTTGGTGACCAAGCTTCTACTAAATTTTTCATGTCATTAAGATCAAGTGACATGTCTTAATGGGATCAAAAGAATTAAGGAAAGTTAGGTTTTTCTCTCTGAACTTCCTAATATTCTCCAAGCTTTTATTTGATACTATAAGAAGGTGCTCAATACATAGGGAAATTTGTCTACTGGGTATCAAACCTTGAAAGAGAACATTATTGTGGTCCCTACTCAGCTTCCTTATGTGCACAAATTTTTTTGTGATCAAAAGCTCACCCTTCATGACCTCAAGGAGGTTGTTTTTACCATGGCTAATTACAAAGCTCCTAGGTGTGATGGTTTCCTGGATGACTTTTATAAATATTTGTAGGACTTTTTTTTATCTAAACCTTTATATGGTCTATCTTGTGGTCTTTCATTCTCAATCCTTGGGAGATATTATTGGCAAAGGCAATATTAAATTCATTCCTAAGGCAAGATATTATGAGGATATTTGTAGCTAGAGACCTATAACTTTGCTTAATGTCTCCTATAAGATCATGTGGAACACTCTTGCCCTCAAAATTTTTCATATCTTACCTTTATTGGTTCTCCCATAATATAATATTTTTGTTAAATCTCACTATATTTTGGATAATATTATAGCAATATGGGAAGGTATGCAATGGGCTAGGAAGTCCAAACAATCGGCTTTTTTTTCAAGGTTGAATTTGCTGAAGCATATGACCACATAGAGTGACATTTCATTTTAGTCATGCTTTAAGCTCTTGGCTTCGATTCAAATTTTATCCAATCAATTTAAACACTCTGTGGGGATGCCTCCGCTTGCATTATCATTAATGCTTGTTAGTCTCAAGATTTTGGCCTTTTCAAGTTTATTCACTAGGGAAGTCCCTTGGCTTTGGCCTTGTATGTTCTTGTAGCTATAGGGTTTGGGTACTTACTAGCTAATGCCATCTTTTCTAAAATTGTCAGAGGAATTTTGTTTCTCGATCCATCTACTTAGCTTGTCAATGTGAATTTTGAAAATGATTCATTCCTTGCTCTCATTGTGGAGAAATCTCATGTTAAATCCTCTCTCCAATGCTTGGAAACTTTTTGCCTTGCTTCTGGGTCCACTATCTAGTGGCATAAAACTCTCTATTATAAACATTCATTTCTTCCATCTCCTTTGTGGTTACTTCAATTTGGACAGAAGTGGATCCATCATGGGGAAATCTTCCATTTTGGGGGCGTTATATTCTCCTTTCAAGACCCCTCCAATGGGCCTTTGGAATTTTTTCTTGGTGAAGATTGAAAAATAATTGTATTGTTGGATCACCAAGCTTCTCTCTCTTGCTAGAAAGTTTCAAATTTGCTGCAAATTTCTTTTCGTTATGTATGTTTACTATTCCTCATGTTGGGCCCCTTCAGAAGCTTCATATATGAAGCTAGATTATTCTCAAAGACTTCCTCTAGGATTCTAGAGCTAGCCATCATTTCTTTTATAGAGTTGCATGGGAATTTTGTTGCCTTCCCAAGAAATCTGGAGGCCTTGGCCACTTATCTATCCAGAAACGAGGATTGGCTCTATGTGCCAAGTGGGTCAATAATTATTCTTCTCTTTAATGCATTTCTTCATTCTTACCTTCTAATAGGCCTTTCTAGAAGGATATTAGCTTTCAAACCCTTCTTTTGATGAAAGTACCAATTTAGATCCAGGGTACTTTTTTTGTTGAAAACATTTGGAGAGTCTGGGAGATTGTTAAGCCTTGGATTCATTATGTTGGTGATGGATTTTGCAACATAATTTCTTTGAACCAATATGATCTTTAATGGTCACCTCTTTTATATGTCTAGGATATTCCTCTTGCCAAAACTCAAGGGGTTAGTATTTTTCGTTTTCATAAACATGGCACTCAACCACCCAAGGATTTATTCTCAAGAGTCACCATGAATCTTCCCTCATGGGAGGATTTTTAGGTCCAATTTTGTTTGTCTCACCTAGATCAACAAAATTTTGACTTGTTGGTTTCTACTTTGCCTCCCTACTCAATTTATAGTGGAAGAACTAGAAATG
The DNA here is from genome assembly GCA_028749045.1 of Cupressus sempervirens. Lineage (NCBI taxonomy): Eukaryota > Viridiplantae > Streptophyta > Pinopsida > Cupressales > Cupressaceae > Cupressus > Cupressus sempervirens. Next base: position 426,686,331 of record CM053783.1, read on the forward strand.
GTATCCTTGTACTCCTCTTTCAAGTTATAAACTTGAGATTGTTTATTACAAGTTGGTTCCTCACTTTCCTATGGTCAATATTCTCAACCGACATTGGCATTCACAACCTTCTCGAAAGGAATGGTACCTTCAATTCCTTTTGTGTGGCCTTCCACCACAAAAAATAAAATTTCTCATTTTTCCTAGTGTGTTCTCTACCAAGTACTGCTCTTGGCTCAAGGCTTAGAGATTTGGGGGTTCTTGATTCAGATGCCCTTGATGTGGTAAGCTTAAGACCTTTTTGCATCTTTCCTAGTTTTGTTAGAGAGCTCAACATTTTTTTAGGCCTTTCAAACTAGAGGATTTTTTCCTAGCATATGGCTTTGTTGGGGGATTATCTGAAGGTCCCCCATAAATATTCCTATATCATTCTTTCAGGATGGATAGTCTTTTTATACTATAGAAAGATAGAAATGTTGTTATTTTTACTCATACATTTCTTGATATCAATATTTCAAATTACACTAAAGCTTGCATTTGCAATAATGTTGTAATGCAATTTCAAGTACAGCCCAACAAGGTGAATCTTGAGGTGGCCCACCTTTGGGAGCTATTACACCAATGAGGTAATGCCCCATGTACAATGTTGATAGAGTTGTCATTACCTCCTTATATTAACCATTATTTATCATGAAGACATCATTGCAACAACAACTCCTTTACCTATCACTCTCGGACCTCAAGGTCCTATGCTCCTCCCCATTCCTCTACTAGAGGTTGAAATGAGTGGCAACATTGGTCTGCCTCTCTTCCTTGACATGACTCTAGTTGGTCCCCTAGTGCTCCTATTATTCTTGTTAATTCTGCCTTTGGGTGACCCTCTTTCACCAATGACAAATGGTTTCCTTGCTTGGTGTTGGAAATTTCACCTCCTAAGAGTGAGGAGGAAGAAAAAGGAAAAGAGAACACTAAAGATGATGATTGGTTTGTTCCAGCCTATGTATGGGGTTCTAAGGATCCCAAGACCCACCTCCCTTGGTTTGGACTACTCTTGGCAAGCTTTTACTAAGCTTTTTATGAATAGATGTAGTATATGACTTTAAGTTTGTGTGGACTCTCACAAGGTGACCTCATATAGGTAGAAGTTGTCAATCCAACTTCATGAAGCCAGATCACTTGCATGCAAAGATAACCTGTCACCAAGAAGAATGGAATAACAAAGTAAGGGTTTGGGTTTTGAAAATATGAAAAATTATTTTATCAGATCAAATAAATGATTATACAATGATCAATCCTAATATGGGAGAGTTGGTAACCTAAAATAAGAAACCCTAAAAAGTAATCATTTAATAATTAATATAATTATCAAATGTCACTAATGCATGAAGTGTTATCTTAAGAGTGAAGTAAAGGTAACTTAACGATCAAATTAAGATGAGTATATAATTAAGTTATTATTTTATTCTAACACCTCTACTTAAGATGAGCAACAATGCAACTACAAACAATGCAAGAAAAAAAAAAGGGAAATATAATGCTGAAAAAAAAAAACTTGGGTCTTGGTAACAAGTCTTGATGAGGTACCCAATCACAATCAAATCTTTCTAAAGTTGAGAAATAGAGTAAACCACATGGGAAAAACTTTACTCCAAGAAGAGATGTAAAGAATGTTAAAACGCAAGTAAAGGAATACAAAAGCCTCCAAGCTAGAGAATGTCCTAGAAGATATGGGGGAAAGGATGATCACTAAGAACACTACTGAAGCATAAAGAAGTTGTGAAGCTTTGTCAAAAACTAACAGTTGATCTGAAGAGCATCCACTGAAATAGAACTTGATCAGGTAGAGAAGACTATAATCCATGTGAGTTCCCTCATCTGACACTACTTGAATCAGGAGGCAAATAGCTCAAAGATAAAGATGACATAAAATACCAAAGCTCAAAGAGCTAATCAATCAAACATGGAAGGTTATCTCCAAAATAGGAACAAAAAGAAAAGTGTCAATATGGTAAATGATCCATCTCACTAAAATGCATAGGTACCTAGTCACTACATCCACCTAGAAAATAGGAACAAGTACTATATACAAAGCTCACTCCATTAAACCAAGGAAACATAAGAACCAATAGGAGAAACCCCCCTAATGCAGACAACGGTGAGGTGATAGGATACTAAAAAAATGGGCCAATAATAATTGCATGTCGAGGAACAAGGATTAAGATACAAAGAAAAAAACACAATTGTGTTATGAGGTGATTGATCTCAGACATGTCATGAGGCTAATGTCATGGAAGGAATACTCACTACCAAAGTTAGATGGTAAACAAGGCAAATATCAATCCCCAATGACAGTTATTTGGAGCAATTCATGTGTAATAAGACACAAGGTATGGTAGACCTCAAATATATAGTAATCTTTATGAGTGCCCTCAAATGAAACTTCTCAAATCAAAAGACAAAACAAGGAAAAATAATTGAAGCAAAAATCTAGATGAAATATGGCACTTTATCTTAGAGCATTTTGCAAAAATTCTTACAAAAGATGTCAACAAATATCATAAGATACATAAGTCTAATACAATGAAAGGTACAACCCAAGACGAGTCATCTCATACAACAAAAAGGGTCCCCAAACCTAAAACAACCATGATAGAATGCAAAAATAAATAAAAAATGAATAAAATGTACATGGAACAGAATCTAGAAATCAATTAGCATCAATGGAAAGAGCACAAAACAAGCTTTCCAACGATATAAACTTTTCCCAAAATGGAGATCAAATGCTCAAGATATGTCTTTCGAAGTGCAAAATATAACCCCTAAGTTTGATAGAAAAATGCCATCAAAAAAAATTAAAATTAGTAAACCAAACCTACAACAATACAAGGGGCTCTAAACCAACTTTCTAAAGATATCTTGTTTGTGAAAATTAGAGCTTGTGTGATCAAGCTATGACCAAAAAAACCGAAGACTACTCCAAAAGGGCCTAAAGGGCATTGATGAGGCATGTAATGATGATGTCAATATTTTTTTGGCCTAAATTTGATGGCTATATGACCATCATAGGTAAAAAAGGGTTGAGTTGTTGTAACATGTGACTGGACAATTGACTGTGTGAGTTGCTTACTTGCCATCTGGTGATGTTTCTTCACATGTCTGTTCATACTAGTGTGTTTGTCCAAAGCGCATTGACTCAAGCACATCCTTCCAAAAAAAAGTATCTTTAAATAGCAATTATAAAGCACAATATACCTTGGGAAGTACATGTACTTATAAAGTGCATGCACTTTTCCAAAACCATACCCTCTTTTTTAATTTAAAAATGCTCTTTTTCGGAAAAAAAACTTGTATTTTTCGATAAAGTATTTTTTATTATAATTATATATTTTTTTTGGAAAAAATAAATTCTCCATCTTGGGAAGCATGTCCAGGTTGTACGACTTAGAGGCAAATGTGTTTTGCCTTACTAGTCAATTGTGTCAAAACTTGATGTATTGAATATAGAAAGATGATTTTTTGGGCACTACAAATCCAACATTGAGGTTCGTTTGGCCTCTGTTAGTAAAAAGATTTGTCTTTTACAAAAACAACCTTTAAAATGATTCTTATAATGCCCAATTGAGAAGACAAGACTATGCAACTAATAGTTGGATCATTTTATAATTGAAGTACATAAACACCCTCTAAATTTTGATATGAAGGTACAACTCCCTTCTTTAGATAAGTGTGGATTTCGAGAATCCTTTTAACCTAAAAGCACTAAAGGCTTACAAACATCTACCTATAAACAAGAATAGATGCAAAAAATCTTAACTACAAAGCAACTGGATACAAGGAACTGATACACAACCCATTCCCTCACATTCACAAACTAAGACTAAAATAAAAAACACAAAGAGTTTATATCCCTTTCCAATGAATGATTGAACCTGAGAACAAAGCTCTAGTATCAACCATATATTTGCACCGACAATGATATTAAAGATGATAATAAATGAGACACAACTCAATATAATCCAATGTAAATAATCCAGAAGTTCACAAACTCAAAAATATTTCTCTGTTTATTCAATATAAAAAGATGAGCTCATAGGCACCAAATTAGCATTACAAATAGCATTGAAAAAGATATATAAACCCTGATCATTAAAGAAAAAATAGATGAAAATATATCCTCCCCTCCAGCACAAAGTCTATCTGAGAAAAAAAGAGTCCCGTTTTCACCATCTTTTTACAATAATATAGCTCCATTATATGGTTTTTTAGTTTTATAATTGAATCTTGGAATGAAACCTTTAATAGGATTTCCTATGTTTGGGATACCCATTTATGAAATTATAAAATAGTTTATAAAATCATGAGTACATTTATATTATACTATATCCCTCTTTATTTAACAAGTGGCATTTGAAAATGTTCAAACAAATTGAAGATATACTTTATGTTGGGTAGATCAAAATAGGTCTTGGTATAGGGGGCATAACTATTTACGCCACCATTAGATCTCCTTCATTTTTGGATATGTTGTTGCAGTTCGAATTCTCCACATTATGTCTGGAGAGATTTTACAAATAATGTATGAGTCAAAAGTTATTCACTATTGTTTGAAGGTCTATCAAATTGTCATAAATTGGAATTGTTAAGATTAATGTTACCATCATCAACCTTATATTTTCCATATTTGCTTGTATTATTTTGATGGATTTATGATTTATTCCAAACATATTCTCATTCTTCAGCTCCCAAAATCATTTGTTATAACTCCTATTTATTATAACCATGTCATATTCTTTAACCAGTGAACTTGACTGAACTTGTTGAACTACATCGAACCTATTGAGTTGGTTGGAGCTTGCTAATCTAGTTTGAACCATTGTGAACCCTTCAAACCTTGTTCATCTTGTATGGACCATTTTGAGCCAAGTGGAACCAATTTAAATTGTATTTCACTTGAGTGATCTTGGATGCATCTACACAAAGGAATCAAAACCATAATGTACCAGATGGAACCACTGAACTTGTGCTTTGAACCTGAACTCTGAAATGTTGAACCTCTATACTAAACCTATACACCTTTTGTACCATTTGAACCATTTTGAATTGGTTCAAAGTGATTTTATTATGTTCTTAAACTTACCAATATTCAACCCAAAAAGTAGAGAAAATATATCAGAGATATAATTATTGATTTTGAGATTTTAAAATGGGGATCTATATGGGTACTAACAACCTCAAAGTGCACAAAAAAGTGACCCCCTATTTCATAAAAAATCAATCAGACCTATAATCTATCTAAACAAACCCCCATTACTCCAAAAATATTCAAAATAACCATAACAAATTGCAACAGGTCAACACTTTGATACCAGGCAGAAGTTATCAATCCAACTTCATGAAGCCAAGATCACATGTATGAAAAGACAATATGTCATTGTGAAGAATGGAATAACAAAGCAAGGGTTTGGGCTCTAAAATATAAAATATTATAAAATCATATCAAACAAAGAATAAATTATATAATGATCAATCCTAATATAGGAAAGTCAGTAACCTAAAATAAGAAACCCTAAAAGTAATCATGTAATCATTAATATAGTTATTAAATATCAATAATGCATGAATATATATCTTAAGAGAGAAGTAAAGGTAAGTTAACGATCAAGTCAAGATGGCTTAATAATTAAGTTATTACTTTATTCTAATAGTATCCCCTGACCTGTTTTTGTGAATATCTACTTTTATATTAATCCTTGATAGAAAGAGACTATTCATCAAAAACCAAGTTTAATATTAATTTATTTTGACATATATTATTAAATATTTAAATTAGGAGGAGAGCAATTGGAAACACATGGCAAATTCTACTCACATGCATTGCACGATAACTTGAGATACATCTACTCATTTTGGATCTTTTAGAACTGTCATTTATAATATATTTTAAAGTGATATATCTATATCTCAATTCATTATATTTTAAGGTTTTTACATCCAATTTTATAATTTAATATCATATTAAATAATATTTTAATACTATTATTCTATATTATCTTTTTACACATCTCATATTACTATTGTAATTTCTTTTAACTTCATATTTTTCAAAAAAAAGTTCATTTTTAAAATTTTATAATTATTATATCAAACGTTACTATAAATGGTTTTAATACTTTTGAAAAATTCTTTAAATTTTGGCAATTTTTTTATAATTGTATGATTATTTTAACTATGGCTAGTATTTTTTATGTTCAAATTAGCATATTATTTTTCTAAGTGTATGAAAATTTGATAATGTATGTGTGATTTTCAGCGTTATTTTAATCTTGTTGTATTTATTAAGTCTTTCAATTTAAACAATAGAAAGTATGAATTTTCATTGAGCAAAGTTTTTACATTTAAGTTCCAAGTTTAAATCTACACAAATAAAGTGACCTACACAATATCTAGAAATTAAGACCAATTTACAAAAAAGAAAAATAAAATCTAATAAAATAAAATCATATGCTAAACTTTATGTAAAAAAACACTCTAAATGGGAATAAAGTTTTTATTTATTACCTCTGTAAATCTTCTGATCAATTTATATTTGTAAAAGTAATCAAGTTCCTAATGATCAGCATTAATGTGCATTCAAATTGTTTATTTAAAATTCATCACAAGATAAGATCATTATGGTTGTTTAATTAATGAATTTAAAATTCAATGGTAGATGTGAAAGGTTTATCTCCACCATGAAATATCATGGAGCGTGGGCTAATTATTCAACATAATCTTAATGAGAGAGAAATGTGTTTCCTCATTCACACCACATTGTAACCAATGTACATTCAACGTTTAAAAAAAATATCACTTGCATTATCCTTTAATAAAATTCCACACCCTACATCAATTTAAATCATTGAATTCCTCCAAAAATCACCTCAACTAATTTAATGGAACCCTCTCATTTAAAAATAAAGTCACACAAAATGCCAAACCAATACATTGTTGTAACTATCAAAAAAAAGACTTATACTTAACTTCCTTCTAAGAACCAAAAATTGGAAGACCTAGATTCATCCTAGATTCCTTAGAGTTCACAAACATTGTCCAATGCATAATTCATTCAGTAGTAATTTGGATTTATAGTTGCTAATAACATTTCCATTTGCAACAAATCCATTTTGTGTATATCCAACTTTTAGATATCATGTCAAATATATTGCATGTCTTGTCTATGTTTCCACATTTTTGCATACATTTAGTGACACTGTGTTAGTAGGAACATATATAAGCAAATTAGGTCCACCCTTAAATGTCACACAATAAAGAAGAAATTAAGCTTGAAAAAATAAGTCAACTTTGATTATTTAACACTTTTAGACTAGGAATCAAGCCTTAGTATTTGATGTTCAAGTCATCCGACAAATGAACGATGAGGAAGCCTTGGATAACCAAAGAAAGAAAGCCAAGGAATGCAAGAAATTGTGTTTTGTTCACTATGATTTAATAACATGATTTTTTATTTCAATAATATAAAGAAGGTTTGGACAAATTTAAAACAACAAAGAAATGGAAAGAAAATATCTTGAAGGAATGAAAAAAGGTAAAGAAAATATTTGACGATGCCTTCTCAACAAGATGTTTTTCATCCAACTTGCATGGCCTTTGCATTGACAAAGGAGGGTCATATGGCGACAATTTTGTTGTAGTCAAAACCATACAAGAGATCCCCACTCTTTCCACTATGTCCATGTCATTAGATAGACATGACCTATGAAGTCTTCTATTTCAATACTTTTCTAAAAAATACAATCTCTGCGAGCTCAAGTACCATATTGAAACTGCATGCAAGCGATACATTTCTAAGTGTTGGACTTACCATCCAAATTTATCAATCCAAAAAAAAAACTTTTGAATTCTTTCCCATGTGATACATCACCTATTCTAATGGAAGTCTCAAGCATAATAGCCTATTCACTAATGAATTAAGTAGTCAATATTTTTAAGTTTAGTTTTAGTTTTATAGATAAATGAATATATTTTTGGATTGTGAATGTTTCTCTTTATATGAAATGTGTAAATGAATTAATGAATGATTTTAATAACATCCACAAGACCAAAAAAATGCAAGGGAGAAAATGAATGCAACACTAAGAAATTTCCATATTACTTTCCATTTCCAATCTTTTGATACGGATCTTAACCAAGAAATCTATAATTTGCTTGATCTTGTCAACTTCAAATAAGCTATGCATGTTGTCCACCTTTGAAATGACATCATAATAAGTTCAAATTTTATCATAACTTGCGCATTCCAAGAGAAAATTTCATTCTATTTGAATAGCTCCCATCCTACAAAACAAGCAAATCCTCTCCTCTAAATCCTCTTTAGGTCTCTTTTATCTACCCATCTCACACTTGAGATGATGAGATCTTGTCCTCAATTGTGCCATACAATATTGAATAATAACTTAAGTATATATATTATTGTTATTGAAATGAAGAAATATATAGTATATAATTTAACCACATTCCTAATAAGAGAAATAACTAGCCATGTGTAATCTTAAGCTTTCCAATCTATTTTATACTTTTCTAATATCAAATAAATATTGGTTGGATCCATTCCTAGCATACCATTATTGATCTAAAGTATGTTGAGCTTAATCTTTATAACTATAATGGTACTGGGACCAAATTGATAAATTTGTGCGTTAATCTCTATACAATCATATCAACATAGTATCACACTTTACATTCATTTGTCCAATAATTCTAAAAATGTTCATTGCAAGTATTATCGATTTTTTTTTAATTACAAATTTTGATTAATGTTCGTTTTCCATATTATTTATTAATATTTATGTAATCCTACTAGATCAAATAGCTCCATGAGGTCCAAAAATGTATAACTTCTTATCATAGTATGCTTATGAAGGTGTATCCTCCTAATGCATGCTTGAAACTTGCACCCCATTACATAGGACAGTAGGAACTAACATAAATGTAATGTGTACAAATATCCAAGGATGCCTTTTCCCACCTTAAGTGAGAAAAACTTGAGCCAATGACTCTTATATTTTTAGCTCATTGCACACATGACCACAACATAACTCCCTTGGCACTTTCAATTATATGCCTAAAATGTGACACATTTCTCTAAGATATTCTTTCCAAGGGATCCAATGGATTGGGAACCTTAAATGACAACTTAGATCTTCCTATCTATGATGTACAATAATCAAAATAGTAAGAATAACACTCTCAAATTAACCTCATAGGAGACCCTTGTAAGGTGCACCATAGAACATAAGATTCAAATATAAGAGCAAGAGTACTAGTATCCAAGAACTTCAAGTGAATATGCAAATACAAATGTAAGCTAGAATGAGTGGTAATCTAAGATGTAAATGCAATAGCAAGAAATAAATCTAAGATGAGGAAGATTACTTTCCTCCTATTTAGACTAGGTGATGTAAGCTAGTTAAAAAGACAACTAAGCTACCATGCAAGATTTAAGCCATAATGAAAGTAAGATAATATGCAAGTATGAACCAAATGAGAATGCAAACAAGAGTGCTCAAGTGACCCAATAAATCTATAAAGAAACCTGCATCATAATAATAACATCAACTCCAAAAGATGAAAAGAGTGAAGAGGGATCCTCATTTTAAATAGAGAATGTCAATGAGACATTAAAGGCAAAAATCCACGGTGGAGAATAATCCTCATATTGACTTTGGTAAACAATATTGTCAAGAGGAAAAATCAATGGGGGTGGTTAAGAGGCAAAATATGTGTGGAGGAGAATAAGAAACAAAATAGATTATAATGCCTTGGAAAGTGTGCATTTAACATGTAGAAAAATAATCTTTTCTTTTTGTTTTTAAGTGAGGAAATTCCTTTTTCATGTGTACACCTAGAATAAAGGGGAATTATTTAATTAAAAGGGAGCATATTCTTCTAATTAAATAAAGACTTATGATAAGGTCGTCAAGCCATAGGTTATAATCAAATAAATAATAAAATGAAGATTTAATCAAAGATAAGTGATTGAATAAATATGCAAAATTGATTAAGTGTAAGATGTAGTCTAATATAAAGATTAAAATGCCAAAAAGGGGGCTTATAGTTTCCTAGAACATTTTTGGGTGATTATATTTTTCCATCTTTAACTAATGTGTGAGCAATTAGAGAACAAGTTATGTCAAAGAAAGATGATATCAAGATACATAATAAGAGATCTGACTTCGAACCCAATCGAATGAAGCACAAAGAGATAGATAGAACAAATTAGAACCCATAATGATAAGATGAGAGTTGATGTCTCCAAGATAGATAAATAGATCAAGATGAATGAGAACCCATAATGATAAGATCAAAATTGACACATCCAAGATAGAAATATCAAGAGTCTACCCCAAGCAAAGCAAAGAGATTAGCAAAATCAATTTGCACATAAATAGATTAAGGTATTCTTGCCCCCTTGGGATCAAAATCAAAATGAGGTAGAGGGAATGAAAAAATGAGATATATTTGATCAAATTGAGATAAGGTAAAGTCCATGATGATAGATAAGATATTTAGAGAGCATATAACTAAGTTTGACCACCAAGTGATGAGAATGTGCCCCTAGTTGACCAAAATAATGAAACATTAGAATTAGGTGAAATGAAATGAAATGGAGTCAATGATAAGAGAAAAGAGGGTTGAAGATGATTAAAAATATGAAAAGATGAAGATTGCCTCAATAGATTCAAAAGATTAGCCTAAAAAAAGGTCAGTCAATTGTGTAGAGAAGAAAAAAAATTAAAACATGATCTTGAGAATCAAGATGAAGTCAGATTTCAATTTTGATCTTGAAAATGGATCTAAGATCTTGCAATTAGGTAAGGGTAAAACTTTTACGAAAATTTCAGACTTTGAAAAATTAGGTCAAAATGTTATATAATGGTCCAAAAGGTCAAATAGACATGATGATAATATTAACCCCTTTTGATTGCAAGATAAATTAAAAAAGAGAAATGATGATGAAAGACTAATAAAGGCGAAGACATGGTCAAGATATAGAAGGAAAGATGATAAATTGCAATTGACAACTCATCCAAAAGTGACAAAGGAGATTCTCTCCCAACTCAAAATGCAAACTAGAAATGAAACTCTGAAATGCAAGCTAACATGCAAATAAAAAGCACAATTGCAAGGGTCAATTAAGGAGGTCTTTGTTTTTATCATCAAGCTTTATTAGGGAAATTGTAAGATCATACAACCATCACTAGTGCAAAACTATGAAGATATGAATATGACCTATATTAGCTAGATTGTGGGAACCCAATCTATGCTTCAAAGGTATAGAGGTTAAGATGAAAATGCAATTAGATTCCCTAGGTTTAATATAGAAAGATTATACTCACATAAAGACATAAAATGTCAAGATGACCATAAGCACAATCTTGTTGAGAAAACACAATATACCAGATAATTATATATCCCCAATTCTCCTAAATATCCAAGGGGTAAAAGTAAGAGACAACTAAGATCACTGAATCTACACCCACAAAAAGAAGTCAAAGGAAAACATGCCCCATACCCCTAGTTCTCTATTCAAGTAAAATCTCAAAGAGACTAAGGAGGAAACACTTAGTGAAAATCATCATCAATCAACACACAAAAAAAACAAGTCAAGCATATCTTAGTCATTTCAATTTAAGCATTGTGTAAAAGAGAAAAAGAAGATAATACTTGTCTTGTTAGGACCCATGCATGTAGGTGAGAAATACAACACAATCATAGACTATAACAAAGCATTAAATCAAGGTAGAATATCTAACGAGTCTTAGGAAACACTTAGGATGAAGGAAAGTGTTGAGAAACATTATTTTGAGTTAGTCACCAAGAAACACCATCACACATTAGAGACCAAAGACACAATACAATTTGTGCCCTAGACAAATAGTAATTAAAGACCAAGGAGACTAAGGTAAGAGATGGAAGAGAAAAGGTGTTTGAGCACAAAGCAATAAGATGCTAGATATAAGTGCATAGGTCTCAAGTAGCATTGTGTCTAGATTTTCACCACTTGGCAAAGATTTTTTATTTAGAACTTTTTTTTGTATTTTTTTTTTATAATTGATATTTTTTGGTGATACAAAAAAGTGCCTATTGGTAGGTTTTCACTAAGATGGTCATTTTTTCAAGACATTTTATACTTTTTAGGAATTTTTCCATGACCATTTATCAATTTTTTTGGATTTTTTCAAGACTTAGAGTATGTACGAATCTCTGAAAAACAAGAGCATTATGCATAAAAGTTCTTTAGGTGGAGGATGTGGATAGGTTTGGGGAGCTATTCTCCCTTAGACGTAGAAAAATAATATGAACTGGATTGAAAGGCAATAACAATTATGTAAGGATCTACCGAATTAGGTTCAGATTTTCCTTGCTTTGCTTGATTTTGTTGATTTTTAGGATTCTCTCTTAAGACAAGTTCTCCAACCTCAAAGTCTCTAGAATAAACCTTTTTATTATAGCTTTGTGACATCCTTTTCTAATAAGACCCTCATATGATCAAATGCAACTTTCCTATGCTCATCTAGAAGTTCTAACTCTTGTATATGAACAAGAATGTAGTCTTAATCAATAATGAGGCATTTCAAGTAAACACTAAGAAAAGGTTTCTCAAGCTCAAGAGGTAAAAAAACTTCAAATCCATGTACAGGTGCAAACGGTGCAGCTCTAGTAGGTGTACAAATACTAGTTCTATAAGCCCATAGTGCAATGTTGATTTGCAAGTGCAAGTCCCTACTTGATTTATAAACTATCTTGTGTAAGATTTTTAGAAGTGTCTTGTTGGAAACTTCATCCTAGCCATTACCTTGAGGGTAGTAGATTGAAGAGCATTGTTATTCAATTTTAAAATTCTTACACAATTATTTGAGATTCTTATTCTTGAATCATTCTCCATTATCAATAACTATGGAGGAAGGTATGTCATAGTGATAGATGATGTGATTTAGTATGAAGAGAGACAATATTTTTCTAGTACTAGCAAAGAGGAACAACCTCAACCCACTTTGTAAAATACTTTGTGATAGTAATGATGACCATCTTCCCATTAGATGAATTAGGATGTGTTTGGCCTACCAAGTCAAAATATCACTACTGAAAAGGCCAATGTGTAATAGATGGAATAAGTTCTCATGCTGGGGCATGGATCAGGTTCTTGTGCATTTGACACTTCTTACAAGACTTAATGGCTATGCACATCACAAGTCTGCATGGTAGGCCAGTAATACTCATCCCTCAGTGACCTTCAAGCTAGTGCAAGATTATTAGAGTGAGACACACATGTGCCATCGTGGACTTAAACCAACACATGTTCAAACTCACCCTTCTCTAGACACCTAAGAGGTGTTTCATCTAAACCCTTCCTAAATAACTCACTAGAGATGCATGTATAATGAGATGCATTGAGAATGAGTTATCTTTTCTCATTATGGTTTAGGGCATCAAGAATGATTTTGTCATATAAGTGGGAGTAGATATTAGCATAGCGAGAGGAATCATGACCAACTATAGTGAAAATGACATGGTTATAAGGGAATTATAAGCAAGGTGATGTAGTTTTTCCACCAAGACTTTGAATCTAGGCTCATGTTCTTACATCTAGAGAATGGAAGCCAAAGTAGCCATAACATCAACCACCTTGTTTTCTCTTATAGGAATCTACTGGAAAGTGACAAAATTGAAGTAGTTCTTAAGATCATCAATCATTTCCTTATAGGGAACCAATTTCTCATCTTTGGTTTGATAGTCATTATTAGTTTGATTGATGATGAGATGGGCTACTTCAAAGATATGGAGCTTGGTGATCCTCCATTCTATAGCTAGTTTGATTCCATTTGTTAAGCCTCATATCTAGGAATATTATTTGTGCAAGGAAATAATAACTTGTATGACTTTGGAATAGTGTAGACATGAGGTGTGAAACAAAATAACAACATCAACTGTAGTGCCTCTCATGTTTGCATTCTGTACCTTGTCTATTTTGATTCGAGAGGTACTTGATACTCTTATTATATGTACTTTGATATGAACTGAGGGTTGAATGTTATACTTTGATTTAGTACCATAAATAATTTACTGCTATGTTGTTCAGTTAATCATATTTGCATGCTGATGTCATTTTGAGATGATAGTCATCTATGAGGATATCTGATTATCTCATATTTGGACATATTTTTCTGATTATTTTATGTGATGGATTTTATGCTATGGTGATTTACTTCATTCTTGTCTGTTTGTGCTTTATGTGAATGTGAGTGATGTAAATGGATTAATTATGTATAATTGAATAAATGGTTAAATTAGTTATTTAATGCATTTTGCTTCAGCTATCATATTATATGCAATTGCACTTGATCATGTGTTTTAGTGTGTAGGAATTATATCCCTAGCAGTGGCACATGGAGTTAGTGATTCATCTATTCATATTTTACCAATGTCATCCCTATATGGCCGACGTATCCTTATTTAATTATTTAACTTAAACCTTTTGGTGACTATTAAATCTAAACTCATCTGCATTATGTGATTATACCAATGAGTGTGTCTGTGCATTTAGAGGTTCACACTGTCGTGAAAGTTGTTAAGTAATTTTTTGTGATTTTAGGTTTTTGGGCTTTAAATCTTATTGAATTTAATTAGGTGAATTCCCATTATGAGGAATAACTTATTTTTGTTTGGGTTGATTCAAAGTCTAGCTAGTTTAATTGGCTATTTTCCTTAATCGACTATTCACTCGAAAAGTTAATAAGTATTGAAAAAAGGGTTTTATTATGGACTTCTCACTTTTTGAAAATAGAATATTGGAGAGCTTTTCTAAAATCGTCTTCCTAAAGGATTAGATTTTTGTTCGTTCTGGGATCTGTGAGCATGGGATTTTTGCAAGATCAATCTCATTGGATCTAGCTCGGGTAGACCTTGCTTTGCCGTCACTTTTGATAGTTTTGGTAGATTATTTATTTTATCAACCTAATTTTAGTTTCTACCCCTTTTTCTGTTAGGTAGGGCCTTCCAGTTTTCTTGTTTCTGCTTTGTTTCAGCTTCTGTTTCTGGTAGCAATTTGTTAGGAGGCTAAAAACTAGTGTACCCCTTTGTTTATGTTTGTTGGTTCTGCTTGGTTGGTCAGGTATGAATATTTTCCCTATTTTTGGGATGGGGGTTTGGGGTTTCATGCCGTTATGTTGGCCATTTTTGCATATGATGTCTGAACCCAAATATTATTAGATTTTTAGGGTTTTTGTACCCAAAGGTCAAAAGGGTTTTAATTTTGAAGTTTTTGGATTTTTACCTTGTTTTATGTGCCACCCTATTTTCTCAGGTTCTCTTGGCACAATGTTGGTTGTGGACTTGGATCATCCATTTGGATGTCCATAAAACCATTGTTACATTTTTATGTTGCATTGGGATGCCTATTGTATCCGTCCTCCCAAGTTTTTTTTTGGTTGAGTGACTTTCTACTTTGGGTTCTCATCCAGTCCTTGTGTTATGATCTTCATAATGGTGGTGTGACACACACAAGTACGTGCACATACATTTTTTGAGTGACTTGCAAGGCCTGATCTTTCGTGGTACTTCTGAAAGTTATGATAATTAGGGTTGGGTTGGGAATTTGCATGCCTGCAGGCACTCATCATTGGATGAGCATGGGTAGGGTAGGGTAGCATATGGAGGGGCCTTCTATCTCACATCCTGGTGATCATTGTGCCTAGAGGGTTGGTGAAGGAAGTTTTAAATAAGTGATAACTAAATAAAATACTGGGTGGTAATTAAACTTAAGATAATAATATGTGCTAGAGCCTTTCTGTTGAGGGAGTTGAATCTGCACGTTCCAAGCTTGGGCTTGTCGATGCCATGCAACTCTTCATGATGTCAACCCCTACTTAGTAGCCCATTGAGTGTCTGACTAGGACCTCTAGTTTATGTATTATCTATGTCTTGGTTTCAATCATCATATTGCCTGGTGTGAGTGTTAGCCATGGATGTTTTCTTTGTGTGTGTGTGTTTGTGGTTGGATCTTTATCTCCATTAGCATGGTGGGAGTGGGCCTACAGGTTCCATGTGTTTGGAAGGCATATCTACCTATACCACTACTAGGGATTGGTGTATAGAGATGGTCCTTTGTCCTAGTGTGACCATTGTTGGATGTTGTCATTTGGTGCTTCAGGTTTTGGAGTACACTTCTTGTGATTTATGCTTTCATTGGGATGCTTGTATGTCATGTTTAGATGATGTTATTTATTGACGCATTTCTGTATTTTGATGATTAGCATATGATAGATGATGTTATCTGTATTCGTAGGATTGTCTTATGCTCTACTTCTAGCATGTTAGATTTCCTTATGCTTATGTTGCAACATGTTTTAATAGTGACATCCTTTTATGATAGTACCGACGATTTGGTTGGTAGCTTGGGATGTTACATGTGGGGGATGGCTAGGGCCCATGATGGTCTTATGATGCTATTATAGTTGGGAGGAATTGCATACTTAGTTTGGTTGTACTATTCATTGCGATGTTATTTCTATTTATTGTGATGTTGTTTTAGTAGACTGTGATGTTTCCTTTTGTACTTTCCCTTCATTGCTTGTTAGATGGGTAGATGTTATTTCCATCTTTCAGTATTTGTTTGAGTGCCTTTTCCTCGATATGTGGATCCAGTACTTCCTGGTGTAGAGGAATTCATTTCATAGTTTTCTTCCTTTATTATTTTTTGGCTTTATGTTCTAGATTCTCATGTGAAATTGCAGTTTCTCATGTGAGAATGCAAGTTCTCACGAGGTGTGTTGGGTTTGTTTATGCAACTTCTGGCACTTTCTCACATGAAACCCAACACTAGTTTTAGGTGTCTTGGTTGTTGGGCCAAGTGCATTCTCGCAACATTCAGTGCACTTTCTCATGCAAATGGTAGTTTCTCGCGTGGCGTGATGCACTTCCTCGTGCGAGAATCTGTCTGTATTTTGGCCTTGCATGAAAAACAGGGGGTATCTAGGCTACTCAGAGAAAAGTTTAGAAGTTGGTTTTGGACACCCTTTTAGGTTTTACACCTTCCTAGTTCAAAATAGATATCCTATGAGGTTTAAAATATATTGTTTAGGTATAAGTTGATTCCTTATACTTAAGATATATTTTAATATATGTGACAAGTCTTTTGAGATAGGTTCCATACCTCTACGTGCTAAGATAAAGATTCTAGGAAATTTTAGGTCTCTAGGATTTCAGACTTAGCCAATTTTTAGGAGTCAACTCTTATCTTTTAGATTGGTATTCTATAGTTGAGTTGTGCTTACTTCACTAGCCAATTTTCAGGAGTCAAATCTTATCTTTTAGCTTGGTATTCTATAGTTGAGTTGTGCTTACTTCACATCCTCGATGTGTGTGAGACCATGGTTGGTCTCTGTTGTTTTCTTGTTTATGTTTTGGTCAGTGGTGAGACTGGAAGATGTTTGGTGCTTGGTTGTTTGGTTAGTCTTCCATTACAATCTTTATGATCTGTGTATGATGGTTTTCTTGTGCTTTCATACTTATTTTTAAAAAATATCTTGGGTTGTTTTCTTCCTTGTTCCAAGGATCTCTGGGCAGGGTATTACACCAACACTATTTTGAGTGTCAGATCCATCAAAGAACATTTTTTATGTTTGCTAAGTCACATACATGATGGATGAATATGCAAAGTCAATCTGGATAAGAGTATTATCTTGAAGTAGAAAATTAGTCAACTAATCTATTATAGCTTGTCCCTTAATAGTCTTATGATTGATATAATTTATGTCAAATTCATATAGAATCATCATCCATTTAGCTAACCAACTTGTAAGGGTAGCCTTTCCTAGAAGATACTTCAATGGGCCAATCTTATCCACAAGATGCATAGTAGGCACAAGTATGTAGTGTCAAAGTTTTTTAGATGCAAACATGACAACAAGAAAAGCTTTTTGAATGTTACTATAATTGACATCATAGGCTACAAAAATCCTATTTATATATTATATAACTCTTTCCTTCCCATTCTCATCTTGTTGTGCTAGTAATGCCCCCAAGAATGCATTCATAGATGAGATATATAGAATAAGTCATTTTTCTAGAATTGGAGGCATTTGGATTGGAGGTTTAGCTAAATATCCTTTGATCTGATTTAAGATTTTGTTACATTCTTCATTCCATGTACATATAACACCCTTATGTAGATTCTTTAAAAAAGGTTGTGATCCGTCAACAAGTTGTGATATGAACCTCTTGATTGACTCAAGATGTCCATGAACACTCCTCAATTGACTTATGTTCTTTGGAGGTGGCATTTCCATTATTTCTTGGACCTTTTTGGGGTCAACCTCAATTCCTTTAGCTGAGATAATATATCTTAGTAATTTTCCAAAGGTGACATCAAAACCACATTTCTTAGGATTTAATATAAGTTTAAATTGTTCCATCCAATCTAAGATCAAGCTCAAATCTTCAAGATGTGTATTCCTTTTCTTAGATTTGGCCAAGGTATCATGCACATAATCTTCAATATTTTGATGCATCATATCATGAAAGATAGTAGTCGTAGCTCTTTGATAGGTGGATCTAACTCTTTTCAACTCAAATAGAATGACATTCCAACAAATTGTTCCCCATGCACATGTAAAGGAAGTCTTTTTTTGGTCTTTAGGACTATTTTTATCTAGTTATACCCCAAGAAACCATCTATGTGAGAGTACATTGCATAACCCAGAGTCATATCTACTATCATGTCTATATTTGGAAGTGGAAACCCATCCTTTGGACAAGCTTTATTGAGGTCTTAGAAATTTGTGCATACTCGAATAGACTTGTCATGTTTAGATAGTAGGATAATGTTTGAGATCCATTCAACATAATATATGGTTCGTATGAATCCAACACTCAAGACCTTTTCTAATTCAACTTTGACCAAGAGAGCTACTTGCAGATGCATCTTTCTTTAAGAAAATTTTAACAAGTAACACAAGGAGCTATGGATAAATGATGCATTATGAGATTAGTATCAAGCCCTAACATTTCTACATGTGTCCAAAAAAATTTGATTTTCTTTTCTCTGAAGAATTCAATGAACTATCATTTTTCCTATGTGTTGAGTGGTTGTTTTGCACAGTGCTAAGAATAGAAATTCTCTCTTGAATATTTGAACAATGACCAACTCCAAGGTTCTGGATGACTGCTTTTCAACCTACTAGGTAACTTAATTGAAGATAAATGTGAGTATTCACAAGAAGCCCTTTGCTGGTATCTTACTAGTTCTACACAAAAATGTTGAAACGTAACCACAAAACCAAAATCTTTTTGTAATTTCCATTTTATGATGAATGCAATTTCTTATCAATGCAACTAGATGAATTCTTATTTTAAGCAAACATTTGAAAATAAAATGGTGAAGATAGAGTAACAAGAAATAAAATCAAATTACTAAAAGGGAAATTCCTAATAGACATAAGCCAAAGTAACAACATGTTTGTGAATTAAATTATCAAAAGGATTTGGTAGGAAACCAATGAAATTAGGAGCAACTCTTCCTTAACTCCATTGATGTAATCATCGATGAGAACTTTAATTAAAACCAAAAGATGTTTCATGATTCATCAAATCATGCGGCCAGGGAAAGTGCACTCACATGAGACAAAAATTTATGTAAGAAAAATAGTGATCTTTCTCCAATTTGTCACAACAAAAAAATTTGTTAACATAGGGAAAACACCACAATTAAAAGATTGCACAATTATAACAACAAAATAAAACCATTGCTCCATTATCATTCATGAACATGAATTCATAATCAATAACACACTTCAACAAGATTTACTACACTCAGAATGAGAGCACCAATAACATTTATTATTGCATCAAAATATCAGCTTGGAGTACATATTACACCCAGGTATTTAAAAGAAATCCTCTCCTCCTTTTGTGTTAGGAGTGAGATCTCTTCTAATGCAAACTCATGCTAAAAAAAAATATAATA
Source organism: Cupressus sempervirens (assembly GCA_028749045.1). Classification (NCBI taxonomy): domain Eukaryota; kingdom Viridiplantae; phylum Streptophyta; class Pinopsida; order Cupressales; family Cupressaceae; genus Cupressus; species Cupressus sempervirens. Next base: position 426,706,333 of record CM053783.1, read on the forward strand.
AAACTAATTACATATAAACTGACTCTCTAAATGGTGCTAAGTAAGTCTCTACCCTTATTTATATCAATTAATGGGTGCATTAGCCTTTACATAACTTAAAACGGTAAAATAAGAAGAAGATAAGAAGAGAGAAGCCATGATATTATTGTTAGTGTTAATAATTCCTATTTACACTTTACTTAAGTTAACTTAGGATAAATGCATTATTTTATTATTTATTAGGGTAGACACTTAGGAGTATGCGTACTCATATGAGTTGTCATGTTGACAACACAAGAGTTAGCAACTCTATTTTAGCACATGGTGTCTACAACACCAGAGTTTGCATAATCAACTGAGTTGTCATGTAGAAAACATAGTTGTTCGTACTCTAATTAAGCACATGATGTCTACAATATAATTTTACATGACACACCTATGTAGGCTTATCCTCTCATCATTGCACTAACTCTTGTGCTCAATGGAGGATAATCCACTCTTGGTGGATATGTGCTTAGTTGTGAGGCTTATCATTTTGCTAACTCCTAATCATTCTAGAGGCCTTTATATACAAGCACTTCTAGTGTACATGTACATCAATTCAATTTCATATTATTATTCTGATCATACTTTATTGGTCCATTTTTGTGCTAGTGCTTGAGCTTTCTTGATCTTGGGTGATTTTGCCCTAAGGAAAATTCTTACATGGTATCAGAGCCATAGGAGCTTCTCTTCACATAGCCATTGAAGAAAATTTTTGCTTCACCTCTTGGAGGGCCACCAATTCAGATCTGGTGAATTTGTAATTATTGGGAGCGTCTAGAGCCAAAGCGAACCTCACCATTGCATCTAGAGCATCAATTCGATGAATTTTGACTATAAATTCACCTACCCTAGGCCATAGTCAAAATTGAGGCAAATTTATTTTTTCAAACCGACACCCAAAGGCTCGATTTGCAGAATTTGGTATGATCTATTAGATCTGTGAATTTATTTTTTTAGATCTGTCATTTTACTTTTTTAGCAATTATTGTATTTTTTGAAAGAAAAAAAATCGGCCTATCAGGCCTGTAGAGAAATTTTTTTGCAGGAACTGGGTGGTCAAATCCTGGCCCCTACAGTAGAATACTCTCTTTGAATTTTGGCATATTCCAGCAATTACAACATTCAACACCCTAGGGAATATTCCTACAAATTCTAGTGGATTTACATTCCAACAATGATCGATAACCACACATTCATGGCGGCCCTTCAAGCCACTTTAATCCCAATGGCTCTTTGTTTTTAAAAAGTTTTACATTCACGATTTTTTCAAATGCGAGATTAAAAACCCCACATCCACCATGCCAACTTTCAAAATCTAGCACCACTTTTTCACTTCTGGCTTCCTGCCGTCGGTGAATCCTTCCCGGTGTCGAACATTCTTCCAATCCTGTCTGATGGTATCGGCTTCATCTTCTCAGTCATCGGCCCCCACTGAAGCTTAATCTTTGCCCACCATGAACACCACTTTCAACAACTATGAACTTCACCGCCGATGACGAAAACTCTTTTGGGCTATGTAGACCCCTCTACGTGGCGCTCCTACAGACAACCCATCCATGTAAGTGACACATCAGCTCACAATCACGGCTGCCACATTTGCATTGTTAGTGACATTTAAGTAGCCAACAAACCTACATTAGTAAACACATGTTCGCCACATCCACCCTCCACATCAAATTTTGTATGATTCTGTATAGTACAACCTGCCACATCATCAGGTGGGCCCCTTTTTTGCTGATGTCATCCAACCATGAGCCTAAATTTGACAATCATTTGACCATCACTAGTAGGCTAGATTGTACTACCGCAATGATTGTTTGGACATCAAATTTAACCTAGTGTTTTGCTGATCAGACCCCTCACCATATTCAATTTTGATTTGACAATCCGACTTCGGGAGGTCATATCTCTGTCATTTGAACTCCAAATCCGATGCAATTTATTATTTTGGTTAGAATTTTCTAAATTTTTCAGTGGTGCTATTATTTTTTGGTTTTGGTGCATGGATTTGTTAGAAATTTCAATTTTTAGTGGCTATACCTGTCCAATCCTACATTTTACAACTTTAATTGCTCTGTACAAGCTCATTTGGACACATTTTCAGGTTCTATTTTTTAGAAAGTGAATAATTTGTCATCTACTTTTCAGATCTGCAATTAGATTATAGGCTTGTGTGGAAAAAAATACCACTTTAAAAAATAGGTCCTTTTTTGCATTGTAATGCTTTGATAAAACTTCAAAATTGTTGTACATCTGAGCTACAGTGCTAAGTACTAGATTTAAACTCCAAGAGGAGACTATAAACAACAAAATCAGAAGACCACTAAGGCCAAAATTGGCAAGTGGCTATTGTAATCGCACTAAGTATAAAGTGCCAAAATCTTTCATTTGGGGGAGGGTGTGTTTCTTGATTGAGTGAAATGGGAGGGGGGGGTCTCTTGGTGTTGTGTTCCTCTCTTCTTGTTGTTATCTTTCCTTTCTTGCATCATGGGAAATCTTAAGATTCCAAAATTAACACTACATAACTATGCCACATGGTCTATTAAAAAATGGTGTGAATTGATGAATGAAGAAGTTTCTCAATATGTAGATGGTTCTTTTCCTAAACCAGTAGGTCATCAAGTATCTAAAAGTGAAATTAATGCTTGGGAATAGGTAGATAGGAAATTCATAAGTATTCTTAGGTTAGGGGTTGAAGACAAGATCCTCTATCAGATCACGAAGTATAATACATCTAATGAAACTTGGGATGCTCTCAAAAACCTATATGGTAAAGTGACTGAGGAGGATGTCTACAAAATTGTAGATGACATTATCTCCCTAGATCCTAAGAGATTTGATTCAATTCGGGATTTTATCATTAAGGTGAATGAGTTGAGAACAAAACTTACTGATAGTGGTAGTCCTATTAAAGATGACATGTTGATTAATCTCATTCATAATAAGCTGCCATCTTGGTACTCCACATTTGTCTCTTCTTTCAACACCAAAAGGCTACTCTAGGGGCTTCTTATTAGAAACTCACTTTTGATGATTATGCTTAGCTGTTAGAGGATGAACAAGCTAAGTTGATAACAATGGGGATACTCAAGTCTTCAAAGTCTAAGGCATTGGTAGCTAATAATGAGGGTTCTAAAAATTCAAATAGTGAAAGTTCACACAAAGGAAAGGGAAAAAAGAAGAAGTGGAAAAATAACAAATAAGGGGACACAGAAAAGTCAACACCATAATCAAACCAACAACAAGGAAAGTCTTCTCCTAATGCCAACAAAAAGGGGGACACTAATTAGGAAAAGAAGTGTGCCTATTGTAAGAAGATGGGTCATGATGAACATCAATGTTATCACAAGTAGACAGATGAGTTGGAGAACATCATGAAGAACACAATGTTCCATTGCCTATTGCTTATAAAGAGAAAGGATATTCGTCTTCAAATTCTAAGGGCAAAGGGTAAGCTTTACTCACAAACACTATTAGTCAGGGAGAATGGATTATTGACTTAAGTGCCACATCATATGGGTGCTTCAAAGAGAGATTTTTCTTCAATGACGCATTCAGAGGTACCTCACATCTTTGTAGGGGATGATACTAAAGTGGAAGTTGAAGGTAAAGATGAAGTTGAGATGGACAATGGAGTGCTCAAGGATGTTCTATATGTTCCTAATCTTACCTCCAACCTTCTTTTAGTCTACCAAATCACTCATTATGGAGGTGGAAACAAGATTGAATTTCTTCCAGACTCAATGGTAGTGAAAAGCATCAAGGATGACTCTATGATTGCAATAGGAGAAGCCAATCATGATTCAAGGCTTTACACTTTCTCTTCCTTTGTGCCTAAATCAAATGCATAAGCCTTGTTACTACATTCAAATATAGAAAACAAACTGTGGCATGAGGTATTTGAACATCTCAACTACAGGTATCTTCAACAACTTAGTAGCAAGAAAATGGTTCATGTCCTACCTCAAGTCCAATTTTCAGAAGGTGTTTTTTTAGGTTTCTCACTTGGGAAACATCCAGAAAAAATGTTTGACAAGGAGAAGTCTTGGAGAGCACAATGCGTTCTTGAATTGGTTCATAGTGATGCGGTGGGCCTATTTCTAGTGCCATTAGCTGGCAAGTCTCGCTATGCACTCACCTTTATAGATGACTACTCTCACTTTACTTGGGTCTTCTTCATGGCTCATAAGAGTGAAGTGTTTGACAAATTTCTTAGCTTCGAGGCTCAAGTGGAAAAGTAGTCAGAAAAAGCCATCAAAGTTCTTTGAAAAGATAATGAGGGGGAGTATATGAACTCAAGACTAATAGACTTTTGTACTCAAGAGGGAATTGACCTTCAACATTCAGTACCATAAACGCCATAGTAGAATGGTGTTGCTAAAAGAAAAAATTGAACCCTCAAGGAGATGACCACTTGCATGCTACTAAACAAGTCTCATGATCAAGTCTTTTGGGTTGAAGCAATGAATTATGCTAACTATCTCCAGAATAGGAGTCCTCATAAAGCTTTGGATGGTGTAACTCCTTTTGAAGCTTGGACTGGCAGGAAACCTTCTGTTAAGCACTTCAGAGTCTTTGGTTGTCCAACATGGGCATGAATAGCTCCATAGAAACACAAGGCATTGGAAGCTCAAAGAAAACCTTGCATCTTTGTTGGATATGCAGACTCACATAAAGTCTACAAGTTGATGGATCTAGAGACACATGACATATTCTATGAGAGAAGTGTACACTTTGAAGAAAGTTGTCCAAGCTTTACTTCTTCAACTCCTCCTTCTTCCTCCTTCATTGAAGAGAGTGACAGTGATGACAATGACTTGGAAGATGTTCATCCCCAACCCAAATAGAGGCATCAACCAGTTGAGGTTGAGGATATTCCTGGTACATCTTCTTCCACTAGACCTAGATGGGCTAAGAAGACATTAGATGCAGTAGGACCATTGGCAGGGAATCCTTTCGATACTAAGAGGACAAGATCACAACACAACTCACTCCCACATGCTTACATTGCAATTGCTTCCGATTCACAATCATTCAAATAAGCTTTAAGTATTCCAAAATGGGATTAAGCAATGGAGGAAGAATATAATTCTCTTATGAGAAATGATACATGAGACTTAGTCTCTCTTCCTAAGGGAAGAAAATTGGTTCGGTGTAAGTGGATCTATCATACCAAGTTCATAGTGGATGGAAGTGTTGATAAACATAAGGCTAGACTTGTTGCAAAAGGTTTCTCTCAGGTACCTGGCATTGATTACACTGAGACCTTTTCACTAGTTGCAAAAATGAACTCCATTCATTTGACACTAGCTATAGTAGCAACTCAGAGATAGGTTGTTCATCAGATGGATGTGCAAAGTTCATTCTTGAATGGTGATCTTCATGAGGAGATTTATATGGAGCAGACATAGGGGTTCATATAGGATGCTACCTTGGTTTGCAAATTGAAAAAATCTATCTATGGACTTAAACAAGCTCCAAGAGCTTGGTATGCCAAGATGAATTCTTTCCTTCTCTCAACAGGGTTCACCAGATATCATTCCCATCCAAATGTCTACATTCTTCATAGGGATGATTCTCATTTGGTACTTGTGCTTTATGTTGATGAATTGATCATTATAGGAAGTACTACATCCATCATTAATACTATCAAAGCTACTTTGCAGGACAGGTTTCGATGACAGACTTGGATCTACTTCATTATTTCCTTGGTATTGAGATACACTAGTCTTCATTAGGGATCACATTATCACAACCCAAGTATGCTCTTGATCTACTTGCTTAGTTTTGCATGAGTGACTGCAAGGCTACATCTACTCCATTTCTTTCAGGTGTTAAGTTAGAAGCAAAGTGTTCCACTCCACTTGTTGATGCAACTTTGTACAATTGGTTGGAAGCCTCATCTACTTGACACATACATGCCTTGACATTTTATTTGCAGTTGGCACAGTTTCTTGCTTCATGCAAGAACCACATGAAATTCACTGGAAGGTAGCCAAATGCATCTTGCACTATACCTAGGGCACACATACACATGGGATTTGCTATGTAACTGATATTGGACTATAGTTAGTGGGATATATAGACTCGGGCTATGCAGGGGATCTTGATTCTTGCAAGTCTACTTTAGGATACATGTTTCATCTTGGTTTTGGCCCCATTTGTTGGAAGAGTAAAAAGAAAAACACTATTGCTCTTTCATCAACTAAGGTTGAGCATTGAGGAGCTATGAATGCAGCAACATAAGCTATTTGGTTGTAGAATATTCTGAAGGAGTTTGGTTTTGATCTACCTAGACCCACAGTCATCCATTGTGATAATCAGAGTGCCATTGAAATCTCAAAACATCTAGTCCAACATCAGTGAACAAAACACATTGAGGTTCATATGCACTACATCTGAGAGTTGATTCATGAGCAGGTCATTGCATTGCAACATTGTCCTATAGAGTAGTAGATAGCCAACATCTTCTCCAAGCCCTTCAAGGAGGTCAAGTATCTTCATTTTCTAGATCTCTTGGGGTTGAGGGGTTTTTCACCAGGGGGGTCACATGATTCTTCTTTTCTATATTGTACATATCTCTCTTTTTGGGGGAGGGTTTTTCCCATGTGGTTTTCCCTCTTTCTCTATTTTCAAAGAGATTAAATTTCATTGCATTGCATTGTATGTACAACATTGCATTTGTACTTGGGTACCTAACATGGCCTAGTAGCAGGGACCCATTATGCATTTCATCATAGCTTTTATGAGCTTAAGTGCATTCCCCTAAGTTGCACTTAAGGTGGGTGTTAGTGTAAATAATTCTTATTTACACTTTACTTAAGTTAACTTAGGATAAATGCATTATTTTATTATTTATTAGGGTAGACACCTAGGAGTATGCGTACTCCTATGAGTTGTCATGTTGACAACACCAGAGTTAACAACTCTATTTTAGCACATGGTGTATACAACACTAGAATTTACATAATCAACTAAGTTGTCATGTAGACAACACAGTTGTTCACACTCTAATTAAGCACATGGTGTCTACAACATAATTTTACATGACACAATTATGTAGGCTTATCCTCTTATCATCGCACTAACTCCTATGCTTAATGGAGGATAATCCACTCTTGGTGGACGTATGCTTAGTTGTGAGGCTTACCATTTTGCTAACTCCTAGTCATTCTAGAGGCCTTTATATAAAGGCACTTCTAGTGTACATGTACATCAATTCAATTTCATATTGTTATTCTGATCATACTTTATTGGTCCATTTTTGTGCTAGTGCTTGAGCTTCTTGATCTTGGGTGATTTTTCCCTAAGGAAAATTTTTACAATGATCTGGGAGTCATCGAGACTTCTAAAAATGGAATCTTGACCTCCTCTAGGTGTCTATGGGAGTTGAACTATCGTCAAAACATGTTTGCGATGCATGGAATGGTCAAAAATAACAACTGACAGTTAACTATTGACGCATTGCTTTATCATCAAAATTTGTTGGTGCACCTCTTGATTTGGCACACCTTGTGAAAAGTGCACCTTCTAAAAAGTGCACCTCTGAAAAAGCACACCTTGTGATAGGATCAAAAATACCAAAATTCTGCTAAGTATCAAAAACTCAATTTTTTAGATCTGGGTTTTCTTCCTTTTAGACCAAAATGATGTTTAGATGTTTGTTCTTAAACTTTTCAATTATTGTCATGATTTCCTTAGCCTCTGGTAAATTCAATAGATCATATTTATCATGCACCACCTAGTGGTAATTACTTATCTCTATCCTGGTATCTACAAAATCTTTTAATTTGGAATCTAACTCCACTAATGCTTCTTTTGTTTTGAAGATCTGTATAACATCATCTTCAGATGAAACAACCTCAAATAATGCTTTGAATTGCTGCACTATTGTTTGTATTAAAGAAAGTTTAGTTCTTGACTCTTCCTCAAAAATCTCTAGGATAGTGACATTATAATACTCGTCTACTTCTAAAAATTTCCCTTGAGCTTTATTCTTGATCTCTTGGATATCCTCATAGAATCCTTTCATAAATTTATTACATGTCAACACCTTCTCTATCCAATCATCAATCTTATCCATCTTGTTTTCCATATATATTTCCATCAATATTCAATACCTCTTCCCTTTGATAGCTTTTAGCGCTTGCAAATTGTTAGCCTAGGTACACACTTCATCCATTAGCCCAAAATCCTAGTTTATAACTGTAACCAATTTGTTAGTTTTATTTTGAATGCTATGCATAAATTCTTCTATGTTAGTATGGGGAGGTGAAATGGAAATATGTGCCAAAAGATCTTCATTTTGGTTCTTCATGATAAAAGCCAATGTTTTAGCATTATCCTTGGGCAGTGCTAGCATCTTAACTATTTTTATCTACTATGTCATTCCCTCTTCTTTGGTGAACTCCATAAGTCTTCTTTGTCTAATCAAAACCTCCCTTCTCAACCATGTTGGAGACATTCTCATAGGTGACATACACTACATAGAAGATGTAGGTTTTGATGTTGGTCCTTTCCCTTTATCACCTCATCCTAAAGTCTTTTGTAGGAGGACTAGTGATTGGGCTTCCATTTCAGCTTGGGAAAAAGACCTAGTCTCTGTTCAAATACAAAAAAATTTCCCCTTAGCAATATGTCCTTCTTTTGATGCTTCATTAGTCTCACACTCCCCTTCCTTTAAGGTTTGACTCTTAGGCTCAATATTGGAGGAGGTAGGGAAACTGATTCTTGCTCCAACTGAAGAAGCATGAATGGAAGATCTTGTGATGGAGGAAGAGGTATACCAAGAGGCCCTTTTGGTAAAGAAGGCAACTGTTTCCAATCTTCTCCCAATGGCTCATTCTGAGGGGTATCAAGTATCTTCTCCCCTACCATTTTAGTTCCCACTAGCATGAAATCAAAGTCCAAAATGTCAAAGACATCAATTCCTTTGCCTCCCATCTTTGTGGTCCATCCCTATTGTTCTTCTTCTAAGGCCTCTACATGGATGGGCTCTTGGGGAATAGAAGGTGGTACTTAAGTCAAAATCCTCCGTCTTTCTTCTTCTGCAGATTGAGTAGGTTCTCTTATCGAGTGGGACATATTAGATTTATTCCCTCTCTTCCTCATCTTGTATCATGGGGATGGTTTTTGGGACCTATGGTGATAGAGTCTATTTCTTCTTTAACTTTATTCTCTTCTTACCTACCATGGTTGTCTCAGTTTGAGCTCTTTTAGGCACTGACGAGGAGGCTTCTGCTAAGGATGATGAATCTTCTTGTACTAATACCTCTTATTTTATTAGTTAAGCCTCTTATTTCTCTACTTGAGCTTCTTCTTGTGTGGTTTTCTCTACTTGGGCCTTCTCTTGTTGGTCTCTCACTCAAGTGACCCTCTTTCTCTCCTTGCTCTTTACCCTTTTTGTTTGAAAGTACTCTACCTACCATTCATGTTGATGCACCATTTCTAGCCTTGTTGGTGATTTAATAGGGTAGGTAGGAATCATGAATTTTTATCCTTGTCCCTTCTTGGGTCAAGTTGTAGCTTGTAGAGTTGGAGCTTCATAAAATGGATCTAAATGAAAAGGTTTCCTAGCCCATTCCCTTGTTAACTCGATAACATGTCAAGCCTGTGATGAACATCATCATTCTCTTCTTGCCCTATTTCTACATTCATGATGGGTCACTCATATATATTATCCCTTTTGTATAAGGGATCCATCACCTCAGGCACATTCTTATTCCATAACTTGAGGGGTATTTCTAGGTTAAGAATCTTTTTCACAAGTTGTAGAATCATTCTACAATAGTCCCTAATTGGGACATCATAGTCATCTACACAATTCACCCAATGATCTTCAAGTGCCATCTTAGGTACAAATTTTTTCCCTACCAAATGTTGTACCATTCCAATGTTGTCAAAATATGGGCAAGGTGATTGATAATCCTCTATAGGATACTGGTCCCATTCTAAGTCAAAATTAGCAATGTCTTGCTTCTGTTTGACCTCAAAAGCCCCAATGGTGATTGAATAGACCCATGTCTTCTTATGCTGCTTTCTCACCCTATCATAATTAGAGGCCAATTGCCTTGCTATCTCTAATAATAGTAGTCTATCTGATTGGTATTGTGGGAGCTTCTTCGGGAACAAGAGAGTACAAACTACCCAAATATAAGAAAATGTGTTAAACTAGATGAAATAAGCTCTGATTTTTGTTATCAACACTCCTATTTCTACTAGTGTTCTCTTGGCATAGTCTCCTTCTATAAAATGAATGATGGAAAATATGTATCCATCATTGACCAACCTATATATATGACTCTTGAAGGAGAGCTTCTTCCTCACAAGCTAGGGATAGACTATGTATGACTAATCATTTGCGTCCTACATACTTCCCTTTGTAACCAACCTTGTGTAATTTGTGGGTCTTGCTACTAGAAGGTATACTAGGTAAGAGGCCATATAAGTAGCTTCATTCTTTACTAAAATTAGTTGTTCATCCAAATTGTTTCTGAGGTGAGTAGCCCAATCTATAGACATCTTTCTCATTCTGATAGTCTCTATGAAGTGCACCATCCATGTTTCTAAGTGACCAACTACAAAAGGCCCATGAATCTACTAAGAAGAACTATAGAGTAGCCAATATCATCTATCATGTAACCTTAAGTCATAATGACCTTTCCACTTCTCTAGTTTAAATGTGTCCTCTTAATGCAGAGGTACTCTCATTGTACCAATTCTTTGACTTCAGAGTCATTTTCTCTGTACCATCTATCTACCATTGTTGATCTCAAATTGGTTTTGAAAATTGAGTATCAACACACTTAAGAAATTTTTTGAGTTAATGTCGAGTCAGTATATGTGCTGAGCAAGACAAAATTTCTATAGGTGCCGAGTAAGACAAAATTTCTATATGTGTTGAGTAACATAGAATCAACATAAGAGTTTGTGCCCTCACAAACTAAGATGCACACCATTTTTGAGCTGACATATGATGAATCTCAAAGGATTAAAAGATAATATTGAATCTATTTGATTCCCTATGCAATCAACATGCAACCAATCAGAAAAATGGAAAGATTTGAGCAGGAAAGATGGATGAATCTCAATCGTAGATTTATACCTAACCCTAAGTCATGAAACCTTTTTAAGGAGGTCAAAACTGCATAATTCAACAAGTATGAGAGAGTGTGAGAATGCATGAGAGAGTATGCGAGAAGAGAATGCATGCAAGGAGTGAATACTAGCAAAGTTTGAAGGAAGTGGAAGGGGTGAAAAGACTTACAAGAAGGACATCATTGTAGTATTAGTTATCAAAATAGAACATTAACACTTCATATAGAATCATATTAGATCAAAGAGGATTAGATTAGATTGGACAGAACAGGGATCTAAAATTAGAAATTGAAGATTGTAAGTCATCATGTCAACACATTCTACTATTCTTTCTAGCCATTGTATTAGGAGAATGAAAATCCTATGAAGATAGGTTGATTTAACACCCATTTTGTAAATCCTTTAATAGGGTGACATTCCAAGTGAGTGTTTGTAAATCCTTTAGATAGGTACACCATTAACAAGGTATTGAAGCCTTTAATAGGGCAAGCCTCTCATAGGGCAGACCATTGATGATGGTCAAACTTTGTAACCTTGACAAGTTACATATTGCTGTAGTGATAAGTTGTGGGTGTCATCCCCACCCTAGTTTGACCTTCTCATTTTGGAGGGTTTTTGGGTAATCAAATATTGTGTTGTCTATGCATGCCTTTACTTTCATGTTAATTAGATATATTATATGCATGTATTGATTTTAGTTAAAAGTTTTATAGCTTAAAGTTTGGTACTTCTAATTCACCCCCCCTTTTAGAAGTAAATCTCCCCACTTGTAAATTCCAACAATTGGTATCAGAGACTAGTTCTTACAAGGAGAAGCCTCACAACTTGAAGAAAAGATGTAGAAATGGAAGTCTACAAGCTTGGTAAGATCATAGAGAATCAAGAGATTGAAATACATCTCATTCTACATTCTCTGGAAGAAGCTAGGGAAGAATCGAGCAAATCCCTAAAGAGAAGGAAAGAAATCGCCATAGCTGAAAATGATACACAATACAAGGAGATTGACACCTCAAAAGTGTTTGCCAATGGAGATTCTAAGGAGTTTGATGTAACAATTTTTGACTTGATGGAAATGAATAGAGCTCAAGTACAAGAGATCAGATCTCTTAAGATTAAACAAGAATCACAAGCCATGATGCTTTGTGAAGTGACTGAACAGAAGAAGATATCTATTGAAGATAAAGCTATGATAGAAGATGACAAGAAAAACCTTGCCAATGGACTAGAGGATAAGTCAATTGAGCTTGTAAGAGTTTCCAATATGTAGCTAGACACCCTAAGCCAAATGATGAATACCCATCATGAGCTAAATGTCAAGGACATTGAGATCTCCACACTAAAGATGTAGAATGAACAACTACAAAATGACTTGAGAAGAGAGAAGGAAATTCAGAGAGCTTCAACAAACCAAATGAAGCTATCAAGTACTTTGAATAGCTACTAAAATCATCAAGATCCAGTAATGACACTTCAAGACTAGGATACATCGGTATTGAAAAAGGAGAGTCATCCAAGACTGCAAAAGAAAGAAATAACAAAGGTAAGAACACAAAGCCCACTTGTTATTTTTGTGGTAAAAAAGGACATACCTTTAATTTGTGCAATAGAAAGAATGCCAAACAACATGACAAACCTAAAAACATGGGTCATTGTCATAAGCACAATAAGCAAGGTCATCAGGCACAAGACTATAGGACTAGAACCATCAGGACACCAAGATTTGAAGGTCATTGCTACAATTGCAAGAAGTATGGACACAAAGCTTTTAAATGTAGATCCAAGCCCAAATGGTCATCTAACAAGGGAAGAAGCCATGAAAATTCCTATAATTGGGACTACAACACTAGGCACAGCTATCACTACTATCAAGAGTATGGACACATCCCTAAAAATTGCATAGGAAAACATTTTAGTGGAAACTACAATAAATGGTTGAGCCAAAATACATGCTTTAGTTGTTTGAAGACTGGTCACATCATTAAGAATTTCCCAACAAGGTCAAAGGCACCCAACTCTGAGTTCAACAAAGGAAAAGGAAAATTTTATTTTGAACACATTAAAGGAGAGATGAATAGGACATGGAAAATAAAAGATGGAAGCAACATATCAAATGGAGGGATCACTTCACCTAAAAGGTCAAGTGGTCAGACTTCATCCAACTAAGCAAAAGAAGGTATGAGGAACTGATATGCAATGTTTTATCATACATCAATTCCCAGAGTAAATAAGCACTGAAAAGGAAAGATCAACATGAATGGAGATGCAAGGATAAAACTTCAAAATTTTCACAAGTGTTGCCTGATTAAGAAAAGTTGTCCTCAGATGCCGAGTAAAGTCCTAGTATATGCTAAGTTGTCTGCCAAAGTTAGTAGAAGCCGAGTTAGAAGTGGATGCCGAGTGAAGGGAAATTCTTATTGAAGCCGAGTAAGGGAAACTCCAGTGTATGGAAAATAAAAATTCTTAAGGAGCCAAGTGGACAACTGTATATGCACTAAGCATTAAATGCTATGAAATGAAAGGTATATGGTCAAGTTTTCGATCATTTTTCATCATTGTGAACATAGAGCAAGAGCAAGAAGAGCATAGAAATGGTTTCCAAGTAGAGATTGAAGCATTTGCAAAGATTCCAACCAAGATTCAACATCATTTCATCGATTTAAGGTATTTACACTAGTGCCGAGCTACACATTTAAGTAATTTTTACGTCTTGAAACCCTAGTTTGAAGATATGGCATCTAGCTCTAGGAAACCCTAGGACAAGGAGTCATTTGAGGTTCAATTGGTTAGTAATGAAGTGAAATAACCATACTTTAAACCAATTGATGAAGTTGCTTATAAAAATGACCTTGTCAGAGCTTTATCTGTAATTCCACCCAAAGTTGTGATAGTACAAGATGTAAGAAGATGCTACAATTGTAAGATAGGTACTATTGGTGACATGGAAATTAGGCAAGCATATGATAAGCTTTGTGAGAACAAGGTATTGAAGGAAGAGTTTCAAATTGTTGAGAGGAAGGGCTTAACCCATGCCCTAGATTTCCCTACAATATTTAAAATAGAATGGGTAAGAATTGTGTTGAGTAGAATCCATGATGGATTCCTATGGTTGGAGGATGGACCGATCAAATTATCAAAAAGACTTATACATAGGGTAACCTGATATCCAACCCTAGAACAACCAAAAACCCTAAGGAGTGATTCTAAAGAAGCCATAGAGAAGAATATTGGGGCAAAGTGGAACAAGAGAGGGATGACAATTGATGCAATTAGAGATCCTCTTGTAGAATTTGTTGTCAGGGTCATATCCCATAAATTCTACAAGTCAAGTTGACTGAATAGTGTACCTTGTATTGTAGTTGACGTTGGATACAAAATTGTCAAGAAGGATCATACATATGATCTAACTGAATTGCAATTACAACAGATTATGGAGAACTTGAGAGCCATAAGAAGGTCCATGGGTGCTCAATGTAAATTTGGAGCAATTTTGATATGCTTATTTTTCTATGTTCAAAATGAATTCCCCTCTTTTGGAAAGGTAAGCTAGAAAACAAATAGGTCAATAATAGTACAGGTCAATGAATACATAGAGCAGATGGGAGCAAATTTTGAAACTATAATGACTAATTACTTTGAAGGCTTTAAGAAGTCAATGAAACAAAGACTCATAATACCTATCTCTCTTGTTGAGTAGCACATTAATGACATATGTTTCCTAGTGGAAATTGAATTTACTTACATCCAAGAAACAATAGCAAGGCTGAGATGGCCGAGGCCACTTGGATATGAAATCAACATTGATGAGGCATCTGTAGCAATAATAGCTCTACTTGCTGAAGAAGTTAATAAAAGTGCAAAACCTTTTGGCACATTTGATTATGTTAAGTCAAAAGTTGAAATGGAATTAAAAACTGCTTCAACCTTGAAGAAAAAGGAAAGATTGGTCAAAAAGCTTAAAGCTAAATTTGAAGAAGGGACAACAGAAGCAGAAGAAGAAGAAGATGAAGATGAAGAAGAAAAAGAATAGGGCTAGGAACCACTTGCATTGACCCAAGGCATGGGAGAAGACGCAGAAGAGATAGAAGGTGCCAAGGAGGAAGACCAAGCCAAGGAAACACCTACCAAGCCTGAGCCAAAGAAGAGAAAAGCTCAAAAATAGCCTGCAACTCAGCCCAAAGGCGAGAAGACAGCCAAGCCAAGCCCAAAAAAGCCTACTACGAGGGAAAACACAAGAGCTACAACAAAGGAAGCTAAGGAGTAGGAAAAGAAGAAGACTACTGAACAAGAAGGTCCAACCAAGAAGAAGCTGAGAAGAAAGTATGTTGCACCTCCTGAATTAGATGAAGAAAAAATAGAGTCTAATGACAATGGCCAATTTAGAGTGGTAAGTCACACTACCAAGTCTGATTTGTAAAATATATGTGATAACATTAGAGATAATGGAGACTTATCAGGCTTAAAAGACATTGACTTTAATAAGTTAAGTAGAGAAGAACATAATATAGTGGAAGAATTAGTCTACACTATGATGGAAAAGTTCAAGAACACTCCATTTGAACTTGACAATACAATGCGTAAGGAGTTATAATCTATTGTAGAAAATAAATGACATTATTGAGGAAAAAGAAATAAGAGAGTCAACATTGGCTCAAGTGATGCTTGAACTCACTAAAGAGAAAATTAGTAAGGCAAATAAGAAGCATGGGAGCAAATTTGCACCCAAGTATAAAGCCTTCAATATTATTCAGAATAAAATTGAAGATGTTGTCAAAAAGTCCACTCAAATGTGGTAGTTAATCTATGGCATCACAATTGTGAAAGAAGGAGAAGTAGATCCCTTTGAAGGGAGAAAAAATGGAGAAGAAGAGGACAATGATAAGGAAGAAGAAGGAGAAAAAAATAAGGTAGATGATACAGTGGAGAAGGAAACACAAAAAGATGATATGAAAACTGTTGAACAACAACAAACAGAATAGAGTGTGCAAGACACACAATTGCCACCACCAAGTCCTCCACATGTAACTCCCACACCTACAAATATAGTAATTGTACAAGATGTTCCTGACAAGTCTAGTCAGAACATAAATCCACTAACTACAAAAGATCTTAAAAAGATTCTTCACCAGACTACACTACAAGCACAATTGTGTACAAATCCAGTCTTGGTGAGTGTGGAAGAACTACAAAAGGTTGTAGTAGAAGTCACAAGGGATAAGGTGAATCCACAAGAACCACCTTCTCATATCCCAACAACTACAAGTGGACAATCCCAAGAGAAAGATGCACAAGATGTATCAACTAAGGTTGACTCCATAGTTGCAATCACTACAATTGCCGAGGAGCAAGCAAAGGATCAATAGGACAAATGGATACCTCTATTCCTACAGCACAAGAGCAAGGTGTACCCCCACAGATCATAATAATTGATAAGGAAATATTTGAAGAGGACAAGGAAAGTCTTGAGAAGAAGGAGCAAGAGGCAATACAAACATTGATAAATTTGCCTACAATAGGGACTCCAATTGGAACATCTCAACAGCCGAGCACTAAAGCACTGCCACTCCAAATTTCAGCACCAGGCTCAAGCTCTACAAAAGTTGCAAGGGTGTTTCACTATGGAGACCCTACTCTTGATGAAGAGATAGTCATTCCTAAGTATGACTATGCAACCATGAACATAGATCAGATAAATGAAGTGCAAGAGGCACTAAAGAAGAAAAAGAAACATGAGATACTCAAAAATGAGTATAAACAGAGGCAAGCTTTGATTGAGATAAAATACATCTTTTTAGATGCATTTAGCTTGCAAGTACCTAATGAAACCAAGCCAATCATGGAGAAACTATCCAGTATAGTGGACCAGGTACAAAATGAAGACCTTGATACTAATGCAAAACTATTAGAATGGTCTAAAAAGAAGTTCCAAATGAAGGTGAATGAAAGAATATCAAGTGAGCTAGCACTATCTTCGGTGGAGCTTGGTACTGAAGCACCTAAGCTATAGGAGATTAAATGTCCAAGTGTGAGAAATTTGATATATATTTTTGGTTTCATTTATGATCTATAAGATCATTTTATTAAGTTTTGAGCCCATTTGAATCATGATGTAAGGCTATGTGAAGCCAAACTGTAAAAGTTGTTCAAGTTATCCTATTATGGTCTTGGTTGAGTAAAAGTCATGAAAATGTAATAAGAGATGGTGAATCAAATGTAAAATGTCATATTTAGTCTATTTTAGAGTGTCTATAATGTCCATGTAATGTTTTGAGAAGTTTGGAGTTAAAATGCACAAATTGCCAAAAGTGCATAAAAAGTTGTAAAAGGGAAGTAAAATGGTTATGAGAGGTAGTTGTATGGTCTCAACTACGAATGAGTCTATAAATATCATTTTATGGTCGAACCAAATCAGATTGGAATATATTGGAAGGAAGGAGAACATTTTGAGACATTTTTTAGTGCAATATATTGTTGTTGTTTTGACTGGTTTTTCAATTTTAGTGTTGGTTCCATGCCTTGTACAGCATTGTAAGGCCTAGAAACCTTGTAAATATATATTGGTTAAATAGTGTGATGAACTATCTTATTTTTCCTTTTTTTTTGGAATCATTTCAATCTATTTTGAGAAAGTTATGCATATTTTGGTGAAAGTTATCATTTTCAGATTTGGAGATTCCAGGGAATAGTAATATTGAAGCATGTGGTACAAAAACATATGGATGTTTTAGAATGCCTAAATAGATTCAATGGAAATATATATGTAGTAACTTTCATTTACCTTTGGTTTGATTAATTTTCATGAAGAATTGTGCAAGTTATAAGCCTTTTAGTGAAAACTGGTTTTCAACAATCTTCAATGGAGTGGCAGTAAATGATTTCTTTTTATCTCATGAATTAATCAATGGAAAAATATGTATCTTATGGTTTTGGGAACTATATTAATGGAGGGTTAATATGGTTTTAGTTTCATTTCAGATGGATATGTACTCAAAAAGTTATATTATGCCCTAGGCAGATTGAGGAAATGGAGTTTCAGTTTTATGATAGTAAAATGTGTCTTGGTATAGAGACCATATCGTTTGATTGAGAGCTTGGATTTGGATAATTTTGGGATATGTTTGAGAAAGCCTAATTATGAACAACTTCACCAAGGATATTGAAAATTAATGTGTTTCCTAAAAGTTATGGGGTACATAGTACAAATCTATAAATCTGAAATAGTTATTTGTGATAATGGAATCAAAGCATATAACAATGTGTTGATGTTTGGTGATGGAATATGCCTCTTATAAATTGTCAAAGAAATGAGAAGATTATTGGATAAACATAATACTATTTGGTTGATTGTTTTTTTTTTTGAGTGATACTCTTCATCAATTAGAACCTTAAGTCATAGTTCTACATTTGAACCTTAAGTTGAGTCTAGTTCCTTGAGTTGATTCCAAGGCATTTGTTGAATTTCAAGTTGAATTGGATTCCTTAAGGGGATAATGAAAATCTATGCATTAGAGCTGGCAAAAAAGATTGAAAAGGTAAAAGTAGTACTTGAGAATATATTCTCATTGTACTCAAAATTGTGTGACCCATCAATTTTCCCACAAGAGAGTAGCCAACGAATAATGAGCTTGGAGAGGAACCTGAAAATATCAAGCATGCAACTACCCAAGGATCTAGCTCATAGTGAGAAGAATTTTCAAACTACATTTCACACTTAGAAGGAATTAGCTATGTTAATAGTAGATGAGGCAAATATAAAGGCCAAATTGATACAAATTCAATCTGCCATAACCCCACACGTGGAAGTCTTGCAAAAAGAATTGGCCTATGCTGAGAATGTTTTAAAGAAAGACCCCAATTTTCTACATTGAAAGGCCTAGTTCACCTTGCAATAGAGACAACCATCCAACTTATATCACTATAAATTGCACTAGACAACTGGGATGCTGCTCTTAAGATAGTTATGGAGGTAAATAAATCATTTTTGGCTAAATATTCAGTTAATGTATAAAACCCTTTGACATAAGTATATAAAAAGGGGGAGATTATAATAAAAAGGGGGAGATAAAACTAAGAGGGAGATAAGAAGATAAATTTTGAGAAAAATAAAAATGCCAAAAGGATACAATAACTATAATGGAAGATGTATGAAAGGTGTAGTTAGTACAGGGTAGATAGAGAAAGCATGACAAGGCAAGGCAGAGATAAAGAGTATCAGAATCAGCATGAGACAAATCTAGCATGAGAAGTTTTGGAGATAGCAAAGGCACATCAACTCAGGGGGAGTTATAAATTTTGAGGTATAAAATCCTTCACAAATTTTTTGAATAATTTTGAAGTTTTGTTCAAAATGTATATTATACTTGAAGAGAATAGATTCATCATGTATATTTAAGTGTTTTTGACACTCATGTCAAATGGGGAGATTGTTGGTCTTAGATTGGTTTTGACAATTGAGTGTCAACACACTTAAGAAATTTTCTTAGTTGATGCCAAGTTAGTATATGTTTTGAGTAAACTATAGATGCCGAGTAAGAAAAAATTTCTATAGGTGCCGAGTAAGATATAATTTCTATATGTGTCAAGCATCAGTAATCAGTAAGTGCCAAGTAACACAGAATCAAAATAAGAGTTTGTGCCCTCACAAACTAAGATGTACACTATTTTTGAGCTGACATATGATGAATCTTGAAGGATTAAAAGATAAGATCAAATCTATTTGATTCCCTATGCAATCAACATGAAACCAATTAGAAAAATGGAAAGATTTGAACAGGAAAGGTGGATGAATCTCAATTGTAGATTCACTAGGTTGTGAAACCTTTTTAAGGAGGTTGAAACCCTATAATTCAACAAGTATGAGAGAGTGTGAGAATGCATGAGAGAGTATGTGAGAAGAGAATGCATGCAAGGAGTGAATACTAGCAAAGTTTAAAGGAAGTGAAAGGGGTGAAAAGACTTACAAGAAGGACAACATTGCAGTATCAGTTATGAGAATAGAACATCAACACTTTGTACAAAATCATATCAGACCAAAGAGGATCAGATTAGATTGGATAGAACAAGGATCTAAAATCAACAATTGAAGATTGTAAGTCATCAGGTCAACACATTCTACTACACTTTCTAGCCATTGTATTAGGAGAATGAAAATCCTATAAGATAGGTTGGTTTAATAGCCATTTTATAAATCCTTTAATAGGGTGACATTCCAAGTGACTATTTGTAAAACCTTTAGATAGGTACACCATTAATAGGGTGTTGAAGCCTTTAATAGGGCAGGCCTCTCACAGGGTAGACCATTGATGATGGTCAAACTTTGTAACCTTGACAAGTTACATATTGCTGCAGTGATAAGTTGTGGGTGTCATCCCCACCCTAGTTTTACCTTCTCATTTTGGAGGGTTTCTACATGATCAAATATTGTGTTGTCTATTTTCATGCATGCCTTTACTTTCATGTTAATTAGATATGTTACATGCATGTATTGATTTTAGTTAAAAGTTTGGTACTTCTAATTCACACCCCCCACCCTCTCTAAGAAGTAAATCTTCTCGGTAAATTCCAATAGCCATGTCATAAGAGATCTATAAGTATTGATATACCCATGGTATATGGGAAACATTTTTAATGTTTCAAGATCTAATATCAAGATAATTTCCCTAGTTGCACTTTTGACCACTTTCTCTTCTAATACATAGTGGTGTGTTAGAGTCATAATCAGTTCTAATGATTGGATTGATACTAGATGAGGGATTGTGTTCACTAGTCCACTTCTTATCAATGTAGACACCATGGCTAACCTCTCCTTAGGCTTGTTGTATAGTAGTAGGAAGGCATTCTAGTTGATATGTCCTAGCTTTGTGACTCAGATTTTTGAATGCTTATCTCTTAATCAAGATTTCTTAGGCACTCCTTGATGTTTGAAGGATTTTGGTTTCAATGCAATCTTCATGGCCATAGAGAATGAAGCCAATGCCATTTTATCTACACAAAAGAGAAATATCAGTATTATTAATGATGGAAACTTAAGATGACCTTAGAAATATGACTCAGATAGATAAAAGATTGACCAAAACAAAAGAAATTGACAAAAAAACTTGACAGTGTCTTAAATGTGCATGTGTGCAAGGTGCACAATGCATGCCTTACAAGGGTTACCAAAGTACAATGAATATATGTGTGCATGTTGCCACATTACACACATGTGCACCATGGATGTGTGAGGAAAGGTTTTATTATAGACACTGCACAACAAGCACATGCTTGGGGTGGTGTGCATATACGCACCTCCATTTTACCTTTGGAAATAGGGTAGATTGTTGGTGCGATGGTGTGAAATGCATAGTTGCGAAACTTGGGGAGGTGTGACTTTTGGAGTGAGAGAGATGGAGATAGTGAATAGTAAGAGGGGGGGGCTTATTTATAGATGGTGGCCAAGCAGGGTGAAAATATTCAGAGATGTGCACCTATGCATGTATGTACGTGCACCTCCTAGGTTGGAGGTGAGTGCACATGTTGCACACTTAGTGTACATGCCCATGCGTCTGCACTTTTTTGTCCTTAGAAGCAAAAATTTAGTTTTTAGACCTTCTAATACTACTCAAACTCACCTGACTGAGTATTGTGGACTGACCTAGCCTCAGAGGGAGATCTTGATCCATCAAGGTGCCTGATTGGGTGCTTTGAAAGGGATCTCATGCTTGAAAGAGGGGGTCCCCATTTTGAGTTTGAAATGGGGCGTGCATTGTGAAACCACAACACTATTCTAATAGATACTAGGCTAAATGTATGATTTTAGGTGCTTCTCTTGTTTCAAGATTGATTAGTTGTATTGGATGTATCAATAATAAAGATACCTTCTAAAAGTATCTGGGAGAGCTACCAAGTACCTCATTCTTAGGCACTTTGAAGAGGTTTTTACCCTCAAATATGTATTTTGTTTTTACTTTGTTTTGGCTTTGACACTGCCACAAAGTGGTTTTTTTTCATCAAAGTGCTTATTATTTTTCAATTTTATTTTTATTTTATGACTAAGGTACTTGATATCTCTCTCATTCATATTCATAGCTAGTTCATTTGTGGAAGAGACTACATGTTCAATGGTATTAAGGTAACAAGTTATTTCATAGTCATTTTGAAAACATGGTAGTTCAAGCTATTGGTTCTACTGCACTCAGTTAATGAGATCGGGGTTGAAAAGTGAAGTGAAGTGGAAGATTCCAATGTATTAATGTGAGGGATGTCATCTCTAGTGAAAAGATATTAAAAGTCTATAATGTTCCCATCAAAAGCACCTAAATTTATTTGAGTACTAGCATTGTCAACTTGATCTATGAAAGCAACATACAAGTTTGATTTGTCAAATCATATGAGTGACTCATCTACCAACTTAGTTTAGTTATCATAAGAATGCACAACATCTACTCCCACCTTCATCAAATCAACAAAGAGAGAATCACATTCATATTCATGTGAGTCAATATTTTTATCTCTTAGTAATAAGTGTAACATGTTTTTGCAAATGTGTTCTTAATCAAGGTCTTCAACATCTGACTCTTCATTTAGGTGAGAGGTAGAAGGTTCATCATCATATTATAGTGGAGGCCCCTCTTTATTCCATAGAGTTACAATGGAAGGAATAAATTTCTCTTCATCTTGGTCATAGTTATTGGTAGGTCCGTTCTCTTCCTTAGATTCTCTAGAATTATCAAGAGATGGATCCAAAATAGGTTGTACATTGGCATTAGAGTATCTCATTCAAGTTTTATCCTTAGATTTTATTCCATTAGTATGAATCAATGGCTCACCAAGAGCAATCTTCTTATCACTCAATGGACCATGGCCTAGGTAACCATTTTGGCTAGAAATTTATAACCTTTGCCATATGATTTGGGAGAAATTGTAGTAGTAAGTGTGACTTCTTCAACTTCTTCTTCCCTATAAATTGTTGGAAATGTAATATAGACTAGGTGATTGAAGAGTGGTGTGGGGGGGGGGGGGGTTTGAATTAGGAACCAATAAAACTTATACTTTAATTCACCAATTAAACCTTCACAATATAATCTAGTCTAATTGCATGCATGCAAGACCAAAAGCAATAAAACATTCATAACACTTGACACAATATTTGCTAACCCAAAAACCTTCCAAATAGAAAGTAAAACTGGGGTGGGGATGATACCCACAATCTTTAGTACCGTAGTATAAAATTAGCCTGTTAAAGCTTACAATTGATCACTTCTAGTGATCTACCCCGTTAGGAGCAATAAGGACTATTAGGTCCACCTTGTGAGAGGATTTACAACATACAATGAAGTATGCACTTGGTTAGGATATTTGGAAAGGACTATTAATTCCACCTTTTTAGAGGTTTGACTAATGCACGTATTAATATGAATCAATGGATGATCTCTAATCTGAAACTCAATTTACTGAATGAGATTCCTTTAAAATACAATGATCACCTTGTTGTGATAGATAAGACTTTGTTTTTCGTTATACTGCTTGTAGCCTTCTTCTAATTCAAACTCATGCTTCTTCTTGCTTGTTATACTTTGATGCATTGGATATGATAAGATGTATTACATATATACCAATCCAATAAATTACCTTATGGAGTCAAGTACAACACCAAATTCAATAATCTTCACTAAGTTGGCTCACTACTCGAACTTGAGTTCAGAAGACTACTCAGGTGATATCTTGACACTCGACAACACTATCCACTCAATAATCTCTGGCATTCATTTGAAAGTGGTGCTCAATCCACATTGATCAGTCTGGAGTAGTTCAAAATTGGTTAACATTTGGTGACTTGGTGAATACTAAAGAACTAGGTTGACATTTCAGAGCTTGGTCAACACTACCTTCATTCTGCTTCATTAATATTGCCATCTCGATAGACACTGATAAGTTTAGTGAACACTACAAAGCTTGGTTAACACTACTTCCTCCATGTTTTCCATTGATGAGCTTGGTAGACTCTACGAAGCTCGACAGACTCTATGAATCTTGACAACAACTGGAACACTCGATATACACTGCTAGTTGTATTAGAAGCTTGGTAGCAACTGTAGAGATTGGTTACAATGTAGACAATCAATCTAATTAAGTGTATAGTCACTAAATGTCAAATGATTTGACCATAAGGTCAAAAATCTCACCCTTTGGTATTAGTGACCAAAACACTTATCATACCAAAATATTGAATGCTAAAAAATATAAGTCAAAACTCCCCCTATCAACATGTCTAGGTCTGCAACTCAATTTTAACTACTGTCTACTATCGATAAATTATGACTATTTTTTCAATTTTATTTTTTCAAAATTATTTTTGTGTATATATTTTCTTCTTTGTATATACACCTTCCTTTCTGTACATATATTTCCTCCTAGTATAGATAGCTTTTGTATGATATAACTAACTTTCCCCCTTTTTTTGACAAATGCCAAAAATGCATAGTTACTAGGTAATACCAAAATGTGAAAGGAAATCACTATGTACTTTCAAAATTATGGACATGGATTTGTCCCAATTATCTTGCAAAAATTTTGAATAGTGCAATGCTTTCTACACTTCAGTTGATAGTTCCATCATGTGATCAACAATTGAGAAATTATTATCATGGATTAATGTTTTGGCATGCAATTTATTTTTTTGCATTATATCCATATTGGGAACTAATATACTCTATATATGTGTGCAAGTGTAGCCCTTATCATGGCTTCTTCCCTGAACAATTCTGCTTGCATATCTATTAGATACATGATCTTCACAAAATGTGTAGAACTAGCGCTAGGATCAAGTGACAAATGATGTGCACTTGTCTTCAAATCACTATTTATCTATGATAGCTTATCCTTTATCTCCTTGGTGAAGTTATATGCATCACTAAACTTTAAAAATAAAGAAACAACATTATTTACAAAACTTTCAAGATTGGAAAGAATAGTGGAAAATTCCTCTTGATCAATAGCAATTTTCTGATTCATTCCCTCTGTAAGTTTGTCTTCAAATTTCCTCTCTTCTCTTTGTAGAAGTTTATCCTGTCCACTTAATTCCTCATTAAACTTGTGAACAATTTCAACAAGTTGATCCAAAATTGGTTTCTTGTCATCAACCTCTATACTTAGTACATCAACAAATATGCCTTTAATGTCTTCAAGCACTTGATTTTTCTTTTTCTTTTCTTCTTTAAGCTTTTTTTGTCTTGCCCTTTTCTTGCATAGCTCACCAAGGGTATTCATTTGATCTAGATCTAGATTGGAGAGATCTCAATCTGGTATGACAATGTCTTCCTCTAGATCAATTTCCTCATTAGAGGCTTCTACCTCATTACCCTTTTCTTTATGTACAGAAGAAGTAATTTCCTTTCCTTTGCTCAAACCTTTAGTGATCAGTTGAGGCTTAACCCCAACTATCATTACACTTGCAATAGTAGAAATAATAGTAGAAACAATATCAATTATAGAAGAACCAACACTAAGAGAAGGATTATTTGAAATACCTTGCTGAGACTTGGTTTGGCCTATTGCTAAGATGATTGGAGCATGTTGCTTGTTAGATGAAGTGATGGAAACAACACTCATCATTGAACTTAGTAGAATTTCTCCAATAGTCAATTGAATGTTTTGTGAAACAATGTTTACCTCAATTGACTTGGTAGCAACCTTCTTTAAGCTAGGTGGTGCTAAGGCTTTTCTTGGAGATAGTGGGAGAGAAGCCATTACCTCTGTTGCTATCTTTACTAGATCTAAGTCTTGAATACTCTAAATTTCAAGAAGATCTCCACTTGCTTCTTGCTCTTCATCATCTCCTTCTACATTTCTATCTCTCATCTTCTTTCTCAACATCTTCATTCTCCTCATCATCCTTATCATCTATTTGAACAAACTCTTTAGTAGGCTTGTGTAATCCATAGATGTTCTTCCATGAAATTGTGTGTGACTTCACAACTAATTCAATATCTTTTGATAGAATCAGGAATGCATTAAACCTGGGGGTCAACTTTTGTTCATTTTTCTTCAATGATTCCTTCACTTCCTTGTTAGAAAGATTTGGCATAAGTTGTCTCAAGGTTTTTTCTCTAATATCCCTGACAACATTTAATGCATTATCCTAATGATGTGTAATGACCTTCAATAGGATATTAGGGACTTGCTTTATTAGTTCCTCAAGAGGGTATTTCCACTTACCCATCTTAGCCACTAAGGCTTCTTTAACTTGCTTTTTCTCTTCCTCAGTTCTTGTTTCATACTTCAAAAACTTGAAATTAGACATACCTCCACCATCTTTTAGTCTTTTTAGTCTTTTTTCAAAGGTGAGGGCAGACCTTTTGAATGTAATTTGTTGCTCTTCTTCTTCTTCTTCATCATCATCATGATGTAGTTTGAGCTTCTTCTTAGATTTTGCAGGTCTTCTTGTGAATACTACAGGGGAGGACTTTATAGCCCTTGTGATTATAACCTTCCCCTTTTTCTTAGGAGGCTCTTCTTCTTCAAATTTTTTTTCTTCTAAAGGTTCCTCTTTTCCTTCCTTCCTCTTCTTCAACATCATGTCCCTTGCATTCTGTTAGCAGAAGAGGGGAACTAGATTGCTTGTTCTCCTTTAGAATATTTTCCACCTATTTTATTCCTCTCTTCATGGCTTGAGGAAACTTGATTCAAAAGAAATCCCAGCCTTAGCTTCTTCATAGGCACCAAAGTATGGTGCCTTGGGGTCCACTGGCTCATTGAGAAGGGCCTCAATTATGTCTCTTGTATCATCAATATTCACCTCATATCCAAGAGGTTTCACCCATGCCACCCTTGGCCTTACTACCTATATATGCACTTTGTCACAATCCACAAGGAATCATATATTTTGTTTATAGTCACCCACTAGTTATTTGGGAATCATGAATCTTCTCTACATTCCCTCCTTGAATGCCTCAAATTATGCATCCATGATGCTCTCAAATTTGTCTCCCATTTCAGCTATGAACTCATTTATTTGATATATAATAGGTATATCCTTCTTACATGCCACCGTGTGTTTGGAAGGGAAAAACTTCTGAACATATTGTAGAGCTCAAAAATGGTTCATCAATATTCTTTGACACAATGCTCTAAATCACACTATATCAAAGAGGGGCAAAATGTAGATGCTCAAAAATGGTTTGTGTCTATAGTTTCATCATAGTTTCATACGAATTCATCCCATTTTCTCATTCCACTAACTCTGATCTTTTGGCCAACTTGATCATATCTCAACAATGTCTTTCATCATTCATATTCTCTTTCACATCAATTGTGAATCATTTCAAAACCATTTCAAATCAACTCAAAATCATATGAAATCAACCCAGAATCCCCCCAAATATACCCAAAATCAGTCTTAATCAACTTGAAACATGTCAAACATCCCAAATCAATCATTTTCTATCTAATCCTAGGCATTGTTGTGGCTTTCAGTGCCTTGGAAACCTATCAATCTACCAATCTTTCAATCTGAGCTTAGTATTGTCATGGCTCTTGGTGCTAGGTCAAACTATCATTCACATCATCTGATCTTCAACATTGTCAAGTCTCTCAGTGTTAGATCATGACATTATCAACTGTTTAATAATATTGATAACATTCATCAATGTTATTAAGATCAACCATATCAATCAATCTTGATCTTGTGGCATTTATGATATCAATTAAGTGTTACATGTCCTTAGTTCATGTCATGTGTCCTTGGCACATTATCATTTTTCACCAATCAATCAATTTTACCATGGTTTTGGTCTACCCATCATCATCCTAGTCAATTTACATTATTGTTGCATTGTCATCAAAGGATATTGTTGCACTTATTTAATCAAATTAGCCCATCTATTAATTTTCTCTATAGGATTAAATGACCCATAGTTTATTCCTTTGTCATCCCAATCATTTTCATCGTGTATTGCAAATTATTCTTCCTAACTAACCTTCTCAATTAATTAATTGATTCATCATTCACAAACCATGGAAATTCTCAATTTCCTAAGTCATATTTTTCACCATTAATTCTATTTTTACTAATTTTTATTTGTGTGGAATAATGGATTTTTAATTCAAATATCCCACATAATATTGACATCATCGTGACACATCATGGATTCTCCATTTACACTTGGCTAAGATATGTCACAATCCATATATTCTTATTCCTTACACGTGTCCATATTTGGCTTCCATTGTAATAGATTCTTGGTTTTAAGTGGGTTTGAGTGTCACATGACACATCATAGTTCCTCTTCCATTTTTAATCATGTTTGACTTTCAAGCTTCACACAATCCTACATTTGGAATCTTGTGTCATATGCATCATGGATTCTCAAAGGAATCTCTTGCCAAGTCACATATCCAAGGTGACAAGTCCAATGCTCTCATCTTGTGTGTTGATTATAAAATAAACATTCTTCCTCTCATTTTCGGTCCTAAGGTCCTTCAAGACCTTTGTCTTTTTCTCTCTCAAGCTTAAATCACATCTTCTAGTATTTTCATAGCATTATCACTATCATAGATTTTGCTTCCTAATTGTGTGTACTATAGGCAATTGGAGCTACATCACATGGAGAAGAAAGAAGGACACAGGAGCTATAAGTGAAAGAGGGAGTTTTAATTTTGTGTTCTTCCTTTTGTTTATTTGGCTTTCATGGTAGACTAGAGGGTATAAATGTATGTTTATTGAGTTTGTGATTTGCTCATATTATGTTAGATATTAGCCCATTTTTCTAGTCCTACAATTGGTGAACCTGACGTGAACACACTTAACTAATTTGGGTTTCTTGTTTTTGTGCTTGTAGTTGCAAGGAAGGAGCTCACTTGGAAAGGTATAATCACAATTGGCACTTCATTATCACATCTAGATTAATTAGGGAGTCTAGTAACATGATTATATGCTATTATTTTTTGCATTCTCTTAGCTTGCTATCCTAGGGTGCACTTTTCTCTGTCAGGGGACACTTGGGACCTCTAGGAAGTAGTTTTAGGGGCCTAGGAGCCACCATAACCCCCATCTATTGTTCCCAATTCACCAAATGCACTTAGAAATAACCAACTGCACCCTTCTAGGCCCCAACTATACCATGGACATAGTCTACACTATCTGAGTGCACTTGGTAAGGTAGAGTTCACAATTTCAATTTCTGGGTATTGTTTAGGGCCCATTTCCCCACAGTTTGCACTTGGTCTCCCAACTATGCCTAGAAACTACCAACTATTCCCTTTTGGGCCTTAAGTTCACCATGGGTGTAGTTAGCACTATTTGAGCACACTTGGGGACATCTTGAGTAATCTAGCTTTTTGGGGCACAGTCTGCTCTATCAGAGCACAATTGGTTCAGAGAAAGCATACACTTCACTCAGAATCTACATCTAGGGTTTTTGTTTACTTTTGGGACATAGATTAGAATTTTTTGTGTTACTGATTGTCTACTTGTAGCATGTAGTAATCATTAGATGAAGACATAATCATTACAAACTACTAATACTTGTTTGTAGGACATTGTTGAAGATGATATGTGCTTGTCTAAACTATGTGTGTGAATTTACTAGATTAAATAACACTTTGTTTGGTGCTTTAAAATGAACTTTTTCTATTCTACTTGACATGTATATGGTGTTTTAAACCCTAAGAGTTACATGGATGTATCCTCTCCCCTTGCCATTCGTGGATCTTAGGTGTAAGAGAAATCCATGTGACTTCTATAGAGAAGTCTACCTTGGATCAAGATACTAGATATTGGCTATGCTAGGGGATGACTTCAGAGTGATAATAGGTCAAAGCTAGGTAAACATTCCAGGTACTATATAAAAATCAATACGATTAATGCCGTGTCAGCGGTATTGCTGCATGATAGCTCTCCTCCAGTACCCTTGTGGTGCATCAAACCCCAGTTCTTGGGGCTGGGAGACCTTTTGATGAAGTTTATCATTCACTTTGCAAATGGAATGCCCTTACTAAACACCTTTTTTTAGTGGCCAAAAACCTTTCTATCCACTGGCTCAAGGGGTCACCCATGCCTGTGAAGACATCCCACATTCTTGTAATCCTTAGTAGAGACAACAGTCCCTTAGGAAGTCATGCCCCTTGGGAAGCGAATCTTGGTAGCCTTGAGAAGTGAGTGTGCTATAAGGGGGAGCCTATGGTGCAAAGATTTTAAGTTTTCTGCTCTGGATAAGCATGGCTAAACTTCATTTCAAGTGGAAATTCAGTGGATATAGGCCTAAAGCCTAGGTTGTGGTGTGTTTTTTCACTTTAACAACAACTATTCTTGTCTTATCATGTGTATAATATAATAATCAAGATAAAATCCAACTTTCAAATTGATACCATGTAAAAAAATTACACTTTGTCAAAACATTACAACATTTGTCAAAACTTTGCAAACTTTGGTCCAAAAACATTCAAGCCTTGGAAAACATGGAAACTTGTGATCCTAGACATGCTTGGCATAACTTAGATTTCATCTTTGCATAGCATCCACTTGCATTCACCATAGTTTGAGCCTCATAATTGCATCATCTAGGATTCATCTTGCATCTTCTAGTCCTCATTGTACATCCATTCATTAGGGTTTAGTTTTCATTCTTTAGTCTTTGCATTTCAACCTCAAAATTTACATTTTGCATCTCTCATTTGCATTCTTGCATTACCCAACCTCCATATTGCACACTTTAACCATCATTTCTGGTGTCCTAAACATCATCCTCAACTTTCATTCTAGTCTTATCACTATCCTCTTCTATTTAGTTCACTGTCACATTAATCTGGAACCTCTAGCACCTAGAATTACCTTAGTTTTAGCCCAATTTACCAATTGTACTTTGAAACTACCAACTGTGCCCTAATTGGCCCCAACTACACCATGGGCATAGTTAGTACTATTTGAGCACACTTGGTAGTCTAGAAACCTAGTTTGGACTTCTAGACGACATTTTGAGACTTCAAAAATGTCCTTAGGTACCTAGATAGGTCCCTTGTCTTAGCATGTCTTGGTCTACATTTTGCATGTTGTAGCCATTATGGTTAGGGATTCATTCCTTAGGTCATAACCTTCATTCTACATATCCTATCCAATCATAACATCAACCCCAACATCCTAGCTCTCTAGTATAGCAACTTAGCCATCACCTAGCTCAGAATCAACAAACATTCAACCTAGTCTCCCAACTATGCCATGAAACTACCAACTATGCCTAAACTGACCCCAAGTGCACCATAGTCATAGTTGGTGTTGTTGGAGTGCACGTGGTACTATCAAAGCACACTTGGGTACCTACATGACCATTTTGGGCCCCTAAACTACATTTTGGGACCCTAAAACTACATTTACATGCCACTATAGGTCCTTATTATGCAACTCACCCAAAATAATATCTTGTACTCAAAAATTTATTTTGCATGATAGGACCTTTGCATATTTCATATTCAATCAACATAACCATCATTTTGAGCCCCCTAAACATCATTTTTGAACCCAAAACCTTTGAGTTTGGTAAAAAATCTAAACAAAAGTATGGACCCTAGAGTATTTCATTATGTCAATGGATAATGGATCTTGACCAAGGTCATTTTGTCATTTTCTTTGGTCAAACTCTACCTATGACAAGATGGATTTGACTTTTTCAATTTTATCT
Organism: Cupressus sempervirens; assembly: GCA_028749045.1. NCBI lineage: Eukaryota > Viridiplantae > Streptophyta > Pinopsida > Cupressales > Cupressaceae > Cupressus > Cupressus sempervirens. The sequence continues at coordinate 426,738,102 of CM053783.1, forward strand.
TTTGACTTTTATCTCTTTTTGGTCAAATTTCAAAGTTTATTCTCATAACGTTAAACTGTTAGGTTAATACCTTTCAAAGATTTCACCTAAGTTTGAAACCTTGCAAACATCATTGCCATTAGCATTATCATATTCCTAGTCTCCCTAAATGTAATTTTGACTTACCCTAGTGGTATATCCCCTTCATCTTGCATTTTTCAAAACCCTAACATCATTTCCACTATCAAACTCTATCAACTTTTCTATCAACCAACTTGTCTCCTTGACTACTTATCCTCATTTTGCATATTCCAAATGTCATTATCAACCTTAACACACCATCTCTTGCATAGTACAACTTGCATACATCAAATTCCAACATCATTCCCAAGTCCAAAATCTAAACCTAATCATCATTTTGCATGCCATAGAGTCCTTTTCATCTCCTCTAATCAAATTCCAAAATGTCACCTTACATTTGCATTGCATAGTTTCTCTAGGACATTTTCACAATGTATATCAAAACCCTAGTTCATTTTGCACTTCCTTAGGTTGCATAACATCCCTAAACACCTAAAAATTCAAAAAATACTCATATCTTGCATACCCACATCCTAATTATCAAATTTTGACCTATTTTACCAACTGCACCCCTGTTTTACCAACTACACACTTTAGGTGTGCGATTGGTAGTTTCAGTGTGAAGTTGGTAGTTTCATAGCACATTTGGTAATTAGAGATTTCATTCTAGGTTCTAGAACCCTAATCTACACCTCCATAGCTTGCATTGCATTGCTAAACCTTTGAAAACACTCAAATCATTCGCATTTTGCATTTTAGTCACCCTAACACCTCTGTTTACCAATTGCATACCTTCTACTTACCAACTATTTACCTTCAGGGCCCCAAGTGCACCAAGAGTGCACTTGGTAATGTCTGAGTGCAGTTAGTAGTTTGAGGTGTGCACTTGGGAGGTAGAGAGTCCATTTAGGTTTTCCTTCATTGCATCTGCATCTTAAGGTACCATGCTAGCACTTACAAGGACACAATTAGCTTAGAGACCTGAAGAACTTTATCAACTCTTATTTTTTGAGGTACAGACACAACCAAAACCTCTTCCAAGACTAAAGAAGAGAAAGAAAACCCAACAAACATTTGACGAAGACCAAATTGAACCATCACAACCCTTACTTGCAGGCCCCTTAAGCATGTTATTGTAGGACCCTAACAATCAAGGGATGTCACAACAAACCCCAAACAACACATCTACTATGAGGTTCCCTTCAAACACTTATACACATGGAATAGTTCAATGGAGCCCTAACTTTGAACCCATTTTTGTACTGATACCACCCGAAGGGGGAAGTGTGCCAACCACACCTGAGGATGAACAAACATAATCCTTCAAATTTAGTAAACCCAACACAAGTACCTTCAACCATAACATATCAAACACACAAAAAGTACCATACACTTAAGTGATGACTCTGACACTGATTACAACATTACTAATGAAGAAATGGCTAGGGCATGTCAAGAAAAAAATTTCCACAAAAACTTCAAACTTTTGGCAACCCAAGAAATTGTCAATTTTAATCCACACTTCGAGGGACCTAAGTCCAAACATCAAACTGAACCAACAATTGAAAACATACAACCCATGATCAATTTGGACTTAGATAAGGGCAAACAACCTTTGGAGTTTTCAAACACAATGATGGAACCTATATGGTCCCATCAAGAATCAAGCATCGAAATCCTCCAAAATACATTTGAACACATCAACATTAATCCCTTGTTTGATGAACCTCCACCAGTGAATGGAAACAAAACTCTTCCCAGATATCCCAAAAGGACATTAAGACTTGATCTTAATCACATAATGCAACAACAAAATGTGCCTAAAGGGACTTGTACTCTAGGGATGCCAAACATACCGCCTTTGGAGGAAAATCAATAAAGCACACCCTTGCTTATAACTTTACCAAATGTTATGACGCCAATGTATATGAGAAATATGTTAGCAAGTAATACTAATCTATTCAAAAACAAAAGCATTAACTAGCATATAAACCATAACATAAATGAGAGACTAAAGAGAAAACCCCAATTGGAAATGTGAGCCAAATGAATGGACTCTCCCAATAGGATTTAGCTCCTTGCTTGGTAGATGGGTCTAAGGATTGGGGTGTATGATCAAGGTTCCCAAAAAAACTAGCTTCAATGGAGATGGAAAATGGCAAATTGGTAGCTTTGTGAGCTCTCAATTTGGCATCATAAGGGTATGGTTGATGGCTTTTGGCTTTCAAAAGGGCATTATAACTTTAGCTCCAAGATTGTGATGAAATGGCTTGGGAGGGGATTCAATTTATAGGCTAAGGGCTTGAGGGATGGAGGGCTAAGATGGAAGGAAAGATGAAAGGTTAAGGAGGGCTAGGATGCACTCAAAAGGGAGCACATGGATTGTGCTTGTTTAGCACCAATCAGGGAGTGACACATGTCACAAGGTGAGTGGATGGAGGAAAGGGGAAGGATGAGTCAACAAAGGAGGCTCAAAGGATAATATCTTCATAAAGACCCTTCATTATGGCTTCTAAGATCTTGTAAGAGTCTTTATGGCTTTTTTAAGAGCATTCATTGTTGGGTGGTTGGGATATTTTGGAGGGAGTTGAGATTGTTGACTTTCCTTGGCTTAAGAAAGTCTTAAGCTTGCTTAGGGAATGTGACAACATTAGGGGGTGGATTAGGCTTGGGTTTAGGATTAAATTAGGCTTGTTAGATATTTGCAAGTGGATGGCATTCATGAGGGCGAGTGAGTTAGTGACTAAGCTTAGTTAGTATGTGTGGATGGGGTGGATTAGGCTAAAAAGAGGGTTTAGGAATAAGTTAGGGGCTTTTAGATTTGAGGGTTTTATTTATCAAATAGGTTTATTTAATAAATGAGGATTTAGGATTTAGATAGAAGAATAGGATTTAATTGATAAATAATAGGTTATTTGATTTATCAATTAGGACTATAGATGATTAATTAAATTAATCAGCTAGGGGATGGTAAAGGATTAATTAAATAGGAATTTAATTAATGATGCCTTTAGAGATAACTAAATAGGATTACCAAAGCAATGTAATCAAATTTAGGTGTCTACATTTTGCCCCTCTTTGACATAGTGTTGAGACAACACTATTTCAAAGAAGTTCGAATGAAGACGACATGAGGAAGATGTTTTAGCAACGAGGTTGCCCCAGTCTCGGATAAGAAGAGGAGAGACTACACTTAGATGATGCCCCCTCAAGAAGGCGGCAGTGAGAGAAATGAGGCTCGACGACTTCTTGAAAAGTACAAGAAATGGAGATGAGCTAAGACACAGGTTGGCAAAGAGAAGGGGCTGAATTAGCTCAAACTCTCACTACAAGAGGATGATAAAGGGAAATCAGGGGCACAAGAGGAAACAAGCTTAAGACTTTTGGGATTGGGGGGAGGATGAAGGAGTAGAATGCTATAAAAGGAATTCAGGATGGAGAGATGGATGAGGGGATTAAAAAGCTTATGCAATAGGATTTCAAAGAGTCAGATTGGCAGAAGATGGGTTTTCGGAGATCCCTAGGACTAGGATTGTGGATCTCGAAAGATGAGGCTTGGTGAATTGATTTGATTGGTGGATCCCTAAGACTAGGATTGTGGATCCCTAAAGCTAAGCATGAGGAGTGATTCAAAGAGGTACTGATGCACAAGCTGGGATAGGAGAGACGGATGCTGGATATGGATGGGGGATAATGGAGATGAAGGAAAACCATTGAAGCTTTTTGAGCAGGGGGATACTTCAAAAAGAAGTACCACCATGTAGTTGAGCACTAGATTTGCTATAGGACTGTTGATTAATTGCCAAGGTTACCAAGAACATCAAGGCCTTTTCACCAACCGTCCAGAGGACTGACAAACTTACTGAAAAAAAACACGCAAGGGTTGCCCCAGCATCACACATGAATCCTAGAGGAAGCAGTGCAGAACTGACATTGGGTAACCCACAAGCAGAAAAGAAAAACAAATGAAAGACTTTGATCAAGACCTTACGCTCTAATTGCCCCATTCATAGCATACCATGATATGGAAGATCGTGGCAACCTTGAGGAGGGAACAAGGAGATTGCTTGGAAAAGATACTTCAAGACCCAAAAGGGAAGATTCCAAATCAAAAGAAAGTGAAAATCCAAAAGAGAGCCATTTGCCAATGAGATGGGTAGGATGAGGTACCAAGATCAGACATGAGGAAAGCTATATCCTGTAAGGAACTATCGGAGAGCACCTAAGCTGGTGGATCGGGATGAGTGGTGCGTCTAGCAAGCTGAACTAAGAAGGATAACACTTTGGTGACATGAGATCTAGCTAAAGGATGCATTGGAATAGCTAACCAAGGGTTGTGCGATGTGTGCAAGATGCTGATCAAGGACAAACTGACATGAACGCTAGATATATACAATGGTACTAAGCTAAAGAGGATGTACAAGCTGATGGACCAAGATATATTACAAATGTACAAGTTTGTTCATGTTCTATGTTTTGGTTTTTGTGAGATGGAAATGTTTGTGAAGGATGGGATGTCTACAATAGTTGATAGATGGATAGGTAGATGGTTTGCAAAAATTTTAAGGAAAATGGGATTCTTTATGTGCATGTGATAGGATACAAGCTAGGATACAAGATTATCTACAAGCTAGAGTATGGTACAAGCTTTGGACAAGATTTGGATATACAAGGTATGGTACAAGATTTAAAAGGTATAATACAAGCTTTGGTACAAGATTTATAAGGTATAATACAAGCTTTGGTACAAGATTTTACAAGCTGTGCAAGAGGTATTTACAAGCTCCATTAGATTTTGGATATTTGGTTGGAACACCAAGGGAACAAGCGGGTGTTTTATGGGATGGTGGGTGAATGGATGAGGGATAGGATAATGATAGATAATGGATTAGTCTTAGTACACAAGGTGCCTGAATTACCAGGTTTTCACCAAGGTACCTATCCAAGGCGCTTGAATTGCCAAGTTTTCACCATTGGACGCTTATTTTTCTTTACTATTTTTTTTTTGTATTTTTCAAAACATGGGTATACCAAGGATCTTCAAGCATAGAACTTCTTGAGATGAATGATGTTAGTAGGATCATTCAAGAGTTCTCCTTCCGGTGTAGATAGCTGATAGGCTCCGGAGCCAAAGGAAGCAGTTACAACATAAGGACCAAGCCATGTAGGTTCAAACTTGCCTTTCTTTTCTCGATCTGCTTGGACTTTCATGTTTTCTTTGAGGACCATGTCACCTGGCTGAAAGTGTCATGGAAGCACCTTCTTGTTGAAATTCCATTTGAGACGAGTTTGATAGATTGTGAGATGATCATAGGCTTGTTGTCGCTTCTCGTCTAAGAGATCTAGCTAGGTGAGCCGAGCTACTCTGTATTCTTCATCTGATATTTGCCCTTGCAAAGATATGCTCAAGGAGAGAAGTTCAACCTCTATAGGTAGTACCGCTTCGACACCATAGACTAGGGAGTATGGAGTTGTGCCTATGGATGTACGAAAGGAAGTTCGATAGGCCCATAGGGCTGGATTAATTTGTAGGTGCCAATCACGGCCGAAATCATTGACAACTTTCTTTAGGATTTTGAGGAGGGTTTTGTTAGTTGCCTCTGCCTAGCCATTACCTTGTGGGAAATATGGGCTAGAAAAGCGGTGATGGATGTAGAGGGAAGTGCATAATTCTTCCATGTTGAGATTTTCAAAGTTACCTCCGTGGTTAGTGAAGATGGTGGATGGGATGCCGAAGCGACAAACAATGTGGTATAAGATGAACTTGGAGACCTGAACTCCTGTAGCTGAGACGAGGGGGACTGCTTCCACCCATTTAGTGAAATAGTCTGTAGCTGTTATTATCCATTTATGTCCATCAGATGAGAGGGGTGTGATAGTTCCAACTAGATCAAGGCCCCAACAAGCGAAAGGCCAAGGTGGTGTAATAGGTTGTAGATCCTGTGCTGGAGCGTGCACAACATTTGCATGCTACTGACATGGGAGACACTTTCTGACAAAGTCACATGAGTCTTCTTCAATGGTAGGCCAATAGTAGCCTGCTCTAAGGATTTGTCGCGCTAGGACAATACCACTCGTGTGGGCACCACAAAGTCTAAAGTGTACTTCCTTTAACACCATCGCGGCCTCATTTTGGTCTAAACATCGAGAGAGAGTATCCTACTAACCCCGACGATATAGGGTATTGGCTATGATAACATAGCGGGATGATTTTTGAATGAGGTTCTAGCATTAGGTACGTGTGAGGTGAGGGGATATGATACCATCGTTAAGGTAAGCGTGAATCTCATGGTACCAAGGGGATTGAGGACCAACCAAGATACAAACACGGTTTGAATCCTCATTCGCATAGGCGGGTGTGAGGAGCTGCTCCACTAAAAACTCATACTGTGTAGCTGCTTGGGGAATTTCCAAGAGCGAGCCTATAGTAGCCATAGCATCGGCTGCTTTGTTCTGTATTCGAGGCACTTGTGTAAATTGAAGCCTTGTAAAATGTTGGGTTAGCCAATAAACTAGCTCTTTGTAGGGTAATAGCTTTCAATCTTTGGTTTGATATTCATTTAGGGCTTGCTTGATGATGAGATGAGAATCGCCAAAGATTTGTAGCTCAGCAATGTTCCATTCTGTAGCTATCTTTAATCCTGCTATGAGGGCCTCATATTCAGCTATATTGTTGGTGCTAGGGAATTGTAGCTTGAAGGCTTTTGGAATGTAATCTCCTTGAGGTGTGACCAACAATATTCCTGCCCCTAATCCATGAGATGTGTATGAGCCATCAAAATAAAGTTTCCATGGGGGTTGTTCTTCAATTAGACAGATATGCTCATCTGGAAATTTTGTGATCAATGGATAAGCATCTATTAGAGGTGCATCAGCTAGGTGATTTGCTATAGCTTGCCCTTTGATTGCCTTTCTATCCACATACTGGATGTCAAATTTGCTAAGGAGCATAACCCATTTGGCCAAACGACCTGTAAGTGCTATTCTGGAGAGCATATACTTGAGAGGGTCAATCTTGGAGACTAGTTGGATGGTATGACTTAGCATGTAGTGGCAAAGCTTTTGAGTTGAGAAAAAAATTGCCAAATAAGCTTTTTCCATAGGAGTGTAATTGAGTTCATAACCAACTAGGGTTCTACTGATGTAGTAGATGACTCTTTCTTTGCTGTAGTCATCGAGCTATGCTAGAAGTGCCCCTAGAGTAGTAGGTGTTGCTGATATGTACAAAATCAGGGGATGACCAAGAATTGGTGGAACCAAGATAGGGGGATTGATGAGATACTGCTTGAGATGGTCAAAGCTGCACTGACATAAAGGATCCCACTTGAAGTTCTCATCCTTCTTTAGTAAATGTGAAAATGGTGTACACTTATCTGCAAGCTGGGAGATGAAGTGCCGAACAGATTGAAGCTTTCCCTGAAGAGAGCGAAGCTGTCGCAGTGTCTAGGGAGGAGGCATGTCTAAGATAGCCTTGACCTTCTTGGGGTCAATCTCTACACCTTGTTTAGAAACTATGAAGCCTAGAAGCTTTCCAGATGTGACCCCAAAGATACATTTCTTGGGATTTAGCATGAGATGATATTTGGCTAACCTATCAAAGACTTTCTCCAGGTCAGCAAGATGATGCATGAAGGTATGAGACTTGACCAAGATATCATCCACATAATCCTCCAAAATGCTATGGATGAGATCATGAAAAATGGTTGTCATAGCTCTTTGATAGGTAGCCCCAACATTCTTTAGGCCAAAAGGCATCATGTTGTAGCAAAAGGTTCCCCAAGGGGTAGTGAATGCTGTCTTATGCTGATCCTCTTCTACAATCTTGATCTGATTATACCTAAAAAATCCATCCATGAGGGACAAAATTTCATGTCCAGCTATAAGATCTATAATCATATCTATGTTGGGCAAGGGAAAATCATCTTTTGGACAAGCTTTGTTAAGATCTCTGAAATCAGTGTAGATTCTGATGTCATCGGAAGGTTTAGTGACGGGGACCATGTTGGAGATCCATTCTGAGTAGTCGATAGGGCGGATAACCTTAGCAGCTAACATTCTTTCTAATTCAGCTTTGACCAATAATGCCACCTTGGGGTGCATTTTTCTAAGCTTTTGTCTAACGGGCTTGATCTTTAGATCGACTGCAAGATGATGAACTACAAGCTTTGGATCAAGCCCTGGCATGTCATGATATGACCATGCAAATTGACCAATGTTCTCTCTTAAGACCTCAAAGAGGAGGTTAGCTTGGTCTTGTGATAGGGATGCAGCAATGTGAACAAGCTTAGGGATCTTTGAAGAATCGATGTTGACTTCCCTAGTATCCTCAATTAGAATAGAAGATATCTCTGGTCGATTATCTTGAGAAGGCAATGCTAAATCCTCATGTTCTACTTGTGGCTCTAGATTTCCTTGCTGAGGAGTTCTCTTTGCTGCCTTAGCTAGTCTCAGATTCACCTTAGTTCCATTTTTGGGTGTATCGGAACTAGGTTGGGGATTTTCTCCAAAATACCCCTTGGGATCTAGCTTGTAGATATAGGCAGAATCTGGCTTTGTTTTCTTGTGAGGAGTTTCAGCTCCCATGAATCTTAGAAGTGCCTCCTCTAATGTGAACTCATCGATGTGTATGACACTTGGTTGGTCCCAATCTATGAGTTGTGGATGGGCGAGTGGTAGGTCAATGAGGTGGATGGATAGTTCTTGGAGAACAGAGTCTCTGAGGGAGATTTGGTCTAGGATATCATCGTAGGCTCTCTTTTCAACTTCCTTAGGAATGTGTTCGATGTCGACAAGGTCATGGTGAATGTTCGAAAAAGTGTGACCATTCTCATTGGTGCCCCCAGTTGTGGGTATGCCAAAGCCAAGACCTGACTTCGATTCCCACTTGTGTGCATCGATGGGGCACTGCATGCCTCTTTCTTCTGGTCCTAGACCACCACCTTGATAGTTCCATTTGTCAGTGATGAGCTTATGTTCTTGGGGATACTTCTGGCTAAAGTGATCAAGGCATGCTTGATTTTTTTGAGGTGCATCCTTATGTAACCATTTGTTGATATTTGAAGTGAGCTCTTCATGAAGAGGGATTTTCGAGGATACAAAGGTTGTTGGGCCAAACTGTTTGTATCGAGGTGGAATCTCCTTAGCTTTGTGATATGTCAGTCTTCTATGGGCATGTGGATCAAGTGGGAGTGCCTCGACAGCAAATGCATCCGACAGACTATACTCTCCACAACCTTTGTTATTGATCTTCACAGTAGATAAGGTGGAGGCGAGAATGGTTTCTGGGTCATTACAAGTGTGGGATGAGCTGGCGATGGATGTGTCGATATTAATTCCAGGGCAGTGGTTTGTATATGAAGCTTCAACCACATTATAGTAGGCAAAGGGTTCTGGATCGGCATGGATGGTTACCTCAGTGCCTTGATGCAGAAATTTGACGCACTGATGGTAAGTGGATGGAACGGCTTTCATGGCATGAATCCATGGGCGACCGAGGAGGATGTTAAATGGTAGGTTTAGATCAATAACATGGCAAAGTGTTTCTTGGATGACTGGCCCAACCTTGATTGGCAGTAAAATAGTTCCTTATGTGGTTCTTTCCAAGTTGTCATAAGCTTTGATGGTGATAACCTCACTTATGATATCTGCCTCAGTATACCCAGCTTGTTTTATAAATTTTAGGGTGCAAATATTCAAGGCTGATCCATTATCTATCATTACTCTTTTCATGGCAAAGTTGGATACCATGATGGCTATGCAAAGCAGAAGGGTGTGATCTGGCTTGACCATGGGTATGTCGATGGGTTTGAATGATAGGGTGCATGAGGAGGATAGCTGTCCAACAAGATTATGAAAATCAGTAGTGTTGATATCAGAAGGGACACGAGATTCTATGAGAGCACTGTCAAGGATGTTCTTGTACACAGGACTAGTGCGAAGAAGGTCTAAAATGGAGATTTGGGCTGGCATGTTCCCAAGGTGTTCCAAGATATTGTATTGGCTTTTTGACGGAGCTGATGGTGCTTGTGAAATTGGTGGGCCTATGATGTTAAATCGGGCTCTTTGAGTGGTGACTACACACTCATTGTTTGGTCCTTGGATATTGATAACATTGACAGAAGGCTCTTTCTTGGATATACAACCTATAAGGCTACCATAGTCTATATAGGATGAAGTGTGGTCATTGTTCTTCCCATGCTGTTGGTTTGGCTGACGGTTGTTGGTTTGGATAGGTGCTTTTCCAGGATTTTGATTGTTGTGAGCAGGAAAAGCATTTTGATAGATCTGTAAGCCTGCATTGGGAGAGGTTTGGGCACCAACAGTGATTTCCTTCTAATCAATGAGGTCCTGCACATAGTCTTTCAGTTTCATGCATCTGAGGGTAGTGTGACCTTTTACCCTATGAAATTTGCAGTACTCATTATCTTTGTACCATGTAGCTTTAGATTGGCTTGGGTCAATTTGCTGGGTAGGAGGAAATTTGATGAGGTTTTCCTTGACTAATTTCTCAAAAATGACATCTAAAGGTTCACCAAGGGGTGTATAATTTCTAGGTGCAGGTTGGAATCTGGGCTTTTGTCCTGCAGCTACATTGATGGCATTAGCTTGATTGCTAGACCCTTGGAAGTTGGGTCTTGGATTGTGGTTTTGATAGCTTTGATTACTCTGTTGTTGGTAGTTGATAGCTTGTTGATTGTTTGGTTGATATGGTGGGTTGGACTAGTTGTGAGAAGGACCAACAATATTCACATGTCTGGTGTCAGTGACGCCATCTGTTGCAACATGCTTGTTTTTGTTCCAATATCTAGACTTGTCATTGGAATGTGATTGATTTTGGTTGGCTTCCTTGTAAATCTTGACCACACCATCTTTAATGAGTCCTTGCTCAAGGATCATTCCTTTCTCTTTGATATCTTTGTAGGTCTGCAAACAGTTCATGGTCATGTGGTGAGCCAAGCTAGGATGGGCATTATCAATAAACATTTTCACCACATGGCGCTCTGGCAAGGTGCAGGATATGCGGGTGGTAAGGGTTTTCCATCTTTGCAGGTATTCAGCGAGGCTTTCTCCACCTTTTTGCTTAGTGTGGACAAGGTCAACTATTGATAGCTCTGTTTCAACAAGATGGGCATATTGGGCTACGAATGCCTCAGATAATTTAGCAAAGCTTTTAATTGTGCCATAGGGGATTCTGTAAAACCATTCAAGAGCTGGTCCAGCCAAGCTTTTGGGAAAAAGGCGCAAGAGGAAGACATCATTGTATGCCATGTCCTGGCAGTGCATGTAAAATTCTTTGATATGTGTGACAAGGTCTCCTTTTCCTCTAAATTTGTCAAATTTGGGTACCTCAAAGTGTTTGGGAAATGGTGTCATGGTAATGGCTCTGTCAAATGGGTAAGGACACACATTCTCAAACTTGAATGTCTTCAGATCATTCCCTTCTTGGATGGCTTTCAGAGTTGTCTTCATTTTCTCCCATTCTGAATTGATAGGTGATGGTTGGGGTGCCCCCAATGTAGGAGTGCCTTGAGGTAGGTATGCGCTAGATGGGGCCACTGAATATGGATGGCTATGAGGGATTGTACATTATTTGGGCAGCTGCATAGTGGATGACGGGTTGCTGAGGGGGAGGTGGCGCATATTGCTGCATGTGCTACGAGGCTTGCTGTTGATATGGGATTTGAGGTTGGGATTGAGGAACATAAGTTGGTTGTGGGATAAATGGATTCCTTTGTGGAGGTAAGGTATAGGATGGTTGTGAGGCTTGGGGAAAGGATCGGGGGGCTTGTGGGGTTTGACCAATATATGTGGGTTGTGCCCCCATTTGGGATGGTATCTGCAAATAATTGGTGGTTGGCTGGGGTGGTGGATTACCTCCTAGAAGTGGCATTGAAAAGTAGTTGGTAATAGGAGGTAATGGATTAGTTGGTGGTGGAGGTGGTGGGAATTGAAAGCTTGGGGATGGAACTGATGGGGTTTGATAGCTTGGTGGTTGGATTTGAAAGCTTAGTAGAGTGGTGGCAGGAGCTGGGGTTACTTGGGAGCTTGGTAGAAAATTGGTAGTAGCTTGTGGGGTTTGATAGCTTTGTGGAGTGAGGGTAGTAGCTTGTGGATTTGTGGTTGATGGCGCTGAGCTCCCAAGACCTAATGGAAATGATGGGATTGTGCTTTGGGCTGTGGTGAACAAGCTGGGGGTGATGAAAGGTTGATTACTTGGCCCCATGGGCGGCATCCCTGTTGTATATTGCTGAGGTTGGCCAAAGATGCTAGCACTGATTTGGGAGATGGGTGGATTTGGAAGGCTGGGTTGGGAAGCAGTAGCAGCAATAGTGAAGGGCATGAACGGTGAGGTGTTTTAGGTAAAGGGGGTTTGGAGCGGAGAGGTATGAACCAAGGATGGAGTGGTGGAGGTTGGATTGGCTTGTGGAAGGGAGATTTCAACTTGAGTGGAGGCTGGTATGTTTGGGTCGGTTGGATCATATGGATTGGCTGGAGGCTCTTCTTTTGGCATATATTGAGGATAATTTGGATCATAAGAGCCTATGGGTGGTGGCAGCTGCCCAAACAATGGGTGAGATGGATCTGATAATGGAGGGGGTCTTCCAAAGTCAAAGGTTCCTACATTGTCCCTTCAAAAATTAGCCATGATTGTCTCTTTGTTCTTGTCTATAATGGCATTTACCAATACTACATTTCTTGGTTGGTTCATGAAAGCTTCAATGTCAGTAGGTGATGGCATAGCTTTCTCTGGGCTGAAGGAGGGCTGAGTGCTCAAGGGGGGTGAGGCTATTCGATCCAAATGATAGGGCTCCATTGTTTCTTTCTTCTTGGCTAAGCGAGTGACGGGTGGCATGAAAAATGCTCCTAGGGATGGGATGCAACAAATGCTGGTGGATGCAAAAAAGGGGGGAAGGCTTTTCTATGCAAATGATTTCCTAGGTTGAGGCAAAGCTATATGACAAAACCTAAGGAGGATTGGGTTTGGGATTCTAACTTCAAAGATATGTTGCCAAAGCACAAAAGGTCTGCTTTCCTATGTGCAAGCTTGGTGGTGATTGTGTCAACTTAAGGATAGACTAATGATCCTTTAGGAAGAACACGAGATTGACCACTTGTGGATCCCAACCTTTAGCTCAAGGTGATGAGGGATGACAAGTGACAAAGCTAGATTACCCTAGACAAAGCTCTATCAAAGGGATAACCTTGGTGAGGTTGGTGGATTTGAAAGTTTTTAGGAATGGAAAACTTTTGACAAGGTGACAACAAATTTTGAAGGCTTGGATGTGAAGATTTTGGATTGCTGGCTAGATGGTTTGGTCCTAAATGAGATGAATGAGCTAATAATGCTTAAGGGGATAACCTAAAATGGCTGGATTTTCTACAAAGATGACTCTAAAGTGAAGCTTATCCAAGAAGATGTGGAGAAACAAGGGAGTCTAATCATAGAAATCATGCCTAGTTGGTAAGGCATAAGCATTGTTAACTCCTGGATTTTGGCTAAATTTGATGGTGCGCTCTAACCAGGCCTCTTGAACTGCTTCGTCGATAGCTTTGTCCTCTGCTTTGTGGAGTTTGGCAATTCGAGGACTTGGTGTTAGTTCCTTTCTCTTGGTTGAAAGTTCTTGGTATGCCTGAGATGGCTTGAGTTTGACTTTGTGGAACTTCTGTTTGGGTTTGGGTTGCTCTGACATGAATTCTTGAATCTGCTTGGCTGTGAGAGACCTCGGTTATTTTGCTTCAACTTGTTCAACTTTTGGGATAGGCAGTGACTACGCTAAGTGTGCCCTAAGCTAGGATTGACCAAGTTTGGCAAACATGCATTCAATAAATAAAAAAGCAAGCAATAGATAGGAACAACCAGATAGAAGTTTTTGATTTCGAGAATGTGATACTTGCACCAAGGGGTGTGTGTGTTCTACAAATGTTTCGATTAGTCACTTCAAACACATTAACATCCTAGATGGTTGTCTACAAGGCTGATAGTTGGTTTAGCTAGGGAGTCCTCGATATACCCAAGGTACGTGAGGCCCAAATCCATAGATGAAACCAAAAAGATGTCACACAGCCGAGAGGAGCGGTAACCCACTTCTCCTCTTTCACTTCTCAAGGGTATAAAGTTCCTTGAGGCTTAGCCCGAGTAACAAAATCTTGCTCCCAAGAGAGGTGTCTTTCGATTCACCTTTCGGTTCTTATACTCCACCGGAATGCTGGAGTTGAGGTCATCCCAAGGGGTGATGAAATCCCCAAGTAGGCCTCCTAAAAAGAAACAAGGTTTCGGATCCTAATCTTATGCACCCAAGATGGCCTCGAAAGACAACAAGGGGAGAGAAGACTTGGATGACCTTGGGCTAAAAAACATGCTTGTTCTTTTACCAACTGACTCTTATGTGTGCTAATCTAGACTTTGAAAGCACTCATGTTTAAGAGACAATGTTCAATTCCAACTTGAAGCCCCAACAAAAGTAAATCGATCGAAGAATGCAAACAAGAAGAAGAGTTAGGGTCAACAAAAGCAAACTCGCGCGCCCGGAGGCCCTCCACGTCAAGTATCGATTAATTTTCTTTAAGGCATTCAAGATTAAGTGTGAGTTTGTTTTAAAGCCCAAAGCAAAGATGTGTGAGACTCGATTTGTCAAGCGCGTGCTCGGAGGCCCTCCACATCAATAGTTGTTCAATTTTAGTGCCCAAACTTGAAGTGTGATCGATTTAATCTAGAGTTTTGATCATTTAAGAATTTTGATAAAGTTAAAGCAAACGTTCAAAGACCAAGTGAGTGAGTTAGATTGTGAAACATTTAACACCTTTTTCAAGTAGACCCATCCCCATAAATGGGGCTGAGATTGCAACCAATGGTTGAATTGATGGGTGATTAGAAAAGAGGTGAGTCCAAGGAACTACTCAAATTGATTTTTGCAAATTTGTATTTTAACTTAACAAAGTTTCTTAAATGTCCAAAAATCAAACTTTACCTAGATTGCATGTGGAAAAGAGATTTGTTTTGTTCAATTTTAGAAGCTCCAAATGAAGTGTTTGATATTGCAATGGTTAATTGATCCTTGGCATTCAAGATTGGATTTGTTGTTTTAATCATGCATTCAAAGAAAATTTGATTTTAACCCATGGCATTCAAGAGTGTGTTTTTTGGCAACATTCATTCAATAGAAAATGTGTTTAACCATTCAAGTTCATTCCATGAAAAACCTAAAAAACATGATTAGTCACCCAAAAAGTTGCTCCAACCTGCAATAAGACAAAAAATAAATTGATTAGTCACTAAAATCTTCAAAAAAAGGAAAGCTTAACTATGGAAATTTTTTTTAAAACTTTTTTTTGTTGTTTTTCCTATGTGCAACAGTGACAGGCGAAGACGACAGTTTATCAGGCATAGACGCTAATCAGTGAAGATGCTAATCTATGGAGACGGTCGAGGAAGAGGTGGAGACGATAGTCTAGGTTGTAGAGATGACAGTTTGTTTGCTGGCGGTGGCGGAGACGACAGTTTGACTGATGGCGGCAGCGGAGACGACAGAGTGGATTTTGAATGAGAAAATTTCCAGGTGGAAATGATGGTTAGAGGCGGAGACGATGATTAAAGCCAGGCGGAGACGCTGAAATGCGGAGACGCTGATTTGCACAGACGACAGAATTCACTTCGGAGATGACAGTTTCAGATTTGGAGACAACAGTCGACCAGTCGGAGACGTCGATCTGCAGAGACGACACTGCACAAAATTTGGTTTAAAACACACGGATTTTCTTCAGAAAAATTTTGAAATTTGATTTTTGAAGCTTCATTTTTTCTCCCTAATGCTTCCTTTAACCTACAAGAACAAGATTAAACCCTACAACTCACTCAAATGACAAGAAACATTAGATTATTAGCAAAAAACAATATATAGATAGAAATAGAGGATTAAATGACCCATAGTGGGGTCCCACCGGGCGTGCCAAAATGTATATGAGAAATATGTTAGCAAGTAATACTAATCTATTAAAAAAGAAAGCATTAACTAGCATATAAACCATAACATAAATGAGAGACTAAAGAGGAAACCCCAATTGGAAATGTGAGCCAAATGAATGGACTCTCCCAATAAGATTTAGCTCCTTGCTTGGTAGATGGGTCTAAGGATTGGGGTGTATGCTCAAGGTTCTCAAAAAAAATAGCTTCAATGGAGATGGAAAATGGCAAATTGGTAGCTTTGTGAGCTCTCAATTTGGCATCATAAGGGTATGGTTGATGGCTTTTGGCTCTCAAAAGGGCATTATAACTTTAGCTCCAAGATTGTGATGAAATGGCTTGGGAGGGGATTCAATTTATAGGCTAAGGGCTTGAGGGATGGAGGGCTAAGATGGAAGGAAAGATGAAAGCTTAAGGAGGGCTAGGATGCACTCAAAAGGAAGCACATGGATTGTGCTTGTTTAGCACCAATCAGGGAGTGACACATGTCACAAGGTGAGTGGATGGAGGAAAGGGGAAGGATGAGTCAACAAAGGAGGCTCAAAGGATAATATCTTCATAAAGACCCTTCATTATGGCTTCTAAGAGCTTGTAAGAGTCTTTATGGCTTTTGTAAGAGCATTCATTGTTGGGTGGTTGGGATATTTTGGAGGGAGTTGAGATTGTTGACTTTCCTTGGCTTAAGAAAGTCTTAAGCTTGCTTAGGGAATGTGACAACATTAGGGGGTGGATTAGGCTTGGGTTTAGGATTAGATTAAGCTTGTTAGAGATTTGCAAGTGGATGGCATTCATGAGGGTGGGTGAGTTAGTGACTAAGCTTAGTTAGTATGTGTGGATGGGGTGGATTAGGCTAAAAAGAGGGTTTAGGAATAAGTTAGGGGCTTTTAGATTTGAGGGTTTTATTTATCAAATAGGTTTATTTAATAAATGAGGATTTAGGATTTAGATAGAAGAATAGGATTTAATTGATAAATAATAGGTTATTTGATTTATCAATTAGGACTATAGATGATTAATTAAATAAATTAGCTAGGGGATGGCAAATGATTAATTAAATAGGAATTTAATTAATGATGCCTTTAGAGATAACTAAATAGGATTACCAAAGCAATGTAATCAAATTTAGGTGTCTACAGCCAAAAGTTATGGAGCGTCCCACAAGTAAACCATGTGAAACATCAATTATAACAATCCCTATTGACATACAAAGGAAAAGTATTATTGACATTACACCCATTCCCAAAAGGAATACATCTCTTTGTCAAATCAATATGATGTCCCAAGGAGAAACATCTAATGCACAAAGGTATCAAAACAACAACCCAAACATGATGTTTAATTCTCAAGGACATAACTAACTCCTACAACAACATCAACCTATAGTAGTACAAGGACTTAACACTTCCAATCTAAAAGAAAGTTTAAATCCACTTAACAGACATTTGACATATGAACAATAACATCAACCACAACCTCAAGTGGTGCAAGAATCAAACATCCTCAATATGCTATCCAATGTAAATCCACTTGGACTTCATGCAATGTACCAGCATCAATTCTAGCAACAACAAGCCTTATTTACTAAACAACAAGAGCAACTGAAACAACAGTTGGAATATCAAAGATGCCTTGAGCAACAAATTGTATATCAACAACACTTGTTGCAACAACAACATAAGCCACAACAACCTCAACAGATACCTCTACAACAATAGTCACATGCATGGTCTCACATGCAACCAACAAAGGTATCTCAACAACAACCACAACAAATGGCACAAGAACTACCATGATAAGTGATGCAACAACAACACATGGTACAACAATCACAGTCAATACCGCAACAAGTACCACAACAAATACCACAACAAGTACCCCAACATGTACCACAACCGGGACCCTTTTGTCTTTGAGGTACTAACATACCTCCACTACCAAGTGACACATCAGCTAACTCTTTAGACACAAAAATGTCAGAACAGAGTAGACACAGTTCTCACCATAGCAAACGATCTACTCATAGACACAAAAGACTTGGAGGGAAGACTATTGTGCAAAACCTTAATGAAGAGTTATTACAACAATTCAAACAACTTTCCAAACAAGTCGAGGCATTGAGAGTCTAGAAGAAACATGCTCTATATACAGAAAGGGACTTACATCCTAATCTATTTGATAAAAGTATGTATATGCCTCCATTCCCAAAACACTTTGAGGCTCCAAGATTCAAAAAATATTGAGGGAAAGGCAACCCTATTTATAATTTTAGGGAATTCTATGCCTTGTGTACCAAACTCAGTGATGAACCCACCTACCTCATGATATTGTTCCCTCATTCTCTAGGTGGACCCACACTTGAATGGTACTCCAAACTTCTCAGTACCATAAAATCTTGGTCAGAACTAGCAGACAAGTTCATCTCCCACTTTGCCTTCAACATTACAAATGAGGTGACACTCTTTGATTTGTGCTCAACTAAACAAAATATGGGAGAACCATTTATCATATTCTTACTACGCTGGAGAAGCTTAGTCAGTCAATGCTTACTAAACATTCCTGAAGAACAACAAGTTAACCTGTGCATTGAAAACCTAGTCCTCAATTTAATGTATGAACTCAAGATCAAAAGTCCAAGCACCATTTCCAAAATGATGAAAAAAGGGGCTAGTATTGAAGATGCTCTTATTCATAAGGGAATCCTCAAAATGAACAAGGAAAATAGAAACACCAACTCATCTAATGACAAGACAAAAATTTTCTCCAAAAATAAGAATGCGACTAATGATGGTATTGTAGATGCATGCAAAATTAGCACAACACAACCTCAACTGAATTTGAAAGGTGCGAACCCTACAAATTCACAAACTCCTAATCAAACACCACCTCCATAATAGAAAACAACGATTTTCGTGCAGGATGGACCTCAAAGATATCCTAGAACCAAAAATAGAAAATTCACACCCTTGGGGATACCTCTTGAGACTAGACTTCAATATTACTTAGTAATAACTTCCTGTAGTTACCCCAAATCAAAGAAAAACCACTAACTAAAGCTTCTTGGTGGGATGAATTTTTTTTTTGTGATTAGCATTGCACCAAAGGATATAAGACCTCATCATGTTTTCAGCTAAAACAAGCAATACAAGACCTAATTGATGATGATGTGATCACAATTAATCCATCACTACTAGCATCCAACTCTGATCACACTATTTTTAAAGATCCTTTGGGTAATCATGACAAAGAGAAGGCCTCTAGTTCAAACTCAAACTCACAAGCTAATGTGAATTACACATGCATGGGATATAGCTACACCATAAACTATTTCAATGAGTCTGACTCCTAAAGGCTGAAGACCCTCATTGCATTATCACTACACACCGTACCAAGATCACCCTACTTGGAGCTCCTTCTAGATCCATTGTCTCTACTAGACCTTCACCCCCTAGTAGACCTAATGCTCCTACTTCATTTGACTGCAGTGTTGTTGAATAGCTTAGCAAAGCCCTTTTACAACTATCCATCTTGGACTTGTTGTGTACATCTCCCCAACATCAAAAGGTCTTGCATCAAGCCCTTAAATAGTCAGTAGTCCCAGATAACATTGATGTTTCCCAGTTCTAGGCCATGGTTGGGAACCTATCTGCATCACAACATATCACATTTTCCCCTCGAGATATTCCTAAGGACAAACCCAACCACAATGATCCCCTTCATCTTGAAGTCATTATCCATAATGCCAAGGTCATACGTGTCTTAATAGATGGAGGAGCAGGGATGAATATATGTACCCTTAAAGTTATCAAGGGTTTGGGTTACTTTGAAGAAGGTGTGGATCCCTCTTGAATAATCACAATAAAAGCCTATGATGATGGTGAACGCTTCTTCAAGGGTGTCATCATATTACCCATTAGAGTTGGTCTAGCTACTGAGAATACATTGTTCCAAGTCCTATATTAAAATGAATTGCAACATGATACTAGGACACCCTTGGATCCATGCTATGAAAGCGGTGCCCTCTACAAATCATCAATGTCTAAAGTTCTCCTACAACAATGTGGAGGTTACCATCCCTGTTGATCCAGACCCTTTCCAGTTTTGTGCTAATTTGAGAGATGCTACTGCATACCAAGTCCCAATAAACAATGAAGTAGAACCCATAGATTCCTTTAAATATGTGGATGCAAATATACTCCTCAATAAGGCCAAGGAAAAGATGAAGATTGAAGACAATGGGTGTGGTGAGTACTTTATGTGTAGTGCCTCTCCCATTTGACTTTTGTAAGTCGTCCTGATGGATGCAACCTTGTTGATCTTTTGTTGTGATGGATCATGACTGTGACCCTGAGTGGTCTACACCATTGAGGTGTTTGGATTTATGTTTCTGTATCAGTTGCTTTGATTATGCTTTTGACTGATCTTTGAGATTATGATGTGATTTTTGGTTCACTGAGGTTTGTGCCAGTGGTTACCAGGATCGATGTGGTATCATGAGGTTGTTCCGTGATTACCCTGAGATGTGTGCAAAGATTGCACTGTGTACTATTACCATGCTACACTAGACTAGGTTGCTGTAGCAGTGGTTAGTCATGTTTATGACTGTGTTCGTTTATGTGTTTTAAATGCCTTTTTAATGCAGAGTAATCAATCATTATTAATGTGTAAGTAATTAAATGGATTGTTCATGTGAGATTATTTGGTTATGTGCTGTGGACATTTACCTTGTTATATTTTTGATCTGAGAGATATCTGTTCTCATGTTATGTTTACATTTGAGATGACCTGAGGGTCAAATGTTACTCTTTGATTCCAGTATCATAGACATTAGACTACTATGCTTTTCAGTTAATCATATTGCATGATGATGCTATTTTGAGATGACAGTGTGTTTTGTGATATTATCTGGTTATTTGGTATTTGGACATACCTCTGATTTTTTTATGTGATGGATTTAATGCTATGGTTATTCACTTCATTCCTGCGTTGCTATGCCTTTTGCGAACGTGAGTGATGTAAATAGATTATTTTAATATAATTAAATAAATGGTTAAATTAGGTGATTTAATACATTTGTTGCTTCGACTATGTTATTATATGCAATTGCACTTTATCGTGTTGTTTAGTGTGCAGGATTTATATCCCTGGTAGTGGCACATGGAGTTAGTGATTCAACCGTTCATATTTTACCAATGTCGCCCTTGTATGGTCGACGTATCCTTAATTAAATGTTTAATTTAAACCTTTTAGTGATTATTAAATCCAAACTCATTTGCATTATGTGATTAGACCAGTAAGCGTGTCTGTGCATTTAGAGGTTCGCATTGTCGCGAAAAGTTATTAAGGAGGTTTATGTGTTTTTGGATTTTCGGGCTTTTTAAATTGATTTATTTTAATTTCTGGCAGCTTTTCCATAGATGAATTCCTATTTATAGGAATAGCCTATTTTCGTTTGGGTCGATTTGGGGTTTAACTGGATTGGCTGGTTAAATGCCCTAATCGATTATTCACCCAAAAAGTGAATAAATATCCAAAAAGGAATTTAATTCCTCACTTCTCACTTTTGAATTGGAAAGTTGGAGAGTAAAACCCAAAATCCTCTTCATGAGGATTTACTGTTTTGTTCGTTGTGGGAGCTACGGGCATGAGATCGTCGCGAGGTTGGGCTTGTTGGATCCAGCTCGGGGAAACCTTGGATTGCCGCGATTTTCAGCTACTTCTATGGGATATTTATTTTATGGTTCAGATTCCCGTTTTGCCCTTTTGGCTGTGAGGTAGGGCTTTCCCGTTTTATTGGTTCTGCTTCATTTCTGCTTCTATTTTTGGTAGCCATTTGTTTGGAGGCTGAGAACTAGCGTTCCCCTCCGTTTCTGTATGCTAGTTCTACCCGGTTGGGTGGGTATGAACGTTTCTCTATTTTTTGAGATGAGGGTTTGGGATTTTACGCCGTTATGCTGGCTGTTTTTGCATACGGTGTTCTATTCCATTTATTTTTGGATTTTTGGGGTTTTTGAACCCAAAGGCCAAATGGGTTTTAATTTTGAAGTTTTCCAAAATTTTGGAGTTTTTACCTCATTTTGCGTGCCGCCCTATTTTCTCAAGTTTTCTTGGTACAATGTGGGTCGTGGACCTTGATGATCCGTTTGGATATCAGTCAGACCACTTTTGCACTGTTATGTTGCATTGGGATGCGTGTTGCATCCGTACTCCCGACATTGTGTTTGGTTGAGTGATTTTATACCTGTTATGGTTTTTGTTGGACCTTTGCTTTTGTTTCGTGAACACTAGAATTCGTGTAGAATCCATACTCTCGGATTGAGGCCGGTTGAGTGAGTTCATGATGTTTGGTCTTGTTACATCATTGGGATTCGTATAGAATCCATACTCTCGGATTGAGGCCAGTTGAGTGATTTCATGATGTATGGTTTTGTTGGCTTTGGGATTCGTGTAGAATCCGTCCTTCCCGTGTTGCTTTCGGTTGGGTGTTTTCTTTGCATTGTGTTCTCATTCCTGTCCTTGTGTTATGATCTTCGTGATGGTGGTGTGCCACACACGAGTACGTACGCGTACATTTGTTGGGTGACTTGCGAGGCCCGATCTTCCATGAATTTGCCGAAAGTTATGATCATTGGGGTTGGGATGGGAGTATGCATGCCCACGGGCACTTTTCGTAGGATGAGCATGGGTAGGGTAGGGTAGCATATGGAGGGGGCTTCTATCTCGCAGCCTGGTGACCTTAGTCCCATGGGGTTGGCAGAGGAAGTTTTAAATAAGTGATAATTAAAGAAAATGTGTGATTGTTAATAAAACTTAAGATAATAAAATGTGTGTGCAGGGCCCTCTGTTGAGGAGTTGAAACGCACGATCCGAGCTTGGGCTTGTCGATGCCAAGCAACTCTCCATGATGTCAGGCCCTACATAGTAGCCTATTGAGTGTCTGACCAGGACCTGTACTCCTTGCATTGTCTTAGGTTCTTGGTTGCAGCCATCATACTGTCTGGCGTGAGTGTTAGCCATGGATGTTGTGATTTTTGTGTGTTTGTGGTTGGATCTTTATCTCCATCAGCACGGCGGGTGTAGACCTATGGGTTCCACGTGGTTGGGAGGCGTAGCTACCTTCACCACTGCTAGGGATCGATGTACAGAGATGATCTTTGTCCTAGTGCGACCGTTGCTGGATGTCTTCACTTGGTACTTCGGGTTCCGGAGTATGCTTTCTTGTGATTTATGCTTTCTTTGGGATGCTTGTATATCATGTTTAGATGATGTTATTTTATTTGACGCATTCCCTTATTATGATGTTTAGCATATGATTAGATGCTGTGAATTGTTGTATTAGCATATCTGTTGTTTACTGCTGTTTAGCATGTGATAGGTGATGTTATCTTCTATAGGATTATCTTATGCGTTATTGCTAGCATGTTAGATTTTCTTATGCTGTTATTGTTGCATGTTTTTTTTGTAGTGATGTCCCTATTACGACAGTACCGACGATTTGGTCGGTGGCTTGGGATGTTACGCGCGAGGGATGGCTAGGACCCATGATGGTCTTATGATGCTATTGACGGTTGGGAGGAACCACATACTTAGTTTGGTTGTTTTGTTCCTAAGATGTATTTCTGTACATTGCGATGTTTCTTTTGTTCTCTGCGATGTTTATATTTAGTGTGTTCTATGATGTTGTAGTCTAGATGGTTGATGTTCTCCATTTTGTGTTGTTCTTGCACTCGAGTGTTCATTCCTCGAGCCTTTGTGGATCCGGTACTCCCTGGTGTGGAGGTTCTTTGCTTTATTTTGGTCCTTTTTGCTTTTGGGAGTGTTTTCGTGTTTCTATGGGTGACATTTGTTCAGCATGGTGTGACACTTTAAAAAGTATCGCACGCCCATGCAAACTATGTCGTACGACACTGTAAAGTATCGCACGACTTCTTGAGAAATGTCGTACGACACTGGAAGAGTGTCGCATGCCTTCTTGAGAAATGTCGTATGATGCTGAAAAGTGTCACATGCCTTCTTGAGAAATGTCGTACGACACTGGAAGAGTGTCGCACGCCTTAAGGAGAAGTATCGCCCTCCCATAGTAAAAAGTGTCGCACGGTTTTTGTGAAAAACCTGCGCGTGCCATCAGCGGGCACTTTTCTTCGTGATTCGATCTTTTTGAGAGTGGTTTTGGATACCCTTTTGGGCGTTCTTCGACCCTATGCTGTTGCATTTTGAATTCTGTCGGTTTCTCTTGAAATCGAGTTTTCGTGTTTCTGTTTTAGTCTCTTGGGGTTTAAAATATATCGTTTAAGTATAAGTTGAACTTATACTTAAGATATATTTTAAAATATGCGACAAATCGTTTGAGATTGGTTTCAGACCTCTCAGAGATAAGTTATGGATTCTAGGAAATTTCAGGGCTTTAGAAATCTATACTTAGCCAATTTTCAAAGCTTCAGGATTTCAGGCTTAGCCAAATTTCGGGATTCTGCATATTACCCCAGCTTGGTGTTTTGTTGATGAGTGGTTGTTTCTTGTGCCCTCATCATGTGTGTTGTCCTTGTTGTCTTTGGTTGTGTGTGTCAGTTTGGTAGTGGCGTTTGGAGATTCGTTGGTTGTCGGGATTGTGTTGAAGTCTTCCGTTGCGATCTTTGTGATCCCTGTATGATGTTGTCTTGTGCATTCATACTTGTAAAAAAAAAATATCTTGGCTTGATTTGAATCCTTGATTCCAAGGATCTCCGGGTGGGGCATTACATTATGTCTCAAGTATTCCACATTAGGGAGTCACTACTTTCTCCCCAATCTTATGGTCCATCACAAATATTGCAAGCACAACATTCTGAGATCAGTACACAAACTTATAATTCCATCAATTTTATTAGCAGAAGTGGCCTACCTGAAGAACATGTCTATGAGAATACATCTATTTTTATTGAGAAAGAAAAAGTAGAACAAGAACCCAGTTTGATATCTCCTAGTAACTATGGACTTGGGTTTATTATCATGCAAAAACAAGGTTACGACGGATGTAGTGGTCTTGGATCTCAGAAATAAGGAATAATTGAACCTATCACTACAAAAGGATGACCTCCTAGTTGGGGTCTTGGATTCAAACCATTACAAATAGGTCCTCTTAGTACTAGGATACATATGTGTAAGACTATGGATGTTTTGAATGATGAAAAGGCATCTGAGGATACCCAACCTGAAACCAACAGTCCTCTAGCTTCTGAGCATGAACCCAACTATACCACTGAATTAGATATCCATATATATACCTTCAACCAAAGCCCATTCAACATTGATGATGACATCCCCTCAAGTTATCCTAAACTATTGGATTGGGGCCAATGTGGATTGCCAATTTTTGATCAATTCCACAATGATGATGCTCTTGCAACAGACTTTGAAATCTATGAAGGCATTAAAATTGGTGATCATAAAGAAGCAATTTATCCTAAAGTGAACACATTGGAATATTTTGGGGAGCCAACTCCACCTTCTAGTTGCAAAGCAAAAAGAGAAAAAATTGACAAAAGTAGGTCTCTTGGTGAAAATCAAAAGGCACCATTAGACCATGAAATGTTTTGTTCACTTGTGTTTTGGACGACCTTGCAATTGTAAATATTGGAATGGTATATATGTAATGTATGATATCATTTGCAGTATGGGAATGGAATATGGAAATTGAAGAGATTGATGTTCACATGAAAAGAAGGTATTGAAAATCAGCAGTAGAGTAAAAGGGATTCAGCAAGGTCAAGATAGGAGAAGAAAAGTTATATATATCACATCAGGTGATCAATGCAAAATGGATCTTATCAGCAAACAGTTGTAAGTAGATCCACTGCTTCATCCTAACAGGTGAATCAGTTTATAAATCCTTTAACAAGGTAGACTTAACAGTCTTTTTGTAAATCTTCTAACAGAGTGCATACTTCACTGTATGTTTGGAAATCCTCTAACAAGGTGGATCTAGCGGTCCTACTTGCTCCTAACAGGGCAGATCACCAGAAGTGATCATTGTAAGCCTTAACAAGCCAACTTTATGCTATAGTATTGAAGTTTTGTGGGCATCATCCTCACCCCAATTTTACTTTCTATTTGGAAGGTTTCTAGGTCACCAAATCTCTGTGTACATGTGCAATGAATGTTTGTTCTTTCAGTTATGCAGTAGATTAGATGAATGAATGGTGAATGGTTAAAATGCTAAAAAGTTTTATAAGTTACTGATTTACCCCTCCCCTCTCAGTAACCTATCTTATCCTGAATATTTTCAACAATTGGTATCAGAGCTTTGTGGTTCTCAGGATAAAGTTTGACAAATTGAGCAAAGATCAAGGACAATGGAGATATTCAGACATGACAAATCTATTGAAAATGAAAAGCTAGATCTAGAAATGGCCATGGATCAACTCAAAGAAGCAAAGAAGCATCTTTCTCAATCTCTAAAAAGAAGGAAGGAACTTGCAAGACAAATGAATGATCATCAGTATGTTGAAGAAAAGATTGAGGACCTTTTACCATCAAGCAATTCAAATGAAGCTAATAAAGCAATCAAGGAACTCCTAACAAAGAATGGTTCTCTACAGGAAGAAGTAAGAAAGCTTAATAAAAGAGAACAAGAAATCCAATCAATTAGGCTATGTGAAGTTTTGGAATAGAGAAACAAGGCAAATGAAGACTTAGAGGCAAGAAATATTCAATCCGTTCAGCATCAAGATCTTGTAGGTCAACTATCTAATGCAAATGAAGAAATTTTGAATCTAAGATCTGAGAATGAAAGTTTGAGAAATGATTTAATCACTAAAAGACAAATCAATGCAAGCTTACAAAGTGATCTGAGATCTGAAAGACAAATCAACGAAAGTTTGGAAAATGACTTGATCACTGAAAGGCAAGTCAATGAAAGAATGATGAAATCTCAAACAGAAATGAACCAATTGAATCAACAAAATGAGCAAAATCTTCATAGACAAAAAGGTAAAGCTGGTCTTGGATACAAGGAAGAAGGTGAATCCTCCAAACAAGGTGCCCAAAGGAATCAAAGACCCACTTGCAATCATTGTGGCAAGATAGGTCATACATCAAATAAATGTTGGAATAATGGAAAGGCAAAATTCAATGGTAAATGCTTCAATTGCAATCAGAATGGTCACAAAGCTAATGAATGCATAGAGAAACCAAAATTTGAAGGCAAATGTCACAAATGCAAGAAACAAGGTCACAGGGCATCTGAATGCAAATAAAAAACATTTAATCCAGCAGAACAAATTATCAAAGCAATGTTTAGTTGGGACTACAATATTTGGTGCAGGTGTCACTACTGTGGAGAGTATGGACACATTGGGATAAACTATGCAAGACATCACCTAAGAAAGAAGGATACAACCATAAGGTGTTACACATGTACTAAACTTGTCCATATAGCCAAGAATTGCATGAATACTAGAAAAATTGAAGATGAAAAGAAAGCTAAAGCTGATAACATTCAGAAGTAGATGAGACAATAGTGGATTCCTAAATCTACCGAGCAAGACAAAATGATGGTTATGTCACTCAAGAAATGGGTGACTCCACCATTTTCAATTAGAGTTAAAAGGAATCAAGAACTGTATCTTCTAGCCATATCTTAAGTAGTTCTAGAGTGAAAGAGTGCAAATGATCAAATCAGTATTTCAGATATAAGGACCAAAGAAAAGTTATCATTCACCATGTTGCATCTACCGAGCAAGGTTGGTTAAAGACCTTATTGAGCTGGGTCAGGAGTATCAAAGATTTTGTTTGACCACCGAGTTGCAAGGTTTTATCGAGTAAATCAATGACAAACTAGCAAGCACTATGCCATCTCATCTACCTTTGTACCAAGCATTAATGACAGTATTTCCATCAAAAGGGTAGAATTTGATTTCATTTTTCACCGCGACTTAAGAATATTTAGAGCTAAAAAAATTTCAGTTGCATGCCAGTAATTCCAACTGATTTGAAGCAAATTTCCTGCGAAGAATTTTTTTGAAGAATTTATCATCCACCAAGCAGCAATGGCATCGCAAGCACCAGCAGTAGTAAGGCGAAGAGGGGTTCTAAAATGCTCATGAAAGGAGTCGAATGGAAAGCCCCAAAATTCAAACTTGTGCCCGCAATTGCTAAATCACTTGATCCACTCAAAGCTCAATCAAAAATTCCACCTAAGGTACTCCTTATTAATGATATTTGAGCTCATTTCAAATGAACTGTTCAAGAAATTGGTACATTAGATATGGACAATTCCCTAGGTCAATTATGTGTTGATGGAGCCCTAAAACCTGAGCATAAGCACTTAGAAGAAAAAGGCTTGACCCACATTATGCACTTACCAAGGAAATTCCAAGTGAAATGGGTGAGATATGTTCTGATCCATGTAGACAATGGTCATTTGTGGTTGGAACAACCCATATTGATAACCAAGAAGATGATTCATAAGATCACGGGTTTGCCTATGCTTAGCAAAGCCAAAAACCACTAAAACCCTAGGTTAGGATGAGTTGCAAAAGAAAATCCTAGCAGAATGGGATGGAAGAAGACTGAAGCTTAACAATATATCTGACATAGAACTCAGATTTGGCATTTATGTTATTGCATATAAACTATACAGTTCTAGTAGATTGAATAGTGTACCATGTGAGGCTGTGGATTTAGCATTTAAGGTAGTAAAGAAAAATCTGGAATATGACTTGGCAGACTTACTGTTGAAACATTTAAAAAAGAACATGGAAAGTATAAGGACTTCAAAGAATAGCCCTTGTAAATTTGGCTTGTTATTAATTTGCTTATTCTTCTATGTACAAAAATTCTTTCCATCAAAAGGAAAAGTAGTATGGAGAAAAGACATTCCTATTCTATATCAGATTAATGAGTTTATAACAGAAATGGGTGAAAATTTTGACAAAGTCATGGATAACTATTTTGAAGACTTCAAGGAGAGGATGAATAATAGGTTCAAGATTCCTCCTAAGCTTGTTGAAGATTATAAAGATGATGTATGCTTCATGGTTGACTGTGATAAAGTGTACCTACAGGTAGTCACACCCCGAGTGGCATGGGTAAAACTATTGCCTTATGAATTAAATATTGATGAAGCAAGAGACATCATTGAGGCACTGGTGAATGAACCAACTATTCCTAACATCCCTACCTTTGAAACTTATGAGGAAACTAAGGCCAGAATTGAGCTTGAAATCAAGCTACCATAGGCCATAAGCAAAGGCAAGAGGAAGATAGCTAAATTAAAAATTGCAACCAGTGCTCTCATGCTAACAGAAGGAAAAGGCAAGGACAAGGAAGATGATGAAGAAGAAGGAGAAGAAGAAGAAAAAGAAGAAAAAAAATCTGAAGAAGAACATCCAAAGAAGAAAGGTAACACAATAATTACCAAACCTAAGAAGAAGCCTATTGCAGTATTCACAAGAAGAACCAGAAAAGGCAAGCAGGAACCTATACTAGTCAGGCTGCCATCCACATTTGAGGAAAGGCTCAAAAAATTGGAAGAAGGAGTTGGCATCACAAATTTCAAGGCATTGAAATTTGAAACAAGAACAGATGCTGAGAAAATGCAGATTGAGGAACTGGTACTCAGCAAGATGGGTAAATGGAAATACTCTCCGAACCAGCTTGCCTCTCAAATCTCAAAAGAACTACTAGAGAGATTGAAACCAAGATGGGAGTCAGCCACCCAAATGGTAAAAGACATCTATGAGCAATCTCTGAAGAATCTTCAACCAAGTCTCACTGGAGCAGAAATAAAGATTGCAATGAAAAACCATGAAGGTAAAATGATGATCAGATTCCACACCTATTTGATTTTAATCAAAGACATTGAGCATGTTGTAAATGATGCAACAAACATGTGGAAAAATATCTATCATCTGCATAAGCCCAGTGAAGACCCAGTAGAAATCAAGGATGATGACAACAGTGATGGTGATGATTTTGATAGCACTCCATCCATTACAGTCTCACCAGGAGAGATGCATGCATTAATGGAAGAAGACAAGGAGGAAGAAGCTGAAGAGGAAGATAAGGAGGAAGATGATCCATTAAAAATTTCAACAGTAGTTATTGCATCCCTTCCTCACTCTCCACCTAAAACTATGACATCATCAAGGTTGGAGTCAGCTTCAGTAGGTTTGATAGCATCTACATCAGATTTATCATCTGCACCTACCACATCACAACTCTAGGTATCAGCAATGGAAGTGTCTACCACTTCATCTACCGAGCTGTAGCCCTCTTCTTTAGCTACCGAGCTAGCCTCCTCAGCTCCATCATCTTTAGTCGGTATAACAGTAAGTTCCACAATTTTTTCAGCAATATTTGCATCTACTTCAAATCCAGTTAGTATAGATACTGCATTACCGAGTGTATCATCATTTTTGGGAAGTATTCCAGTTTTTGATCCGGTAAATACTTTTATTGGCACTCAATCCTCAAGTCCTATCCCAATTTTTACTGGTAGTCCTTCTATCTCCACTATTGTGTCTATTCCTAAGGTCAAACCCATCATCACAAAATTCAAACAAAAGCATCCATTAAGACTTCTAATAACTGGAAAGGAAATTCCAGAAGATATTGACTTAGACACAGAGATAGTGATTCCAAAGATTGACTATGAAAATGCTACCATTGAAGAGATGAGGTATGCTAGTCAACTAATAGAGATGAAAGCTACGTAGAAGCAGTTAAGGTCTAAAAGGGATAAGGAATATAGAATAATTGAGAATGCCAAAAATATAATTACAGATGCTATAGGTGTTGAAGTAGATTCTACTCAACACATTTTGATTCAGTTAGAAGAGGCTGCAAATAAATTCAATTAGGACACCTCTGGTCAAGAAAAAATGATTGAAAAGGCTGAAAGAAAATTTGATAATAAGGTGCTTGAGCACATTGCTCAGCACATTGCAATAAAACAGGTAGAATTGTCCACAATTTTGGTCAATCTTGGAAATTCTTTTAATAATGTAACTTCACTTTTTGCCAAAATTTGTGATGTTACCGAGTACACCAAGGAGATCAAAGAAAAATTGAATAAAATTGATGAGGATATGAAGCTTAGTGCCCAAATGCTGCAACTTGACCCCAATTCAAGTTTATCCCATCATCTTAGAATCAGATTTTTGCTAGAAAAGTACGCAGAATTGTTGAGAGAGGAAGCAAGGATCAGGTCTACCTTGATTGACATTCAGAATATGATCCTTCCTATCATGGACACAATGCAAAAACACATTGTATACTCCAAAACATTGATCCATGATAACAATTTTTCAATTGTAGATCATGTGATTGAACTTTCAGCTGAAGTTCAAATAACACTCTCCACCTGCAAAATTTTGCAAGAAAATTGGGATAAGACTTTGGCTCTTATTCTCAAGGTACATTATGAGTTTATCTCCCATTTTGGTGTTTCTGTGTAAAATATATATTGTGCAATTTGGCATTATTGTCAAAAAGGGGGAGATATATGTAAATAAGAAAGCCATGTGTAAAGATAGAGATATCTGTAAATACTTTGTGCATATTGTATGGGGGAGATATATGTAAATCAATACATACGTCAAATTTTGCACATAAGTTTTGGCTCATAAGTGTTTTTTGTCACTAATGCCAAAGGGGGAGATTGTTGGAATTATGATATATTTGTCATTAGTGAAAACACTTATTCAATTTTGAATGCTTATCTAGCTCATCACTTAGTCTACAATGTATACCGAGCATTCAGTGGTTACCTTATAAATTCAGTAGGTAAACAGTTCTCACCGAGCATTCTAGAGGATACCAAGTGAATGAGAAGTTCAGCAATGTTTACCAAGTAAAAAAGGTAAACAAAGGACTCAGTGTTTACCGAGTGAATAAGGTAAAAAAAGGACTCATTCTTTATGAGTGAAAAAGGTAAACACTGAGTCCTTTGTTTACCTTGTTGGAAATAATCCAGACTAACAAGGTTACTGAGAGGGGAGGGGTGAATCAGTAACCCTAAAATTTTATCCTAATTCTACATAATAACATATTCGCCATTCATCCATCTAATCTACTGTATGCATGAAAAGATAAACATTTGTAACACATGAACATACTGATTTGGTCACCCAGAAACCTTCCAATTAGAAAGTAAAATTGGGGTGGGGATGGTGCCCACAAAACTT
This sequence comes from Cupressus sempervirens, assembly GCA_028749045.1. Taxonomy (NCBI): domain Eukaryota; kingdom Viridiplantae; phylum Streptophyta; class Pinopsida; order Cupressales; family Cupressaceae; genus Cupressus; species Cupressus sempervirens. The sequence goes on from CM053783.1 coordinate 426,770,286, forward strand.
CAATAATGCAGTATAAAGTTGGCCTGTTAAGGCTTACAATGATCACTTCTAATGATCTGCCCTATTAGGAGCAATTAGGATTGCTAGATCCACCTTGTTAGAGGATTTACAAACATACAATGAAGTATGCACTCTGTTAGGAGATTTACAAAAGATTGCTAAGTCTACCCTATTAAAGGATTTACAAATTGATTCACCTGTTAGAATGAAGTAGTGGATCTAGATACAACTGATTGCTGATAAGATCCTTTATGTTCTGATCACCTGATGTGATAGATATAACTTTTCTACAACAATGTTGACCTTGCTATATTTTTCTATTCTGTTGCTGATTCGCTTTCTCTCTTCTCAAAAATATTGCAAAATAAAATCCTATCCAATTTCTTATTACTATACAAATGATATAATGCATCACATATCTATCATTCCAGTATTTACTTAACAAGGTCGGCCAAACACAACTAAACAAAAAATTATTGAGTCGGCCAGATGGTAGAAAACTCGGGTTCCTCAAACTGGCTCGATGACCTTCTGATACTTGGCATCCACTACAATACACCGCATCATCATGCACTCAGTAAGAGTAGAGACATGGTTCATATTGACCATTTTAAGTAGCTTGAAACTCGGTAACCATTGGTGACTCGATGAATATTGTGTCACTCGGTAAAAACTGAATCCATTGATAACCTTCTTCACTTGGTAAATACTAATTCCTTCATTTACCTTGTTTACTTGGTAAACACTAAGTTCTTTGTTTACCTTGATCACTCAGTAAACACTAAGTTCTTCATTTACCTTGATCACTTGGTAAACACTATGTTCTTTGTTTACCTTGATCACTCGGTAAACACTACGAAGCTCGGTGACCACTAACTACTTGGAGAACATTTTTCTGCTTGGTAACCACTATGAACTTGACAAACACTACTGAATCGCCCATATGCTCGGTTTTCAAAGGAATGCTCGGTATGAGCTCGGTAAGAATTTAGAATCAAATAAGTGTTGTAACTAATGAAAAATATATCATAATTCCAACAATCTCCCCCTTTGGCATTAGTGACAAAAACACTTATGAGCCAAAATTATATACAACATCTGACATGCTGACAACTGATTCTGCTGAATATACATGGCTTCCTTACATATAACTCCCCCATACAATATACACAAGGTATTTTCATGAGTTATATGACTTTTATTTACAGTATCTCTTTGTCCCTTTTGCACATTTATCTCACCAATATTTCTTCCTCAGTATCTCTCTCTCTCTCATTTTGACAATAATGCCAAAGAATAAAATAATGTATTTACATAGAGACACCAAAATGTGAGATAAACTTAGAATGTACCTGGAGAATGAGTTGTAGAGTCTTATCCCAATTCTCTTGCAAGATTTTGCATGTGGATAGAGCTATTTGAACTTCTGTGGAGAGTTCAATCACATGGTCTGCAATAGAGAAATTGTTGTCATGGATCAATGTTTTTGAATGTGCAATGTGCTTCTACATTGTATCCATGATGGGAAGGATCATATTTTGAATATCTAACAATGTAGATCGGATCTTTGCCTCTTCTCTCAACAATTCTGCCTGCTTTTCTGACAAAAAATTGATCCCGAGGTGATGAGATGAGCTTGAACTGGGGTCAAGCTTTAGGTTTTGTGCACTTGCCTTCAGATCCTCATCTATCTTATTCAATTTCTCTCTTATCTCCTTAGTATATTCGGTAACATCACAAAGCTTAGCAAAAAGAGATGTTACATTATTAAAAGAATTTTCAATGTTGGCCAAAACTGTGGTTAATATAACCTATTTTATTGCTATATGCTGAGCAATGTGCTCAAGCACCTTATTATCAAACTTTTTCTCTACCTTCTCCATCAAATTTTCTTGACCGAAGGTATCCTCATTGAATTTATTGACTGCCTCTTCTAATTGTATCAAAATGTGTTAAGAAGTATCAACATCAACACCTATAGCCTCAGTAATTATATTTCGGGCATTCTCAATAATTCTATATTCTTTATCCCTTTTAGACCTTAGCTGCTTCTATGTAGCCTTCATCTCAATTAGTTGACTAGCATACCTCATTTCTTCAATGGTAGCATTTTCATAGTCAATCTTTGGGATTACTATCTCTGTGTCTAAGTCAATATCTTCAAGAATTTCTTTTCCAGTGATCATAAGCTTTAATAGTTGCTTTTGTTTGAATTTTGTGATGACTGGTTTGACCTTAAGAATAGACACAATAGTAGAGATGGAAAGATTAGCAGTGAAAATTGGGATGCTTGAGGGTTGAGTGCCAATAGGAGTATATACCAGATCAAAAATTGGAGTACTTGCCAAAAATGGTGATACACTCGGTAATGCAGTATTTGAACTAACTGGGTCTGAAGTATATGCAGATAATGCTGACAAAGTTGTAGAACAAATTGGAATTGAAAAAATTGTGGAACTTACTGCTATACCGACTGATGATGATGGAGCTGAGGAGGCTAGCTCGATAGCTGAAGAAGAGGGATGCAACTCGGTAGATGAAGTGGTAGACACTTCCATTGATGATACCTAGAGCTGAGATGTGGCAGATGCAGATGATAAATCTGATGTAGATGTTATCAAATCTGTTGAAGCTGACTCCAACCTTGATGATGTCACAATTTTAGGTGGAGAGTGAGGAAGCGATGCAATCACTGCTACTGCAATTTTCATCAGATCATCTTCCTCCTTATCTTCCTTTTCAGCTTCATCCTCCTTGTCTTCTTCCTCTTTATCTTCCATCAGTGCATTCAGCTCTCTTGGTGAGAATGTGATGGATGGAGTGCTCTCAAACTCATCATCGTTGCTGCTATCATCATCTTTGATTTCTACTGGGTCTTCACTGGGCTTATGTAGATGATAGATGTTTTTCCACATGTTTGTAGCATCATTTACAACATATTCAATGTCTTTAATCAAAATCAAATAGGTGTGGAATCTAATCATCATTTTACCTTCATGGTTTTTCATTTTAGTTTTTACTTCTACTCTAGTGAGACTTGGTGGAAGATTTTTCAGGGATTGCTCATAAATATCTTTTACCGTTTGGGTGGCTAACTCCCATCTCGGTTGCAATCTCTCTAGTAGTTCTTTTGAGATTTGAGGGTCAATCTGGTCTGGGGAGTATTTCCATTTACCCATCTTATTGAGTACCAGTTCCTCAATCTGCATTTTCTCAACATCTATTCTAGTTTCAAATTTCAATGCCTTGAAATTTGTGATGCCAGCTCCTTCTTCCAAGTTTTTGAGCCTTTGCTCGAATGTGGGTGCAAGCCTAACTAGTATAGGTTCTTGCTTACCTTTTCTGGTTCTTTTGGTGAATACTGCAGTAGGCTTTTTCTTAGGTTTGGTAATGATTACCTTACCTTTCTTCTTTGGCTATTCTTCTATAGATTATTCTTCTCCTTTTTCTTCTCCTCCTTCTTCTTCTTCACCTACTTCATCTTCACCTTTTCCCTCGATGAGCATAAGAGGACCAGTTGAAGTTTTCAATTTGGCTATTTTCCTCTTGCCTTTGCTTATGGCCTGTGGTAGCTTGATTTCAAGCTCAATTCTGGCCTTAGCTTCATCATAGGTTCCAAAAATTTGTTGCCTTGGATCTACTGGCTCATTTACCAGTGCTTCTATAACATCTCTGGCTTCATCAATATTTACCTCATAGGGAAGAGGTTTCACCCATGCAACTCTAGGTCTGACTGCTTGAATGTATACCTTGTCACAGTCAACCATGAGGCATACATCATCCTTATAATCTTCAACAAGCTTGGGAGAAATTTTGAATCTATTATTCATCCTCTCTTTGAAATCTTCAAAATAGTTATCCATTACCTTATCAAAATTTATACCCATTTCTGCAATAAACTCATTTATCTTATACAAAACTGGAATATCTTTTCTCCATACAATTGTAACTTTAGAAGGAAAAAGCTTTTGTACATAGAAAAATAAACAAACTAACAAAGAACCAAATTTACAAGAGTTGGTTTTTGAGGTCCTTATACTATCCATGTTCTTATTTAGTTGTTTCAACAGTACAGCTACTAGGTCAAACTCCATATTCTTCTTCACAATCTTATAGGCTAAGTCCACAGCCTCACAGGGCACACTATTCAATCTGCTGGAACTATACATCTTATATGCAATTAAATGAATTCCAAATCTTAGCTCTACATCAGATACATTGTTAAGTTTCAATCCTCTGCCATCCCATTCAGCTAGGGTTAACTTCTGAAGTTCATCACAACTTAGGGTTTTATTGGTTTTGGATTCGCTCAACATAGGTAAACCCGTAATCTTATGAATCATCTTCTTCATTATTAGGATGGGTTGCTCTAACCACAACTAACCATTATGCACATGGCTTAAAATGTATCTTATCCATTTCATTTGAAAATTTCTTGGCAAGTGCAGGATATGGGTCAAACCTTTGGTTTCTAGATGCTTGTGCTCGGGTTTGAGGGTTCCCTCCACACATAACTCGGCTAGGGCATTATCCATATCTAGTGTCCCTATTTCTTGAAAAGTGCATCTGAAATGAGTACGAATGTCATTTATAAGTAGTACCTTTGGTGGAATTTGTGATTAGGCTCTGTATGGGTCGAGCGATTCAGCTATGGCAGGAACGAGCTTGAAGCTAGGTGCTTTCCATTCCACTCCCTTCACAAGCATTTCAGAGCCTCTCTTTGCCTTGCTGTTGCTGGTGCTTGTGGATGCCATTACTGCTTGGTGAGTAAATGATTTCGTAAAACAAATTCTTTGCTGGAAAATTACTTCAAATCACTTGAACTCACTTGTGTGCTCTTGGAGATCTCTTCTCTCTATATATTCTAAATTTGCGGTGAAAAATGAGATCAAATTTTACCATTTTTTATGAAAAATCTACCATTAATGCTCGAGTACGAAGGTAGATGAGATGACCTAAGGTTTTTCAGATAGTCACCGACTTACTCGATAAACCTTGCAACTCGGTGAACAAACAAAACTTTTCATATTCTCGACCTAGCTCGGTTAAGTCTAAAACCAACCTTGCTCGGTAGATGCACCACAGTGAACTATGTCTTGTATCTGATATACTGACTTGCCATTTGTACTCCTTCATTCTAGAACTTCTTAGGATATTGCTTGAAGATGCAGTCCCTGATCTTCCTTGATGAGTCTAATTAGAAATGGTGAAGTCACCCACTTCTTGAGTGACACTGCCATTATTTGAATTTTTTGGCTGGGTAGATTTAGGAATCCACTTTTGTCTCATCTATTTTTGAATGCTGTTAGCTCTGGCTTTCTTTTCATCTTCAATTCTTCTTATGTTCATTCAATTTTTGGATATATGACCAAGTTTGGTACATGTGTAACATCTTATAGTAGTATCTTTCTTCCTTCGGTGATGCCTTGCACAGTTAATTCCAATATGTCCATATTCTCCATAATAATGACATTTGCACCAAGTATTGTAGTCCCAACCAAATAATGCATTGACAATTTGTTCTGCTAGATTGAATGATTTAGATCTACACTCGGATGTCCTGTGACCTTGTTTCTTGCATTTGTGACACTTGCCTTCAAATTTTGGTTTCTTTTTGCATTCATTTGCTTTGTGACCATGTTGATTGCAGTTGTAGCATTTACTATTGAATTTTCTTTTACCATTGCTCCAACATTTGTTTGATTTATGGCCTATCTTGCCACAGTGATTGCAAGTGGGTCTTTGATTCCTTTGAGCACCTTGTTTGGAGGTTTCACCTTCTTCCTTGTATCTAAGACCAGCTTTACCTTTTTGTTTATGAAGATTCTGCTCATTTTGCTGATTCAATTGATCCATATTTGCTTGAGATTTTATCATCCTTTCATTGACTTGCTTTTCAACATTTAAGTCATTTTCCAAACTTTCATTGATTTGTCTTTCAAATCTCAGATCACTTTGTAAGCTTGCATTGATTTGTCTTTCAGTGATTAAATCATTTCTCAAACTTTCATTCTCAGATCTTAGATTCATAATTTCTTCATTTGCATTAGATAGTTGACCTATAAGATTTTCATGCTGAAGAGATTGATTATTTCTTACCTCTAAGTCTTCATTTACCTTGTTTCTCTATTCCAAAACTTCACATAGCCTAATGGATTGGATTTCTTGTTCTCTTTTGAGCTTTCTTACTTCTTCCTGTAGAGAACCATTCTTTGCTAGGAGTTCCTTGATTGCTTCATTGGCTTCATTTGAACTGCTTGATGGTAAAAGGTCTTTAATCTTTTCTTCAATATACTGATGATCATTCATTTGTCTTGCAAGTTCCTTCCTTCTTTTCAAAGATTGAGAAAGATGCTCCTTTGCTTCTTTGAGTTGAGCCATGGACGTTTCCAGATCTAGCTTTTCATTTTCAATAGATTTGTCGAGTTTGAATATCTCCATTGTCCTTGATCTTTGCTCAAGTTGTCAAACTTTATCCTGAGAACCACAAGGCTCTAATACCAATTGTTGGAAATAATCTAGAATAAAAAGGTTACTAAGAGGGGAGGGGTGAATCAGTAACCCTAAAACTTTATCCTAATTCTGCATAATAACATATTCACCATTCATCCATCTAATCTACTATATGCATGAAAAGATAAACATTTGTAACACATGAACATACTGATTTGGTGACCCAAAAACCTTCCAATTAGAAAGTAAAATTGGGGTGGGGATGGTGCCCACAAAACTTCAATACTGCAGTATAAAGTTGGCCTGTTAAGGCTTACAATGATCACTTCTAATGATCTGCCCTGTTAGGAGCAAGTAGGATTGCTAGATCCACCTTGTTAGAGGATTTACAAACATACAATGAAGTATGCACTCTGTTAGAAGATTTACAAAAGACTGCTAAGTATACCCTGTTAAAGGATTTACAAACGGATTCACCTGTTGGAATGAAGCAGTGGATCTAGTTACAACTGATTGTTGATAAGATCTTTTATGTTCTGATCACCTGATGTGATAGATATAACTTTTTTGCACCAATGTTGACCTTGTTGTGTTTCTCTGTTCTGCTGCTGATTCGCTTTCTCTCTTCTCAAAAATATTGCAAAATAAAATCCTGTCTAATTTATTATTACTGTACAAATGATATAATACATCACATATATATCATTCTAGTATTTACTTAACAAGGTCGGCCAAACACAAGTGAAGAAAACATTACTGAGTCGGCCAGATGGTAGAAAACTCAGGTTCCTCAAACTGGCTCGATGACCTTTTGATACTTGGCATCCACTACAATACACCGCATCGTCATGCACTCGGTAAGAGTAGAGGCACGGTTCATGCTGACCATTGTAAGTAGCTTGAAACTCGGTAACCATTGGTGACTCGATGGATATTGTGTCACTCGATAAAAACTGAATCCATTGATAACCTTCTTCACTTGGTAAATACTGATTCCTTCATTTACCTTGTTTACTCGATAAACACTAAGTTCTTCGTTTACCTTGATCACTCGGTAAACACTAAGTTCTTTGTTTACCTTGATCACTCGGTAAACACTAAGTTCTTCATTTACCTTGATCACTCGGTAAACACTAAGTTCTTCATTTACCTTGATCACTCGGTAAACACTAAGTTCTTCATTTACCTTGATCAATCGGTAAACACTACGAAGCTCGGTGACCACTAACTGCTTGGAGAACATTTTTCTTCTTGGTAACCACTATGGACTTGGCAAACACTGCTGAACCGCCCATATGCTCAGTTTCCAAAGGAATGCTCGGTATGAGCTTGGTAAGTATTCAGAATCAAATAAGTGTTGTAACTAATGACAAATATATCATAATTTCAACAATTTTTTACTTGGTAAACACTGCTAAACTTCTCATTCACTCGGTATCCTCTGGAATGCTCGATGAGAACTATTTACCGAACCACTGAATGCTTGGTATACACTGTAGACTAAGTGATGAGCTAGATAAGCATTCATAATTGAATAAGTGTTTGCACTAATGACAAATATATCATAATTCCAACACCTAGGTGCACCATGGGAACACTTGGTACTGTAATAGCACACTTGGGCTTACCAAGTGTACCCTAGGCACACTTGGGTGCACCACCTAGAACTACTCTCAAAGCCCCTATGTTGCACTCCAGAGCTCATAACTTTTGTGTTTCAGCTCTGATTTGTGATCTATCAATTGTGTTGGATTTGTATCTTTGTTGTGAAATAATTAAACTATAATTTTCATTATTTGGTCACTTTCTTGAGTGTTAACCCCTAAAAATACTCTCGGGCTCCCGATTGACCCCCATTATGCACTCCAGAGCCCATAACTTTCACATTTGAGCTCTGATTTGTGATCTGTCAATTGCTATGGTTTTTTCTTGTTGTTTTTGATGAAATTGACCTATAATATTCCAATATAGGTCAATTTATTGATGGGTCACCAATATATACCACCATTACTATGGCATGCTTTTATGACTTTTGTTAGTGTTCTTTGACACAATGCTCTAAATCACATTGTATCAAAGAGGGGCAAAATGTAGATGCTCAAAAATGGTTTGTATCTATAGTTTCATCAATTTTTCATACTAATTCGTCCAATTTTCTCATTCCACTAACTCTAATCTTTTGGCCAGCTTGATCATATCTCAACAATGTCTTTCATCATTTGTATCCTCTTTCACATCAATTGCAAATCATTTTGGAGCCATTTCAAATCAACTCAGAATCATATCAAATCAACCTCAAATACCCCCAAATCTACCTAGAATCACCTAGAATCAGTCTTAATAAACCTAGAATGTGTCAAACATCCCAAATCAATCATCATCTATCCAATTCTAGGCATTGTTGTAGATTTTAGTGCCTTGGAAACCTATCAATCTATCAAACTTTTCAATCTAACCTTAGTACTATCATGACTGTCAGTGCTAGGTCAAACTGTCATTCACATTATCTGATCTTCAACATTGTCAAGCCTCTCAATTTTAGATCATAACATTATCAACCATTTAATAATATTGATAATGTCTATCAATGTTATTATGATCAACCATATCAATCAATCTTGATCCCATTGCATTTACGATATTAGTTAACTGTTACATGTCCTTAGTTAATGTCATGTATCCTTGGCATGTTATCATTTTTCATTAATCAATCAATTTGACCATGGATTTGGTCTACCCCTCATCATCCCAGTCAATTTGCATAATTGTCACATTGATATCAAAGGATATTGTGGCACTTATTTAATCAAATTGGCCAATCATCTATTAATTTTCTCTATAGGATTAAATAACCCATAATTTAATCTTATGTCATCCCAATCATTTTCATCTTGTATTGCTAATTATTCTTCCCAACTAACCTTCTCAATTAATTAATTGATTCATCATTCAAAAACCATGGAAATTATCAATTTCCTAAGTCATATTTTCCACCATTAATTCCATTTTTAGTAATTCCTATTTGTGTGGAATAATAGATTTTTAATTCAAATATCCCACATAATATTGACATCATCGTGACACATGAACATGACACATCATGGATTCTCCATTTACTCTTGGCTAAGATATGTCATAATCCATATATTCTTATTCCTTACGCATGTCCATATTTGGCTTCCATTGTCATAGATTCTTGGCTTTAAGTGGGTTTGAGGTGTCACATGACTCATCATAGATCCTCTTCCATTTTTAGTCATGTTTGACTTCCAAGCTTCACACAATCCTACATTTGGCATTGTGTGTCATATGCATCATGGATTCTCAAAGGAATCTCTTGCCAAGTCGCATATCCAAGCTGACAAGTCCAATGCTCTCATCTTGTGTGTTGATTATAAAATGAGCATTCTTCCTCTCATTTCTAGTCCTAAGGTCCTTCAAGTCCTTTGACTTTTGCTTTCTCAAGCTTAAATCACATCTTCTAGTATTCTCATAGCATTATCATTATCATAGACTTTTGAGTCCTAATTATGTGCACTATAGGAAATTGGAGCTACATCACATGGAGAAGAAAGAAGGACATGGGAGCTACAAGTGAAAGAGGGAGTTTTAACTTTGTGTTCTTCCTTTTGTTTATTTGGTTTTCATGGTAGACTAGAAGGTATCAATGTATGTTTATTGAGTTTTTAATTTACTCATAGTATGTTATATATTAGCCTATTTTCTAGTCCTACATATAAAAGAATAGACAAGATAAGAGTGAGCCAAACTTACAAGAATTTATCTTTGATGACCAAATGCTCTCCATGCTTTTTCTTAGTTGATTGAGCTGCAACTTAGCAAGGTCAAAAGACAGGTAATTCTTGACCACTTTGAATGCTAAGTCAATAGCTTTGTAAGGGACATTGTTTAATCTTTTTGAATTGTATATTTTTTGGGTAATAAAATGTATCCAAAGCTTGGTTTCCATATTAGTGACTCCATTAAACTTCATACCTCTCCCATTCCACTCGGCAAGAGTTTTCTTTGCAAGTTTGACTTGACCTATGGTTTTGGTAGTTTTCACCTTATTGAGCATAGGTAATGCTATGATTCTATGAATCATCTTCTTATGATTTGAATGGGTTGATCAAGCCATAGGTGCATGTCGTGGACTTGGTTGAGAATAAATCTAATCCATTTTCCTTGAAATTCCCTTGACATGTGCAGGATATGTGTCAAACCCTTTTCTTCCAAATGCTTGTGCTCGGGTTTTAAACTTCCATCCAGACACAATTCTTCATATACTTGGTTTAACTCTAGGTTCCTAATTCCTTGATTAACAATGATAAAATGACCAGATATCATGAATTAGAATTACCTCAAAAGGGATTTGAGATTGAGCTCCAACTAGGTCAAGTTCTTTTGCAACTACTGGACTCAATTTAAATGTTGGGGCTTTACAATCAACAACTCAGACTAACATTTCTAAACCTTTCTTCAATTTGCTTCTATAAGATGCCATTTCACTTGGTGAAGCTTCAAATGTAGGAATAAACTTTGACAAATCTGATCTGAATCGCTCGGGGGCTCAAAGATACTCTTCACTCTTTGCTCTAAAAAATTATGGTGAAACAATAACCTTCAATTTCTTCCTTTTAACCAAATTATGTCTTTAAAGTTGCCATTAATGTGTCTTACAATAATTATCTTGGTGACAAGCTATCCAACTCAGCTAAGTTTTCAACACTCAGAAGATACCTTCAACTCGGTAAGCTCAAGCTTAGTTAAGTCTCCGACTTGGTAGAGTCTTCAACCTAATAGATTTTTCAACTAGACCTTGCTCAGCAAGGTCTAAGACATCACTTCAACTATCATCTTAACTCAGTGATCCTAGTGCATCTAAAATGATGATATGGATCTTCTTTCTTGCTAGTTGGAATTGATATGAGATGACTCTTTTGAATCATAGTTCCAGTGATGTCCACGTCTAACTAGTTTGAGATGTTTAATTCACCCAAAGCTTGACTTGGGTGTCAACATTTTCAAGACTTCGATTTGAATTCTCTAGAGATTTCTTTATCCTTTGTTGGCTCATTTGACTTCTGATTTTTTTAGTGTTTACCTTCTTCTCATCTTCAACTTTACCTTGTTCATACAATTTTTATCTAGATGTCCAAGTTCTATACATATAAAACATCTCTTTGTAGGGTCTCTCTTCCTCATGTGATGTTTTATGTAATTTGCTCCAATATGACCATACTTACCAAAATAGTGACATCTACACCATGTGTTATAATCCCAACCAAAAATAGCCTTCACAACTTGTTTTGTTGGGCTCCATTTCTTGGTCTTGCATTCTGAACATTTATGTCCTTGTTTGTTGCGATTGAAACACTTTCCTTCAAACTTAGATTTCTCTATGCATTCACTTGCTCTATGTCCCAACTTGTTACAACTATAACATATTCCACTGAATTTTAATTTTCCATTACTCCAAAACTTGTTTGATGTATGTCCTATTTTTCCAAAATGATTACATATAGGTCTTTTGTTCTTTTGAGATCCTTGTTGAGATGATTCACCTTCTTATGTGTATCCTAATCCAACTTTTCTTTTGAGTCTAAATTGAGTTTGCTTGTCCAATTTATTTACGCTCTCTTGAGATTTCGTCATCCTCTCATTGGTTTGCTTCTCTATGCTAAGGTCATTCTGCAATCTTTCATTCTCTGTCATTAATTTGATAATCTTTTGATTTGCATCATTAGGTTGATCAATCAGATCTTCTTACTAAAGAGATAGTTGATGAATTTCAATGTCCTTTTCTTCTATCTTTTCAATTAGCAATCTTTTCTCTTCTTTGGATTTTCCCTTTGGTTCCATGTCTTTACACATTCTGACTGATTGAATTTCTTGTTCTCTTCTTAGTTTTCTAACTTCTTCATGAAAAGCAAGATTCTTTTCAAGTAGATCTTTGATTGTTGCACCAACTTCATCTGAAATTCTATTATGGAAAATGTCTTTAGTTATTTCTTTAATGTAGATATGGTTATTCATTTGTGTTGTAAGATCTTTTATTTATTTTTTAGGGATTGAGAGAGGTGCTCCTTCATCTTCTTGAATTGTTTCATGGCCAATTACAGATCTAACTTTTCATTCTCAATAACTTTTTCCAGTCTATATACTTCCATTGCCTCTGATCTTTTCTCAAGTTGCTAAACTTCTAATGTGAGAACCAAAATCTTTGATACCATTTGTTAAAAATGTAGTATAGACTAGTTGATTGAGAGTGGGGAATCAGGAAAAAATAAAACTTATAGTTTAATTCACCAATTAACGCCTCACAATATAATCTAATGTAATTGCATGCATTAAAGACTGAAAGAAATAAAATATTCATAATAGTTGACACAGCATTTGGTAACGTAGAAACCTTCCAAATAGAAACTTAAAATGAGGTGGGGATGATACCCACAAGCTTTAGTATTGTAGTATAAAGTTAGCCTATTAAATATTACAATTGATCACTACTGGTGATATGCCTTGTTAGGAGCAATAAGGACTATTAGGTCCACCTTGTGAAAGGATTTACAACATACAATGAAGTATGCACTCAGTTAGGACATTTGGAAAGGACTATTAAGTCCACCTTGTTAGAGGATTTGAGTAGTGCACCTATTGGGATGAATTAGTGGCTAACCTTTGATTTGCAACTTGGTTTGCTGAATGAGATTCCTTTGAAATACAATGATAACCTTATTGTGATAGATAAGACTCTGCTTTTTCTTGTACTGCTTGTATCCTTCTTCTAATTCACACTCATGCTTCTTCTTGCTTGTTATACTTTGATGTATTAGATATGATAATATGTATTACATATATACCAATACAATAAATTACCTTCTAGAGTTGGCTACAACACCTAATTCAATAATATTCACTAAGTCAACTCACTATTAGAACTTAGGTTTAGAAGACCATTGGGGTGATATCTCAACACTTGGCAATACTGTCAACTCAGAAAGCTTTGGCATTCATTTGAAACTAGTGCTCAGTCCATATTGATCACTCTGGAGAAGTTTGAACTTGTTTAGCACTTGGTGACTTGGTGAATACTGAAGACTTGGTTGACACTACAAAGCTTGGTCAACACTACCTTCATTCCACTTCATTAATATTGCCAACTCGATAGACACTGATAAGCTTGGTTAACAATACAAATCTTAGTTAATACTACTTCCCCCATGGTTTTCACTAATGATCTTGGAAGACTCTGCAAAGCTTGACAGACTCTTTGAAGCTTGACAACAACTGAAACACTCAGCATACACTACTAGCTATATGAGAAGCCCGGTAGCAATTGTAGAGCTTGGTATCAATGTAGAAAATCAATCTGATTAAGTGTTTAGTCACTAAATAAAAAATTATTTGACCATAAGGTCAAAAATCAAATCCCTAATAGATTAATATTAATTCTCATCTTCTAGAAGTAATGAGAACTGAATCAAGGTTCCATATATTATTATAAGAGAAGATGAGGGTTTAATAGCTCCTGAAGGTCTACCATAGGAATGCAGGGAAACTGTAAGTGTAACAATGAAGTCTTGTCAATATTCCCCCATCCCAATATTTAACATCTTTAACTTCTTCTCCCAATTAGAAAGAGTAGACCTAGCCTCATTAGCAGCTCAATTATGCATCACTAAGGACTCAACAATACAATTATTGATAGACATGGAGTTATCCCCTGGAATAGAAACTTCAGCACTGTTGAAGAGTAACTTGATGCATTGATGGTAGGTAGAGGGGACCACTTGTATATCATGGATTCATGGTCTTCATAATAATATCTTAAGAATAAGGTATCTCAAGAAGTTGGATGACTACATCCTTCTCTTTTGGACCAAATCAAATAAGTAATACAACCAATTCCTTTGAAGATCTCTCAAACTCATCATAATCTTCCTTCTAGGATCAATAGAAAATGTTGACAACCCCATATATTTAGCCACATTGAAAGAGAAAATATTCAACCCAAAACCATTATCTATCAATATGTGTTTGACTCAAGTTTGTTAAATTTGGACTTCAATACAAAGGACAAGGTTATGTGGGTGACTTAGAGGCTTGCCATCTTCTTCAAAAAATGAAAGGTAGTGTGGATTTGAAATATGATTAACCATGGTCTAGAATTGGTTTTTATCAATATTATTAGGAATACTAGCTATTTGTAAAGCCTTCTCTAAGATCTCTTTGTGGATAGGTGATAAATTAAGTAACTCAATGATCAAAATATGAGCGGGGGTGCATCGAAGTTGATCCACTAGGTTATAGGTTAACTTGGTAGAAGTAGAGGCTTGTTTGACTTCACTTATTTAGAATTAGTCTACTTAGTAGAATCAAGAGCTTTGAGCATAATCTTAGGTTGACTCCTAGTGATAGAATTTAGACTCTCCTCATGTAAAGGAGACACCCCTAAGCATAATCATAGGTTTACACTCATTGGAATATTTTGATTGCATTGAACATCCAATACCTCTTTAGATTACTCTAGGTACTGTTGGGCATTCATTTTGCACAAGGTCAACGACAAGAATCCATAGTGTAATTCCTCTCTTGAAAAGCAAATCTTTTTAAGGATCCACTCCAAGGTTCAGTGTTTGTCTTGCGATGTACCAAAATTCACTCAGTAGAAGATAAATGTGAATGTTCATGAGGAGGCCTTTGCTGGTTCCAAAAACTCTTTTACCTTGGAATCAAGTAAAATCTGTTTGCTATCTCAAAAATATCACACCAAAAGAACAATATTTTTGTATTTTCTATTTTTCAATGAATGCAACTCTAACAATGTAGCTACTATGAGGTCCTATTCTAACAGGGGGGTTAGCAAAGCAAATAACGAAACTGAAAGAAAATAACATGAAATCAAACAACTTGAAAGTGAAATTCCTAAACAAACATAAGCTATAGAACACAACACGCTGCGAGTTAAACCTTCAAAGAAATCGGTAGGAAACCAATGAAAATAGGAGCAACGCTTCCTAGAATCCATTGATGTAATCATCGATGAGAATCTTTAACAAATCGAATGATGTTTCACTCTTCATCAAATCACAAGGCCACAAAAAGTGTGCTCATGCGAGACAAAAAGCTATGTAGACACAATCGGGTGATTTCTTCTCAAGCTCGTTACGTCAATGGAATTCATATATCTGTAGCAAACACCATAACTAAAAGATCGCACAACCAGAAACAATGCAATAAACCTTTGGCTCAATCACAATCTCATGAATAAAATCCACAAAATAATGACACATTCAGGCAAGAATAACTACACTCCAAATGCGAGCACCAAAAGCATATCTTTATTACATAATAACGACAACCCTTTTTACATTTTACAATGGGGTATTTACAAGAAATCATCTCCTCAATTTGTGTTGAGAGTGAGAGATATCTTGATGCAATAAAATGCTTTTAAAACATTAAAACAAACTAAATATATACAAACTGGTAATCTAACTAGTGCTTAGAGGGACTCCATCCATATTTTATTCATTAATTGGATGCATGAGCCCTTTACATGTCAAAAAAAATGAAAGCATGAGAGAGAAAGTAGGAGGAAGCCATCAGTCAAAGTAGAAGTGCAGGGAGACACCAAAAATAGAAGCTAGCCCTTCACTTGATGTGTGTCGGAGTTAACTTGCCATCAAAATGTGTTTCCAATGCATGGAAAGTGCTATTTTTGGAATTGGCAGTCAACTGTCGGTGCACCTCTAAATTGCAGAGCTGCAGATCTGTGGACCGGCGGACCTACAGAACTGCGGAGCTGCGAACCTCGATTGGGTCAAAATCTCAAAATTTTACTAAGTGTCAAAATTGAAATTCTGGCATCTAGGTTTTTCTCATCTTTATCCTAAAGATATGTTTGGATGTTTGCACTTGAATTTCTCTATAATCTCAGTAATCTTAGCAGCATTGGGAAGATCCAAAGCCTCATACTTATCTTTGGCCTTTTGTCTGTAGTTGTCCACCTCAATTCAAGTTTCTGCAAAATTCTCGAGTTTGGTATCCAACTCTAATAATGCTTCTTCTGTCCTGAAGGCTTTTTTGATGTCTTCATCATTGGATGCTTCCTCTAAAGTCTTTCTAAAGTTTTCTACAACTACCTCAACTGGTAAAAGCTTCTCTCGTTCTTCATCTTCAAAAATATCCAAGCATGCTTCACTATATAACTTTTCTGCTTCCAAAATTCACTCTTGGGCTTGGTCCTTGAGCCTATGTATCTCATCATGCAATGTCTCCATCACTTTATTTCCCTCTGCAATCTTTTCTATCCAATCATCTATCATGTCTAGCTCTTCTTTGGTATATACATCAATCAAAATGCGGTACCTTTGTCCTTTTATGGCTTGTAGAATTTGCAAATCCTTGCTCCAAACCCGTACCTCATCCATAATATTGAAGTCCTACCTCAAAATTGCCACGATCTTATCAACATTCTCTTGTGTAGCATGTAATAAATTCAGACTTCCTATAATTATAGTGATACCCCTATCCTCAAGGTTTTCTCGCCAATCCTGACAAGCTCTTAATAATGGACTGAACCGTACACCTTCCCCTTCTTTAAGAATGGTAGTCAAAGTCTCCTCAGGGCATTCAAAATCAAGAGGACCAATAACTTCAGCTAGATATCCTTTCAAGATCTCAACTTGCCTTCAAAGTGCTCTGATTTCAATCTCATCACGTTCCATATGGTTAAGAACCTCTTTGACTCCCATAGTCATCATCTGTCGAGAAGTATCCCGTGTAGGCTTCCCTAACATGATATCCTTCACTTCATAGTCCTGAAGGTTGACAACTTCTTCATCTATACCTTTCAGAGGGTGAGCCACTTGTGCAAATAAGTCTTGATTTCGAGTAGTGGTAATGAATGCAAATGGTGTTGCATCTTGTAATGGAGAGTAAAGCTTGTTCAAAATCTTTGCAATGTCACAAATATCATCCTCTAAAGCAAGGAATTGATGCTTAGCACTTCTCATTATTTCCTTTCAGAACCATCTCGGGATATGTATTTCTGTAACCTTGGCTCTAGATGATGAAGCGATGTGTTCAACTACCTCCTTCCCTCTATCACTCTTGCTTGGAGTCTCCTATTGTGAGGGTTCTTCTTCTATAGTCTCAGTTTCTGTAGATCCCATAGTTTGATCCTCAACTTCCTGGGAAGGCTGTTGTATACATTCCGTTACCTGTGCCTCTTTTGATGGCTCACTAGTAGCCCTTGGTTCTGGTTTTCCTTGCAATGACGATTGCTTCTGAACATGTTCCTCTAAACTTGGAGGTGGAGGTGTCCGTGAAACCTTATCTACCATCATAACCTAAGGTAAAGATGGGGGAGTTGGATGAGAACCTTATGTCTCAGGTGGCATCTACATCCAATCTTGCTATTGAAATTCACCTATAGGAGTATCTCTAATCTTATCTCCAACCAATTCTGTACCCACTGGCATGAAATCAAAATCTGGAATGGAGAGAATATCACCACCTAGCTTAGTTTGCTCATACACCCATCGTTGTACTTCATCTTTTGAAGAAGAGAGCTCTACCATTTCAGCTTGGGTGGGTGGTGGGGTATTTGTGACATTCTTCTTTCTTTCCAATTCTGTGGCTTTGGCCAGTCGAGTTCTCCCTTATAGAGGCACTTTCTCTTCTTCCCCATTTGACTCTATTTCATCCTCATCTGATTCTTCCTTAGGAATGGTTTCATGAACAGATGGATTAGGCACTAATCTTTTATGAACTCTCTGCCTCTTGTTCATTCTAACCTTAACCCTCCTTTGCTTCTGTGGAACCATAGGAGAAGCGAGCTCTTCATGCATCAGATGAATGGATGACTCTAGAATCTCTCCCTCTTCTTTTTGGCTTGACAAAATAGGAGGCAATGGAAAATCAACCTGAATATGAGAAATTCTAGGGTCTCGAGGGTCCTGGGGAGTACATTCATGTTGCTGCAAAGGGGCCTGTTCTTTAACATGCTCTATCTGGATCCTCTGAGGAGAGGCTCTCTTCCTCTTTTCTTTCTTCTTCTCTGAAGGATGGTAGTATCCCATTGGGTGATCAAGCTGGTAGACTGTTTCTGGCCTGATAGGAGACTGGAGCGCAAAGATAGGGACTATGACTTTCCTCCCCTTTACCCGTTCTGGGTGAGCATGTGCATGGAATATCACTAAGTTAGGAATTGGATCAAGTGGAAAGGGTTTCTCGATCCAAATATTTTTCATTCTAATGACATGTCTTGCTCGATGATTAATATCATCTCCTTCCTCTCTATCAATTTCTGCATTTAGGATAGTCCTTTCACCAACTTTATTCATATTGAATAAGGGATCCAGTAGCTCCTGTGAATCCTGTAACCTTATCTCATCTGGGATGGTCAAATGGAGAGCCTTCTCCGCTAAATACAAAGTCATTCTACAATAGTCCCTGATACGAACATCATAGTAATTTGTGGCATTCATCCAATGATCTTCAATGGCGTCTTCATGGTAGAACTCTTTTCCTGCCAGATTTTCCACTTTACCAACATTATCAAAGAATGGTCGGGGAGAGTTATATTCTTCGAGAGGATAGTTCTCCCATTCCCACTCAAAAGTTGGGATATCCTACTTTCTCTTTAATTGGTATGCTCTTATTACAAAAGGCCAATCCCAACAAGGCCTTCATTGTTTCTTGATCCTCTCATAAGCTGACTCAATCTGCCAAGAAATTTCCATTAGAACCAACTTGTCACTTGGGTACCTTGGGAGCTTCTTTGGATGGATAGATGCACCACCAACCCGAATGTATGTGAATGTTCAGAACTGGATGAAATATGCACCAAGAGCTGTGATCTGTGCCTTAGCCTCATTAGATAATCTTTTCCCATAATCCCCTTCAATGAATCAAATGATGGCAAAGATGAAGCCATCATTGACAATCTTGTACTCTTTTCTTTATGGCGAGAGCTTCTTCTTAACTAGTTGAGGATAAATTATATACGGCCATGCATTAGGATCCTGCATACTGCCCTTCTTGTACAACCCAAGATAGTCAGTGGCTCTTGCTGCAAGTAGATATACCACATAAGAAGTCATATAGAATTTCTTCTTGTCCTTTATTGTCTGCAACTGATCACACAAGATCTCACTAAGTGTGGTGGCCGAATCTAGTGGCATCTTTGCATGTCTGATGGTCTTACTGAAGTTAATAATGAATGGAGCAAGATGACCCACTGTAGGAAATCCCATAACTCTGCTCAGGAGAATGATTGAATATCCAATGTCATCCTTCATGTATCCCTAAGTCATATCTACTTTACTGATTGTCTTTCCTTGAGATGGCTTCTCAATGAAGTATGAGGAATATATGATGTCGATGACCTCTTGGTGATGATCCTTATGCCACCTCTCAGTGCTTCATATGAAAGCATGATGAACTGATCAGCTCTAGGTAGGTGAAAAAACCTCTTGATATTATCAGGTCGTAGATCTAAGACCACTTCCCCAGTGACGCCCTTTACCACCCTTTCTTCAGGAACAAAATGTCGAGATAAGGTCATAATCAATTCAGCTGACTGAATGGTCCCAGGATGTGATCTTGCATTTACCAATCCATACCAGATGAAGGTAGATCTCAAAGAAGATCTTTCAGTTGGGTTGTTACAAACCCTCAAAAATTCTCCCAAGTCTCTATGTGCAAGTTTTGTGTCTTTGATCTCAGAGTGTTCATCGTGCAATCATGACTTCGGGGTTATGCCTTGGAATTTGTACACAATTGGCTTTGCTGTTGATCTAGATGTGGATGCCATTTGATTATATTACCTGCACGTCACAAAAGAAAAAGAATCATTAATTATTGGATACATATAAATCATTAAAAAAAATGATCTCCTAGAACTTATTTTATTTGTTGTGATTTTTTCTCTTTTTTTAAATTTTAAATTTTTTTTTGTTGGGTTTTTGACTTTACACAAAAAAAATAAAATAAAATTAAAATTGTTTTTAAAAAATAAAAATAAAAAATAAAGGGGTTAAAATGCAACGATGACAACCCAAAGGGTGTGGTGGCGGCCGCAGCCTGCGCTCAAGAGGGCACGTGTGTCTAGAAGGGTGCCGTAGCGGCGACTGCTTGCCCACGTCCAGAAGGCATGTGCAGAGGTGACTGCATGCATCCCAGAAGGCATGCGCAATGGCAACGCTACGTCACGTGTGTAGATGGGCGCGGTGGTAGCAGTGGTGCCGTGCACCCAAAAAGGTGCGGCGACAGCGTCGGTATAGCGGCAATGCCGTACCGTACGCGCAAAAGGGCTTGGTGGCAGTAGTGGCGCTACATGCCCAAAAAGGCATGCTGATAGCGCCGCGCTGTGCATGCCCAAAAAGGGCGTGGCAGCAGCACCGTGCATGCACCCAAAAAGGCACTACGACAACGCAACGTTGCGCACGGCCCAAAAAGGCGCCGTGGTGGCGTGCGCACATCTTCTCCTAGTCACGCACATGTAAGAAGACTACATGGACATAGAGGGGCGAGGGGAGGTTTCATACCTTTCCCTCTCAGCACTCTTAAAAAAAATGAAATGAAGAAAAAAAAAGGGGGGGGAAGGGGGTTTTATAACCTCCCTTCCTTCCTTGCCTTTGCAAAGCATGCGCACCTTGATATGCGCTCGCAAGATTTTTTTAAATTTGTTTTGACTTTTTTAATTTTTTTACTCTAACTTATTTAACTAAGATTTCTTCTCACAACTCTCGAACTATGAGTCCGGGAGTCAAAAAGAGTAGGGGGTCCCCATTCCTAGTGAGGAATGGGGCGTGTGTTGGGGATACCACAATAGGTACCACAACAGCATTTGAATCATAGTTAGGTCCATTATCTTTTGGTCTCACCATGTTAATGACCTCCCCCTTTTCATATTTAGGGAGTGCTTACTATAAAACCTTATGATCAAAATTCCTAATAAGACCATGAAATCTAACCTTTTCCTTATCAACTAGATCTTGAATGACATGTCTCAATTTGATGCAATTTTCAGTTTTGTGACCTTTTTTTCCTTTGATAATCATAATAATATTTGTCATTCCACCAAGGAGGCTTTACTTTAGGATCACAAGGTCTTGAGTTTCTTGGAAGAGTAATGTTCTTATTTGAAACCAAAATTTTGAGTATCACCTCATAAGAGTCCCCTAAAGGTGTGAAATAATGCTTGGGTTTAGGTGTCCATGTTTTTGGGCTTATTGGAGTCACTATACTTTGAAGCTTCTCATTGCTTTTCTTGGATAACACTAGTCAAATTAAGACTACACTCTTTAACTTAGGTCCATCAACCACAACATCATTGAAAACATTCTTGTTTTTGGTCCATGAGTTATCCTTATTGTAGCCATTCCCATTGTTAAACTTGTCCTTATTCAATATTATTTCTCCATTCTTGACTGCAACATCCTCTATTTGAAAAGAAATTTTAATCATGTCATTAAATGTGAGGAAGAATTGTTTTCTAAGATCATAATGTAATTCAAGTATAAGGTTGTTGATAAAGATGTCAATTTTCTCACATTCAAGAAAATGTTGAGGATACCTAGAATGTAACTTCCTCCACCTTTGCAAGAAGGTAACAAAGGGTTCACCTAGTTTTTTAAAATTTTGTACATATCAAGCATTGTGAAGGGATGTTGAATGTTGTAAGAATGATTTTGAGTAAATATTTGAACAAGTTCATCAAAAGACTTGAGTGGGGGTGTGGTCTTCGTGAACCATTCCATAGCTTGACCACTTAAACTCCTAGGAAAGAGCCTTATGAGGTATGTGTTATAATCTATGCTCAAAGCATATAATTATCTAACTTTGATGCAATTTTTAGTTTTGTGACCGTTGTTCCTTTGATAATCATAACAATATTTGTCATTCCACCAAGGAGGCTTCACTTCAAGATCACAAGGTCTTGAGTTGCTTGGAAGAGTAATGTTATTATTTGAATTTTTTTTTTTTAGTATCACCTCATAAGAGTCCCCTAAAGGTGTGAAATAATTCTTGGGTTTAGGTGTCCATGTTTTTGGGCTTATTGGAGTCACTAGACTTTTAAGCTTCTCATTGCTTTTCTTGGATAGCACTAGTCAAATTAAGATTGGGCTCTTTAGACTTAGGTCCATCAACCAAACCATCATTGAAAACATTATTGTTTTTGTTCCATGAGTTATCCTTGTTGTAGCCATCCCCATTGTTAGACATGTCCTTATTCAATGTTATTTTTGCCTTCTTGACTACAACATCCTCTATTTGAAAGGAACTTTTAATCATATCATTAAATGTGAGGAAAAATTGTTTTCTAAGATCATACTGTAATTCAAGTATAAGTTTGTTGATAAAGATGTCAATTTTCTCACATTCAATAAATTGTCGAGGATACCTAGAATGTAACTTCCTCCAGCTTTGCAAGAAGGTAACAAAGGGTTTGCCTAGTTTTTTTAATGTTGCACATATCAAGCACTATGAAGGGATGTTGAATGTTGTAAGAATAATGTTGAGTAAATATTTGAACAAGTTCATCAAAAGACTTGAGCGGGGGTGTGGTCTTCATGAACCATTCCATAGCTTGACCATTTAAACTCCTAGGAAAGAGCCTTATGAGGTATGTGTTATCATGTATAAAATCTATGCTCAAAGCATGCAATTGTCTAACATGGTCACATGGATCCCCATTTCCATCATATTTTTCATACTTAGGGATCTCAAAATTTCTACAAAAGGCATCATGTATAAACTCTTATCAAATGGTAGATCACATATGGCCTCAATGGAAGATGACAACTTAGGATTTTTCTTTTCTTTTTCCATGCATGCCACTTTATTTTGCAAGTCTTGAAGTTGTTTTCTCAAAATCTCTATTTCAAAAGATTCTTTCTTTTGAATTAATATATTCATGTCAAAGTTATGGGGGATTTTTAACCCTCTAGAAGCCAAGTGCATGAATTATTGGTCACCATTTTTTTCTAAGGATTTTAACATAAGCTTTTGGTAATGACTATCTTGTTGAAATTTCAAGACTCTTCATCAATGATTTCAAGCTCCAATTCATTTCCATATTGAGATCTATGTGAAGCACCCCTAGTATGTGAAGATCTTGGATAATCAACCCCATTATATTGTGATCTTGGGGGAGATCTAAGATGTGTATTATTTCCATCATTCCCAAAGATGTTAACATTGAATTGTTGAGGCAACCAAGTTGTTTTTTCATCTATGTAAGCCTTTTTTTTCTTACTCAATTTGTCTTAATCGCTCATTTTTTACCAAGAGATTATTCAAATATTTTCTATAATCTTCCCTAGCCATGTGAGAGATAGAATATTTTTTAGACCTAGGTAAGACAAGAGGTGTTTCAAAGGTACTTCCAAAGTTGCTAAATGGATCAAACCGAGTTTAATTATTACCCTTTTCCTTGTCAAAGATAAGTTGAGATTCTTTGCCTTGATGACATTGATGCCTAGTTGGAAAAGACAATTTGTTTGCGCTAATAAGAGGTCTCTTTCCTTGACTAATTTTTTGTGTAGTTGTTACTGCCATGAAATATAATATAAAAAGCTAATCAAGATTACATAATAAAACTTGATGTCCAAAAAAGAGAAGCAATGTGGTAACTTGTCCAAAAGAGAAAATAGAGAATAAAAAGAAAGATCAAGATGAGTTATCATGGAGTGCCCAAGCTATAGGTTAGAATTTCCTTTGTATGACACTTTGTGATTTAATTCAAGAGATAAAATCAAAGCAAATAGAAAGATTAAAAAGAGATGGACAAGTGAAAAACTTACTAATCAAGAATATAATCAAGAGATCTAGGTAATCATTTTCAGCTAAAAAAAATTCCCTAATGTGCAAGTATCAAGCTAGGAGAGAAAAAAAAGTCAAGTAGGATCTTCCTAAACTAGCTAAGAGCAAAAATCATGGAAGACAAAATTGAATCAGCAACTAGGCAACCAATCTCAACAAACTAGACAACAGTATGATAGCCAAAAAGATCGCACAAGACTTCTCAGTGAACTCAAGTGATGATTTAGGATTAGATGACACTTTGTAAAGAAGACAAGGGATACACCATAATGAAGGAAGATGATACTTCTTAGGAAAAAAAATGATGACACTTTATCAAGCTTTGCAATAGTGTACACAATTCCTCACTAAAACAAGAGACAATAGACCAACAAGCATAAAAAGACCAAGTTTCAACTTAAAAATGCTAGTTTGAAGGACCATTTTAATAGTGTTGATCATTTTGACAACAAGTAATCTCAATTTGGATAGAAAGTGGATGTTTGGAAATCAATGTTTTGGTAAGCAATTGTGACACTAAAAATAGTCTTCAAGCTACAGGCAAGGGAAAAATCAACCTTGCATGATACAAACACTTGGGAGGTTTGAAAAAAAAAACTCCATGAACACTACAATCATGTGTATGTTCCAATTTATTTCTATGTGTCTTACCACAATCAAAGACACATCAAGCACATTCTACCTAACAACATGACTCATTACTCATTACCTCAGCCCATCGGCCCATAACTTGATGCTCCCTCACCTAACACAAAGTGGTTTCCCATAGTAGATATTATCTTTGTCATAGAGTGGTTACCCACATCTAAAGGAACACATATGGTGAGTTAAATCTTGGGGTGATTTGTGTAGTCCACTAGGATTGATCCTTGCACCAAGATATTGAGTGGCTAAATAAGGTGGTCTCTAATCTAAATTTTCTAGTAAGGGTCTCCATTCATAGAACCCCTCTTGCATTTGATACAAAAATAGGCCTCATAGCCACAAGAGAATTCAAACTAGAAATTTCCCCATGGTCACAATCCCATGATCATCCTCACTAGAGAGAATGAATATACCATGTCCCTCAAGGCTTTGAACTTCTCTAGGGCTTTTTATTATTATAGTGGGTCAGAGAAGTTGGGTTATCTTGTTCCCACTTGGGTTATTCCTATTGAGATTTCCCTCCAATAGAAAGCCCTCTAAAGGTAAAAAATCTCACTAAGAGATTAGACACAAAGTGGATCCACACAAGGAGGTCGAGATTTCTGTTTTGCCTCAAGAGGAAAGACCTCACTCTTCTACTCCAAATGTATCTCCCAAACACAGAAAATGATTTAATTAAAGCCACTAAAGAGTGACATCTCCACTCAATTTCTATGATCCACTAATGGGTCAATATTTTTGATTCACCTAAAGAGGCAAAGATCATACTCTCCTAGCATCAATGAATCCCTACTCATGAGTTATTAAGTGCTTACAAAAATAAAACATATTGCAAGAAAGCACAATATAATTAAACAAAAACTTTAGGAAATATTTTTCTTTAGGGAAGCCCTAAAAAACTACAAGTTAATCAAAATTTCACAAATAAACATTGAACACAAAAGAATAATGGGGAAGGAATCAATCTTTGAATATGAATAATTAGGAAATCTACTGCAACATACATGCCCAAACAATCAAGCATGATTTGTGTGGTGAAAAATCATGACTAAAAGTTGAAACCTCATAAATGAGGTGAAAATACAATAAATAGACATCATAAACCCATATGATTAGATAGAAATTTAAAGCATGAGTTAAGAGGGGTCAAACTACTAGAAATATGCAATTGACCACCTAAAAACACCCCTATACCCAGGTAGCGCTGAAGTCACACCTAAAAATCACATAAAATTACCCATCACTACCTCAATGTCTCAAAAACATGCAAGAACTTCTGAAATCTGTATGCAAAGATAAACTCCACAAAATTAGGAGCTGAATTGCTGGCAACTTATGTCAAACTCCCTAAAAGTGCCGCTCAACTGATGAGGAGCTCAAAATTGGCCTCTAATTATCCACTAACTACTCAAGAACTCAAAATGACCCCTCTAACAATCCACTAAATATGAGAGAAAATAAAATACCCCTCCAAGTACCATCTACATGCATAGGAAAAAGAAAACACCTCCATCCACTAAAAAATGGGCTTAAAGTGCATGCGACTTAAAATGCCTCCAAGGGTGTAAAATGAACCCTTCATGTGCATAGTAGTTTTATAATATATAGAAAATAACCTCCCTCATGCATGAAGAGCTCCAACTTGATGTTCAAGACTCCAAGTAAACCATCCTATCTCATAAAAGAAAAGAATGAGAAACTTCATATTTCTTTTAAATTGAACTCAACATTCAAACTTCATTCACTAAATTCATGAGAGAGCATTTTATTTATAATACTATGTTCATACTTTATTAATACTTCATATATTTTTACATCTCGTAAATAAGATCTACTTAATATTAAAAATATAAAGTATAAATATATTATTATTATAAAATATTTCAAGTAAACTTTATTTACAAAATATTAAAATATTTTACATTATAAAAATTAATTTAAGAAACGTATACTTTATGTTATTTTTATTTCAACTTTAATAGATAAATACCATATCTATTAATATGATTATAAATAACATACAATATTCCTTACTAAAAACATAATAGTATTATAAATAAAAGACTTGAAATATGATTAAAGTGATTAAAGAAAGAAAATATAAATACATTTCCATTATATGTCATGCTTCTTCAAATCTGTCTTCATTTGGTAATGAAACCCTATTCTATCATTTTGAACTTTCAATTCATTTGAAGACTCCTCTATGGTTATGGCATGATTGGCTAGGGTTTGAACTGCTTCTCTATGAGAATTGGAGTAATTTTTTTGAGCATACTACTAAATATTTGTATCTTTCTTTACAAATTTGATAGGGGAGAAAGTTTATCTTGCAGAAAATTCTTCTTTGCATAGGTATGAGATGAAGCTTTTATCTATGATTTGAAAATGAATTGATTTTTCTCTTTTTTTTAAAATCATGCATTAGTTTTGGAATTCATTTTTTAAAAAAATCATGCATTAGTTGTGGCTTCCACTGGGATTTTAGTTGTTCCTATTTTCAAATACATCTTTGTTGATCCTTATCAACTTTGCTTTGTAAAATGGAAGAAGGGATTTTTTCCTCTATTTAAACTGTAAGGTCCTTTTTCTGAAATGAGTTATTTCAATTTCTTGAAAGTAATTAAAAAACTACAACTTTAGATGTCGTTGTGACTTCCTTTGAAGAATCTATTATAGTTGCGAGCTACATGCATTTGGAGGTTGTTTATTGAGTAAATTTTAGGAATGTCTTCAAAAATATTGTGGCTACCTTCGCTTGAAATGAAGACTTGCTTCTCTCATTAAAAAGAACAATGGGATTTCCCATTGTTGTTTTCTGGCTCTTCTTTGTATGGCTATTGTGAACTCTCTAGCTCTGTCACCTAGAATGAGTTTCTTTAATAAGTCCCTCTTTAAATCTAACATGCCACTTTTGAAAGACTCCTTTATTTTTTATGTGAATCCATGTTGGATATAAAAAAAACTCGATTTTATTTGATTCAATGGAAGCTAAAACATGGCACTTTCTCCAATCTTTACCCTATGTAAAAATGAGTATTCTTTTCTCTACCAAGAATATGCAGTAATTCTTCTTTGTTTATATCTACACTATTATTACAATTTGGGTTGTGCATATCTTCTATGCTGAAAGAAGCATTTATTTATTTTCTTGATGTTGTCTGCAAATATTAAACAAAGAGTCTTTTACCTGTTGTAGCTATGGATTTTCTGATGTATCCAAACTCTTCACCCAATTCATTGTGTAGATATTGTGATCATTCACTATTCCCATGTTGTTCATAATTTATTTGCACGAGCTCGCATACAAGCTTGGTTTATAATAATAAGATTTTTATTTTTATTTTAACACTTTCACTTTCCTCTTGTAACATGGTGGCTCTTTTGACTAGTAACAATTTGGTAAGCCTACCATGTACACCTTGGTATAAAAAAATTCAATATGTTGTGCTATGTTTTAAATGCATCTTGTTGATGCTTAAATTTAAAAAACTCTATAATTTGTGCAACACTACCACACTTTATGTTGTTAGAAGCTACATGAATTTTGAAGAATTTGAATCCTTTCTATGATTCTATCCCATTGACTCTTCTCATATACTCATTGCTATATTTATTTTACTATATTCACAGACCAACATTTCCATTTTTATTAAGAAACATAATGTTGCACATAGAAAGTGATAACTCTCATAAAACAACTCTGTTTTGAACACAATTTAATGGGGTTTTGTGTTCTCTAATTTTCTAACTCTAGTTAAAATTTTAGGCAAAACCAGATTGCAGATAGAGAGGAACAAGAAAACCACCACTAACTATCTACATTGTTTAGCTTTCTTTGTGCTGAAATTTTTATTTGTACTTCTCCATTTATGCCCTTATTATTCAACATTGATCAATGACGTTATCTTTAAATTTAATGTGTATGAATTTCCAATGCTGATTACATTTTACCTTGATATCCAATATGATACTCCAATATCATTTTCAAAGCATGAAGAACTCTCTTTCATTACCTCTGCACTATAAACTTGTTAATCTTTCATCATTGTTTTGAATGCAATTGTGACCATTATAGTATCAATGTTGATCCATATTACCTTTTTACAATTCAATGTGTATTCTATACTACTGACACCTATAATATATATGCACCTATTATGTTCATTTAAACACTTGTTGATAAAAAATGAGCTCATTCATGTGATCAACTATTGGAAACTAGAATTGGAGCTATTGTTATGTTGTCATTTATATCAAACCTATTGGTAAGACATAGTGTCAAACCTACTAGAGAGATATTTACTAATAGTGTAGAGTTCCATAACATTTTATTGATGAAGAGGATTTGAAAATAAGAGATCATGAGATGGCCCAGTGAAAGGTTGAGTGTTGAGATGTGTTAAGTATCATGGAAATATAATATGTGCTTGGTAAGATAGTCCTTGACAAGATAATGTGTTGTTTAATCAATACATGAAGTGTAGAAGATAGTTGGATGAAGGTAAGAGTTGAAACAAGTCAAAATGATAAGTTTGACTAAGTATTAGTTTTGTATGGTCAATGAAGGAGATGAAATAGAAGATTAAGGAACTTAAGTAGAAGTCGAATGAAACAATTCAAGGCAAGTGTTAGTTATTGCCAAGAAAATGTACGAAGATGTGTAGTAATGGCTGAGTGAGCATGTTGATGTCAAGTGAGATAGTATAGTGATATCTAACCTACACAGTGGTGACCAATCTAAAGAGCATAGTGATTGCTGAGTGACAACATAAGTTACAATTTGAGAAATATTTGATTTTGAGTCTGACATAGTTAAAATTTTGAATTATTCAAAGCTCATGGAAGATAAGGATTGATGCATTGGCATATTTAATGCACGAGGAGAGTTTGTTAGATGATCAAAGGAAAGGATTTGATCAAAAGCTTCTAGAAGAAGGAGAACAAAAAGATAGAAGGATTCAGTGAATCTGACCTAACCTTAAGATTGATGGTGATATTTAAGTGGAAAAAGATTGAAATTACCTATTGAATGAGGCATAAGGAATGAATTTTAAAGGTTAGTTCATTTTTTATTGGAGATCCTAAGGAGAATTTGTGAAGAGGAGAAAAACAAAGGTGAAGTGTGAAGAGTTTTGTGAAGTTTGATTGCTTGAGGAGGTGCCAAGTAGATCAGTGATGGAGATGTCAATGGACGCCATGCACTGAACCAATACATGAATGAATGGAGATCTAAATTTTCAAAGTGAGTTGTACTTTATAGATCAAACCTAATGTTATATTCTAACCAATGCATCAGTCCAAAATCCTTTAATCAAGGTTAACTCAATAGTCATTTTGCATTTTTTTATAGTAAAAGTGACATTCTAATGGAGTGATCCAAAGTCCTCTAAGAAGGCCACTCCTAACAGGGCGATTCAATCCTTTAATAGGTCATATTTAATAGTGTGTTGTATAACCTTTGATAGGGTTAGCTCTTAACTAAGCTCACTTTAGACGAGTGAAAAATTGGTAGCATGTTACTTGGTGATTTTTCCCAAATTGGGTTTTCACATTAAATATTGGTGTCAAAAGTGTTATTTTCATGTGTGGATGTTATTTTTTTTCATGCTATATTTTATAGTAGTTTATTTACTAGCAGTCAACACATATAGAGACAAAAAATTAATATAATGCATGAACTATTAAATTGCTGAAGTTATGCTACAGAGAATGAGTAGGTATTTGTGATTGACCACTCTATTTAAAGTGATCAAAAGTTAAATTGATATCTAAGGATTCTAATTTATCCCCCTCTCAATTATTTTAAATCATTATCACAATTGGTATCAGAGCAATGGTGCTTGTCAGGAAAGTTTGAATGGACTCTAAGTCAAAGATCAAGATGTACAAGAGAGACGTATCTAAGGTGAACAGGAAGAAGTTCCCAGCATGGCAAAGGCTGATGAGATTGCATTTATCTAGAATTGAGATTACACATCTTACTACTTGGACAATGAATACATTGAGGTGCCTAGAACTATGACAATTGAGAAGATGAAAGAGAAGCAAGAGCACAACCAAACAATGATTGAACTTCCAACAACCCTTAGTTATGCATAATTTGATGATGTGAAGGAATGCATTACTATTAAGAAAATGTGGGACAAGTTGGAAAAAAATCCATGGTGGAGACAAAAATGTGTTAAGTGCTAAGGAATAAAGCTTAAGAGAAAAGTTTGATGATATGAGAATGCAGGAAGGTGAGAATATTGTACAGTATTGTAGCCAAATAAAAGAAGTACTGAATGCTATTAGAGGATCTCAAGGACATATCACCGATGAGACTGTGATAAGTAAGGTATTGAGGACTTTACTTCCTATTTATGAAATTAAAGTACCTGCTATTCAAGAATTCAGATGTACACATAGTAATATTATGACCTTGGATAGTCTAATTGGTAGACTTATTGCATTTTAATTATCAAATTTTGATAATTAATCCCCTGCTAATGTCAAATCTACATTCAAAGCCCAACTAACCCTTGATGGATCTAAGAAAAAGAAGAAAAGAAAGTATGTAGAAAGTGATAGTGGATTTGATGATGACCTTGATGAACTTGAAGCATTGTTGGCAAGAAGACTTCCTAGAGGAAAAAGGAAAATACAAAGGTGAACTTCCTATTATCTATTTACATGTAACAAAGTTGGTCATATTGTAGCTAGATGCCCTGATAGAGATGACAAAGATGAGAGGAAATATTTAAAGTACAAAGGAAGTAGAGATGATAGAAGCAACAAAGACTACAAACATAAAGGTAAGAAATCTTTCTATATTGTTAAAGATGATGGTTCTAATATTAAATTTTTTGATCATGATGAAGAAGTTGTTTATGTTGCAATGAAAAATGATTCTGATGAAGATGACAAAATTGCATTGATCTCACATGTGAGTAAGAATGATAGATGGATAATTGATAATGGTTGTTCACACCATATGACTGGCGATAGAAGCAAGTTTGATAAGATAGAAAATTATAATAGAAGTAATGTTAAGTTTGGTAATGATGCACCATGTTATGTGAAAGGTAAAGGATCAATTAAACAAAATGAAAAGATCTAGTGTGACAATGCATATTGGGTTGATGGTCTAAAATATAAATTTTTGAGTTTATCACAATTGATAAGTTTAGTCTATAGAGTTGATTTCTAGAAAAAGAAGGAAAATACCTATGATGCTACTGGAGAATTAGTTGGAAGTGGAGAGAAAACAAGAGGTAACTTGTTCTATCTATACCTATCTAAAGATACTTGTCTATTTTCACAATGTGAAGATTTTTGGTTATGGCATAAGAGGTTATGTCATGTGAACTTTGATAACTTGGTAAACATTAGTAAAATGAGAAGAGTTAGAAGATTACCAAGAGTAAGAAAACGTAATAAATTAATATACAAACAATGTCAAATGGGTAAAATGACAAAGCCTAGTTTCAAGAGAAAGATCTATTCTTTTGATAAGATTTCAGAGTTGGTTCATAGTGACTTGTGTGGTCCTATTGGAATAAAGAGCTATTATGGTGATAAATACTTTATTTTTTTTATTGATGACTTTTCTAAAAGGATGTCTGTGATGTTTCTTAAGGAAATATTTGATGCATTTCAAAATTTTAAGTGGTATTTTGCTAGAGTGGAAAAGAAACATGAAAGAGTTTGAAATGTTTGAGATCAGATAGAGGTGGTGAATTCATCTTAGACGATTTCAAAATATTTTTCAATGAAAAAGGAATTAAGAGGAAAATGAGTGCACCAAGGACACCATCACAAAATAATATAACTAAGAGAAGAGATAGATCAATTATGGATTATGCAAGAACACTGATGATGGAGAAGAATATTTCACAGAAGTACTAGAGAGAGGTTGTTAGCATTATAGTCTACACTTTGAACTGAGTTCAAGTGAAGGAAGGAACAAACAAAATACCTTTTTAACTCTAGTATGGATATGCACCTAATGTAAAAAAGAATTAAAGTCTTTGGACGTAAATGTTACATATTGAAAGATGCAAGAAAAGGTAAACTTGATGCTAAAAGTGATGAAGACATATTCCTAGGCTATTCCATCAAGATTAGAGCTTATAAGTGTTTGAATTCTAACACTAATAAAATTGTGGAAAGTGAAAATGTTAGAGTTTATGAATTTGAAACAAAAAATGAAGAAGAATGCAAGAAAGAACATGAAGATTATAGAAAATTTGTCTCTATCTATGAAAGTTAATCTAGCACCTTACCTAAACTAGATTATGTGACTTCCAAGAATCAATAGCTAGACATTGTCAAGGATCTGCAAAAGAACTCTATCAAGAATCAACAACCTATCGAGTATCAGGATATAGGATCTGAGTTATAGACTATGACTATCAACCTACAAATAGAGGAAGCCGAGTTGCAACTAGAGACAAAAAAAGATATTGAACTTGCTGAATCTAGTGAACAATAACAAAATGAGCCAAGACTTGAACCTGTATTGGAAAAGTATGTGAGAAGACATCATGCACTAGAAAAAAAAATAGAATTAAAGATTCAAGAGTCATGAGAAGAAGACGATGAGAGTGATATATGCTTATTATATGATTTTGAGCCTAAATTTGTACAAGATACTTTGGAGAATGAAGATTGGATTAAGGAAATGAATGAAGAAGTTGAAAAAATTGAGAAGAATAAGACATGGATATTGGTACCCAAACCTAAAAATAAACATGTGATTGGTACTAAGTGGGTGCTCAAAAATAAGCTAAATAAAAAAGATGAAGTCACAAGGAGTAGGACAAGATTCATTTGTAAAGGATATGCACAAGAGGAAGGAGTTGGCTATGGTGAAACCTTTTCCCTAGTTGCAAGGTTGGAAGGAGTGAGAACTTTTCTTGCATATGCTTCTTACAGAGGATTCAAAGTGTACCAAATGGATGTAAGATTTGAATTTTTGAATGGAATTCTAGAGGAAGAAGTCTACATTGAACAACCTAAAGGATTTGTTGATCCAAACAAAAGGAATATGGTATGTAAGTTACACAAAGCTTTATATGGTTTAAAGAAAGCCCCTAGAACATGGTATGAAATGTTACACAATTACTTGGTGAAGATTGGTTTTGGTAGAACTAATAACAATAGAAATTTGAAGTGAAGATAAAAACATGATATTGCTAGCTGAATTTTTTGTTGATGTCATCATATATGGAGGAAAGGATTCATTGAGAAAGTCATTTGCTAATCAAATGAAAAAGGAGTTTGAAATGCCAATGTTTGGAGAGATTAAATTATTTGTTGGTTTGCAAGTTTATCATATGAAAAAAGGTATTTTTTATCACTCAATCAAAGTATACCAAAGAAATATTAAAGACTTTTGGTATGGAAGACTCAAGAGCAGTTGGAATACCAATGGTGAGTGGACAGAAATTATCAAAGGATGATGATTATGCTGAGGTGAATCAAGCATTATACAAGTCTACAATTGAGAAACTACAATATGTTGTACATAGTAGACCTACCATTGCATTAGCTATTGGAATTGTTGCTAGATTCTCAGCTAATTCTAGAGAAAACTATATGATGGGAGTAGAAAGGATACTTAGATAAATAGAATACCATGGCCTATGGTACAAGAGAAGTGACAAATTTGAACTAAAATTTTACATAGATGTTGAGTGGGAAGGAAATGTTGATGACATAAAGAGAAAAAGTTGAGGAGCTTTCTTCTTGTGTAGAAGATTAATTTCATGGACAAGAAAGAAGAATGATTGTATTTCATAATCTACAATAGAGGTGGAATTTTTTGTTGCAGCAATGAATTGTTCAAATATTGTATAGATCAAGAAATTATTGAAAGGCATGAAGGAAGAGATCACTAAACTTGTTGTGATTTATTGTGATAACACAGGTGCTATAAACATATCAAAGAATCCTATGATGCATACAAAGACTAAGAATATTGAGATCAAGTATCATTACTTGAGAGAGCTGGTACATGAGAAAGAAGTGAGACTAGAATATGAGAACACAAAGGAACAATTACTTGACATATTCACTAAGGCACTACCTAAAGATGTTTTTAATTATCTAAGAGGAAAGTTAGGTGTCATCACCCTACCTGAAGAAAACCAAGAAGAGATGTTGTATTGGATCAAATGTTATAAGTTAGAATATCATAAACATTGCCACAAAAGGTCACACTTTAGGAGCTTCCTAAATATATGAAAAAGAAAAGAAAGGAATTGACATATTAGTAGTTGAAGCTACAAGGAGTTGATGTGGAGATGACATTACTATATTACTCAGAGCAGTGACATGAAGATGTGTGTGTATGGGTAAATTTCTTTGGCATTGTTGTCAAAGAGGGAGAGATTAGCATGATTAATTTACCATACAAGCTATTGGATAAAGAGGGAGAGTATCATATATAAAGAGGGAGAGTATCACTAAGTTACCATATAATATGGATAGATACAAATAGGTTGACATACATTGAGGTTTCTATAGAGAAGAGTATGTACTGGATTGATAGAGGGAGCATCCTGAGATCAAGTGGATGGGAACATGAATGAAACTAAGAAAGAGAGAAGACAAACATAGAGGGAGTAGACAATATGTAGTGTTGAAGCTTTTTGGATTAAATGGTAACTAGTACAATGAGTGAAGTATGTAAGGTGTTGTCATCAATGCCAACAAGGGATATTATTAGAAATTACAATTGGAGCAATTGTTATGTTATCATTGATGTCAAACATATTAGCAAGACAAAGTGTCAAACCTACTAGAGAGACATTTATTAATAGTTTAGAGTGCCATACCATTGATTGATGAAGAGGATTTGAAAAGAAGAGATAATGACATGACCTAGTAAAAGGTTGAGTGTTGAGATGTGTTAAGTCTCATGGAAATACAATGGATACTTGATGAGTTAGTCCTTGAAAAGATAATGTGTTGTTCAATCGATACATGAAGTGCAGAAGAAAATTGTATAAAGCTAAGAGTTTAAACAAATGAAAAGGATAAACTTGACCGAGTGTCAATTTTTCATGGTCAATGGAGGAGCTGAAGCATAAGATTAAGGAACTTAAGTAGAAGTTGGATGAAATAGTTCAAGCTGGCTATTAGTTAT
Organism: Cupressus sempervirens; assembly: GCA_028749045.1. Taxonomy (NCBI): domain Eukaryota; kingdom Viridiplantae; phylum Streptophyta; class Pinopsida; order Cupressales; family Cupressaceae; genus Cupressus; species Cupressus sempervirens. Next base: position 426,806,356 of record CM053783.1, read on the forward strand.
TATGAAGAAAATGTATGAAGAAGTGTAGTGATGACTGAGCATAGTAATGGTCGAGTGAGCTTGTCGATGGCAAGTGAGATAGTATAGTGACTATCAAGCTACATCATGGGGACCAAGTTGAAGAGCACAATGATTCTCGAGTGACAACAAAAGTTATAGTTTGAGAAATATTTGATTTTGAGGCCGACATAGTTGAAATTTTGAATTAGTCAAAGTGCATGGAAGATAAGGATTGATGAGTTGGAATTTTTAATGCATTAGGAGAGGTTGTTATATGATCAAAGGAAAGCATTTGTTCAGAAACTTTTAGTAGAAGGAATAAAAAAGGATGGAATGATTTGATGAATCTATCCTAACCCTAAGATCAATGGCGATGTTTAAGCAGTAAAAGATCAAAATTACCTATTTAAGGAGGCATAAGGATTGCATTTTAAAGGTTGGTTCATTTCTAATTGGAGATCCTATGGATAAGCTGTGAAGAGGAGAACAACAAAGGTGAAGTGTGAAGAGTTTTATGAAGTGTGATTTCTTGAAAAGGTTTTGAGCATTTCATTGATGGAGATGTCAATGGAGGCCAGTCATTGAACCAACAGATGAGCAAATGTAGAACTAAATTTGCAAAGTGAGTTGTACTTTATAGATCAAGCCTATTGTTACATTCTAACCATTGTATCAACCCAAAATCCTTTAATCAAGGTTGACCTAATAGTCATTTTGTAAATTATTTAATCAAGGTGACATTCTAATGGAATGATCCAAAGTCCTCTAACAAGGCCACTCCTAACAACATGATTAAATCCTTTAACAGGGTCACATTTAACAATGTTTTGTATAACCTTAAATAGGGTTGGCTCTTAACCAAGCTCACTTCATAAGAGTGAAAAACGTGTAGTATATTACTTGGCATTTTTGCCAAATTGGGTTTCCACATTAAATCTTGGTGTCAAAAGTGTTATTTTCATGTGTGGATGTCATTGTTTTGCATGATATATTTTATAGTAGTTTATTTAGTGGTAGTTGAAACATCTAGAGACAAAGAGTTAAGATAATGCTTGAAATGTTAAAATTTTAAAGTTATGCTATAAAAACTAAGTGATTATTTGTGATTGATTAATCTATTTAAGATGATCAAAAGTTAAATTGGTACATTTGGACCTGAGGATAATTGATTCATTCTTGCCTCTTAGTTATTCTAAATCATTATAACATCAACATCTCTAATTTTAAAAATTATTTATAAATGTTGAAAGCTCCAAATTATCTTATCATTTTTTGAAAAATCCTTCAAAAATTCTCCTTGATATTAAGAAATCCTTAATATATTGTGTATGCACTGAGATTTATAATTTTTAAAATTACACTCAAAGGGTGCAATCACACTCAAAGGCTTCCATTATTTCTCACTTGACTTGGCCTGCTCTGTAAGTCAATGTTGTGAATGAATAGCCATAATTTCTCTTTCATTCTTACCTAGTAGAAATTTCAATTTAATTATACCTTCAGAATAACTGGTTTTAGATAAGACAATATTTTCCTTTGATATTCTTATAGCTTTCCTTTTTGTGTTGCACTCTTATGATAACTGTCCCATATTGAGATATCTATGCAAAACTTTTGAAGCTTATATACATCTTTCATTGAAAACTCAAAACATCAATACCTTATGTTTGATTATTTTCTTTTGAATGCATGATGATCTAAACTTGTAGCTACATATGTAAAAAAAACTTGTGAGGAAAACATGTTGTTTCTTTGCTTACTTCAGAGTTATCTTCTCTCCCTTTTATAATTGTGGTTATAAAATCTGCATTCTTCATGACTTATATTATTAGCACTGTTGAAATACATATTTTGTAGTAATGTTCTCAATGCATAGAAGTTAATTTATTCAAAAAAATGATGTGATATTTTACATCACTTAGTCATCAGGGATTGACTTCATTTATTCTCCTCTTGTAGGTACATTCTACATCCAGGGCTCGAGTCAACTTTGGTCAATACTTCATCCATCTACCATTACTAGGAAATGGAGAATCTTCCCTTCTTTCTTCTATTATCTTTACTTCAATATGCTCAAAACATTATCTTAGGAGCTACATTATTTTCTTAATAGTCATTTCTTGTGTGGCACTTTAATTCAAATGTATCTTTTTACTTCCTTTCAAGCTGTAATGAGAACTTGCTATTGAAAAAGTATTCATAATAACTTGATATACATTATACATTGTACTTGAAGGAAATCCATTGAAAATGAGTACAATTTTCATTTACTTTGCACATTTGGTCCTTTTAGTTATAGTTTTTATACTTATTGAACTCAAAATGAAAATGCATGACTTCTTACTTTAAAAGTTACAAATAGCACCAATGTACCTTAGCTATAAGGCTTCATATAGGTCTACTAAATTTTAGCAAAATGCTAAAATTTAGTAAGGGTTCCTACATTTCCTCTTGGTGACCTCATTTTTCAGTTTACATCCAAGTGACCATGATTACCACACACCAAACATGTGACATAAAATTTCTTTTCCTTGTTCACTAGTGGCCTTAAAAAATTCACTCTCAACCTACATTCATTAGCTTTGTGGTCATATTTGTTGAATGCATCAAAATATCCATCAAAGCTATTATTACTAGATCTATTGTTTGTTAGAATTCTTTAGAATAACTGAGAGGGGGGGTGAATCAGTTATTCAAGGTCCAAATGCCCTATTAATACCTTTAATAGTTTTTAATGAATCCATACCCTTTTCATCTATTCAAACTTAAATCAGTCATATAAGAAAATTACTGTAAGTCAACATGAAAAGATAAAACACTCAAGATCAACACATGACACAATGATTTACGAGGAAACCCACTTTGGAAAAAACCACCAGTAACATGCTACTTGATTCTCACTCTTCTGAAGTGATGCCCTATTAAAAGCCTACCCTCTTAAAGGCTTACAACACACTGTTAAATGTGAAATTGTTAGAGGATTTCACCAAACTGTTAGGAATGGGCCTGGTTAAAGGTCTTTTAGAACATTCACTTGGAATGTCACCCTGTTAAAGGATTTATCTAATGGCTGTTAAACCAACCTAAGTCCATAGCATTTATCTTACTGTTACAATTGCTAGAAAGTAATGATAATGGTCTTTTGATCTGATATAACTTACAACATACTTTGTAGATTTTAGATCACTCTTTCAGTTCAATCCTTATGCTTAGCTTCAATCACTTCAGCTCTGACTGCTTGTCTCCCTCTCAAGCTTCGTCTCCTTGAGTCTTCTTACTCATTCTACCAATGCAATCATCCTTGTGGTCATCTATTCAAATAGAGTTCCTGTATTATCTTCTCCTTAGCACATTCTTCAGCATTTCATGCTTTTATGCTTGACCACGGCTCTCTCTCTCACTATCCCCTCTATTCCACTATATTTCTTCTTTAACTTATGTCTTCTTATATAGAAGTCTTATTTGCTTTTTTCCGCTCAATTCTCCCTCTCCAATTTTAGGTTTCAAAATGGATTAGGTAGGATACAATGTATCTACCCCATATCTTGTTCTCTTCTTGAAACTTTGCCAGTTGTATCTTAAAAATTTTCTACATGGTGTTTTGTGCCACCAACTCATCATTCTTATCTTCCTTTTAATTCACAGATTAACTTTGTCGGCTTAGATCTGGCGAATCTTCAATTTCCAAAATAATGCAGCAACTTGGCATTATTGAGTTACTGGTGCTCGACACCTCTGTGTTACTCGACACCTATACCTGCTCGACACTTGGTTCTGCTCAGCACTTGATTTTGCTCGGCACTAGATTCTGCTCGGCACTTGGTTTTGCTCGGCACTTGATTTTGCTCGGCACTAGATTCTGCTCGGTACTTGGTTTTGCTCGACACTTGAACTTGCTTGGCACTTACTATCTTGCTTGACTCCTTCTCTCTAATGAACTTAGTTTGAGCTTTACAAAAGACTTAGCTAAAACCTTAGATCTTTGATATGTTTCAGTGTGCCCATTCTCTGTATCTTTTAGTATGTCATCCAATACACTTTTTCATCAATGGCTTAGCTGATCCTTGTACTTCATTACAACATCATAACTTCAACCTTTCTCTAGGTGTTCTAGTTACATCTTATTGATTGCCTCCACCTTGACAATCAACTAATTGATAGTATTTGGATCACTAAAGCAATTGTCATCCCTGCAAGTAGCAAGTTTGACATCAATGACAAAACAATGATTAAGGACATTCTTTACCAGTTCCATATATTATTCCAACAATTTTTCTTATGATCATTTGAATCATTTCCAACATTGTTAGGCCTAAATTTATAGCCACTTGCAGTATATTGATACAATAATAGTAATATCCATCAATATTGTAATTCATGGTAATAGGTTGACATATACAAACATTTTTTGTATGACCAACCTTATTGTAGTTGTGAAAATTATGTTTCTAGGGTTTCTTACTAGATTTGCATGGATTCACCTTTGGATTTTAATAAGGATTCTTTCGTTCAAATTATTTATCAACTTGAAAGGTTCTTTGACCAGTTTATCCAAGTCTTGTAGTCCCATTGCTTCTCCCATGTTTTTTTAGTTGTTCAACAAGCTATCTAGAACTTTCATTCTACTTATTTAGTTTATCTTTGGATTCCTTTTCAATTTTAGTTCATTCTTAAACTTCTCATTCTATTCACTTAGTCTTTCATTTTCTTCACTCATATCATGAAACCTTTCATGCATTATAGTATTTTCTTGTTCTTGATCCCACAAAACTCTTCCCCCTTTATATTTATGGCATCCTCAAAAACTTTCTTTTGTTCTTCTGTAGTTGTCTTGGTTTCTTTTGCAACTTTCCTTGTATCTTATATAGTTCTTCTTACTTCCATATCTTTAGATATCCTCATTTATTGACTCTTATCTTTAGATATCAAAGGAAGTTATTCTAGATGTGATGAAGACTGCAATAATATGAGAACTAGAATCATGTGACATTATTCTAGTTCTCATATTATTAGAACTATATAATATGAGAATAGAATCATGTGACATTACCATGGGGGCTTCATGATTAGATGTAGATGCTATCTTCAACTTTAGCTCCTTTCTCTTGTCCTTTTGATGATCCTTCAACTTGTGGAATCCTTTACAGAGGTGGCCCCATATCTTCATTGCTTTGGGATCATCTCTTCTATTGAGGTTCTCTGCAATATTCAACAAGATCTTTTGAAAGACCTTGTCCTTAGTTGTATGGAGTTCTTCAAGAGTAGGCTCAAGCCTTGGCCTCTCCTTGGTGTTCACATAAGGAATGCTCACTAGCCCTTTAAATATTTGAAAACCATAAGGACTAGAATCAGGTGACCTTATAAGGGTATTTCATGTTTAACTATTTGTACTTTTTTCAGCTTCCTTCTTCACTTTCTTGTAGGTTCTTGAGTCTTTGAAAATGAGCACAAATATGATTCCAAAACATCTTTGACATATGATCATCTTCTATGTTGATGTTTTCTTGGGCTGTATAGAAGATGCTCTCTCTATACTGGTAAAAAATATCATGAAGCACCTTATCATTTGTGGCATGAAGTTCTTCAAGAGTAGGAATGAGCTTCAAACTTGCTTGCTTCAACCTCAACTCCTATCTTTGCATGTCTTTCAACTTGTAGAATATGGAGCACACACATTTTGACAGGGATGCAGAAACATGATCATCTTCAATGCTGATAATATTTTGGATGGCATGGGAGATGCTTTCTTTATATAGAAGCACAAGCTCTTGTAGAAACCTGTTAGTAATCTCATTGAGTTCTTAAAGATTGGGCTTAGGCCTTGGCCTTCTCCCAATCTTTAAATTTTGCATGGGCATTGAGTTACACTGGACCTTCTTAGACCAAAGGGAACACATCCTTCATATAGAGTCACCAATCTTCATCCTAGGGAAGACACCTTTAGATTTATGAGAATGAGCAACCAAGCATTGGTCTTCAATTCCAATCCCCAATAGAGTTACCAAAAACTATTGGTTAACAGTTTGCTAACATGGCTTTACCTTGACTCTAGAAGCCTAGAATGTGAGGAAACAAAAGGATGTCACCAAAAAATGGGCTAGTGTATGTGGTATATTACTTCCCTCTGAATTATAAGGTACAAATCCCTTATATACAATATATATGCAATGAATTGTGTCTTTAAAAGATCATTGGGGTGGGGATATGCTCTTAACCTAAGAGTAGATGAGGATAAACCAGGATGCTCATAAATACAAACACCCCAGGCAGAAATAGATTTGAGCAACCTATAACACCTAGTGGAATGGATATCAAAAATTACCTTAAATCCATTCTAATACTACTCCTAATCTAATATAAATGCAAATTAGTCCTACTAAAATGTAATCTAGGGAGAGAGTAGAGATGCACATAAAAGATGAAATGGAATATGGCAAGGAATTAATGGCTCCAAATGCATTTTTCCTAAAATCCCATAGAAACTATTCTAAGATGCAAGGTTAGGTTAGCTAAAGGAGACAATGAAAGGAACTTAGGCATGCTAGTCCTAAATGGAATCAGAACATCACATTACCTAATGGCAAACATTATACAAATCCTTGATTCCATCTAACACTTCTATTCTCAATCAACATATAGAAATGTAGGGGGGAAAGTTGGACATAATTTCTAATCCTTTCTATTAACTTTGAAAATTACATATATAGGCCCCCTCTTAGGGTTCTTGGCCAGTTATAGATTCATCAGTTACATTAACAGGGCACTTGAATAGCTCATAAATCCAACACTCACTAGTTACAATTCAAACATCAGAGAATGGAATTAGAAATGGTTTGAAACTCTCAAAATGGTTCATAATCCTCTTTGATTTGTAATAGTCACCTTGGTGCCAAATCTATGTAATTTGTATCTCAATAGTCACATCAATTTTGAATTCTCACCATTGATCTCGAATCAACAATCATGATTAAAACCTAGCAATTCTTTCATCTTAATTCTTATTGCCTCTTTGCAACTTGAAATTTCTTGAATACCTTTTAGATTGTGATGTTGTGATTCCTCTTATTTTCCACTTTTCAACTACTCACTACCTCCTTTTACTAACTGCAACAAAGTAGCAATGACTACATACTAACCATGTTCACACCTTTGTAGTGTTAAAACTAACTGTAGAAAAAAAATTTGAAATTGAAAATGTAACTTCTTTGTAACTGTTAATCACTTGAAATTCTTATCTCTTGTGATGTTGTGATCACTATTTTGATTGATAGTTTCTTCACTTAACAACTTGAAAACCCTTAATTTCATTACCACCTATGATGGTGCAATGGTTCAAACTTTGACTACCATTTTATGCTCTTCACTCTATCACAACTTAAATTTATTTGAGCTAGGACTAAATTGTGATCATTAAATCTTTAGTTTTCTCTTCTTCACAACCTTCTTTGAGAGTTAATATTGACACCTTGCAACGTTATGATGACTGCATAGAAGACTGCTATCCTATTTTGTAGCTTCACGACCAAAAGATTTAATTGCTATTGAAATCATGCAATGATGTAATAACTATGTGAAATTGATTGCTACCATCCATCAAAACCTTGAAACCTAAAACATAAACTCATCTTTTAACCCTACAAAGCTGTGATTATATGCTTTTTCTCCTTTGAAACCCTAACCTTAGGTTACTTTTAACTACCAACACCAATGTGATGTAGAATATTTGTTGCTTCACCCTCTTAACCAGAAGTCAACATTAAATCCTTGTGATGGTGTGACTACTCAGTCCTTAAGTGTTGTGGTTAGCTCTCACTACTTCACAACTTAGAACCCTTTAAGCCAAAACCATGTTGGATTCATGGGATCTTTAGCATTTGTTGCTTTTATAAATTTCACTTTATCAAAATTACAATATACTGCTTGGTGCAGGAGCACCTATTCATTTTATGTCTTATGGATAAATTTATATTTTAAATTATCATTAATATGGTTTCAATGTTATGTAAGGACCTATTGGAGTTCATTCAAATAAATTTGTAAGGCTAGAAAAGCCATTAAAATCATAGTGACCTACAAGGTCTTAGAAAATGTCAAGTATGGTAAAACCACTCAAACGTATAAAAATAGAGTGGAAATAGTTTAATTTGAGTCTTAAGTTCATATTTATCATATTTTAAGGGTTTAGGGAAATTTTTAAGTCATTGGGATAATAATTGTAAAAGTTGTTCAAAAGTTGCCAAAATTGTAATGACAACTTTTACAACTTGGTGATAGCTTTTTAAAAGTTGGTTTAAATGTGTTAATGGGTAATTCTAGGTTAGTTGGAGAGTTTAATGTGCTTCCAAGTTATATATATTTGGTATCCAAAACATGGAATTTTAAGTTGGAGAATTTGGAGGAAGGATTTGGAATGAAAGAAAACTTATTTTGATGTTGTATATTTAGTTTTCTGGTTATTTTTTCCTACAATTTCTTTGATGTTTTGGTTGGTTCAAACTAATTTTGAATTATAAAGACCTAAAACTTATATTTTCTGAAAGGTATATGAGTTATATTTCATTTGGTTTTAGTTTGGCTTATTTATATTATGTTTGGAAGAAGTTATGGCCATTTTAGTGAAGACTAGTCAGATTCTGTCACAATATGAATAGTTTTGAGGAAATTGCAATAATTTTTATTTCATTTATTGGATTTAGCTATAACTTGGAGAAAATTTTGGTAACTAATTGTTATTGAGTCTCAAAAAAAGTATTGAAACAAGGGTTTTAAATTCTACCCTAGTTGAGAAATTGTTCTTAAAAGATGCAACATTCTTGCATTCATTTGACTAGTTGGAAAAGATTATAAATGTGAATCCATAACTATAATTTTAGAGTTTTGTGGAAGGACCATATAGCACAGTTAAATTTTTCTCTATGCATAAAGTGGTATCAGAGCCCAAAAGGTCTGGGTAAAACGTATTTTGTGGTGTGTGTTTGCCTTTTACAGGTTGAAGGGACAGAACTTGGATACTGAGAGACTAGACGAAGAGAGAAAAGAGGAGAAAGGCCTAAGGAGAGGTATCAAAGACAATAAGAAGAAAGGTAAAAGAGACTTTCTTGAAAATGGATTTGTTTATGAAATTTATGCATGGTAATTTTTAGGGTATGGATTCAAAAAAGAAGAAGAAAGAAGAAAAAAAGAAAAGACAAGAGGAGATAGAAAGATTGGAAAAAGAAGCAAAGAAGAATACAAAAAAATTGAAGGCACTTCTTAAAATCCTAGAGTAGTGAATTGAAAATGGTGAGGGAGATGAAGAATTTAAATTTTTAGAGGTTTAAGAAGATGAAAAATATGTGGGAAAAGAGAATGGACTTAAGGAAGAGCAAAGAGAAACAAGTATAGAAGAAACAAAAGAGGAAGAGTTGATTGAATCTAATATGGAAGTTGAATCGATCAAAGACTCCATGAAGATGGATATTTTTGAAAATGATTATGTTGAATTATTTTCAGAAATAAATGATAATAATGAACAATGGTAGAGAGTGATCAGATCTATGATGAGAATGGTGGTAAAAGAGAAGATTTGAGAAGAAAGATGCAAATTTTGGGATTGATTTTGATACTAATCAATTAATTTTTGCCCATGGATTTTTTGTTATACTCATTTCAATGTAGGTGATGAAGAAATCAGATTGGAGAGGACATAATTTTTTTCTTAACAAGTTAATATTCTCAAGAAAAAGGATTGAGAGACCAAAAGTGAAGATCAAGAGATCTTTGAAACCCCATTTCCGAGAGGACTTTGAAAAATTTCATAGTTGGGGAGTATGGTGCAAGAAAACCTATTCATTTTATGTCTCATGGATAAATTTATATTTTAAATTATCTTTAATATGGTTTTAATGTTATGTAAGGGCCTATTGGAGTTCATTCAAATTATTTTGTAAGGCTAGAAAAGCCATTAAAATCATAGTGACCTACAAGGTCTTGGAAAATGTCAAGAATGGTAAAACCACTCAAATGTATAAAAATAGAGTGGAAATAATTTAATCTGAGTTTGAAATTCATATTTATCATATTTTAATGGTTTAGGGAAATTTTTAAGTCATTGGGATAATACTTGTAAAAGTTGTTCAAAAGTTGCCAAAATTGTAATAACAACTTTTATAACTTGGTGACAACTTTTTAAAAGTTGGTTTAAATATGTTAATGGGTAGTTGTAGGTTAGTTGGAGAGTTTAATGTGCTTCAAAATTATATATATTTGGTCTCCAAAACATGAAATTTTAAGTTGGAGAAGTTGGAGGAAGGATTTGGAATGAAAGAAAACTTATTTTGATGTTGTATATTCAGTTTTCTAGTTATTTTTTCCTATAATTTCTCTGATGTTTTGGTTGATTCAAACTAATTTTGAATAATACAGATCTAAAATTTATATTTTACAAAAGGTGCATGAGTTATATTTCATTTGGTTTTGGTTTGGCTTATTTTTATTATGTTTGGAAGAAGTTATGGCCATTTTAGTGAAGACTGGTCAGATTGTGTCACAATATGAATAGTTTTGAGGAAATTGCAATAATTTTTATTTCATTTATTGGATTTGGATATAAATTGGAAAAAATGTTGGTAACTCACTTTTATTGAGTCTCACAAAAAGGATTGAAACAAGAGTTTTAAATTCTTCCCTATTTGAGAAATTGTTCTTAAAAGATGTAACATTCTTGCATTCATTTGACTAGTTGGAAAATATTATAAATGTGAATCCATAACTATAATTTTAAAGTTTTGTGGAAGGACCATATAGCACACTTCTTTTGTGCTCTCTACATCACTACTTCCTTTGATAGCCTAACTCATTCGATCATAGACTTCAAGATGACCTTTCAACTAGTGACATGGAGATTTCAATGCATTTTGTGCCATCAATTTGATTTCCATCTTTGCTCTTGCCACCTTTGACTTGGGTGCTCACAATTGATGATATTTGAGCTCTTCCTCTACATCACATCCTCTAGCCTTGATATCAATATTCTCTACTAGCTTTTTCTCTAAATATAAGTATGATCTTCTTTTTGAATGTATCTTGTCTTCACCATGAACACTTGATCAAAGCATTAGGATTCCAGAACAACTTCCCTCTCATCTAGAAAATGCATGGACTTACCCTCCCTTTCCTAATCACCTAATATGAATGAATGCATTTGATTGCTTTTAAATGCCTGACTAAATGTACACAAAGGGATAAATGAGAGAAGTTTCTTAAGGGTAATCTAGACAAAAACATCACATTGACTCAACCCTAATCTTAGAAGTTTGAAAAATATGGGGGGACTAAAATCATGGCAACAACTGGCTCTAACTGGGGAACTAGGTGTGTTAGTGCCTAGGTAGGAACCTAGCAATCTCTGGGTTTTACAAAAGAGCTTGGAAATAAAACACACACAACAATGGACTACCTACTTTCTTTATTACAAAAAAAATTTAAAAAGAAGATGCAAAGATCAGTGTCTTAGTCCATTGGGTTGCAGAGTTTTAAATAGTACAGGGAGATGCTATGCATTTGTATGGTGGGGAAGTAGGGAAGCTAAAAAAAAGAGAAATAAAACACATATAATGAAGGAAAGAAAAGAAGGACAACTAAACTAAACACACCTAACCTAACATATTTACAAAGGTGAGATGAATCTCACTTTATGAAACCGACAAAAAAAGATTCTCAAGTGAATCTACTTACTAATTGACTGAAGTAGGATCCCTTCCCCCACAATTGATTTTCCTCTCTAAGTAGGATTCCTATATGTAGAAACATCAACAACATGATAAATCCACATGATTCTTTGATTATATGCACTAGTTGGCTATATATCCATAAGGTCCAAACAACCATGCCTCATCATATATTTCAGTATCTTTACCTGCACCTTCCGTGTTATCCATATGATGATCTTTTTTCATGCCAAGGAAGGGAGGAAAGACATACACTTCTTCTAAGGAAGTGAGATCATTATTGTAATGGTTTGAACTTTTCTCATGAGCCTGAGTGTAGGAAGATGTCACCTTCACCATGGAATTCACTAGTTGATGATCAGTCACCTCATTGCTTTGAAAAACCAAGTCAATTTCATTCCTTCCCTCTTTTAGTATATTATTATTTTCTTACACAATTTGAATGTACAAAAGGAGACTCATAAGCCAATGACCTTTCTTTAAATTCTAGTTCCATAGATGGGTCATCTCAAGAGGGTTCATCCATTTGAAGGGGTGACAAGAACCCATAGACAATCTCCTCTTCCTCACTATAAGAAAAAGTTGAGTCTACCAATGGAACTAATTCTTCTATAGACTGACAGTTGATCTCAATACTCTTTTCTTCAATCACATCTTTTTCAAGGATAATAGTCTTACCAATGCATTCATGAAGTTCCTCCTCATGCTGATACAACCATTCTTTGCGTTGAACTTCATTACTTCTTTCTTCAACTGGAGTTAGATTTGTAGCTATTGGTTGATCATGTGGAATGCTCTAGTGTAGGCAAGTGATCATTAGAAGATTCTTCTTTAAAGGACTCCGATGGAGTATTTTTACCTTGATCTAAAGTATTAGGAATAGCCTCTTATCTACCAAATATTGCAATAATATGAGAACTAGAATCAAGTGACATTACCATGGGGGATTCATGATCACGTGTAGATACTATCTTCAATTTTATCTCCTTTCTCTTTTCCTTTTGATGATCCTTTGATTTGTGCAATTAGTTACAAATGTGGCCCCATATATTCCTTGCTTTGGGTTCATCTCTTCTATAGAGGTTCTCTACAAGATTCAACAAGATCTTCTAAAAGACCTTGTCCTTAGTTGTATGGAGTTCTTCAAGAGTAGGCTCAAGCAACCTAAGCTTCAAAAGGATGTGTTAGAAGAATAATTGGTAAAAGTTAGAGGTTTTCTTTTTCAAGACGTAACCTAAGCTTCAAAAGGAAATCATCAATTTTTTTAGAGTTTAGCAATGGAAGTTACCAAGTAAGTTCCTAAGTATTCCTTTATTTGGAGGATCTAATAAGGTAGGGTTATGGAATAGTGTAGTTGATAGTTGTCTTAGCAAGTGAAAAGTTTAAAAGAGTAAGTAGCTTACTTTGGATTACGGTCAAACATAGTGGATATCTAATGGAAAATTAGTGTTGTTATGATTGTGGTTAATTTTTCCTTCTATGGTGTTATAGGAGGTCTGGAAGTAGAGAAATAGAAGGAACTTCCAAGATAAAATTGAATTTTTGTAGGTTTCCTTATCTATATCAGAGAGACTATTAAGAGGCAATGAATAATATAACTTTAAATTCAAGTTTGTCTGACATCCTTTTCTCCCTCAATGATAAGACTTTTCAAATTGGGTGACCTCAATTTAAGTTTAGGCCCATTAAAAGTCCTTTAGGGGCTGGTCCTTCTTTTGAGGGTGGGAATTGTATGGGAAGGTACAAAGAGTGGTTAAGATAAATTTATCATTAGGTACTCATCAGAAAATTTTTATTACTTAGTGCTAAAGGATTAAACAATGAGACTAAAAACTAGGAAAATTCAAAGAAACTTAATGGGCAATTCAATAGGTATTCAGAGTTGGTATTAAGAAGATACATTTGGTAGGTGGTTCATTGTTGGTGATAACAAAAATCATGAATGAGGAAGCTAGTACTTGGAATTTAAAGAAATCTGTAAAGCTAATTCGATCAAACTTCAAAAAAATTGAGGACTTATGGGTCACCCATATTAGGAGGGAAGGATCATAAGAAAATACATTATCTAATCTAGGGTTTTAACTATTAGAATTAGAAAATAAGGAAGTTGTAGATAATTTGAGGGACATTAAGAGGGTATGATTGGATTAGATGTATACTTGTAGGGGCATGGTTGAAATAAACATTTGGGGAGTCAACCAATTTAGATAATGGTTTATGGAAGGCCTTTAAAGAATACAAATTATTATACTTAAGAGTCATACCTTAAGATTATGGAGTGAGAGGAGCTAGAATAGATGGATGAAAAGTACATATCAATGAATGATTATGGTAGTATCAAGGTGGTGGGAGAGGCAAGGTATCACACATCCCTATACATACAAACTAACTCATTCCATTAATGTAAATATTAGGGATGATTTTAAGGTTTGAAGGACCTGAAAGACATTGATCCTTAAAAACCCGATGTTGTGATATCGGGAGTTGAGCATTAGTGTTAAAATTACAATCTAGGGACAAAGATGGATGTGAATTTTACCTTGAAGATATTCCATTCACAACTTCCATTTTGTGGGAGGGTGTCAAGACATAGGTTGAAAGAGATTCTCAAATATATAAAGATGCCAAATTCATGTAGGTATTGTAGGCTCTATTAAGGGGTGGAGTCCTTAAAGGTAAGTTATCAATATTGTGTAAATATGGACATCTCATCCATGGTTTTCCTTTAGGATTTTCTTCTTTACTCTCATGAGGAAAATTTGTGGATTATGAAGGTGATTATTGAACCCTAGTGGATGGAGGGACCCACATAGATGTTGTCATTTTTATAACTTAGGTATGGTTTCTAAGTTTTGAGAGAGGATTGGAGACTAGTGGAGGGATCTAGAGGAAGCTAACAACCCTTCCTCATCTTGAGCATGACTATGAGGAAGGAGTTATGTATTAAAGAGGTGGAGGTGCAATCGGAAAAGTTAAAGGAGCTTGTTAGGGAGAAAGAGATTGAGGGATATGTCAAATTACATAACAAAAAAATTTGGAAGAAGATGACCGAGGAAGAGTTGCGGCGAGGGAGTCACTCAAGGATAAAGGAAGTGTAAAAGTGCAAAATATTATTTCCTAGAGCGCAACTCAACTTTCTCAATGAGGAAACATACAATATCAAATGAAAGTCCAAGGGTTGATATGGAGCCTAGTTTTGTATGGTTAATACATGTGTTTTGTGGCTTCTCATGAGGACCTTTGTATTTTTTTTAATGTGGTAACTACATATAAATTTTAATGTCGCAATGAATATTGGTTAACTATCCAATATCAGGACAATTTTATTTCTATTAGAATTTAGGTGTAGAAGGGCAATACTAAGGGAGGGGAGTCTAATAACATAA
This sequence comes from Cupressus sempervirens, assembly GCA_028749045.1. Lineage (NCBI taxonomy): Eukaryota > Viridiplantae > Streptophyta > Pinopsida > Cupressales > Cupressaceae > Cupressus > Cupressus sempervirens. The sequence continues at coordinate 426,821,450 of CM053783.1, forward strand.
TGCATATAAATGTAGAAACATCTTATTTTGTATGGCTAGAAGGAGATCTAATATAGAAAAATCAAGAATATGTAAATGATTAATTTGAATATCAATAAAATATAAACAATATTATTTAAAAAAATTACAACTTTATCAAGTAATATAAATTATATATTAATTAAATGCTATATAATATTTAATATGTGTATCAATATATATACATTAATTAAATATTAAATAACATATATTAATTATAAAGTTATTTAAAATAAACTCATTAAAAATATTAATTTAGTTAGAAATTTCTAAAGAAAAATGAATTAAACAAACCTATTAATAAAATCTTTTATTTATTTATTGGTGGGTTTATGTGGCCCCACCCCCCCTCTTTAGATTAACCTCTTTTACAATAAAGTGGAGAAGGGATGCTTGTAAATAAGTTGTTCTTTCTATTAAAAATAATAATAAGGTGTAAGATGGTGGGGGAGGAACGATCCACATTTTAAAAAAATATATATTTTAACATATTAATTCTTTTTATTATTATATATATATATATATATATATTTCAAATAAAAGCAATAATTTATTTATTCTTTATTTTTCTTTGAATGATAATTAATTTATTTCTATAAGTGATAATTAATTAATTCATTTGAAAAAGAAGAATGAAACTTTTATTTTCAATTTTTTTTATGAAATATATTATTTTTTCATATTTTTCAAAAAATATTTATTTTCATATGGATGAATAAAAAGGACATTTTTATTCACTCGTGTGTTCGTGCTCTCAAAACATATACATATTGTTTAAAATGACATGCACGACTATATATATACATATATATATGTGTGTGTGTGTGTGTGTGTGTGTGTGTGTGTGTGTGTGTGTGTATGTATATGTACATATATATATACATGTACAAAAATATATGTACATATATATATACATACATACATATATATATATATGTATGTATGTACATATATGTATGTACATACATATATATGTACATATATATATGTACGTACATGTATATGTACATATACATGTATATATACATATACATGTATATATATGTATATATATATGTACATATATATATACATGTACATATATGTAAATATATGTATATGTACATACATATATATGTACATATATATATATATATATATATACATACATATATATATATATATATATATGTACATGTATATACATGTACATGTATATATATGTACATGTATATATATGTATGTATATATATATATATATATATATATATATATATATATATATACATGTACATGTATATATATGTACATATATATATATGTATGTACATATATATATATGTATGTACATATATATATGTACGTACATGTATATGTACATATACATGTACATATATGTAAATATATATATGTGTGTGTGTGTACGTGTGTGTGTGTGTGTTTATAAGTTTTCATTTCCTTCCAAACATTTTGATATACATGTGTATAAATTTCATTTTTTTTTGATAATTTAATTGTAGACCAAATTTAGAAAGCTTGAGGGATAGATGTAATGTTTCCCAAAACCCTAATTTCCTATAAATGACTAAAATCTTGGAATATTTTACCTAGCACATATACCAAACTCAAGACTGCAAAAAATGAACTTCCAAGGATGAAACCATAATCAAAATTACCACAATTTTTTGAAGAGAATATGATATCTACATTTTAATGAGGAAGACGATAAAAAATTATACAACAAAATCAAACACAAAGAAGACAATATTTTCAAGCAAAAATTTTTGTAGGATTGAAAACCCTACCTCGATTCACAAGCTACATGCAATCATCAAGATCAATTCCCAATCTCCAAAGTTCAAAGATTTTAATATTAGCATCCAAAAATATCCAATAAAAACCTACAACTTAATAAACCTATCCCTCAAATTCCAAAAAATTCTTCCAACTTAAAAACAACAAACCCCTAAACAAACAATCTCCACTAATTTAAAGAGAAACACAAAACCTGTAAATCAACTCAAAAGTCAATTACAAATGTTTATGAGTAATTTTCAACTCAACATGAGTTACTCAACTAAACTTCTAATTAATATTCAATTTTGACTTTAAGAAATATTTTTCCTTTCAAATTTCATGATTTAACTTTTAATTAAATTTAATACTAGAACTGGTATATGAATTCTAATGTGCAAATTTTAAAAATAAAAGTAATGTAAAAGTTATACTTTATTGATTACATATTTAATACTATTTTTTATTTTTATTAAATAAATATTCAATTAATAGTTTATTTATTTAGACTTTATAATTAAATTATTTAATGAATAAAGGTATTTAACTAAAAAAAGTTACCATGACTTTACCCCTAAACTATATTAGACACATCAAACAAAAATATAAAACATGCATGTCATTCATACACATGCACATAGTGGGTTAATAAAACCTTAATATACATAACATCATCATATCCAAATTAGCCATCATCATCTAATTATCTTGATATTATCAAATAATTGATATATCAAAGTATTGCACCATTAATAAGTACTGTAATATCATCAACACATCATCAAGTATATTTGTGGATCGCACGCAGATTAAAAGTGTTGTGGAAAAGTTTGGCATCATAAACTAAAATGGTAGAAATGTTGATTTGTAAGCCTAAGTTACTTATTAGTGTCTAACACTTAGTTATTTCCAAGGCAACATTGGAGCTCATCACTATGACCAAGCCATCCAGAGAAGGCTGAGCTACAAAGGACTTGTCTATTTATCATCACATGCCAAGCAAGTCAAAGGTAACTGAGTAACACAGTTGAGCCTGAGCAAATAGAAAGTCAATTATTGTCGAGCGAACATAATATGTTGAGTGAATAGAAGCCAAGTGATAACATGAATGTTAGTTATGACCGAGTGCCAGAACATTCAAGAGACAAGTAAGCCAATATTGACATATGAGTTTGTAATTGCATAAACACTTATGTAAATAATTTTAGCCAGCTTCTATATGAAATTTAAAGATTATAGAGTCAATTAAGGAGGAGATTATGCATTTTTTTAGATGACATTAATCCCTAGACAAGCAGGTTAACCAATCAAAAAATTAGAAGGAAAAACAACAAAAGGATGGAATATGGATCATTGATCTTAATCTATAATTTTCTATGATTATCTATTTAAGAAGGGTTCCTACCTTAGGATCATAATGATGAGTGTGTATGAGAATGGAAGCGAAGTGAAGGAGTGAAAAAGCTAACTATAGAGCAAAATAAGCCTATGTCTGAAAGGAGTTCAGATAGTACAACTAGAGTGGTGAAGGACAAAACAAAGATATCAAATAAGGAGATCAGATTAAGATTTCGAAGAGAGGAGATCTATTATAGGATTTTAGAGAAAATCAAAGGATCAGTTATTGAATCAATTCTAATAGATTGAGTCAAGGAAAATATCTTAATAGAGTGGTTCTAATAGACCTATTTGAAATCTCCTAATAGAGTCCTTATTTTATTGTAAGTGTAAAATCCTTTAACATGGTAAGACCTAACAATCTTAAATGCTTTTAATAGAGTAGACCTCTCATAGTGTAGATCATATAATATGATCAAAATTGTAACCCTAACTAGTTAGCTTTGTTGGTGCAATAATGAAGATTTGTGGATTTCATCCCCACCCTAGTTTTACCTTCATATTGAAGCGTATCTAGGTAAGCAAAATCATTGTGTTATGTGTTTATGATTTTCATGGATATTATGCATAGATATATTTCATTTCAGCATTACGTGTTTATGTTTATATGGTATAAGATCTAATTATGAGATGGATTAGGTGTGAATTGTTTAATCAGGGAAAAGTATTATAGATCTTGATTCATCCCCCTCTCATTATCTTGTTTCCCATTAATTTTTCCAACAATAAAATGGGTGGGTTTACATCGTGTTGGGGGAATAGATATCTACAAATGTTTAGTACTTTTTTTTTTGCTCCAATTCATATGATACCTTCTATCTTTCAAGGTCTGTAACTTGCTTGTTTTAGCTCCATTTTTTGATCTAAAAGAAGCATCAGAAAGATATTCTTGACAACTTTCTAGATTCTCTTTTATTTCACATGAATTTTTTAATATATATATGTGATACTCAACTGAAGTTATTTTTATCTATTCTTGTATACACATCCCTCTACAAGCTAGGGTTCATTTTTTGCATTGTGGGGGGTGTTTTTTCATTATTTTTTGTTATAGTATTAGTATATCACAAAAATTCAAAACACTTTCTTAAAACAATGGTCAAGACCTCTTCTTGTCTAGTACTTCTAAACCCACATAACTATCACACATGGAAATCTACTATGCAACAACTTCTCTGTTCAAAGGGTTTGTGGTCTTGTTTAGATACAATGCAACTAGTATTTTAGAGTCAATATCAAAGCTTGCAACATAGGAATAAGATAGATGAATCCATGGGTCTGATTTCTTTGAGTGTTCCAGACAACTTATAGTTTCATCTTGATGAGTGTTCCACTCCTCAAAAATATGGGACAAGTTCAAGGACTTGTTTGCTACCATCAACAAGTTTAGAGCACTTCAGATTGAGGCATAGCTTACTTCTCTTATACCGTATGATTTTCTATCTATTAAGGAATTTCTCATGAGGTTCAAACAATAGAGAAATTTTTTACAAGGATGTAGGAAAGAGAAGATAGATAAGGAGTGTATCTATCTAATTCTATCAAAGCTTCAAGGACACTTTCAATTTTTCTCTTCTACCTTTCATTCCACTATGGATGTGTTGGGTCCCAGATTTATCATGCCCACTTTTTAGGTCTTTTGTGATTGATTGACTAAAGATTAGTCCAAGCTTATACAGTTGGATAATATCACAGGTTCAAAGACACATGCATTGGTTTCTCAAACATCTATAGGGATTCTAAAGAAGAAACTAAAGCCCAAGACACATTCAATAGGCAATGAGAGTTCCTCCAAGTGTACTCCTTAATTAGATGCTCAAAAACCCACTCTAAAGGGTAAATCTTCTAAGTCTAGCGAGTCTTCCTCCAAGAATAAGAAGTACAGAGGTGATCCTTGTGATTTTTGTGGCAAGGAAGGACATCTAATTTCTAGGTGTTGGAAATATCTTGGGGCTTTAGAGGAGGCCATGGAACAACTTAGTATTGCTTCTCCAAAGTCATCACCTCCTCCTTCAGGGAAAGGACATGCTCTTTCTACAGGAGCATTATCTTCTACAACTACTTGGATTCTTGATTCAAGTGCTTCCCACCATATGACACCCTGAACTGATTTGATTACCTCACTTGCTCACAGTGTTAATAAACAAATTGTAGTTGGTGACTGTACATAGCTTTCAGTTACACATTCAAGAACTATCTTTATAGAGGGTGGTTCACTACATGATGTTCTCCTAGTTTTGCCATTTCTATAAACCTCTTGTCTACCTTTTAGATTTGTCATTCTAGCTCTAGTAAGATAGTTGAGTTCCCACCACATGATGTGGTTATTTGAGACCTCTATAGTCCTAACTTGGTTGTTTCTACTGGGAGTGTTGATCTTTAGTCTCACTTATATCAGTTTGATGGCTTTGAGAGCTCTAATTCTATAAGTGTTTCTCTTATTGCTCATGTATACAAAGTGAGAAAGATTTGGCATGATGTTTTGGCCATTAAACTACATATATTAATAACAAATGAGTACACAAGATCTAGTGATTAGGCTACCTCATATCACTTGTACTGATAGTGTTTGTCAAGTTTGTGCACTTGAAAAACATCACAAAGATCCATTTTTGATAGGTAGATCCACACATGCGAAGACACCATTGGAGTTGATACAAAGTGAGAGGGTAAAAACCACATGAGGGAATTATTACCACAAATTTTCACTAGTGAATTTAAAAAATATGTCATGTAAGGATCAATTATAAGCTCCCATTTATGGTACACTCGGTTAAGAGTATTATTGTCCTGATTAAAATCTAGTGTCAAAGTTTTGTTAAGAACACCCTTTTAAGGGATTTCAAACTCATTCTTAGAGATACTTAGATAGAGGATTTTATCTTTAAATCTTGTTAGATATTTTGTTCACCCTATTAGGACTGTCCTTGCTAGTGGATTTAAATTGCACTTCTATAAAGGCTTTCCTTGAGATGGGAACAATACAAATTGACCTAATTATGACACTTCATTTGTTATAGATCCATTTCAATATTGATCAAGCTTAAATTATTGCATCAAAAAATATTATTTAGCAAACACAACTTCATCACACATACAAAATCTCAATTTCTACATTAATTTATAGAAACTTCATTAGGTCATGGTAATACATTTTTCTAGTGCCCTAGATTAGGGGACTACCACCTAAATCTTTCCATTGACTACATCAATTTTTTTAAATAAAAATCTACAAGTTTGACCCTAAACATAACCATTAAAATTCAAAATAGATTCAACCATAAAATTGATCGTGTGACCAATCAAACATAATTGTTCATCTTGTCTCATGTTTAATACAGGATTACAACCTGATTACAATCTGTAATCCCTTACAACTCAATACTGCTGCAAGAAGTAATTTTGCATCACAACATAATGAAAATAACCAACCCTATACCCTTTTATACAAGTATTAAACCACTTTAGGGTTATAACATGTCGGCCATAAATTAGCCATAACTTTAGTGGTGAATCTACGAATGGTGAATAGTACCAAATATTTTTTCAAGGTGATGTCCCGAACCCCACTATTATGAAGTATGTATAGTACTTTCTTGATTAGTCACCACAATCTAACAATCTCCCAATTGGGGACTGATCAGACTCCACACTAAACAAAAATCTCCCACTTGGAGACTGATCCTGTAGCAATACTACTACCAAATGGGGCTCCCATTAGATCAAACCAACCTGGACTCTGCTGTTCTTTTATTCATGTTCAGTCTAAAAGACCAACCAAAGCTGAAGAGGAGATCAACTTCTCCCTTATTACAACCTTTGTCAACATATCTATTGGATTGTCATTGGTATGTATCTTCTCCAACTTTAACTTTCCATCCTCCAAAACTGACCGAATGAAATGGTACCACAACTGTATGTGTTTGGTCTTAGAATGTAGAGCTGAATTCTTTGCAAGATGAATGGCACTTTGACTATCTGTGAACAAATAATTATCCTTCTGAGGATGTCCCAATTCTTCCAAGAAGAACTGAAGCCATATCATCTCCTTGGCTACCTCTGTAGCAAAAACATACTCTGCCTCTGTAGTGGATAGCGCATTAATCTTTTGTAACCTAGAAACCCAGCTCACGGCTGCCCCACCAACAGTAAAGACATAACATGTAGTACTCTACCTGGGATCAATATCCCCTGCCAAATCTGAATCAACATAGCCCTGTAAATCAGTAGTAGAGCCCCCAAAGTGTAAACACTTATTGGATGTTCCTCTCAAATATCTGAGAATCCACTTGACAACATTCCAATGCTCAAATCCTAGATGACTCATATAACTGCTAACGACTCCCACTACATGGGCAATATCTGGCCTAGTGCATACCATAACATACATCAAGCTTCCTACAGCTGAAGCATAGGGTACTTGGACATCTTATCCTCCTCTTCCTATGTCTTAGCAAAAATCTCCTTAGTCAATTTCAAATGACCAGGTAAAGGTGTGCTGACAGCTTTAGCATTCTCCATAGAGAAATGTTGCAACACCTTCTCAACATAATCAGCCTGAGATAGCATCAATGTTCTATTATTCCTATCTCTACAAATCTTCATACCAAGGATTTGTTTTGCTGCCCCCAAATCTTTCATAGCAAATGCATGTGCTAATTGGTGTTTCAACCCCTTAATATGATCCATGTTAGACCCAGCTACAAGCATATCACCAACATATAAACATAAAATAATGTAGCTATCATCATCCAACCTCTTAAAATAAACACAATAATATGAATGACACCTGTTATAGCCATGCTCATGCATAAACCTATCAAATTTTAGATAACATTGTCGAGGTGCTTGCTTCAAGCCATATAAACTTTTTTTCAATTTGCACACTAAGTTCTCCTTACCTTTGACCTCAAATCTCCGTGGCTGAGCCATATATATTTCTTCATCCAAATCACCATGAAGAAAGGCTATTTTAACATCCAACTAATCTAAATGCAAATATTTAGAAGCCATAAGACTTAAAATAGTATGAATATAAGTTATTTTAACAACAAGAGAAAATATCTCATCAAAATCAATTCCCTTTTTCTGTGCAAATATTTTTACAACTAACCTGGCCTTAAATCTTTTGTTACCTCCTTCCTCTTCTTTCAACCTGTAAACACACTTATTCTGTAAAGCCTTTTTACTTTCAGGCAACTTGCATAGATCCCATGTCTCATTCTTCAGCAAAGAGTCCATTTCATCTTTCATTGTAGACTCCCATTGAATCTTAGTATCCACTTGCACAACTTCATCATAACTTTCAGCTTCACCAGCATCAATAAGTAAAATAGAATACAAAGAGGGAGAAAATCTTTGTGGAGGTCTAATTTGCCTTGTTGACTATCTAAAATTCACTGGTGTGTGTGGTATTTGTTGTTGCATTTTTTGTACATCATGAGGAATGGCTAGAACATCAGCTTTTGGAGTATCATCTAGCACTACATAATCATCTTCTTTCTTTTCATGTTGCTACAACAGATCTTTGTACAACACTTTCTCATTGAATATGACATCCCAAATTCTAAAAAATTTATGATTTTCAAAATCCAAAAGCCTATAACCAAATTCATTAATTCCATATCCAAAAAAGACACATTTCTTTGATTTAGCTTCTAGCTTGGTTCTATTTTCAGAGTCTATATGAGCAAAAGCTTCACAACCGATGGTCTTGAGAAAAGAATAACTCACCTTCTTACTAGTCCATGTCTCCTCTAGAATACCACAACCCAAAGGAGTAGAGGGACCTCTATTAATCAAATATACTACAGTATTGATAGCCTCCACCCACATGTGTAAGGGCAACCCAACATGCAACCTCATGCTCCTTGCGCGCTCCATTATAGTCCTGTTCATGCGTTCAACCACTCCATTTTCCTATGGAGTCCTTGGAATAGTTTTTTGTCTATGAATACCATTAGTGGAGCAATAATCTTCAAATTCATGACTGCAATACTCACCACCATTATTAGATCTGAGACATTTTAATTTCTTACCAGTCTCATTTCCATTTCCATTTCTTAAAAGTTTGAAATACATCAAATTTTTGTCTAAGGAAACAAATGCATACTTTTCTAGTTGTATCATCAATAAATGTAACATAATAATGAGAACCGCCAAGGGAAGATACCTGAGCTAGTCCCCATACATCTGTATGCACAAGCTCTAATTTCTCCTTTTTGTTTTCCTTCCCAGTCTTTATAAAACTCACTCTCTTTTGTTTTCCATACACAACTTTCACAAAAATCCATATTAACACATTACAGACCTGGTAAAAATTTGTTTGAATGAAGTACTTTCATACCTTTCTCACTCATGTTCTGTTGTGCCATAGTGCTATATCAAAATCTATAGCAGCTATTTGTTCTTCCTGCTCAACTGCAGCAATTGTTCCTGAACATTCATTTTTCTCTGAAATAATCAAAGTAGAAGGAACAATATGACCTATACAAAGATATAAGGTGCCCACTTTCACACCTTTTGCTACTACAAGGGAACCTTTTGAAACCTTCCAATTTTTATCATCAAAAGTAACTACACAACCCTCATCACCGAGTTCCCCTGCTGAAATTAAATTCCTACTCAGCCTTGGAACATGTCTTACCTCATGTAGTAGCCAATGATTCTCGTTTTGCAACTTAATCTTAATTTTTTCCTTTCCAACAATATGGTAGGGTTCATTATCCCCCAAATAAACAAGCCCAAAATCCCCTTGGACATAATCAATGAAATAACCTCTATGAGGTGTAGCATGAAATGAAGCACCAGAATCTAAAACCCATGAAACATCAACACTTTCTAAAGACAGAAGCAAAGCATCTTCTTCAGATTTGTTACTTAGCACATTTGCCTCCTTGTCTCCATCTGATTTATCTCCTTCATTTTTCTTTTGATTCCATCAATCTTTCTTTTTGTGCCCTGGTTTCCCACAGTACCAGCAATCATTTGGTCCTCTTGATTGAGACCTCCTCCCCTCTCTTGATTTCCCATGATTTCTAGAGTTACTTCCTCTCTCAGTCATTCTGCTCTTGCTTTGTGCATTCAAAGCACTTCCTAATGTAGATCCACTTGAGGATTTCCTACGAGTTTCCTCACTCAAAACAACACCGATCACATCATCATATTTTAGGGTACTAGATCCAGGAACAAAATTACTCGCCGCCATTACCAAGCCATTCTAGCTTTCAGGCAAAGAACACAAAATCAAGAGAGCCCTAATTTTTTCATCAAAATTAATACCCATAGAAGATAAATGACTAGTAATAGTATTAAACTCATTTAAATGATCTGCAAAAAATCCACCTTCTGCCATTTTCATATTAAATAAATGCTTCATGAGAAATACCTTGTTTGAAGCGGAGGACTTTTCATACAGTGTCGCTAGGGTTTTCATCAAATCTTCTGTCATCTTTGCTTTTGTAATATTAAATTTCATCGATGGTGCCAAGCATAACCAAATGCTTTCAAGTGCCTTTCTATCCAAAAGATCCCATTCAGCCTCTGACATAGTTCGCTGATTCTTGGATTTTCCTTCTAACTGCTTCCATAAATCCTTCTGATATAGATAGTCTTCCATTTGCATCTTCCATAACTAGAAGTTTTGCCCATTAAACTTGTCAACCCTTAGCTTACCCTCATCTACCATCGCTCCCACTCAATCATGAGACTCCCACTTAATCGTGAGACTTTCCTGCAGAGGATAACTGAAATACAACCCCGCTCTGATACCACTTGTTAGGATAAACCACAGACAGAATAAAAACTACATGCAAATATAACCAATAATAGAAAATAATAGATCACACAAAAATAAACACAAGGCACCAAGATTTAATGTGGTACACCCAATCCCTGGGCTACGTCCACCAAATAGCAAGTCCAATATTATTACAATCCAGTGATTACAACCTAATTACAATTCATAATCCCTTGCAGCTCAATACCACTGCAAGAAGCAATTTCACATCACAACATAATGAAAATACCCAACTCTAAACCCTTTTATACAAGTATTAAACTACTTTAGGGTTATAACATGTCGGCCATAAATTAGCTATAACTTTAGTGGCGAATCTACGAATGGCGAATAGTACCAAAATTTTTTTTTTCAGGGCGATGCCTCGAACCCCACTATTATGAAGTATGTACAGTACTTTCCTGATCAGTCACCACAATCTAACAAAAATCTTCAAATAAATCTCACATCTCTTGAGATGGCTCTTCACAATGAATTTTTTTCCACTTAGTCAAAACAACAATCCTCAAGAGTTGATACCTATGGTATTGCCAAAGATTTCTTTGCTTCCCTCAAATCATGTTACAAGCTGCCCAATTTAGGAATCAATAAGTTCTACAACATTAATATATCTTCTATCTCTTTATCTTCCTCATTCTGATAATGCTCCAACTTTTTATTCAATGTGGTTACCTTTTTAACAAAATTAGTAGCCAATTCTTGTAAAAGATGAAAATCATCAATAAAAAGTTACAATATTTCTATACTTTATATTTATCATTCATTATGTCCTTTGTAAACTTGAATGATCAAAAATAGTTTTCAATATCCTACCACCTTCCCTAGTTTCTACCTTTACCTTATTGATGATCAATAAGAGTGAGTTACAATATGTAGTAATGGATTGTATAAGGTTGGATATTATCTTCTTTTCACACTCTTTCTCTCCTCATACTATTGTTACATCTTCCAAAGTTTTTAACTTTTCACTAGCTATAGTGATCAAATGAGCTAGTTATTCTAAATGTGTAGTGGTCTCATCATACTCTATGTTTTTTTATTATCAAAATTAATATAATATCCTTAGAATAAACAATTACTTGATCTTCCTTCTTTAGGCAAGATCCTACAATACAATGATATCGTTTGAGCCTCTTTCATGAGAGGTCTTGGGTTTGAATTAATACATAATAATAATAATTACAATAAATAATAATAATAAATCTAGGCTTTGACTCATTATTGATATGTTTTTTTTTACTCTATCTTCCTTAATCATATTTTCCTTCTTGGCCTTAGACTTGAGTGACATAGCATACACGATCATCTTATTAGGAATCACATCTGTCAAGTCTATCTTTCCTTTACTTAAGGTTTTATCTACACCAATTCTCTCTATGGATGGGGATGACAATATTAACTTCACATTTTTTTGTTCCTTTCTTTTTCCTTCTTAGGTTGTTCTTTTTGACCTTTCAATTGAGTGTCGTCTATCATGATTAGACTGGTACCAATGTTCTCTGATTGTTTTTCTTGCTTCTTGTCTACATCCTATTGTTAGAATAATTCTAGTTGATAATTAAAATCTAAGGGTTACTTTTTTACCTCTACCTCAAATATATTTCTATTTTTATCCATTATACCTTGATGAACTTCAAAAGTCACATTCACAATATGAACTATATAACCTGCACCAATTTGTATAACCATAGGGGTTTCTCTCCTTTTTCTTCACCAATTCATCCACATGATATGTACCCAAGATGAAATGATATTATCATTACCATTATTTTCTTAAAGATTCATTTTAGCATTGATTGAGCTTTAACTATTGTATCAAACAAACTTAGAAACCATGACTTCATCCCACACTCAAAAACTTGATTTCATCATTAATTTACAAAAAAAAATTAGGTCATGATTCATGAAAATATGTTTTTATACTTCCTTAAATTGGGTTGATCTACCACCTAAACCTTTCAACCAACCATGTCAAAACTTATTTTTAAATTCTACAAGGTCAACCCTAAACATAACAATTGAAAATCAAAACAAAGTTGGCTATCAAACTAACCGAGTGACTAATTAAAAACATTTGTTCATCCTATCTTATGTTCTTCTTGGTCACACAATTATATTATAAAAAACACAATTATATGATCTACACATTGATCATTTGCATCAAATTCCAACTCTAAAATTGTATTATATATATTGTACATTTCTTGTATGGATATAAAAAATGAGAATTGATTCCTTCTATGACATGAGTATGCATTAATAACCTTCTTGAAATGTGTTCATTTCATTATGGATAATTAAAGAATCAAGAGTGTTTATATTTAGATTTTAAAATGAACTTAGGATTTATCATACGATTGTGTATGGTTGGTCCTAGTAGCTTAGTTAATGTGGTTAAAGTAACTACATTTTGGAACCCTTGGGATAGTTGATTGAGTTTATGTATGTTAGTATCATGTCTTATCATGTGTTAAAATTGACATTGAAACTTAAAGTTTTACTTGATTCCACATTTTAATTGTTAATGTATGTTTAACATATAAGATTTTTTTATTGCACCAAGATAGTATAAAGTTAAACTACTTTCTCATGGTTTTCAAGGTGAGGCATTACAACTAATTTTTTTGAGATAAGTATAATTCTGCAATGTGTTAGAAGATTAATTGGTAGAAGATAGAGGTTTTCTTTTTCAACACACAACCTAAGATTCAAAAGGAAATCATCAATTTTTTTAGAGTTTAGCAATGAAAGTTACCAGGTAAGTTCCTAGGTATTCCTTTATTTGGAGGAGCTAATAAGGTAGGGTTGTGGAATGGTTTAGTTGATAGTTGTCTTAGTAAGTGAAAAGTTTAAAATAGTAGGTGTCTTACTCTGGATGGAAAAACTCTTATGACAAAAATAATAGTATTACTATTTGACTTTTTTCAATGTCTTGTATGAAAATACCAAGGAAAGTGCTTAAACCCATTTGAGTAGAAGATTTGAAGATTTCTTTGGAATGATAAGAAGGATCACAACAAGATTTCATTGATGGGCTAGGAATAAGTTCATAAACCAAAACCTATAGGTGATATTGGCTAAAGGGATTGGAAAAATATCAAAGAAGCTATAGAAAAAAACTAACTTTGGAAATTTTGCAAAATCCAAATTAGAACTTGGTTAGGATTCTATCATAAAATATTTGGATCTCAAGAAAAATAAATAGTTCTAATAGTTAAAAATCCTCCTATGGATTTGGCACTTTAGAATTTTTAATTTGAGTGCAAATTGGTGATCACTAACCATGTGTCGTGGCTAGTTGGCAATGGAATCATAGCTGAATTTTGGAGTGATTCATGGAAGCAATAAAAGATGCTACTGCATTGCAAAGGGGTCTAAGGTAAAGGGATTTTCAAATTAATTAAGGAATTATTAGGGAAAGTTGTGGAATTGGAAGGAGGTAGATATGTTATAGATAGAATAGGTGTTAGATATATTTTGGATTCTAGGACCCTAACCATGACTAGAGAAGAGGATGAGGTAATTTGGAATTTTGTAAATAATTGAAAGTACTCAAAAAAATTTGGGCATCAAATCAAAGAAAGAAAGAGATATAAAATAAGTGATGTATAAAATTCCTTTGGAATAATCTCACTCTCCCAAAAATAGGGGCTTTCACCTAGCTAGCACTCAAAGGGAGAATATTGATAGGAGACCATATATAACGTATAGGATTTCTAGGTCCTTTTAAATGTTCCATATGTAACTAGTATTATGAGTCATTAGACCATCAATTTCTACACTATATGTTTGCACATGCATGTTGGAAATTCATTATGGAAAAATTATATCTGCAGTGCTCATTTCCTAGGACTCTAAGAGATTAGGATCAAACATAGTGGATACCAAATGGGAAATTAGTATTTTCATGAGTGTGGTTAATTTGTCCTTCTATGGTGTTACAAGAGGTCTAGAAGTAGAGAAATAGAAGGACCTTCCAAGATAAATCTAAATGTTTGTAGGTTTCCTTATCTATATTAGAGAGACTATTAAGAGGTAATTAATAATATAAATTTAAATTCAAGTTTGGCTAACATCCCTTTCTCCCTCAAAGATAAGACTTTGTAGATTGGGTGACCTCAATTTACGTTTAGGCCCATTAAAAGTCCTTGAGTTGATCCTTCTTCTGGGGGTGGGAATTGTATGGGAAGGTCCAAAGAGTGGTTGATCTAAACTTATCATTAAGTACTTATCATGAATTGTTTTATTACTCAGTGATAAAGGATTAAACAATGAGACCAACAATTAGGAAACCTCAATGTAACTTAATGAAATTCAATAGGCATCTAGAGTTGGTATTAAGAAGATACATTTGGTAGGTGGTTCATTGTTGGTGATAACAACGATCATGAATGAGGAAATTAGTGATTGGAATTTAAAGAAATATGTAAAGCTAATTCGATCAAACTTGGAAAATTTTGAGTACTTATGGGTCACCCATATTAGGAGGGAAGGATCATAAGAAAATACATTACCTAATCTAGGGTTTTGACTATTAGAATTAAAAAATAAGGAATTTGTAGATAATTTGAGGGGCATTAAGATGGAATGGTTGGATTAGATGTATACTTGTAGGGGTATGGTCAAAATAACTATTTGGGGAGTCAACTAATTCAGATAATAGTTTATAGAAGGCTTTAAAAGAATATAAATTATGATACTTAACAATCATACCTTAAGATTATGGAGTGAGAGGAGCTAGAATAGATGGATGAAATGCACATATCAATGAATGATTATGGTATTATCAAGGTGGTGGGAGAGGCAAGATATCAAAAATTCCTCCACATACAAACTAACTCATTCCATTATTGTAAATATTGGGGATGATTTTAGGGTATAAAGGACCTAAAAGACATTGATCCATAAAAACTTGATGTTGTGATATTTTGAGTTGAGTATTAGTGTTAAAATTACAATCTAGGGACAAATATGGATGTGAATTTCACCTTAAAGACATTCCATTCACAACTTCCATTTTGTATGAGGGTTTCTAGACATAGGTTGAAAGGGATTTTCAAATATATGAAGATGCCAAATTCATGCAAGTGTTGGAGGCTCTATTAAGGGTGGAGTTCTTAAAGGTAAATTATTGATACAATATAAATATGTACATTTCATCCATGGTTTTCCTTTAAGAGTTTTTTTTTTCTCTTATGATGAAAGTTTGTGTATTATGAGGATGATTATTGAGCCCTAGTGGATGGAGGGACCCACATAGATGTTGTCATTTTTATAACTCAGGTATGGTTTTTGAGTTTTGAGGGAGGGTTGGAGACTAGTGGAGGGATCTAGAGGAAGCTAACAACCCTTCCTCATCTTGAGCACAACTATAAGGAAGGAGGTATGTGTTAAAGAGGTGGAGGTGCAATGGGAAAAGTTAAAGGATCTTGTTAGGGATAAAGAGATTCGGGACATGTCAAATTACATAATAGAAAAAAATGGAAGAAGATGACTGAGGAAGAGTTATGGCGAGGGAGTCACTCAAGGCTAAAGGAAGCATAAAAGTGAAAAACATTTTTCCTAGAGTACAAATCAACTTCCTCAACGAGGAAATAGACAATATTAGAGGAAGGTCCCAGGGTTAATATGGAGCCTATTTTTGTATGGTTAATGCATGCATTTTGTGGCTTCTCATGAGGACCTTTGTACATTTTTAAAATGTGGTAACTACATATAAATTTTAATGTCGTAATGAATATTGGTTAGCTATCCAATATGAGGACAGTTTTATCTTTATTAGAATTTAGGTGTAGAAAGGCAATGCTAAGGGAGGGGAGTCTAATAACATAATGTATGTAAATACAAAAACATCTTATTTTGTATGGCTAGAAGGACATCTAATATGGAAAAATCAAGAATATGTAAATCATTAATATGAATATCAATAAAATATAAACTATACTATCAAAAAAAATACAACTTTATCATTTAATATAAATTATATATTAATTAAATATAATTTTAATGCTATATAATATTTAATATGTGTATCAATATATATACACCAATTACATATTAAATAACATATATTAATTATAAACTATTTAAAATAAACACATTTATTATTTAAATAAACTCATTAAAAATATAAATTTAGTTTTCAAAAATTAAAGAAAAATTAATCAAACAAACCTATTAACAATTCTTTTTATTGGCAGGTTTATGTGGCCCCACCCCCCTCTCTTTAGCTTAACCCTTTTTATAATAAAGTGAAGGGGTTCTTGTTAAATAAGTTGTTCATTCTCTTAAAAATAATAATACTGTTTAAGATGGTTGGGGAAGCACGATCAACAATTTTTTTAAATATATATATTTTTACTTATTAATTCTTTTTATTATTTAATTTAATTATTTAATTTTAAATATATATTTCTTTATAAAAAAATTCTTACATATTCTTTCTTTTGATATATATATATATATAACATTTTCAAATAAAAATGTCATTTATTTACATTATTTTTCTATGAATGATAATTAATTTATTCATTTAAAAAAGAAGAATGGAACTTCTATTTTCATTTTTTTTTATAGAAATATACTATTTTTTCATATGTTTCAAAAAATATTTATTTTCTTATGGATAAATAAAAAGGACATTTTTATTCACTCACGCATATCCATGCTCTCAAAACATATAAATATTATTTAAAATTACATGCATGACTATATATTTAAATATAAATAAGCTTTCATTCCACCCCAAACAATTTGATATACATGTGCATAAATTTAAAAAAAAATGATAATTTAACTATAGACCGAATTTAGAAAGCCTAAGGGACACATGTAATCTTTTTCAAAACCCTAATTTACTATAAATTACTAAAATCTTGGAATGCTTTACCTAGCACATATCCCAAACTGAAGACTGCCAAAAATGAACTTCTAAGGATGAAACCATAATCAAAATTTACCACAAATTTTTGAAATAGAATCTAATTATCTAAATTTTAATGAGGAAAAAAATAAAAAACTATAGAAAAAAAGCAAACATGAAGAAGACAATATTTTCAAATGGAAAATTGTATAGGATTGAAAATCCTACCTTGATTCACAAGCTACATGCATTCATCAAGATAAATTCTCAATCTCCAAAGTTAAAAGCTTTTAATATTAGCATCCAAAAATATCCAATAAAAACCTACAACTTAATAAACCAATCTCTCAAATTTAGGAAAAAAATTCCAACCTAAAAATAACAAACCCCTGAATAGACAATCTCCACTAATTTAAAGAGAAACACAAAACCTATTAATCAACTCAAAAGTCAATTACAAATGTTTATAATTAATTTTAAACAAAACTTGAGTTACTCAAATACACTTATAATTAATATTTTTTTTGGAAAAAGTGGGTGTGCCACTAAATATATTAATTTAATTAAAACTGGTTCAAGAGCTCAACTAGGAAAGAACCATAAAGAAAACCCAACATCGTCGCAATATGTACAAGTATTAAACATCAATATTTACAACATTTTATATCGATGAATGTAATCAAAATTACAAAGTGAAGTTATATTCTGATTAGAATTTGAAACATGTCGAGTTATTACAATTTCAAAAACATTTTAACCACAAAGGCATGAAGGTCCCAAAGTTTGACCAAAAAATACAAAACAATTAAATACATGCCATTTGTCAAAAAATCCCCCAAAATGAAATACCTTAAAACCTTAAAATTTTCATTCCTCCATATCTTTGCATGAAAGACCAATTGTAGAAGTTGAGGATGAACGAATTTGTAGAGAATGTTCCCACTCAGAATCCAAACTTGTAACTGGAGCCACTTCCCAACCTAAGCTCGAACTAGCAGCAACATCATCTATAGTACCTATGATAGGAGGCTCCTCCATAGAAATGCATGCCTCCTCTCAAACATATCCTAGTTCATGAAATGTAGTCTTGGATAGAGTACCAAGGATAGACTCAACAAGTCCAATATAGCAAAACCAATGCGCCTAACTCTGTCTTCCAATTGGTGACCCAAAGCCCTTGTAGTAGTTTGGAGAGTAGATTTCATGATATGAGGATTCTATTTTTTGAAGGCTTTCTAAAGAGCATCAAACACAACCAATATTCAGTTTTGACTTTAAGTAATATTTGTGCTTTCAAATTTCATGATTTAACTTTTAATTAAATTTAATAGTAGAACTTGTATATGAATTCTAACATGCAACTTTTAAAAATAAAAGTAATGTTAAAGTTATACTTTATTGATTGCATATTTAATATCTATTTTAATTTATTATTAAGTAAATATTTAATAATATTTTATTTATTTAGACTTTATAATTAAGTTATTTAATGACTAAAGATATTTAACTAAAAAAGTTACCATGACTTTGTCTCTAAATCATATCAGACACATCAAACAAAAATATAAAACATGCAAATCATCCATACACATGCACGTAGTGGGTTAATAAAACTATAATATACATAACATCATTATATCCAAATAGCCATCATCATCTAATTATCACGATATTATCAAATAATTGATATATCAAAGTATTGCACCATTAATAAGTACTATAATAACATCAAAACATCATCAACTATATTTGTGGATTGAACACAGATTAAATTTTTTGTAGCAAAGTGGCATCATAAACTAAAATTGTAGAAATGTTGATTTGTAAGCCTAAGTTTCCTATTAGTGTCTAACACTTAGTCGTTTCCAAGGAAGCATTGGATGGTCATCACTATGATCGAGCCATCAAGAGCAGGCCAAGCTACAAAGGACTTGTCTATTTATCATCACATGCCAAGAAAGTCAAAGGCAACTGAGTAAGACACTTGAGACTGAGCAAGTAGAAGTCAATTATTGCCAAGTGAATAGAATATGTTGAGCAAGTAGAATCCAAGTGACAACATGAATGTTAGTTATGACCGAGCGTTAGAACATTTAAGTGCCGAGAAAACCAGTATTGACATATGAGTTTGTAATTGCATAAACACTTATGTAAATAATTTTAGTCAACTTATCTATGAAATTTAAAGATAAGAGTGACAATTAAGGAAGAGATTACACATTTTTTAGATGGAATTAATCCCTAGACAAGCAAAGTAACCAATAAGAAAATCAGAAAGGGAAATGACAAAAGGATGGAATATGGATCATTGATCTTAATCTAGAAGTTTCTATGATTATCTATTTAAGAAGGATTCCTACCCTAGGATCATAACAATGAGTGTGTATGAGAATTCAAGCAAAGTGAAGGAGTGAAAAAGATAAGTATAGAATGAAGGAAGGTTAAGTCTAAAAGGAGTTCATATAGTGCAACTAGAGCAGTGAAGGATAAAACATAAACATCAAATAAGGAGATTAGATTGAGATTCTGAAGAGAGAAGATCTGTAATAAGCTTTCACAAAAAACAAAAGGATCAGGTATTGAATCAATTTAAATAGATCAAGTCAAGGAATATATCTTAATAGAGTTCTAATAGACCTATTTGAAATATCCTAATAGAGTCCTGAATTTATTGTAAGTGTAAAATTCTTTAACAGGGTAAGACCCAACAATATTAAACACCTTTATAAGAGTAGACCCCTCATAGGGTAGATCATATGACATGATCAAAATTGTAACCCTAATAGGTTAATTTTGTTATTGAAATAGTGAAGATTTGTGGGTTTCATCTCCACCCCAATTTTACTTTTATATTGAAGTGTTTCTGGATAACCAAAATCATTGTGTTATGTGTTGATGATTTTCATTGATGTTATGCTTAGATAGATTTCATTTCAATGTTACATGTTTATGTTTATATGGCATAAGATTTAAGACATGAGATGGATTAGGTGAGAATTATTTTATTAGGGAAAAGTATTATAGATCTTGATCCACCCGCCCTCTCATTATCTTTTTTCCCATTAAGATTTCCAATAAGAAAATGGGTGGGTTTACATCATGTTAGGGGAAGAGATGTCTACAAATGTTATAACACTCTTGATTATTTATGTGTGTTCCAAGTGAAATTTTAAATGTATCTAACTATGCCTAGGGGAGGCATGTCCCTATGGTAATTTATAAGTTAATAACCAATTAGACAATATTAACAATTATATATATATATAAAACAGTTTTGTCCAATAATGTATGTACAAAAAATTGCATACCAGGACTGTATGGTTTCTAAAATGCAATCCAAGGTGTAATAAATAAATAAAATTGAATTTTTTTGTTATTGCGTAGTATTTAAACACAATGGTTATCTACTAACTACAACAGTTTCCCTAACTGTAATGACAACTACAACAGTTTCATAGCTGACTACTTGCTTGCCTCCGCTCTGCACCACTTTGATGTTGTCAAAGCACCTCCGTTGCCGACTATGTTGCCCACCCTCCACAACCACTCTTCTTGGTCTCTAGCCCAAAGTCATGTGTGGGGCTAGGGGCTAGCGGCCTTTTAAAAAAAAAATTAATATTTTTTTGTTTTGTTTTAAAGCCTTCTTGAGGCCCTAGAAGTCTTTTTGTTCTAACTTGAGTATATAGAAGTGTTTTATGGACCTAAAAGAAGAGAAGGAAAACTGATTTAGAGATGGAGACGATGGTGAAGGTATTTTTTGGATTTTTCTTAGTCTAGTACTTTTTTTTTTTTTGAAGTTAGATGATGCCATCAATCTTCTAGGGTGCGTAACATGCTTGTTTTAGATTTGTTTTTCAATCCGAAAGAAGTGCCAAAAAGATCTTCTTGACAACTTTCTAGATTATTTGTCATTTCAAAATTATTTTTTACTAGGCATTTTTGATACTCAATTGAAGTCATTTTTCTCTATTCTTGTATACGCATTCCATCTGCAAGCTGGGATTCACTTTTTGCATTGTGGGGGGTGTTTTTTCATCATTTTCTGTTACAATATCAGTGTATCAAAAAAATTCAAAACACATTTTCTTAAAACAATGGTCAAGACCTCATCTTATCTAGTACTTCTAAACCTACATAACTATCACACATGGAAATCTGCTATGCAATGAATTCTCCATTCAAAGGGTTTGTGGTCTTGTTTAGATACAATGCAACTAGTATTTCAAAGTCAATATCATAGTTTATAGCATAGGAATAAGATGGATGAATCCATGGGTATGATATCTTTGAGTATTTTAGATAACTTATAGTTTCATCTTGATGAGTGTTCCACTCCTAAAAAATGTAGGACAAGTTCAAGGACTTGTTTGGTCCCATCAACAAGTTTAGAGAACTTCAGATTGAGGTCAAGTTTACTTCTCTTGTACCAAATTATTTTCTCTTTATTGAGGACTTTCTCATGAGGTTCAAACAATAGAGAACTTTGTTAGAGGATGTAGGAAAGAGAAGATAGATAAGAAGTGCATTTATCTAATTCTATCAAATCTTCAAGAAAACTTTCAAATTTTCTCGTCTACCTTCCATTCCACTATGGATGCCTTGGATCCTAGATTTACCATGCCCAATTTTGAGGTCTTTTGTGATTGATTGACTAAATATTATTCCAAGCTTACACAGTTGGATGCAATCATAGGTTCAAAGATGCAGACATTGGTTTCTTAGTCATCTGTAGGGAAGCCAAAGTAGAAACCAAAGCACAAGATAGATTCAAAAAATAGTGAGATTTCCTCCAAGCCTACTCCTAAATTAGATGCTTGGAAACCCACTTCAAAGGGTAAATCCTCTAAGTCTGGTGAGTCTTCCTTGAAGACTATGAAGTACATAGGTGATCCTTGCAATTTTTGTGGCAAGGAAGGACATCCAGTTCCCAGGTGTTGGAAATGTCTCAAGGCTTTAGAGGAGGCCATGTAGTAGCATAGTATTTCTTCTCCAAAGCCACCACCTCCTCCTTTAGGGAAAGGACATAATCTTTCTACATAAGCATTGTCTTCTAAAACTACTTGGATTCTTAATTTAGGTGCTTCCCACCATATAACACATTGACTAGATTTGGTTACCTCACTTGCTTAGAGTTTTACGACATAGATTATAGTTGGTGACTCTACACAACTTTTAGTTACAAGTTTAAGAAATATCTCTATAGATGGTGGTTCACTACATGATGTTCTCTTGGTTTTGGCCATTTCTAAAAACCTCCTGTCAGTCTTTCCAATTTCTCATTATCTCTCTAGTAAGATAGTTGAGTTTCCACCAGATGATGTGGTTATTCAAGATCTCAATGGTCTTGATTTGGTTGTTGCTACTCAAAGTATTGATCTTTGTCTCACTTATATAAGTTTTATGGCTTTGAGAGCTCTGATTCTATAGGTGTTTCTATTATTTCTCATGTAGACACAATGAGCAAGCTTTGATTTGAGCATTTTTTCAATGTCAAGTAGATATATCTACAACATATGAGTACACAAGAGATAGTGATTGGAATACCTCAGATCTCTTGTACTGATAGTATTTTCCATGTTTCTACACTTGGAAAATACCACAAAGATCCATTTCCAACAAGTAGATCCACACATGCTAAGGCACCATTAGAGTTAATACACAATGATCTTATGTCATTTCCCACTCCATCTTTTTTAGGTGCTTGATATGTGCTTACCTTCATAAATGACTTCTCTAGACACACATGGGTGCACTTTTTGAAGTACAAGTATGATGTCTTTGATTCATTTCAAATCTTTAAGATATTTGTGGAGAGTCTTGTTGTTAGACATATACACACTGACAATGGGGTGGAATATGTGAATCAATATTTTAGATATTTTTGCACTGAGCATGTTTAACAACATTAGTTGATAGTTCTCCATTCTATTTAGCAGAATGGGGTTGCAGAGTGCAAGAATAAGACATTAGGAGAGATGGCCAATTGTATGATATAGTCTCAAGCTATGAGTTCTTCATTTTGGGTTGAGGCTATCAATTGTGTCAACTATATTTAGAATTAGATGCCTCACAAAGCATTGAAATATTTAACTCCTAAGGAGGCTTGGACTCATGTCAAGCCCAATGTTTCTACATTATGCATTTTTGGTAGTGAGGCTTGGGCATTTATTTTAGATGCTTAGCAGAAATCCATGGAAAGGAAGAGTTGACTTCTCATATTTATTGGATACTATGAGGATGTGAAGGCATACAATTTTTTTGATCCTAATTCCAAAGATATCTTGTTTCAGTAAGATGTTCAATTTGATAAGCATTATCCTTAGATGGAGCCTCCATCATCAACTTCTTCCTCACTACCAATACTTCCTCTACTCCTCCAAAAGATTATGCATCTTCTAAGGAAGATCTTGATATTGATCCCACTTCACGACCTCCACCAATTTTTCAACAAGTGTCCAAGTGGGATCATGCTATTGTTGAAGCAACATGACCCATGACATGTGATCCTATAGATTTTCATCACACTCGTGCTTAGACTTCTAGTACTAGACTATTGATTCATGCCATTTTAGATGATCCAAAGAGTTTTTCATAGGTGAAAGGAAAATTAGAGTGGGATAGGGATATGGATGAGGAGTACTCTTCTTTGATGAAGAACCACACATGGGATCTCTATCCTCTTCCAAAATGAATAAAATTGGTTCGGTGCTAGTGGGTGTACCATACCAAATATGCTACAGATGGTTCTATTGACAAGTACAAGGCATGTATTATTGCAAAGGGTTTTTCACAGGTTGAGGGTGTTGATTAGTCTAAGACCTTTTCTCCTATTGCCAGATGAATTCTATTTTCCTTATACTCTCTCTCATATCTTCACAATGATGAATAGTTTATCAGATGGATGTGAGGAGTTCTTTTTTGCGTGGAGATCTACATGAGGAGATCTATATGGAGAAGCCTCTTAGTTTTGTGTAGGAATCTTCTTTGATATACAGACTTTAAAGGTGTTTATATGGTATCAAAAAAACCCCTCAGTCTTGGTATGAGAATATAGATTCTTTCTTACTTGCTTCATAGTTCACTCAGTGTCATTATGATCCTACAATTTACATTTAGCATCATGGGTCTGACTTATTGATACTTGTGCTTTATGTAGATGATCTCATCATTATAGGTAGCTCATCCTTCATGATACAAAGTGTTCAATGAGATTTGAGAGAGCTATTTGAGATGACAGACCTTGGACTTCTGCACTATTTTTTGGGCCTACAGGTTGTTAAATCTTTGGATGGGACAACCATACTCCAAAAAAAGTATGCTCTTGATATGCTTCAGAGATTCAACATTCTTGATTGCAAGCCTGCTCCCACACCTTTTCAATTGGGTGTTGTTTTATCTACCACTTGCACTAATCCTATAGTGGATTCCACTATATACAGAAAACTTGTGGGTAGCTTATTGTACCTAACACATACATGTCCTAATATCTCCTTTGTGGTTGGACTTGTCTCTCACTTCTCTCATGATCAACATGATATTTATTGGCAAGATTCCAAATGTATCTTGAGGTACATTTAGGGTAATACATGTTATGGCATTCACTACACATCAAGGGATCCTCACATTGTTGGCTATATAGACTCAAATTGGGCTAGTAATATTGATGATCGCAAGTGTTTGAAGCATGAATGTTGATGATACTTCTATAGGGGATTATTTTAGAAACATGATTAGATCATTATCATGATGATATGTTACATTCATGACTATATTTTTCATTGATGTCAATATAGTAGTTTTTTGTGGTATCTAATAGAAGAACAATGATAAAGATCAAGTTGGTACAAATAGCTAGTTGAGCATTTTCACTAAGAGAAGTTAAAAGGAGATAACACTAAGTGTCTAATATATGCAACTAACCTTAGAAGCATAAGATATTAATTTTGGAAGAAGTTATGCAAGTTTTAGTGAAGAGTGTTCTAAGATAGAGTTTACAAAGGCATGTTCTAGTAAACTTGT
This sequence comes from Cupressus sempervirens, assembly GCA_028749045.1. Taxonomy (NCBI): domain Eukaryota; kingdom Viridiplantae; phylum Streptophyta; class Pinopsida; order Cupressales; family Cupressaceae; genus Cupressus; species Cupressus sempervirens. Next base: position 426,847,318 of record CM053783.1, read on the forward strand.
TATATCTCTTAGCAGAGTTGTTATTCTGAGAAGCCAAAGCTAAATATGTGAAGAAGACATTTTGGAGATGACATAGCTAATCTCTCTCATCATAATGTTACATGTATATAAATTTATTCAAGTTATAAGGTGAAAGATTAATGTTATCGCTAAGTGTAATATTTTCATAATGAGGTCCTATAATAATTAATTGAGAAGGTGTAATAGATGACTTAGGGAATTGTTTTATGGTTTTAGTATAAAGGAAGAACATTTTCCTTTATCATGTATGATATGTATGAATAATTGCAAGAAGCATGAAGAGTAGAATGTGAAGATAAGAAGAGCAGTGTGAAGGTGAAGAAAACTTCATTGCCGAGGTTTTATTATGAGATCCAAAGTTTGATACTTGGATTCGAAGTTCATGACCTAGTCTACAAGGTCTAACAGTGATTGGTCTAGTGGACATGATAGAGGAAAGAAGTTAAATTACAATACAAAAAATTATTTTAAAAAGAATAGTTGAAAGATTAGTTGGATAGTGAGTTCAATAGTCTTTCCCCAGAAGCTGTTTGGACAATGGGTCCTTCTATCTTCCTCAACTCCTAATAGGGTTGGCATAATTCTTAATAGGGTTGGAATATCCTAATAGAGATTCAAAGTCTCCTAATAGGGACTCATATGTACTAAATGTTGTAATAGACTCCTATTAGGGTCCATCCCCTAACAAGGAGTATTTATATTAGTACATCATCTTGTGAGCATCATTCCCATTGAGGTTTTCCCTTTGATCAAGGGTTTCCCTAGTTAATATATCTAGTGTAATTGTGTATGTGCATCTTTGTATGATTTTTTTTTCCTTTGATTGAATGGTTAAAATTATTTAAGGTAGATAATTATTGGATTACTAATTCACCCCCTCCCCCCCTCAATTATATTGGTATACTATTTTTTCTAAAAATTGGTATCAGAGTGTCAGGTCTTTGAAGATAAAGTTTAACAAATTTGGGAGATCCATGGAAAACATATTCAAAAAATATAGTCCTAAGTTTGATAGAGGAAATATTGACACCTAGATGATGGAAATTCTTGGTGAGATATTAGATTTGTCATTGGTGTCAACATAGCTATTTTCTGTGGTATTTGATAGAAGAACAATGGTAAAGATCAATTTGGTATGGATAGCTAGTTGAGAATTTTCACTAAATGAGATTAAAAGGAGATAATACTAAGTGTCTAGTATATGTAGCTAACCTTGGAAGCATAAGATATTAATTCTAGAAGAATTTATACAAGTTTCAGTAAAGACTGTTCTGAGATAGAGTTTACAGAGGCATGTTTTGGTAAACTTGTTATATCTCTTAACAAATTTTTATTTTGAGAAGCCAAAGTTAAAGATGTGAAGAAGGCATTCTGGAGATGACATAGCTAAGTTCACTCATCATAATGTTACATGTACATAAATTTATTCAAGTTACAATGTGAAAGATTAATGTTATTGCTAAGTGTAGCATGCTCTTAATGAGGTCCTATAATAATTAATTGAGAAGGTGTAATAGTCAAATCAAGGAATTGTATTATGGTTTTGGTATAAAGGAAGGACATTTTCCTTTATCATGTATGAGATGTACAAATGATCACAAGAAGCATGAAGAGAAAAATGCAAAGATAAGAAGAGAAAAATGAAGGTGAAGAAAACTTCATTACTGAGGTTTTCTTATGAGATCCAACATTTGATTCTTGGATATGAGGTTCATGACCTGGTCTACAAGGTTTGATAGTGATTGGTCTAGTTGACTAGATAGAGAAAAGAAGTTAAAGTAAAATACAAACAATTATTTAGCAAGGAATAGTTGAAAGATCAGTTGGACAATGAGTTTAGCAGTTTTGTCCCCAAAGCTATTTGGACAGTGGGTCCTTTTGTCTTCCACATCTCCTAATAGGGTTGGAATCTCCTAACAATCATTCAAAATCTCCTAATAAGGACTCATATGTACTAAATGTTGTAATAGACTCCTAACATGGTCCATCCTCTAACGAGGAATATTTATATTAGTACATCATCTTGTGGGCATCATTCCCACAGGGGTTTCCCCTCTGATCAAGGGTTTCCCTAGTTAACATATCTAGTGCAATTGTGTATTTGCATCTTTGTATGGTTGTTTTTTACTTTGATTGACTGGTTAAGATTATTTAATGTTGATAATTATTGGATAATTGATTCACCCCCCTCTTAGTTATATTGGTGGACTATTGTTTTTAACAACAAGTCTACTTCTAGATTTATTTTTTGTCTTGGTTCTAGTCCTATCACATGGTCTTTCAAGAAGCAACATGATCATACATTATCATATAAAGAGGTAGAGTATAGGTTAGATGTTTTGGTTAGTTAGGAGGTTTTATGGCTTTGACAATTGATGACAAAGTTTGGATTTCTTTTTGATAGTCCCACCTTTCTATGGTATGAAAATCATAGTGCTATGCACATTTCTCGCAACCTAGTTGAGAATTAGGAGACCAAGCACATTGAGCTTTACATGAACTTCATCAAGAATCTGATTCATGATGGCTCTCTAAGCTTGGAGTACATTCCCACTACTAAGAAAGTTGTAGACATCTTCACTAAACCTTTTGCATCCCTACAGTATCTTCACCTATGTTCTATGATTGGGGTGAAGGAAGTTTTCCTTGGGGGGTCTCATTGATGAGTCTTTCCTTCCTTCTTTTATTTCTATCTCTTTTTGGAGTAGGGTTTTTCCCACGTGGTTTTCCTTGTTTCTTTTTTTCATAGCTCAATTTGGTTGTGATTGGGTACCTCATGAAGTCTTGTTGTTGGGACCCAAGTTTTCTTTTAGCATTGTAGTTGTATTGTTGCTCATCTTAAGGATGGGGGGTGTTAGAGTAAAGCATTAATTTAATTTCATTTAGTAAATTACCTTTACTCCCTTCTTAAGATTTCTCTTTATGCACTTGCATTTCTATATAATAATTAATTAGTAATTATTAAATGTTTTTTACCTTATGGTTTCCCTTTTAGTTTTTTCAATCTCCTTCTATAAGGATCAGTATTTTGTAAATATCTCTTATTTGTTTCAGTTTGATAATATATTTTGCATATTCTCAAAGCCAAACCCTTGCCTCTTCTTTGTCTTTTCTTCTCTGTGATAGGTTTTTGCATGTAGGTGTTCTTTGGGTTTTGTGGATTTGTGTCGCTCAAATCCTTTAGACCCACCATAGCTCCTCTTAGAGGGTGGAATAATGGTTTTCACCTTAAAAATTATTCTGACAAAGAAGAATGCATTATGAGGAATTTCAACTTGAACTTCTTTCTCTCAATATTTTAACTTTTTAGATCCAAATTTTCTTCTAATGGAATGTCAAAAATCCCTTTGAAAATAATACCTAACTCACTCTTGATATAAAAGGATACTCATAATCTCAATCATCATAGATATTCACTTCACGAGCCTCACTTTGTCCATCATGATCAATATATGACTAATGAGTTCTAGAAAAAAACTTCTTTGTGGCTATCATAATAAGATTGAGTTTTGCACATATTTGGTAGGATGTATAAAGTTCCAACCTTATTTTCTTGCAAGAACATCTCTAGACACAAAGGAAAAGATCAAGGCAAATAGTTCTTTATAGTATGTATAGAATTGCAAATAAGAGAGAGACAATAACAAGTACATGAATGTAATATTCAAGGATAATAATACTTATCTATAAAATTTACTCTAATGAAGGTCCATGTGCATCAAATCAAAAAATTCCTCCCTATAAGTATTTATGAAATAATGAGAATGCAACATTGATTATTATTCCCCCTAGAATGTAAAATTCTCATTTATTCCACTATAATGTTTTGATTTGGGTCTTTTTCTTGTAACAATAGAATCTAAACTTGTGCTCACTACCAAATTCTTCTCAGAAGAAGTGTCAACTCTTAGGAAGTATCAACCTTTCTTTGGAAAGTTTAATAATCATGGATTATTCTTGAACTAACATTTTGTGATGTGTAACACTTTTTGACATGCAAATGTTGTTGATGTATTTCTTCAAAAACTTAGAGCTATCTCCCAATAGTGAGGTAATGAATATTATAAATCATTGTTTCATGTGGTTTCAGACCAATGCTCTTGTCTTCAAATTTTTGTGTTGCTTAAGAATGTAATTACAATCTCTCATTTTTCTCACTTTTTATCCCACATTAGCATCCTTCTTTGGTACATTTTTTTAATTTTATTATGTCAATTCCCACTCCCCTCTTTTTCTTTTCAAGTGAAGTATACTACTTTATTATTAATCACTATATTATTATTAGTTAATAGAAACCATACTATTTCAATGCAATTAATTTTTATCCTATTTGTTGATATTACTATTGGTATTTCTTAGGATATTCTTCCATCCTTTAATATAGATAATAATAAGGTCAGATTCACTTTCTAACAGATTCCATCTCACTCCTTGGAGGTCATCTTCTTTTCCAAATTAGAATGCTTCACTTAGGACAAAAAATATGACTATTTGAATCGGGAACTTTTCTTTTTTGGAAATTATAGGAGAATTCTTGTGTTTCTAATGCATTACAAAAATATGAAGCACTCTACATGTTTTACTTTGTTCAAGTGTAGTAGAAAAGGAGAATTTGTTTTCCAATGCTCTAGCATGATGACGAGAAGACTAAAGGAATGAACCAAGTTGTGTCTCTTTTGAACTACAATGATGCCAACCACATTAGAAACAAAGATCACTCCCTCTAAATATCAATCATCTAAGCTCCTAATCCAAAGTTTCCTTTGAATAAGTGTCATACTCTCTCTTTCAATAATGGGGGCAGTCTATTGAATTATAAAATCAATGCAAAATTTCCAAGATATATGCCTTGTTCATAAATCACCACATTATTTATATCACATAAGATTAGATGTTTTGCATAAGAATTTCTACTTCTACGATAAGTATAAGACAATTAACTCTGCAATTAGAGATTTCAGATTATTGTCAATGTCAATTTTAAAGATTACATGGACCATCGCTAAAGAAATGACATATATTTAGGCCTGTAGATTCATATATGTATATTATTATTATTTTCATAGTTTCTTAGTGAAAAAGGTTTATCATGGTTTTTGAATCCTTATGTAAAATAAATCTTCATATTACCATTGATATGATGTTGTGAATACTAATATATAAAGGAAAATTGATGAGGATCTCCCTCTAAATAGAATTATTATTTCCCACCATTGAGGCGCATCTTGATTTATATGTCTTCAAACAAGTAATTTATTGCAAGTCTTGAATACCCTAAAACTCATCTTACATTTACCAACATGTAGATCCCATCTTTTGATCCTTAGATTAGATTATAAACCTAGCTATTGAATATTTTAGATCTATGATAAGTGGTGAAGTATACTAATATCATTCTTAGATCACCATTCCAATTCTCTCCTCTATAAGCCTTTGTCATCTCTTGAAATGAATTAAGTAATTTAAATGTATTGGTCTACAATTTGGAAATGTGTAATAAATTCTCTATCTTCTTGGTTTCTATGTAGCTTGTAGATAGAAACAAAACCCATCATATATTATTCTCCTTTGACTAGTATTATTGCTCCACCAATAATCTTATATCACATACATACTATTATTGATCAATATTGTGGATCACAATGTTAATTAGGTTGGAATAAATATTGATAAGATTTGATCTTTTTTGACACTCATTAACCTTCCTTTGCACTATCACAGATTAAGGTAATGACTGATTTGTGTGTAGACCAAATTAGATTTGATAATTTTATTTTTTCTATAATGAGAAGTATTATTAATTTTCCAAAAAATCCTTGTTGAAATGAAATGGAATTCACTACATTTCACAAGTTGTTAGTGTTGAAATTCTAATGGGAAAGTTAGATACTGAAAGGGGCGGGGGTGGGTGTGGGTTGAAATAGGATCTATAAGATTTTTACATTTTCAAACAAATATCAAATATGATAATCTTCACCTCTAACCCATATCTCAACAATATCATAAATCACACAAATATTCATTACTATGATGTATTAGATCTAACAACTAATCACATCCATGAAACATGTAAGAGAATAATCAACACATAACACAAATATTTTGGTTATCTAGAAACCCTCCAAGATAAAGATAAATTTGGGTTTGGGACGATACCCACAAATCTTCACTACTCTAGAATTTTTTTTTTCAATTAGAGCTACAATTTTGATCACTTCTAATGATCTACCCTGTGAGGGGTCTTCCCTATTAAGAACTTACAAGACTTATATAGTCTACCCTAATTAAAGGATTTAAAACTTGAAACTAAGTAAGAACTTAATATATTTACAAAGGTCTGTTAAGAGATTTACCCTTATTACACTTTCTAGAATGTATCAGTACTTAATCCTTCAGTTTGCACTTCAAATGTTGATAATAGATCTCCTCTTTAAAATCTCTAATATGATCTCTAATTAGGTATATATGTATTCTTCCATTCACCACTCTACTCACTTGCTTTGCCTTGTTCACCTTCAAACTTCTCTTCTAGCATCCAAACTTACAACATCTCTAACATGCATTATAAAATTAGGGTTTGGATCCTCTTCTTATAACCAACTATAGAAGTTTCCATATTAAAATCAATGGTTCAAATCCATCTCTTTTGCCACTTAGTCCTTCCATTTTTTTGATTGGCTAGTTACCTTGCATAGGGATTAATGATCCTTAACCAAATTCATAATCACCTCCATGATTTACTCCTTGATCATAAAACATGCATTTAAGTTGGCAAAAATGGTTTACCTCAATGTTTGTGCCATTCTAAACAAATATATCAAAATTTGTTTACTCGACACTTGAACATTTTGATGCTCGATCATTTCTAATGTTCATGCTATCACTCAACCTCTATCTTCTCAACTTATACTATGTGACTCAACATCTATACGCTCAACATGAACTATCTTCTAGATGACTCAATGTGTATTGGAGTACTTGGTGACTATAGACTTGCTCAGAAATAGTAACTACTTGACTTCAACTAAATTGCATACAAGTTGTCATTCCTTCACTTGGCCTATATAGGATGACTCGGTTACGATGATAATTGAATAATCATGCCTTGTGAATGACAAAATTTTTGGCACTAATAGGCAACATAACTTAGGGATCAACAATCTCCCCCTTTGACATTAATGGAAAAACACTCTGTCATGATCAAAATTTGTTCAGTACAAAATTAAAATACAAGTACTCCCCCTTAAATTATAATCCATACCTTTCTTAGTATATATTGTACATATACCAACTCTGCCACTCGGTATATACGTGCAAAACTTCAAAATTTTAAAATAATTTTTTTTTCTCTACAAAACTTTCTTCATCTAATCATTTTCACTATTCCTCATCATTTGATCATTGTCCATTTGAGATCATGTCCTCTACCCCCCTTGTTTTTGTCACTCATAGTTTTTGGAATGGACTATTGGCAATGACATACTTGTCCAAAAATGGCTTATCAATTTGTACTATTGTGGCTAAATCGTGATCCCAAATCATCTTTACAAACTCCAAAATTTGAATCTTTATTTCTAGCATAATAGCTAAATCAACCAAACTATCAATAGTAGAGAGATTTGGGTCTCTTTGTACTATCTCCTTTGCTAATGTAAGCTCTCTTTGCATAATCTCTAGGTGAGGTGTCAACGTTGTTTGAATAGAGATGATCTTGGACCTTATTCTTCAATAATTATCCATCAACTTGACTAACCTATCTTGGGAACTTATTAATCTATTAAAATTTAATGAACTTGAACTTGTGTCCATGTTCAAAGAATATCCTATTGAACTTAAATCTTCCTATAGTCTATCTATGAGGTCTTGATTTTATTTTGTAAAGAATGTAGCATTAGATAAATTTTTGTATAAAGAATGAATATGATTGACACTTTTCTCTACATTATTTACAAGATTTGGTAAATGTACTTTCCTTATTGTAATTTCAGTAAAGACTTTCTCTATCACTTTCTTCTCAAACTTTCTAGTTGTCCATTGTATTAACTTCTAATTTGAATCAACAATCAATATCATTTACCTTCTCTATAATTTGAACTAGCCAAGAAATTATTGGAGCCTTCTCATTAAGTTTTCAACATCAAATGATTCTATGAAAATGTCCTTGATCTCATTCAATACTAACCTCTATTGTTGCTCCCTTCTCAACTCTTCATATCTAGTTTTCCTTGCCAATGGGTCTTGCAAGGTTATCATCTGATCACAAGTTAAGTTACTAGTGTCCCAATTTGGAATCACAATAACTTCATTCAATAGCATTGACTTGTTAGGTGACTAGATCTTCTTCTTCTGACTCCTCTTACCTTTTGAGTTAGGGGTGTTGAAGCTCTACAATGATAATTGCAAAGTGTGTGTGGAGATATCCACAATCCTCTCTTAGGATCTTTAGCTCCACTTGTGTCTATGCTCAATAAAACCAACTCTTGTTGAGTAGTAACAAGGTTTACTTTAGTGACAAATATTCACCAAATGGCTAATCTCACTCATTGGCCCCCCTAGATTTGGCAATTTTTTTGGAACTTTTGGGGTGGTGACGTTGCCTAAAATTTATGAAAATTGGTTCGCATGCTCAAACCAATCACCAATACTAATACATAATCATTTTTAACTTGATGATGGCTTTGCCAATGGAATCTAATCTTTCCATGTGGTAAATTAAATTTTTTCACCCACAATTTCTAAGGCATGTCATAATAGATGGTCACATTTGCCAATCTATGGTAAAAATTTAAGTTGGGTTATATGTAAATTAAATATATTTGACAAGTGTCTCTATTCTAGAGACTTTCTAAGGAAATTTTTATCCTTCTAATCTTTGGCCTGGAATAGATTATTCTGTGGACAAGTGTCATTATTTTGGAAACTTTCTCTAAAACTTGTTGTACTTTAACTTTTAAGCCCAAAAAGGGATTTAGACCACTGATTTAGGATCATCTAACAGTCATTAAAAAGGGTTATTATATCTTGGATGATATAAATTTATGGTTTCTATGTATTTTTGCTTTTAGTTGTGATTTTTTGAAATAATAAAAGATTTGCAATAGTTTTACAAAATTTTCATATGATAGAAACAATTGCCAATGAAATTAATTTTTTTCTTATTTTGAAAAATAAAACCACCAATTCAAATTAAAAATTTCCCCTAAAATAATGTTGGATTCGCCATGATTTTATATATTTTTCTAGAGGGGGGTTTCTTAAAGTTATCTCTGAGTAGTAATCACCTATTGTGCAGGTGTGGTATCTTTCTTTGCTTCAATCTATGTATGAGGCTCTACACTCAGTCTCTAAATAGTCATTGTAGTGACCTCTCCCTCCTTCAACTCCTGTCTCTGCTCCTCGGTCCTTGTAGTTTTATTTTTTGGAATTTGTTGCATAGTCTCCTTATTTCCCTTAATCTAAGGTTCTGAGATGATTGGCCTTTCATTGCCTATAGTGGATTGCTCTACTTGTGCATTTTAACTTTCTAACTTCTTATTATATTCTTCTATTAGCCCACTTATTGCTTAACAACTGCAACATGTGCCTCATCTGACATTTGCACATTTGTATCAATAGTAATGTTAGATGTATCTATTAAGCTTAATTTTACCTATTTGAGGTGGTTTCTAATTACCAATATTTAGATATTCCTTTATATGCATAATTATAGGATTAGTGTCCATCAAAGTGTCTTGGATAGATTTAGGAGCTTGCTCCTCTTTTCTTGGATTGATAGGTGTTAACTTTTTTGACTCTGTAGTCACATTGGGTGATTTATTTTTAGAGGTTTCATCCTTAATGGTGATTGTCTCTACCCACTTTACACTCTCTTTTTTAATCTTCTAAATGGTTTCCACTAATTGTTCGACGTCAATATAGACATCTTCTATATTTTCTAACTCAACTCTTTCACCTTCTATTTCTTCTTCTTCTACTGTCATAGGCATCATTCCAAAAAATTTCTTCCAAACTAACTTACTCTCCTATATGTAACATCCTCAATTTGGTTCCTCAAAATTTTGTATACCTTTGTCTTTGGAATAAATGTCTTCACATAGTATTTCATTGCTATTGGCATGTGATGCTTCCCTAAATGTGGCATAACTTGGGAAAATGTATTCTCTCTCATTTTATTTTTAGTTGCCAATTTCCATTTCCATTTTGCATCAATTTTATTATAAAATTATTTTGACAATTCTTTACCTAACTCTATTGTAGTATACTTAAATGTTACCATCGCATCTACAACAACCTGCTCTACTTTCTCTTTAACAACTTTCTCAAAAGTTTCATACTTAACATGCTTAAAATAAGTTAAACCAGTTGAACTTCTTATATCTTCACATAACTTATCAATGTCTTGAGGTGCTCTCCTTGTAACTATTTGAAACTAATTCAAGTCATCAGACATGGTCTTCTTAGCTTCATCATCCTCTTCACTAGGTTTGAAACCAATTTCCTTCTAGGCCTCTTCTTCTACTAGCCTTTATTGGCCTATGATGTTCTCTTCTTTGGACTTTTTTCCTTAATCGGCCTTGTGATCTTTACTAATCCCTTCCTTGTGGAGTGGTAGATGTAGGGATTACAACCTTGAAACTTTGTCTAGTGACCCTTTGTGGTGTGGAAGTGGGTGGAGTTGCCACTTTCTTTAGTCTCTTTTTCACCTTAGGACAAACTACTACAACTTTTTTTCCTTTATTTGCATGAGGCTCAAAAAAAAAAAGTTTGTTACCTTTCCCTTCATCTTTTTCTTCATCACCACTTTCACTACTAATGTCTTCTTCTTTGCCTTCTATGATCTATAGTAGTGACTCTCCAAGCTTGCCTTTCGAGTCTTAGATCATTTTCTTCCTTTTCTTGTCCAACTTAGGGACTTTTGTCTACATCATCATTTTTATCTTGGTAGTCTCATATGTACCAAATGGCTCAACATTCTTGTCAATTTTTTCTACCATCAACCTTGTAATAGCAACAAACACTTCATCTACATTCACTTCATAGTGCATAGGCCTTAGCCATACCAACCTTGGTATTACTACCTAAACATATGTATAGTGAGTATCAACTAGAAAATATATGTTATCATAATATCTATCAATTATTGACTTAGGTATCCTCGACCTATTCTTCATCTCCCTCTTGAAGTCTTAAAAATAACCATCCATAATGGTTTCAAAATTTTTACCTATTTTCTCAATATATTTATTTATATGCTCAATCATAGGCCTTGACTTATCCCAAATAATATCTCCAACTATGGGAAAAGAGTTCTTTACATAGAAAAATATACAAATGATAAGAGAGAAAAACTTACACAAGGTGTTCTTAGCTTTTCTTATTACTCTAAGGTTCTTTGTAAGCTATATCAATTGTAGCTCGGCCAGGTCATAGTTGTGGTCCTTCTCAACTAGTTTACATCCCATGTTAATAGCTACACATGGCACACTATTTAGTCATCTGAATTGATAAAACTTGTGTACAATCACATGAACTATAAACTCAAGAACTAGATCCTTAATTGAGTTGATTGACATTCCTTAGCCATTCCACTTTTCCTTCATTAATTAGATCTTCAATCACGTTCCTCACCTAACAATAAACAATATTCACTCAGTCTATAATAGGGTAATAACTAATTACATGATGTTTAGGGAGCCAAAAATATTTTAATCAAGGGATACAGTTGGAAAGTGGGTAATGGGCATAAGATCAGGTTTTGGGATGATGTGTGGCTTCTGGATAATCCTTTCATTGAGGATTTTAAGGATAGAACACTTGTTGATAGATGTAAATAGAGTTTTGGTATTTTAGTGGAGAATTGTTGGATTAATATTGAATGGGTTAATATGGCTGAAAGTAATATGGTTTTTACCAGTATCCAATTAATTTTGAATGCTTTTAGTCTTTATCCCCATATTGAAGATAAAATGGTTTGGGGGATGGAACCAAGAGGTTGTTTTAAAGTTTCTTCTAATTTTAGATTTGAGGAAAAGGGAATTAGACCTTTATGGCCTAAAGCTTGGATTAAAGGTCTTACTCCTAAAATCAATAATTTTTTTCTGGATCTTGCTTTAGAAAAAAGTATTAACTTTGGACAATCTGCAAAAAAGAGAGGTTTATGTGGTCAACAAATGTTGTCTATGCATAATGGAATCTGAAGATAGGAATCACCTTTTCTTAAATTGTAGGTTTAGTTAGAAAGCTTGGAGTTAAATCCTTCTCTATTGTAACTTATAATGGGTATAGCATAACAATATTGATCAATGTTTCCAGAGTTGGACCCATCCTTCAAAGGATGCTGATATCGATTTTCTATGGAAAATTTCTCTACCCCATATGTGGTGGGGAATCTAGAAAGAAAGAAATAATAGAATTTTTAGAGACAAATAAATTCCTAAATGAGTTCTTGGTCACAATATTATCAGAGCTATCAAGGAAAACTTCAAATCTCACAAAAAAATTGAGTGATCATATCCAAATTAATTATCCTATGAAGACTAAAGGCTATAAAACCAAAATTGATAATCAAAGATAGAATGTTAAATGAGATTCTCTACCTATGGGTTGGATTAAAGGTGATTTTAATGGTGTTTCCAAAGGTAATCCTGGTAAAGCTAGTTGTGGAGGTGTTCTAAGGGATCATAATAGTATAATTGTTGATGTTATTTCCATTCCTATAGGGATATCTACTAGCCATAAAGTTGAGGCTATGACTGCTTTGTATACTATGAGGTTAGCTATGGATTCTAGTTATCAGAATCTTTGGTTAGAAGGAGATTTGCTTAACATTATTAATATACTTAATAACAAGAGCTTGATTACTTGGACTATTGAGGGAAGTATAATGGAAATTAAAAACCTTATTAATAAATTTGATAATGTTTTATTTTCTCATTTTTTTGGGAGGGTAATTCAATTGCTAATTATATTGCCAACCAAGCTATCTATAGGGAAAGTAAGTTGGCAAGTTGACTTATGCAAGGAAGTGGAGCTGACGGCGATAGCTAATTGTGACAAGATACATGCTAGAGAAGGAAAGATTTCCTAAGATTGGAAATTTTATCAAGGGGAGTGATGGGTTTATGGAGGATAGTATGAGTTTCCCTAGGAAGTACTTTGGTGTGCCTATTATGACTTGTATTCGACAGGTATGTAAGGTTATTAGCTCCTCAGTAATCATAAAAACTTTACTCTTTTTTTCTGGTTTCTGTTTCTTAGGTGAATTGGAGGGGAAAACAAGATTTCAAGATGGGAGGGGAACCTAGAAAGAAAGAATCAAGAAATTGCAAGGAATGGAAGGAAAATGCTTTTGTGTGTGAGATTCTATAGCAGGGAAAAGTGATGACTTACATTGAGAGACTCCATGGGTTTAAAACTCACATTATAGAGATCTTCTTCAAAAATTGGTTTGAAGAAAGGGTCACTTTTCATGGGGTAACCATGACCTTGATTGAACAATTCATTTATGAGCTTACAATGATTCCCATTGAAGAGATAAAATTCAGCAAGGAGACTAGCATCTCAAATGTGGATTTTAAGAAATTCTTGAAGAAAGACGTCGAAGAGAAAAATTTGGAGAAAAATGGTGACTTCTATGACTTGAAACAAATTAAGGTCATCTAGAGGGACGTGATGTCATGTATCTATGAGTACTTTATTCTTGATGGTAGGGCAAAGAGAGTCCATAAATTTCACTTTATTTTCCTAAATAATTTTAGGCATAAAGATAAGATCTCCTTTTCATTTTATCTAAAGTATTCTCTACTTCAAAGCCTCTATGCTCATAGGAAGAAAGATTCTTGTCCTATGCTTCATGAAGGTTTAGTTTTAATTATAGAAAATTTATGTAAAAGCAAGGCTATTAAGCCCTCGCCATTTATGGAGAAGAGGAAAGTATCCGACAATGATCCTCATTCTAACAGAATAAAGGTTAAAAGCAAGGAGGGAACTAGTGATAGAAAGAGCACAAAAAAGTTTTTCAAATGGGAAAGGAACAAGAAAAATGCAGTGGAAATTATAGAATCTAAGAATTTTGACAAGATAGAAATGGGGGAACTTAGCTCCAATTTGGATGGATATTCTAGGAGCAAAGGGGTGTTAACTGGTAAAAATAATGTGGAGGGTAGTATGGACAAAATTACTGACTCAAATGTTGGGTCAAAATCCCTTAAGGAGGATGAAGAGAAATAGAGTGTTCACCCTTCCCATTTGAAGAGGAATGTCAACAAGGAGAAAATGGAGGATACTGGTAAGAAAATTGAGGGCAAAGACCTTACTACTAAGGAAAATAGCCTTATTAAAGAGGGAAAAGAGGAGAGGATGGAGAAGCAAGATATCAACACTGATATCCAGATCAATACATTTACTACTACTATTGATTTTGAGATTAAGGCTATTGTAGATGGTAGGGAAGAATCTCATGAAATGAAATAATCCTTTCTTCACACTACTAAGCTCAAAGTAGAGGCTTCCCTTTAGGGCAATTCTTAGCTTTAGAATGAAATCATGGTACTTAAGAAGAAAATTGGGGTTATGCAAAAAGAGTTGGACTATGAATGTACCATGAGAGCTCAGATGGAAATACAAATAGGTAACATCCCTAAAAAGATCAAGGAATATGAGCATGAGCTCCATTATTAATTAAGGAAACTAGTCAAAGAATGGAACAGGTCACTTCTAGTCTATGTGCAGCAACAACTAGTTTGGGTAAGAAAAGAAACAAGGAGATAATGTCTCTAGGTAATGGTGGGATGGGGAGTCTAGGAGGACCTAGTAAGAGAACTAGGTAGAGCATGAGATAAAAGGTCACTGAGGCTCTTAAGGCTCCTATTTTAGCTTTGGCTAATATTATCTAAAGTACTACAAAAGCATGTAAAAGAAGAGATAAAAGATGATAGTTCAGATTGTAGTTAGTCCCTTATGCCATTGCTAATGGTATACTTTTTAGGGATTTCAATGGAGCTTTGCTAATATGTATTGATGCAAATCAAGCTGAGAGAATGATTAAGGAGCTTTGTGATGGTCCTAATGGTGGCAACTTTTTAGCAAGAAGCACTATTATGAAGATAATGAGATCATGTTATTATTGGCCATCCTTGTTCCATGATTACCATAGGCACATTAGGAGGTGTGAAAAAAGGTGCCTTATTTTCAGGTAAACAAAAACTTTCAAACCTTCCACTTTATCCTATTCAAGTGGATCAACCTTTTTCTCAATGAGGATTAGATTTCATAGGTCCTATTAACCCTCCTTCTAGCTATGGCCATAAATGAATTCTAGCTGCTACAGATTATTTTACTAGGTGGACAGAGGCAATTGCATTGAAGGATGCTACTGACAATTCAATTGTTGAGTTCTTAGATGGAGTCATCACAAGGTTTGGTACTCCTTCCACCATCATTTGAAATAATCCAAAATCATTTGTAGTAGATCAAGGCATTTATTTGAGTTTATCTTCCAATTACCATCTTTCAGGTAATGGATTAGCTAAATCATCCAATAAGAATTTGATCAGAATAATGAAAAGAACCATAAAGGATAATTAGAGGTATTGGCATCAAAAGTTGAGAACAACCCTTTGGGTTGACATAATAACACCTAAAAGGGCCATTGGGAACGTCCCTTTCATGCTAGTTTATGAAAGAGAAGCAAGGCTTCCTATCTCATTGGAGTTCCCTTCCCTAGAATTAGCTCATCAATTGGAGCTAATTGATGATGATGCTATGACAATGAGGATAGAAAATTTTGTGGAGTTGGAAGATAAGAGAAACCAAGCTATGTAGACCGTGGAAACACATCAATAGTAGATGAAAAAGTCCTTTGACAAGAAGGATAAGGTTAGGAATTTCAAGGAAGGTGATATTGTGTTGAAGTGGGATGTAGACAGAGAAAAACTAGGGAGACATTCGTAATTTTATGCAATATGGAGTGCTCCCTATGTGATACTCACTTGCAAGCAATCAAATGCTTTCTGGTTAAGCAGGCCTAATGGTGAAATTTTGCCTATTCTAGTCAATGGAACACATCTAAAACCTTTCTTTTGATGAGGTTAAATGTTTCATGTATATAGTTAGAATAGTTTTATTTTAGTTCTTTCCTATTTTCCAAGAAGTGTAGGGTGCACATGGTGTTGTTTCCTCTGGAGATGGCAAGTTCTGAGTTTTTGCAAGTTGCAAAGAAATTGGGGTAGGGTTACGATGTTTCATGACACTTAGGTTCCATTTTTTTTATGAACCTATAGCCTAATGGATGCATAATGGTAACTAGTCAATGCATAACAGGCTTGCATCCCCCCTGAGTTGCCAAAATTGTTGGCTAGATTTGCTCTCCGCCAAAAAATTGATTTCAAAAGCCAAGCATACCCAATGATCATAATATTAAAAAATTCAAACATTTGAATAATATAAAAAAATATGCCAAAACTTTAGGTTATGTTTTATTACATAATTCTTTTAAGTGGTTGTGTTCTTTTTTAACCCTGGCAGGCCTGCTCCTTTCATCCATCTAATCCTTCGAAGGTCTATGATGGTCGCTTTGTCTTTGTTAGTAACTACATGACCCAAAATCTTAATGACAAAGTGATAGTGTGCCATGTATCTAGGTTGGGCCTTTCTTTCTTCACAACTAGTGGAGTTGTTAGACGAAATACAACTGGCAAGGTTTTATTTACACTTTGTAGAAGTGGGTTAGTTTCTCAGCAAATGTTTGTGTACTGTTAGATCTAGGGTGATTGATGGTTGTCACTATCTTGCTATGAAAAAATGTATTTTTATTTTCCTTACTGAGATAATGATGGTGTGACGTGTGGACATGTGGGTCTTGTTTCCTTTATGGGCCACAAGCAAGGTGGAAAAGTTTTGTGATGAGTTGGCATAGGGCAGTGTTTCCATTGGATGGGTGCTGACAAGGTATAATCGATCTTCAAGACCATTAGATGGAATGATGATCGAGTGTCATCATTATGTCAATATCTAAAGATGTGAGGTCATTATCCTTGGTGACATAACAACAGGTGGACATGTGTCTCAACGGGCTCAATCAAAAGGTAAACAGTCGTAGTTAAGTTTGTAATTTTGCGGGACAAACAATAATTACGTTTAAAAGGTGGAAAGGTCAAAAGGATAAGGTAGTCAACTCATGAAGACTTTGTAAGTTGGAAAAAGGAAATAATGAGGTTGTAAATATTAGGTATATGAGACAATACACTTCACTAGTTGGAAAATGCATATGTTTATCCTGCCCCTCCTATGATTGTGGAAGATACGACACAAAAGAAAGAGCATAATAGTTTGATGATTGAGATTTCATCTTCTTTGAATGATGTTGAGTTTGGTGATATCAATAATTGTACTAATGTAAAATAAATGTGGGAAAAGTTTGGCACTTGTATATAGTAGTGAAGAGAATGTGCTAAGAGCAAGAGCAAAAAATTAGAGAGACAAGTATAATGACATGAAAATGAATGAAGGTGAAAATTTTGTGTAGTAAATGAACAAAATCAAGGAATTTGAGAGTGCAATCAAAGTTTTTGGTAGAGTTATCAGTGATTCTGAAGTTGTAAGTTAGTTTCTCAAAAACTCTTTTACTTGTATATGCTATCAATGTTTCTACAATTCAAGAAATTATAACTATTCCTTGTAATAATCTTACACTTTATGGTTTAGTTGTTGTGTTGATTGCATGAGTTGAGTAATTTTGATAATAGTGCACCTAAAATTAGGAATTCTCTTAAGAATTCACTAACCATTCATAGTTCAAAGAAAGAGAAGAGAAATAAAGATGAAAGTGAGTCTGAATCATAAGATGACATACATGACATTGAAAAATTTCATGCAAGGAGATTACCAAGAGTTAAATGTAAATTACCTCTGATATGTTTCAAATGTAATGAAGTTAGTCACTTTACTGCAAAATTTCCTAAGAAGTACAAGGATGAAAAGAAAGAGAAAAATGATAAGGACCAAAAGTATAGGAAGAAAAAATACTACAAGGACAAAGGGAAGAAGTCTTGCTATGTTTCTAAGGAAGAGCACACTAAGTTAGATAATGAATTTGAGAAAGATGGAGTATTAATAGTATATGTTGTTTTTGAAGAAGATCCTAATGTGGAAAGGTAGGAGGATGATAAAGATATTATTTCACATATTATTAAAAATGATAAATAGATCATCGATAGTGGATGCTCAATTCATATGACTAGAGATCTTAGTAAGTTTGGAAAATTTGAGGAATGTGATGGTGAAATTGTAAAATTGGTGAATGACATTCCATATCTAGTAAAAGGTAAAGGTTTGTTGATGTTGAATGAAAATATCAGATGTGATGATGCATATTGGGTAAAAAAACTAAGATATAATTGTTGGCTAAATTTTCCCTCTCGCCAAAAAATTGATTTCAAAAGCTAAGCATACCCAACGGTCATAATATTCAAAAATTCAAACATTTGAATAATATAAAAAATATGCCAAAACCTTAGGTTATATTTTATTACCTAAGTCCTTTAAGTGGTTGCATACTTTTTTAACCCCAAAGAGCCCACTCCTTTCATCCGTCTGATACTTTGAAGGTCTATGGTGGTCACTTTGTAGTTGTCAGTAACTACATGACCCAAAGTCTTAATGATAAAGCAACAGTGTGCCATGTATCTAGGGTGGGCCTTTATTTATCTATCGCTGGTGGATTTTTTAGATGGAATACAACTGGCAAGATTTTATTCATGCTTTGTAGAAGTGGGTCAGTTTCTCAACAAAAAATTTTCCACCGTCAGATCTAGGGTGATCAACGGTTCTCACTATCTTGCTATGCAAAAATGTACATTTATTTTCTTTACTGAGATAAAAATGGTGTGACATATGGACATGTGGGTCTTATTTCCTTTGTGGACCATAGGAAAGGTAGAAAAGGTGTCAGATGAGTTAGCACAAGGTCGTGTTTCCATTGGACGAGGTGTTGATAAGGGTTAATCAATCTTCAGGACCATCAGATGGAATGATGATCGAGTGTCATCATTATGTCACTAGCAAAAGATGTGAGGTCATTATCCATAGAGACATAATGATATGTGGACATGTGTCTTAGCGGGCTTGGTCAAAATGTAAATGATTGCGGTTAATTTCAAAGTTTTGTAGGACAAATGATAGTTCAGTTTAAAAGGTGGCGAGGTCAAAAGAATAAAGTAGTTAACTCATGGATACTTTGTGAATTGGAAAAAGGAAATAATATCATTGGTCCACATGGCTCATCCTTGTTGCTTGACCTAGTTGACTACTAATTCTTGATGATTTTTCAAGCCAAGGATGGAATAATTTTTATTTTTTGCATGATCCGATCTCCATGATTGATTCCAACCACTCTTGAATGAATGCCATGCTAGAAAGACATGAAAGACATGGTGCTTGCCAACTAGTTGTTCATTTGAAGTGTTTTAGAATTAATGGCACCTTTTCATGTCACCTTTAGGGTTTCTTCCAGTTAGGGTTTGATGATATTCATGCCTCTGAAGGTGTACAAGATCAAATCTATTATCTAGATTGCATCCAATTGACCTCTAATAGTCTTAAATGCATGGATGAAGTTATGAAGCAATCCATAGGTTATGCTTAAACTATAAAGGCACATTTACAAACCCTAGTTAGGGTTGACTCTCCTCTATTTTCTTTAGCATTACTTTGGCATGCACATTTTAAATTCCCTTTGCCTTTGAACTTCATGACATTTTTCTTTATCTCTTTCAATCATTGATGTACTGTGTGAGATTCATTTACCCCTTATCAATTTATTGTGGTTATCTATCATTTGCATGACTATATCTCTTTTTGCCTATGAATGATATATAGTGAAACTCTTCTTCCTTGTGTCATCCATTTAGTTACTTGATCTACATGATTATTTGATTAAACAAGTCCAAATTTTTATATTTTGATGTCATGATAGTTAAATGTGCATGTATGGGCATAGATAGGGTTGGAAACTCTATTTTGGTGCATCACCCCATTAGGATAGATTAGGTAAGTGTTTCATGCATTCTTTCTTCCCTTTTCCTCTGCAAGTGTAGTTTAGGTGCATCTTGATAGCAAAGGAAGCCATCCTTCTTCAAAGGCTCAACCTCATTTTTCAAGTCCCACAACTTGGAGGTTGTTTCCATGTTTCACAAGGTTTTCTTTAGGTAAAAAATTTAGGCAAGGGTGCAAAATTTTGTGATAATATTTTTAGTGATTCTTAGTTGAATAATATAAGCCACGAGTTGGAATTTTAGAATAGAAAGATAAAAGATCTATGATGATGAGAGAAATCTAATTGGCACTGGTGAACAAAATAAAGCCAATTTATTTCATCTTGATCCTATAGTTGACACATGCTTATTTACAAAATTTTAAGATCTCTTGTTATTTCAAAAAATATTATGGCATGTAAATTTTGAGAATATGGTTAAGGCCAATAGAAAGAAAAGAGTTAGAGGCTTATCAAATATGCATAAACCTAAAAATGATATGTGAAAACAATGTCAGCTCAGTAAGATGGAAAAGTAAAAATTTTCAAGTAAGACCCATACTTCTAATGATGTTATGGAATTAGTGCATACTTATTTGTGTGGACCAATGAGAGTATAAAGTTATTATGGGGACAAATATTTCATACTATTTTTTGATGACTATTCAAAGATGATGACAATCGTGTTCATGAAGTTGAAGTCACATGCTTTTGATATGTTCAAATGGTATAAAGAAAGAGTTTCAAAAGATATTGGTAAACAATTGAAATGCTTAAGATCTAATAGAGGTGGTGAGCTTATGTCTGTTGATTTTACTAATTTTTATGTTTATCATGGTATTAAGAGATAGTTGTCAGCACCGAGGACACCACAATATAATGGGATTGTTGATAGAAGGAATAGATTGATTGTTGATTATGAAAGACCTCTATTGATTGAAACAAGGAATGCCTAAATGTTTTGGAGGGAAGGTATTAGCACTATAGTCTACACTCTCAACTAAGTTCAACTAAAGAAAGGAACAAACAAGACACCTTATGAACTCTAGTATGGTCATACACCTAGTGTGAGTTATTTCAAGATATTTAGAAGTAGATGCTACAATCATAAAGATTAAAGGAATGGTAAATTTGATTCAAAGGGTGACAAAGGTATTTCCCATGGCTATTATTCTAAGAGAAAAGCATATAAATGTTTGAGAAAGGTTGCTAACACAATGATGGAAAGTGAAAATGTAAGAATTGATGAGTTTGTGGATAAGAATGACAAGGAAAGAAAAAATGAACCAGATGATTAAAAAAAGTTTGTGAATTCTTATGAAGATGTTATTGACATAATGCCTGAGCAACAACACAAAGTGAATGAATATCAACCTAGAGAATAGAAGTTACAAATAGTATAACCCGAGAAAGATGGGGAGCCCCAATGACTAGTAATACAATGATTGAAAGTGCAAATGTAAGAATTGATGAGTTTGAAAATAAGAATGATAAGGAAAGAAAAAAGGAATTGGATGATTACAAAAAGTTTGTATACGTTTATGAAGATGTTCCTGATGCAATGACCAAGTGACAACAGAGAGCAACTAATTTTTAGAATGTAGTACTTGAGTTATAGACATTACAACCTGAGCAAGATGGAGAGCCCTAACCAAGTGAAGATAATGTTGGTAAAAATAAAACTAAACCTATGCTAGCAAAATATTTGAGAAGGAAGCATTCACCTGGTCAAATCATTATAGATAAAAATGGTGGAATCATGACAAGAAGTAATTTTATGGATAGAGCATGTTTAATTACTGAATTTGAATCAAGAACTGTTAAAGATAAACTTGATAATTTAGATTGGAATGATACTTTGAATGAAGAGGTTTATCAAATTGAGAAGAACAATATATGAACACTCATGCTAAGACCAGTTGATAAGAATGTGATTGAAACAAAGTGGATTTTTAAAAAAGAATTAAATAAAAATGGTGAAGTTGTGGGGAATAGGGAAAGATTAGTTTGAAAAGGGTGTATGGAAGGAGAAGGAATTAACTATGGGGAGACTTTTGCTCCTATTGCAAGATTGGAAGGAGTTAGAACTTTGTAGGCCTATAGTACTAACAAAAAAATCAAAGTGTGTCAAATGAATGTTAAGTCAACATCTATGAATGGAATACATGAAGATGATGTCCACATAAAATAACCTAAAGGATTTGTTGAACCTGATCATAGACACATGGTTTGTAAATCGAACAAATATTTTTTATGGACTGAAGCAAACACCAAGTTCATGGTATGAAAGGTTACATTCATTTTTTTATCAATGTTTAATTTGTTAGAAAAAGTGAAAGCAACAATCTATATTTGAAAAGTGAAGTTGAAAACATGGTGTTGATTGCTAATTTTTTTATGGATGATATTATATTTGGTGGTAATGACTTTCTATGTAAATCATTTTCTGATCAAATGAGAAAGGAATTTGAAATATCTATGTTTGTTGAGACCAAATTTTTCATTGGCTTACAATTTCATCAAACAAAATATGGTATATATGTGACCCAATCTAAGTATGTGAAGGAAATCATGAAAACATTTGGAATGGACGATTCAAGGCCAATCAGTACACCTATGGTTACTGGGTGAAAATTATCAAAGAAAGACACTATTGCTGAGGTAAATGAGATATGACATAGATCAATGATTGGTAAATTATAGTATTTTCTACACAATAGATCTAATATTTCACATGCAAGTGGAATTGTTGCAAGGTTTTCCTCAAATCCCAAGGAAACTCATATGACTATTGTGAAAAGTATATTTAGATATATGAAAGGAACTGAAGATTTTGGATTGTGGTACAAACAAGATGGTGACTTTACACTTAAATTCTACACTAATACAGATTGTGCTAATAATGTGGATGACATAAAAAGCACAAGTGATGGGGATTTTTTCTTAGGAGAAAGATTAATAACATGGTTAAGAAAGAAACATAGATGTATTTCACAATATACTTTTGAAGCTAGGTATGTTTCTATTGTGATTAATTGTTCTAATATTGTGTGGATTAAGAAACTATTAGAAGGAATGCAAGAGTAGGTAACCTAGCATATTACTATTTATTGTGATAATACTAGTGCAATAAATATATCAAAGAATCCAGTGATGCATGCAAAAACCAAGCATATATCTATCAATTTTCACTAGAGAGAACAAGTACAAGAGAAGCAAGTGAGGCTTGAATAAATGAAATCAAAAAAACAAATTTTAGACATATTTACCAAGCCATTACTTAAGGATTATTTTGAGTATATAAGAGGTAAACTAGGGATTGTTCCCCTATCCAAGATTCACTAAGTATAGATTCATGCTGTGTCAATTCATGAATGATCAAAAAAATCTTTGAGGATTTGATACAAAATCTCACTCTTTAGGGACGTTTCCTAAAGATGTGTAATGGATTGTAATAAAATTGATATGAATAGTACATACAAGGTACAAGGTATTACTACAAGATTTTATAAGTTTCACAATGGGACTTATATTTACATTTAGCATTGTTGTAAAAGGGGAATAAAATGACTAAAGGGATAAGATTCAACAAGGGAGAAGATTTAAAGATTTTAGTGAAGAATGAAGTATACCCAAAGGGGGAGAAATTGAGAAATGTGAAGACGAAGTTGCTAAAGATACAAATCGAGTGAACCTGATGTTGACATTTGTTGTAGAGAATCATAATAAAGTCAAAGAGCTGAATTTTTTTATTGTTGTCAATGCATACATTTGCTTATCTTATGTGTAATATTTTGTAATATAAAATATTATTTTTATGTGTTTCCATCAATGCTAAAGGGGGATATTGTTAGCCCCAGTTGATAATGCAACTAAGAATGTTATTATTATATGTAAAAGATCCATATTAATTTTTATGTTTTCATTGATGTCAATTCTTACTTAGTTATAATTATTTTAATTTAGTAGAGTACCATATCATTTGATTGATGAAGAGGATTTTATTGACAAAGAGAACTTGAAGAAAGTATTCAATGGGTACTTGAATGAATTGGACTGTGACAATAAAATGTTGATTTGATTTTTTTGAAATAATGTTATGGTATGATTAAGTTAACAAATGGTTTGTCCATGAAAGGACTACAATATTAACTAAGTGGTTATAGTTGTCACCAAATGTCTAGCAAAGAAAAGTTTAGTGTTAGTGTTAATCAAGTAATTATACTGTTAATTAAGTGATGTGTTGTCTAAGTGAATTTGCAATGTTCATTGAGTGAAGAACAAAACAAAATAATAATTTAAGGCTAACAAATGATGAAAACTAAGAATGTTCGAGAAGCATAAAGGATAAAAATGAATTTTGTTGAAAGATCGATAACTAGAATAATTCAAAGATGATCATATGGAGAAGATTTTTTATTTTTAGAATGAGCACAAACCTTGAGGTGAAACTGTATTGGTCAAATGACTAGATGCAATGATTCTAAGATCTATGATTGTAATTAAATGACCAAATCTAGAAGGATTTGGAAGGAAGAAGTAAAATATATAAGTAGATTATTGAAACCATTTTTGGTTTTTGATAGTTGTTGATTGTTGAAAAAGTGTAAACTATTAAAGGGGAAAGGAGAAATAAGAAAAAGGTGAATTGAGTAGAGCAAAGGAAGAAAGATCAAGTAGAGGAAGTGCAAGGTTAAAGAGAATGTGTGTGTATCAACCAAAAAGAGATCAGATAGAAGAATACATAGAAAAACATAGATCTAAACAAGAAAGGTAGTGCCAAACCTAGTAGATCATTTGACTATTACTTTCTTACCATTGTAGTTGATAAAATCTCTTAATTGAGTGGATGCAATAAGTTTATGAAATCTTATATGGTAACATCGATTAGTGATGTTTGTAATTCCTTTAGAGCATGCCACTCTTTTTAATGACATGGAATGATAAGGCCTAGATGCTTTTTGGTGTAAATCATCTAACCAACTCACACTAAAAATGTCCATGTAAATATTTAACAAGGTTGGCTCCTAGTAGAGCTCACTTCCAAAGAGTGAAATTTTTGGGTTGTTAGTTCCAAAGTGGTTTTTCTCTTTACCGGGTTTCCACATTAGGGTAAGTGCACCAAGTTGTGGTGCCAAAAGGGGGTATAAGTAGCCACTTTTTTTCTTTCTTATTTTCTTCTAAAATCAACAATTTTTGAAATTTGACAAGAATTTAAAGATAGATATGCTAAAAATTTTAAGATATGACAAAAACAAAAGTAGTAGTCCTTTGAATCTAGTTTCTAAACTACTAATTTTTTTCAAAATGGTTTAGTTTTAGGTCCTTAAAAAAGGGGGTCACAAAAAGTGGTACTATTTTTCAAAAAAAATATAACATAGTGCAAAGTGTGGTGCCCCTAAAATTTTAACTTTTTTTTTGAAATTCTTTAATCGCTCTAGTCAAAAGTTACCTAACACTGTGTAGTTTATCCAAATTTTTTGGGTAATTTTATAATTTTTATTTTTTTAACTATGAATTTTGCAATTGGACACATCCCAAAAATGTGAAATATCTGTGCACTCTTCCTAGAAATGACTGAAAACCAATCTAAAATCAAAACTTCTTTTTTTCAAAGTGTGTAGAATGAAGTCTAGTATCTAAAAAACTAAGTTATTGCAGAATTTGATGAATGAGCTAAAATCTACACCCCATTTAGTACATGTTGGTTTTTGATAGAAAATGGACATACATTCAAAATAAATTATAGTTAAAAGGCTTAAAATAGTTCAAATTTGAAATAGAGATCTACAATATCATGTAACCTAATTTTATTGATGGTCAACCATGAGGAAACTTGAAAGAGAGGTGTAGGGAGAGAGAGAGGGTGGTATAGGAGAGAGAGAAGGGGTGGGAGAGGGAGAGAGTGGGTAGGGGTGAGAGGGAGAGAGAGAGAGAGAGAGAGAGAGAGAGAGAGAGAGAGAGAGAGAGAGAGAGAGGGTGGGAGAGGGGGAGAGAGTAGGGGATGAGAGAGGGTGGGATAGGGAGAGAGAGTAGGGGTGGGAGAGGGAGGGAGAGAGAGGATGGGATGGGAGAGGATGGGAGAGAGAGTGAGAGAGAGTGAGAGAGGGAGGGAGGGAGGGAGGGAGGGAGGGAGGGGAGGGGAGGGAGAGAGAGAGAGAGAGAGAGAGAGAGAGAGAGAGAGAGAGTAGGGGATGAGAGAGGGTGGGATAGGAGGAGAGACATGGGTGAGAGGGTGAGAGAGAGGGAGAGAGTAGGGATGGGAGAGGATGGGATAGAGAGAGAGTGAGAGAGTGTGGGATAGGGAGAGAGAGAGATGGAGAGAGAGAGTAGGGGATGGGAGAGGGTGGGATGGGGGGAGAGAGAGTAGGTGTGGGATAGTGGGAGAGAGAGAGTAGGGGGTGGGAGAGGGAGAGAGAGAGTAGGTGATGAGAGAGGGTGGGATAGAGAGAGTGTAGGGGATGGGAGAAGGTGAGATAGGGAGAGAGGGATGGATAAATGAAGAGAGATAGTAGGGGATGAGAGAGGGAGAGTAGGGATGGGAGAGGGTGGGATAGAGAGAGAAAGAGTGAAAGAGGGTGGGCTATGAAGAGAGTGAGAGAGACAAAGGGAGAGAGGGAGAGAGGGAGAGGGGAGAGAGAGAGTAGAGGATGGGAGAGAGTGGGATAGTGGGGGAGAGAGAGAGAGATTAGGGGTGGGAGAGGGGGAGAGAGAGTAGGGGATCAAAGAGGGTGGTATAGAGAGAGCATAGGGATGTGAGAAGGTGAGATAGGGAGAGAGGGATGGATAAATGGAGAGAGAGATAGAGTAGGGGATGGGAGAGGGAGAGTAGGGATGGGGGAGGGTGGGATAGAGAGAATGAGAGAGGGTGGGATAGGGAGAGAGTGAGAAAGAGACAAAGGAGGGGAGGGAGAGAGAGAGAGTAGGAGATGGGAGAGAGTGGGATATGGGAGAGAGAGAGAGAGAGATTAGGGGTGGGAGAGGGAGAGAGTAGGGGATGGTAGAGAGAGGGAGATTAGGGGATGGGAGAGGGTGGGATAGGGGAGAAGGAGAGAGTAGGGGTGGGAGAGGGAGAGAGAAAGAGATAGATAGAGAGAGAGAGAGAGAGAGAGAGAGAGAGAGAGAGAGAGAGAGAGAGAGTGAGAGAGAGAGAGAGAGAGAGAGAGAAGGGAGTGGGAGAGGGACAAAGAGAGTAGGGGATGTGAGATGGTAGGATAGAGAGAGGTGTAGGGAGAGAGAGGGTGGGATAGGAGAGAGAGAAGGGGTGGGAGAGGGAGAGAGTGGGTAGGGGTGAGAGGGAGAGAGAGAGAGAGAGAGAGAGAGAGAGAGAGAGAGAGAGAGAGAGGGTGGGAGAGGGGGAGAGAGTAGGGGATGGGAGAGGGTGGGATAGGGAGAGAGAGAGGGGTGGGAGAGGGAGGGAGAGAGAGGATGGGATGGGAGAGGATGGGAGAGAGAGTGAGAGAGAGTGAGAGAGGGAGGGAGAGAGGGAGGGAGGGGAGGGGAGGGAGGGAGAGAGAGAGAGAGAGAGAGAGAGAGAGAGAGAGAGAGAGAGAGAGAGTAGGGGATGAGAGAGGGTGGGATAGGGGGAGAGACATGGGTGAGAAGGTGAGAGAGAGGGAGAGAGTAGGGATGGGAGAGGATGGGATAGAGAGAGAGTGAGAGAGGGTGGGATAGGGAGAGAGAGAGATGGAGAGAGAGAGAGTAGGGGATGGGAGAGGGTGGGAGAGAGAGAGGGAGGGTGAGAGGGAGGGAGAGAGAGTACTAGGCAGTGGGAGAGGGAGAGAGAAATGGAGAGAGAGAGGGTGAGAGGGTGGGATAGGGAGAGAGGGAGGGAGAAATGGAGAGAGAGAGTAGGGGATGGGAGAAGGTGGGATAGGGAGAGAAGGATGAAGTAATGAAGAAAGAGAGAGAGTAGGGGATGTGAGAGGGTGGGATAGGGAGAGATAGATTTTTTAGATAGTGTGTACATACTATAGTGCGTGCATGCTTTATAGTGTTTGTGCGCTATAGTGCATAAATACTATATGAAAACACCAAAAAATAGTTATAATGAAAGTTTGGGTCCCTACTAACCCATATCATTTTTTTTGTCTGTTGTTTGTTCTGTTGTTCCAATAGAAAATATAGGTTCCATGTTGTTGGAAGTTAGAAAACACCAAATTTAATCATTGGATACACTATTTGAACATTCTTTCATGCTATTGGAAGCTAGAAAATACCAAATCCAATCATCGGATACATTATTTGAAGGCTATTTGAACATTCTTTCTATAGAAATGGTTAGTGCAGTCCTTTTTAAATATTCTTTGTTACTATAGAGACAAATGTCATTATAATTTGACAAGTTGTTTAATACATAGTGAATTCATTGAAATTTGTATGTTTGAAAGAATTGTTATTTGGAAATGGTTAGAAATTTGACGAGTTGTTTAATATATATTGTATATTCATTGATATAATTGTAATTTATATATGTATTTGAATGATTATTAATTTATAAATTGTTAGTAATTCAAATTTTTGAGTTATTTGACATATAGAAATCATCATCATGCCAAGGAAGAAACCAAAAACTCAAAAAATAGAAGAGAGGGAAACAGATTTGGCAATTAAAAGAGAAAAAATGAAACTACTACGTGAACAAAGAAAATTGCAATGCAATAATGAAGAGTTTTTTTTTGAAGAGGAACATGAACCACCAATACAAAGAAACAAAGTGGAAGAATTGGAAAGACAAAGAGAATGAATGAGACTCTTACGCTCAAGAAGACAATTGAATTGTGAAGCTACACCATCTTCCAATGTTGGAGTCATATCATCATCTCATGTTGAAAAGATTCTAATTTCTACATCCGACAATGTACATAATCCATCATGTCATGTTGAAGGCACACCATCAACATATCAAGTAGGTGATATTCCATCTTTTGCATCTTATTGCCAAGACACATCATCTTCGGTTCAAGGTACGCATAACACTCAACCTTATGTTGACGTTCAAAATGTTGAGAATATGGAAAAGATTATAACACCTTCTAGAATTCATTTTAGAAGACCAAAATATTTGATTGATATTGATACTAACATATTGAAATCAATGCCTAACAAGATTAGCAAGCATACTTGTCAAAGAAAAGTTAATCGTATGTGGAGATTATTCTTTGAAGAATTAAATATTGTAGGTCAATGCCAATTATTTGTTTAAATGATGAGAAATTTTAAATTTAGGCCCATCATGAAGATTATTGGGCTAAGAATGATAGATGATTCAAATGAAAAAATTATTGTAAAAAAATCTAATGAGTGCATATGACAAATTGGGTTCTAAATCATGCACCAAAGATAGTAATATCACAAGATGCATACTTACATCGACAATAGTACGTACCCAAATGAAGAAATCTTGACTCATGACAAAGATAAAAAAAACATGTAAAATGGTAGAGGTACTCTAAGGAGAGCCATGGTAAGGCGTGATAGATTGGAAGATCCAACAAAAAATGAGTTATGGACATTTAGTAGTAGACTACCTCGAAAGAATAAAGAAATTAGTGAAGCTTTGAAATCATTGATTGAAGATTTTTGGACAAATAAAATGGATGCTTCCCCTAATAAAAGAGATGTTGGAAGGAGGATTGATAGCCAAAATCACGATCCACATGCGAAACATTTTTTGGACTCAAATCAAACAATTTTTTGCAAAATTTATTGGTATGTATCCTCAAATTCAAATAATTCAAAGATTTTTTGAGATGGGTAAACCTTTTTATGTGAAGATAAATCACACATGCACAACTTATTGTTGTAGGATACATATTGAAATTTCTAACCATTTTTTATGTGTTAAGGCATATATGTGTGTTTTTGCATTCTAAATTTGTTTTGCCAGATTGTGACATGAATGAGCCACCTAGATCTTCAAGAGAATTCATATAAAAAATTTAATATGAAATAGGAGATGGTCAAAAATTTTACAACATGTCATGCTTGGATGGTACATGCTTATTTTGTGATTCTTTGTAGCTTTTATCAACTTGTGAACATATGGATAGTACACATGCAATTGGAAATGAAATAGTAGATTACAAAAAATATAAGATAGTGACATATGTTCTAAAAGATGGGAAACAAGGTAAAAGATGTGTTTTAGCCATTGAAAAGATTCCAGTGTATGACTTCATGAAGATCTTTTGTGAAAAGATTATTTACAAGTATGCAAGTCATACACATAGAGCTTGATGACTGGATTTGCAATTCAAGTTGTGCAAATATACATTTCCATTTGATACCATTATTTATGTTGTAGAATTCATAGAGAACTACACACTACAACCACAAAATGAGGTGCAGGAAAAGTATTATACTTCTCAACTAGTTTCCATATTTGTTCACATAAAATTCATGCATTCACCTACAAGTACAAAGGATGATAGGAAGATATTGAGGGAGTACCATTTTTACATTAGCAATGATCAATCACATTCTATGGAGTTTGTACATGGTTGTTTTCAACTATTTTATGGAAATTTGGTTAACAAGGGCATACCATATTGCCAACACATTATTTGGTTAGACAAGTGCATCTCAATTCAAGAATGCACAAATATTGGTTGAGCAAGATGCACAAGTTGTTTAGAATTAAATATATGCAAAATTTCATAGAGGTTGGTCATGGAAAGGGAGAGCATAATGGTGTAGGCACATGCATCAAAAGAGCTTTAGCTCATGAAGAACTAAAGTAAAAAAGATGGAGCAACATTGACAGACACAAAATCCATCATCTAGTGGTGTAACACTACAATGGGTCTAGGAAAGGAAGGTGAGTCTATGGTTCATAGATTTTTTTTGTTGATAGATAATACTAACATTGCACCATATGAGGATTGTTGCACACTAATAGGATCAAGTGAGTTGCAAACTTTTAGAATCTTTGATGCAAGTTCATGGAGTATTCATATACATAGAATGGCATGTTATTGTCCATCATTTGCAAAGGAAAATTGGGATGAGTGTGAGTTGACTAAATGGGTGGACAATTGGGATATACAGGTTTTGGACTCAATTGACACCTATCATCCCCACAAGCACTAAAAATGGTAGATATGGATTAATCCATTAACTTTGACTGCTTGTCTGATCTAGTGCAACTTGGTAATATATATCTTTGTAAATTCAATATGTAACTTTATAACTCTCACCTAACTATTTTCTAAATTAATAACTACATTTTGTACATTTATCACTACAAGCCATGTTTTTGTTGTTATTGCACTTGAAGACAATGAAGAAGGGATAGATTATTATTTGTGTCATTGTGTCTAGGCCAAACACTTTTTGGATCACTCAATTATAGATGGTGAAGGTTTAGAGTACCATATCAGTGTGGTGGTTGTAACTGACACATGGCTTAGACGATATTCTATGAAGAACTTTAACTTGTAGTTATTCAAGGATTGGAAAACAGAGAGGAAGATTCTTCATTATCCAAACCTTGTTGTTGCATCAAATGTCCACTTGATAAAATATGGTGGAAAACCACATAATAAGACTCTTTGAAAAGTTCACAAATCATACCACAAGGCAATACTTGAGACATTAAAATGTAGAGAAAATCCAGTTGGTTCATTAGATTGAATAGGGAGAGAGGGAGGGAGAAATGTAGAGAGAGAGAGAGAGTAGGAGATGGGAGAGGAAGGGATAGGGGGAGGCAGAGAGAGAGGGAGAGGGAGAGGGAGAGGGAGAGGGAGAGGGAGAGAGAGAGAGAGAGAGAGAGAGAGAGAGAGAGAGAGAGAGAGAGTAGGAAATGTGAGAGGAAGGGATAGGGGGAGGCAGAGAGTGAGGGGGGGGGGGGAGAGAGAGAGAGAGAGGGAGAGAGAGAGAGAGTAGGAGATGCTACTCTTAAGGAGACATCAAAGAGACACAACCCTCTAGTAGGTAATAAATAATTATTTTGAGAACATAAGCAAGTACATCCAATAAAGAAAAGTACATCATTGAAGGATATATATGCATATATGAACATTAACCAATAAAAAATATAAAGGAATACCAATATTGAGTATTGTATACAAAAAAGATTTTTCCAAACCAAAGGCAATAAGTCATTCATAATAGTCAAACAATTAAGAAACATATTATTCGTACATATGTATATAATATTATTGACCAAATTAGAATTAGCAAAATGATATAGCACATAATCTCCATTACAACAACATGGAAGCTTTGCAATTTTAATAGTTATATTCTTTAGTACCAAAAAGGGACATCACAGATATTGATCAGTAATCCTTTACAATAGAAAATGTTTACAAAATATGGCATGTACTTGTATGAGGACATCATATATTATAGAAATCTCACACCGAAGTAGTTGGCTAGTCACTCAAAAAATAGTAATTGAATGCAAGTGAGATCATAAAGATACCTTAATAAACTAGTATCCCCTTTACTCGAGCAACATCTTGGTCATCTATTTGACTGGGACATGTTTGGGAATTGACAATCTCCATTTAAACTAAAGTCTTTAGAAGCAATTATATTTTTCAGTGAAGGAGATGCACCCATTTGATCTATAATAAATTTAAATTCATTAGGATTTCCACTTCTCTTTGATTGGGATACTCTTTCCAAAATTGCATCTACCCTTTTGCCAATTTGGGAAATCAAAGGGTTTATTTGTGGACCTCTTGGTAGTTGGTCACCTAAATAAGAACCTTGAGATTTATTAGGAACCCCATGAAAGATCATGCCCAACTTGAGTAGAACTTTGATGTATCATGCCCAACTTGAGTATCCTGGCTTCCCAAGTCCTATGAATGCAAGGCCATTGATGAATAGGCATTTTTAATTGAAACATTTGTGGTGTTGGAATGAAGTATGTGACTAGATTCTTTGCCTACTAATGAGTCAATTTGAGGCTTCACTTCACATTGCTTCGTGGATAATTCTATAGCACTTGTTACTTCTCTATCTAAAAATTTTGTGTCTGTGTACATGTACATTGACATAGGCTCACATGGATATGTTACTTCTTTCCTTTATTGCTTTCCCCTTCTTAGCTCTTCTTCATTATCTATAACTTCTTTCATGGGTCCAAGAAGGTCTTCCAACTCTTTCCCATTAGCTGTAGGTTTTGTCTCTTCATCCTAAGTAATTGGCATACCTTGGATGGCACCAAGATAACTATTTTCTTCTAGAATGTCCTTTTCTCTCATATTAATCTCCTTATTAAGCAGGTTTTCTATGTCTTATTTTGTATATTTAATAAATGTAGCTATAATTCCATGCTCATTAAGAATATTCCTTACACCATGGATTAATATATCATGTAATTCCTTAATAGTTTCATTCTTATTAGAATTCGTTACCAGATTCTCCATGGTCAATTTTCTTCTTGATTGTTGCAATATTTTTTCCTCAACTGAGCATTATGTAATCAACTGATATACAATCATAGTTTTCTCTTGGCCAATTCTATGGGCTCATGATTGAGCCTGTAGATCCACAAAAAGGTTGAAATTTGGATCTGGTAGAATAATAGTATTAGTAAGAAGTCATTCACTAACACCACATCTTTATAACAACTAAATTTAGGTGCATTATAAGAATTAGTTCTGAAAAATATTAAATAGTACAACATACCATTTATAATAACTGTGTTGGCACTCAACTGCATCATATAATAAGTTGACATTAGATAACCATTAAAAGACTTCATAAAGTACAACCTACATATCATATACAACCATCAAGTGAGTTCAAATTAATATACAAACACTTGTCAAGGGAATAGATGAAGTGTTCAAACTTCAAACAAATAACATGAAGCTGCTTGGAAGGTGGTGTAAGAATTTTTGTTGCATTAATTGCATTCTCCCTACAAATGTAAGTCATTTATTTTTATAGCTATAAATTCCACCTTTGTTTATTTTAATTTAGCATGGTGTCCCAAATTATTTGGGAAAATCTTTCATGAAAAGATATGCCTAGGTAAGTTACTGATAATTCAACATCCTTCAATCCAAAGATGTCGAGAATATTTTTTTGCATCATCTACAAAATCTTTGTAATTGCTCCATTGTTGATGCCACATAGTATCTTCACTTTTAACATCTTTGATTAGTCAATTAACTTATTAAGTTTTCCTCCTTAGGAATGAGAAGGCATAGGGAGTCAAGCCAACTATTAATCACTGTATTGAAAAAGTAGTTCTTGGCCATGCCACTAATGGGAATCATTTCAATCTTATTTTCAGACTCAATACCTCATTTGTCTTGAAAGAATAATATATTGTTTTCAATGTCTTTGAAATATATGTGGCTTGTTAGGATTTACTCATGGATAGAAATAACAATTACATGCAAATATAAACAATTTTAGAAAATAATAGATCACACAGAAGAGAACACAAGACACCAAGATTTAACATGGTTCACCTAAACCCTGGGCTACATCCACCAAATAGCAAGTCCAATATTATTATGATCCATTGATTACAACCTAATTACAAGCTATAATCCCTTATAGCTCAATACCATTGCAAGAAGCAATTTTTGCATCACTCCTTATGAAAAACCCCTAACCCTAAGTCCTTTTATACAAGTATTTTTACCACTTTAGGGTTATAATTAATAATTACATATCAACCCAAAATTTGATAAAATAGGACCCACAATTTTTTTGGGGGGTGGTGCCTCGAGCCCCAAAGAATTATGAAGTATGTATAGTACTTCCTTGATTAGTTAACATAAACTAACAATCTTCCACTTGGGGACTAATCAAACTCCACAGTAGACAATAATCTCCCACTTGGAGACTGATCCTGTAGTAATATTGCTACCACATGGGGCTCCCATTGAATCAAACCACTCTGGACTATGTTGTTCTTTTATTCTTATTCAGTCTAGAAGACCAATTGAAGCTAAAGAGGAATTCAATTTCTCCATTGTCACTACCTTTGTAAACATATCCACTAGATTTTCATCTATATGTATCTTGTCTAGCTTTAATTGTCCATCATCCAAAATAGACCAAATGAAATGGTATTGCAACTGTATGTGTTTTATCTTTGAATGTAGATCTAAATTCTTTGCAAGATGAATGTCACTTTGATTATCTATAAATAAATAATTATCCCTCTAAGGGTGTATCGAATCTTCCAAGAAGAACTAAAGCCATATCATCTCCTTGGCTACCTCTATAGTAGCAATATACTCTACCTCTATAGTGAATAAGCATTAACCTTCTGTAAATGAGAAACCCAACTCACTACTACCCCACCAATAGTAAATACATAACCTATAATACTCTACCTAGTATTAATGTCCCATGCCAAATTTGAGTCAACATATCCCTATAAATAAGTAGTAGAGCCCCCAAAGCGTAAACAATTGCTGGATGTTCCTCTCAAATATTTGAGAATCCATTTAACTGCATTCCAATGTTGAATGCCTGGATGACTCATATACCTGCTAACAACTCCCACTGCATGTGCAATATCTAACCTAGTACATACCATTACATCAAAATTCCTATAGCTGAAGCATAATGTACCTTGGACATCTTGTCCTCCTCTTCTTGTGTCTTGGGACACATCTCCTTAGTCAACTTCAAATGACCACGTAAAGGTGTGCTGAAAACTTTAGCATTCTCCATAGAGAAATGTCTTCTCAATATAATTAGCTTGAGATAAAGTCAATTTCATGTTCTTCCTATCTCTAAAAATATTCATACCAAGGATTTATTGTTCTGTCTCCAAATCCTTCATAGAAAATGCATGTGCTAACAAGTGTTTCAGTCCCTTAATGTGATCCATGTTAGACCCAGCTACAAGCATATCATCAACATATAAACATTAAATAATGTAGTTGTCATCATCCAACCTCTTAAAGTAAACATAATGATCTAAATGACACCTACTATATCGATGCTCATGCATAAAACTGTCAAATTTTGGATACCATTGCAAGGTGCTTGCTTCAAGCCATATAAACTTTTTTTCAATTTGCACACTAAGTTCTCCTTACCTTCGACCTCAAATCCCTATGGCTAAGACATATATATCTCTCCATCCAAATCACCATGAAGGAAGGTTGTTTTAACATCAAGTTTCTTCAAATGAAAATCTTCAATAGCCACAATACTTTAAATAGTTGAATAGAAGTCATCTTAACAACATGAGAGAATGTCTCATCAAAATCAATGCCTTTTTTCTGTGCAAATACTTTTACAACTAACCTAGCTTTAAATTTTTTTTACCTCCATCCTCTTCTTTCAATCTATAAGCCCACTTATTCTATAAAGCCCTTTTACTTGAAGGCAACTTGCATAAATCCCATGTCTTATTTTTCATCAAAGAGTCCATTTCATCTTTTGTTGAATACTCCCACTAAATCTTAGTATCCACTTGCACAACTTCATCATAACATTCAAGTTCAACAACATCGGTTAGTTAAATAGAATACAAAGCAAGAGAAAATATTTCTAGAGGTCTACCTAGCCTTGTTGACCATCTAACATTCACTGGGGTGTGTGGTATTTATTGTTGTGGTTGTTGCACATCATGATGAATTTTTGGAACTTCATCTTTTGGAGTATCATCCAACACTACATAATCATCTTCTTTCTTCTCATGTTGCCACAACAGATCTTTATACAACACTTTCTCATTGAAAATGACATCCCCGATTCTTACAATTTTACAATTTTCAAAATCCCAAATCCTATAACCAAATTCATCAATTTCTATATCCAACAAATACACATTTCTTTGACTTAGCTTCTAGCTTGGTTCTATTTTGAAAATCTATATGAGAAAATGCTTCACAACCAAAGGTTTTGAGAAAAGAATAACTCACCTTCTTACCAGTCCATGCTTCCTCTAGAATACCACAACCCAAAGGAGTAGAGAGACCTCTATTAATCAAATATACATCAATATTAACAACCTCTACCCACATGTTTAAGGGAAACCCAAAATGTAACCTCGTGCTCCTTGCATGCTCTATTATTGTTCTATTCACGCGTTCAACCACTCCATTTTCCTATGGAGTCTTTGGAATAGTTTTCTATCTTCAAATGCCACTAGTTGAGAAATAATCTTCAATTTCATGACTACAATACTCACCACCATTATTAGATCTAAGACATTTTAATTTCTTACTAGTCTCATTTTCAACCAAGCACTTCCATTTCTTAAAAGTTTGAAATACATTAGATTTTTGTCTTAAAAAAAAATCCATACTTTTCTAGTTGCATCATCAACAAATGCAACATAATAATGAGAGACACCAAGGGAAAATACTTGAGCCAGTCCCCATAAATCTATATGCACAAGCTCTAATCTCTCACTTTTATTTTCCTCCCCAGTCTTTGTGAAGACTCATTCTCTTCTTTTTTTTCCATACACACAACTTTCACATAAATCCATATTAACACATTTCAGACTTGGTAAAACTTTCTTTGAATGAATTAGTTTCATACC
This sequence comes from Cupressus sempervirens, assembly GCA_028749045.1. Classification (NCBI taxonomy): domain Eukaryota; kingdom Viridiplantae; phylum Streptophyta; class Pinopsida; order Cupressales; family Cupressaceae; genus Cupressus; species Cupressus sempervirens. Next base: position 426,884,853 of record CM053783.1, read on the forward strand.
TTTCTCACTCATATGCCCAAGTCTGTTGTGCCACAGAGTTGTATCATAATCTACATCAACAATTTGTTCTCCTTGCTCAATTGCAACAACTATTCGTGAACATTCATTTTTGTCTGAAACAATCAAACTAGAAGGAATAGTATGACCTAGACAAAGATATAAGGTGCCTACTATCATACGTTTTTCTACTACAAGGGAACTTTTTGAAACCTTTCAATTTTTATCGTTAAAAGTAACTACATAACTCTCATCATTGAGTCGTCCTACTGAAATTAAATTCCTACTCATCTTTGGAACATGTCTTACCTCATGTAGCAACCAATGATTCTCATCTTGCAACTTAATCTTAAATTTTCCCTTTCCAACAATCTGAAAGAGTTCATTATCCCCCAAATAAACAAGCCCAAAATCTCCTTAGACATAATCAATGAAATAACCTCTAGGAGGTGTAGCATAAAATAAAGCACCAAAATCTAAAACCCATGAATCATCAATACTTTCTAAAGACAAAAGCAAAGCATCCTCTTCAGATTTCTAATTACTTACCACATTTTCCTCCGTGTTCCCTTCTAGTTTATCTCCTTCATTTTTGTTTTGGGTCCAACAATCTTTTTTTTCTTAGTTATCCTATGCAAGAAAGTCTCACGGTTGAGTGGGAGTCTCACAGTTGTGTGAGAGTGATGACAGATGTGGGTAAGCTGAGGGTTGACAAGTTTAATGGGAAGAACTTTCAATTATGAAAGATGTAACTGGAAGACTATCTTTATCAAAAGGATTTATGGAAGCTATTGGAAGGAAAAACCAAGAATCAGGGATCTATGAAAAATGATGATTGGGATCTTTTAGAGAGAAAGGCACTTGGAAGCATTCGATTATGCCTAGCACCATCGGTGGCATTTAATATTACAAAAGAGAAGATGATAGAAGAATTAATGCAAACCCTAGAGAAACTGTATGAAAATACCTTCACATCAAACAAGATATTTCTCATGAAGTGTTTATTTAATATGAAAATGATAGAAGGTGGATCTATTGCAGATCATTTAAATGAGTTTAATACTGTTACTAGTTAGTTATCTTCTATGTGATCTATTATTTTTTGATATTTTTTATATTTGCATGTAATTTTTATTTTTGTTCATGGTTAAATCCTAACATGGCTGGTAGCCAATTTCTTATTCACTTATTTTTGTCTTCCTCAAGTGGTCAAAAGTTTTATTGATCCATTGCATTACACTATCACCATTCTTGTATGGAAATAAAAGTTTGTGAACATACCATAGATGGTCACCGTGAAGTTGGGTGTTATGGAGTAACTCATGCTGCATCACATTTTTTGAGAGCTCAATTAAAGGGTGGACATTTAATGCTTGGAAAAATAGTTATATTCCTTGGCTCTTCAATGCCACAATTCTCACTCTCCTTCTTGATTTTAGGGATCCTCTCACACCACTCTTTCATTGCATAAATATCAAGTGACATTTCATATCACCATTCATTCTAAATTTACATTTTGAGGGTCCTAGGAATCTTAAATATGGTCCTAGAATAGTCCTAGATAGACCCATTTGACCTAAATATATAAAAAGAAAAAATTGCTCAAAAGTTGCAAAGTTGTTGGAGCAACTTTTACAATTTTTGCAAAAAGTTGCTAATGGAGGTTTGGGAAGTTGTAACTATCCATGCTCAAGTATATGAATATGGGAAACATATTTTGGAAGGTTAGAAGGTTTCCAATTAGATTTCACACTCCTTTCCAAAAAAGCTACATTTTTTAGCAACTTTTACAACTTTTTGCAATTTTGCACAAAAAGTGCAACTTTTGAAAATTTCATAAGATTTCACTTCTAGGACTTGGAAAAGGTTCCAAATTATTAAAAACCAACTAAAAACACCTAATATTAGGCTATCTTGACCAAAAATAGAAACCTTTTTCTCATATCTTTCTCATAACTCTCTAACCGTTCATCATGGGATAAAATTGTTTATTCTAATAGCTCCAAGTGGCTAGGTAAACCCTAGTCCCAAGCTCATCCCATCCTATTGAGCACTCTAACATTCTCGGGCACACCAAACTAAATTGACCCTAAGAGTCACTAAATTCCATAGGGTAATGATCTTTGACAGGGCATATCTTAGTGCTTGTGCAAAGTATGGATGCAATTATGGGTGCTACAAGACTATGTTTCCAACACCTACAATAATCTCTCTCACTTTTTAGAGATTAGATTTCATTTTGATTTTTCAGCCCCATCTCAAGTGATGCTGAAACTTTTAGTGTTGGCCAATACAAAGTTGTCAACTGGTGAATCTCTCCAACTATTCATTGTGGGATCAAATTCTTTATTCCATTAGCTCTGGGTGTTTGGGTAAACCATAATTCCAATCTCATCCCATCCCATTGACCACTTAAACGTTCTTGGGAATGCCATACCAAATTGACCCTAAGAGTCATTAAATGCCATATGGTAGCAATATTTGATAGGGGATATCTCAAAGCTTGTACAAGGTATGGATGTAATTCCAGGTGCTACAGGACTGTGTTTCTGACACCTACAATAACCTCTCTCACATTTTGGAGATTGGATTCCATTTTGATTTTGTGGCCCCATCTCAAGTGATGCTAAAACTTATAGTGTTTTCCAGTACAAAGTCACCAACTGGTGAATCTCTCCAACCATTTGTCATGGGATTGAACTATCTATTCTATTAGCTCTGAGTGGCTAGGTAAACCCTGGTTCCAAGATCATCCCATCCCATTGATCACTCAAACATTCTCAGGCACACCAAACCAAATTGACCCTAAGAGTCATTAAATTCCATAAGGCAACAATATTTGACAAGGCATATCTCGAAGCTTGTGTGAGGTAAGGATGCAATTCTAAGTGTTACAAGACCATGTTGTCAATACCTATAATAACATCTCTCACTTTTTGGATATTGAATTTTGTTTTGATTTTGCAGCCCCATCTTGAGTGATGCTGAAACTTATAGTGTTGGTCAATACAAAGTCACCAACTGGTGAATCTCTCCAACCATTTTTTGTGGGATCAAACTATTTATTCTATTAGCTCTAGGTGGCCTAGTAAAACCTAGTTCCAAGCTCATCCCATCTCGTTGATCACTCGAATGTTCTCGAGTATGCCAAACCAAATTGACCCTAAGAGTCATTAAATGCCATAGGGTAGTGATCTTTGATAGGGCATATCTTGGAGATCGTGTGAAGTATGGATGCAATTATGAGTTCTAAAGGACCATGTTGCTGACACCTACAATAACGTCTCTCACTTTTTGGAGATTGGATTATGTTTTGATTTTGCATCCCCATCTCAGATGATGCTAAAACTTGTAGTTTTGGCTAGTACAAAGTTTTCAATTGGTGAGTCTCTCCAAGTGTTCGTCGTGAGATCAAACTATCTATTTTGTTAGCTTTGAGTGGTTGAGTAAACCCCAGTTCCAAGATCATCCTACCTTGTTGACCACTCAAATTTTCTCAAGAATGCCAAACAAAATTAACCCTAAGAGTCATTAAATGTCATAGGGAAATGATCTTTGACAGGACATATCTTAGAGCTTGTGCAAGTTATGAATATAATTCTAGATGCTAAAGAACCATGTTGCTAACATCTATAATAACCTATCTCACTTTTTGGAGACTGGATTTCATTTTGATTTTGCAGCCCCTTCTTAGGTGATGCTAAAACTTGTAGTGTTGGCTAGTACAAAGTCACCAATTGTTGAATCTCTCCAACCGTTCATTGTGGGATCAAATTGTTTGTATTGTTAGCTCTAAGTGGCTAGATAAACCCTAGTTCCAAGCTCATCCTATCCTATTGACTACTCAAATGTTGTTAGGCACACCAAACTAAATTGACCCTAAGAGTCACTAAATACCATAGGGCAGTGATCTTTGACAAGGTATCTCAGAGCTCGTGCAAGGTATAGATGCAATTCTATGTGCTACAAGACTGTGTTGCTGACACCTACAATAACCTCTCTCACTTTTTGGAGATTGGATTCTATTTTGATTTTGTGGCCCCATCTTGAGTATTCTATAACTTGTAGTTTTGGCCAGTACAAAGTTGCCAACTATTGAATCTCTCTAACTTTTCATAATGGGATTGAACTGTCTATTCCATTAGCTTTGAGTGGAAAAGTAAACCCTAGTCCCAAGCTCATCCCAACTTGTTGAGCACTTGAACATTCTCAACCACACCAAACTAAATTGACCCTAAGAGTCACTAAATACCATAGGGTAGCGATCTTTGATGGGGAATATCTTGGAGCTCATGTAAGATATGGATGTAATTCTAGGTGCTACAAGATCATATTTCCAACACCTACAATAATGTCTCTTATGTTTTGGAGATCAAATTCCATTTTGATTTTGTGGACCCATCTCGGGTGATGTTGAAACTTGTATAGTTGGCTAGTACACAGTCACCAACTATTAAATCTCTCTAATCTTTCATCGTCAGATCAAACTATCTATTTTGTTAGCTCCAAGTGGCTGAGTAAACCTAGTCCCAAGCTTTTTCCATCTTGTTGAGTGCTCAAATGTTCTGAGGCATACCAAACCAAATTGACCCTAAGAGTCACTAAATGCCATAGGGCAATGATCTTTGATGGGGCATATCTCTAAACTCATTCAAGGTATAGATGAAATTTTAGGTGCTATAGGACTATGTTTTTGACACCTACAATAACCTGTCTCACTTTTTGGATATAAGATCTCATTTTGATTTTATGCCCCCATCACAAGTGATGTTGAAACTTGTAATGTTGGCCAGTACAAAGTCCCCAACTAGTGAATCTCTCCAACCATTCATCATGGGATCAAACTACTTATTCTATTAGCTCCAAGTGGCTAGGTAAACCCTAGTTCCAATCTCATCCCATCTTGTTGACTATTCAAACATTCTTGAGCACGCAAAACCAAATTGACCCTAAGAGTCATTAAATTTCATAGGGCAACAATCTTTGATGAGGCATATCTCAAATCTTGTGTGAGGTATGGATGCAATTCCAGGTGCTACAAGACTATGTTTTTTATATGTACAATGATCTCTCTCACTTTTTGGATATTGGATTCCATTTTGATTTTGCAACCTTATCTCTTGTGATGTTGAAACTTGTAGTGTTGGCCAGTACAAAGTTGCCAACAGCTAAATCTCTCCAATTATTCATCATGGGATCAAACTATCTATTTTGTTAGCTTTGAGTGGCCAAGTAAACCTAGTTCCAAGCTCATCCTGTCTCATTGGCTGCTTGAACATTCTTAGGCATGCCAATCCAAATTGACCCTAAGAGTCACTAAATGCCATAGGGAAATGATCTTTAAAGGGGTATCTCAGAGCTCGTGTGAGGTATGGATGCAATTTTGTGTGCTACAAGAACCTGTTGTCAACACCTACAATAACCTCTCTTTCTTTTTAGAGATCAGATTCTATTTTGATTTTGTGGACCCATCTCAGGTGATGTTGAAACTTGTAGTGTTGGCTAGTAAAAAGTTGCCAACTGCTAAATCTCTCTAACTATTCATTATGGGATTGAAGTGTCTACTTTTTTAGCTCCAAGTGGCTAGGTAAACCCTAGTCCCAAGATCATCCCATCCTATTGAGCGTTCAAACATTCTTGGGTATGCCAAACTAAATAGACCCTAAGAGTCACTAAATGCCATAGGGTAGAAATCTTTGACTGGGCATATCTTAGAGCTCATGCAAGGTATGGATGAAATTATAGGTGCTATAGGACCATATTTTTGACACCTACAATAAATTTTCTCACTTATTGGAGATTGAATTCCATTCTGATTTTGTAGCCCCATCTCAGGTGATGTTAAAACTTGTAGCCTTGGCTAGTACAAAGTCACCAACTGCTAAATCTCTCTAACTATTCATCATGGGATCAAACTATCTATTCCATTAGCTCCAAGTGGTTGGGTAAACCCTAGTCCCAAGATCATCTCATCTTGTTGAGTGCTTGAACATTCTTAGGCACACCAAACCGAATTGACCCTAAGAGTCACTAAATGCCATAGGGCAATGACCTTTGAAGGGACATATCTTAGAGCTTATGTGAGGTATAGATGAAATTCTATGTGCTACAAGATCATGTTGCTGACACCTACATTAATCTCTCTCAGTTTTTGGTGATTGGATTATGTTTTGATTTTGTGGCCCCATCTCGAGTGATGTTGAAAATTGTAGTGTTAATTAGTACAAAGTTGCCAATTGGTGAGTCTCTCCAACCATTCATTGTGAGATCAAACTATCTATTCCATTAGCTCTAGGTGGCTAGGTAAACCCTAGTTCTAAGCTCATCCCATCCTGTTGACTACTCAAATTTTCTCAGGAGCCAAACCAAATTGACCCTAAGAGTTATTAAGTGTCATAGGGTAGTGATCTTTGATGGGGCATATCTCAAATCTCGTTTGAGGTATGGATGCAACAAGATCTTTTTTCTAACACATACAATAATCTATCTCTCTTTTTTGAGATTGGATTCCATTTTAATTTTGTGACCCCATCTCGAGTGATGCTGAAACTTGTGGTGCAAGGAACTTAGGTGGTAACTGGATATGTCATCTCATTCAATGATGGAAACTCATGATAAAAGGTATATGGTTGATAATACACCTCATTTTGAACATGTTTTTTTTTATGGTAACAAGGCAATCCTTGTTTGTAAGGTCAAGGAACTTGAGGTCACCTATAAACCCAAGTTGCCTTAGTCTTAAATATTTTTTCTTTTTTGTTGTTTTTATTAATAAGCTGACTCAAGAAGTGTTTTGAGAGTCATTACACCTTATATAGGTCCTATGTGTTACCCAAAACCACTTGGTTAATTTTTAGGAAGAGTTAATGCAAAAATTGCATTTTGCAATAAAAGTTGCTTACAACTTTTTGGCAATTTTAGCAAGTTTTTCGAAAATGTCAAAATTAACCTTGTAACCAATCAAAACAATTGATAATCAGTTGGAATGGATTTAAAATGATGAAAATATCCTCTATGAGGTTAGAGGAGTCATAAGGTGTTGGTGATTATTAAGTTCTTTTTATATGGCAAGGAATCACTGCTGATGTTAAACTTGTATATAGGATCATTGAGTTATTGTCAAATATCATTACTCCCTATTTTAAAACAACAAACCCATACTTTTTCAGAATGAAACACCAATTTATCTACATGTTAACACTAAATGGAGTTTTTTGAAGATGTTAAGGATCTTTTTGGTTGTCTTAATAGCCATTTCAGGGGTTTGAAATATAATCACTTCCCTTTGTGAAGAGTTGGCCGAAAATCAGCAAATTACATGTTGTTGCAAAGAAAATACAGTCATAAGATGCTAGAATTTTTTTTCACTCATAGGATGTTGAAGCATCTCTTAAAAAGATGGAATAGATGATAGATTGAAGTTTGTGAGATAGTTATTAGGTGTTGCTTGAAGTGTCTAAGGTGTTAGTTTGGAGTAAGAAGTTGATTATGATCCATTTCTCAATTTTTTTCATTTTTCCCTTATTGCTCCCAAGTCTTGAATAGGGAAAGTGATCAAGTAGTTTTGTGAAGCTAGGTAGTGTTGGATACAATTTATTAATTGAGTTTTATCTTTGATGTTACAAAAATGTCATATCAATTAATAGTCAGTGCATGTTGAGCTCACTTGGTTAGTGAAGGCAATTGTCCTTGTCTATCGAGTGCTCCTGAGTCTACTTTGTATAGAAGGCAGTATCTACCAAGCTCACTTGAGCATTGGAGAAAGTTAAGCAGAAAAGAGTGTTAACCAAGCTCACTCAATTAACAAAGGGAAAGTTGAATAGAGCTAGTATTAACTGAGTTCACTCAGTTACCAAAGGAATTTTATAAGTTCACAATGTTAACCAAGCTCATATTGGTTAACATAGGAAATCACTTTAGAATCAATTTCTACCAAGCTGGGTTGGCTACCAAAGGATTTTCTTATTTTGGTGTGTAAAGCTTAATTATTTTACCTATTGATTGTAGCCAACTGAGGTGATGAATATTAAGGTGATGAATATTGGTTATTCTAATTTGTATTTGAGCTGACTTGAAAATGTGAAAGGTATAAGTAAAAGGTCAAGTTGTGATTTCAAAGTGTGTGATATGCAAGTTGAATGAGTTGAAAAGAGATAAGAAGAGAGGAAGCAAAATTGAAGGATAAGCAAGTATCCTTGTGAAGCATAAAAGCGTTATTCAATCAGGAAGGATCAAGTATGAACCAGAACAAAGATTTGTAATAAGCAATTTAGTTGCATCACAATCAAGTCATTTCATTGTTACTCTTTAAAAATTGTAGCAGTGAACTAAAATCTCTTAATAGAGTTGGTTTAACAGTCATTTGTAAATCCTCTAACAAGGTGGCAATTCCATTGAATTATTTCAAGACCTTTTGCAAGGCCACTCCTAAGAGGGTGATTAAATCCTTTAACAAGGTCAAATCTAATAGTGTGTTTTGTAACTTTTAACAAGGTTGGCTCCTAACAAGGCTCACTTTAGAAGAGTGAAAAATAATAACTAGTTACAATTGGTGGTTTTTCCCAAATTGAGTTTCCACGTTAAATCTTGGTGTCTTATGTGTTCATGTTATTTCTTTGATGCTTGCAAGTAAATTATTGATAACATCTTAAGATCTACTAAAGTAATATACACTCTGCATTTATCGAGTTACAACAATTTTTATATGCTTATCGAGTATTAGCAATAATCAATCTAAATTTTATTTGACATCCAAGGGATCTAGGAAATATTTTAGTAGTAACTGATTCACCCCTCCCCTCTCAATTACTCCTCTTATATTTCCAACGGGGTAGAAGTTTTTCAATGTTGTAACCACGTTGGAAAGAGTCTTTGAAGACACTCATAAAGGTGGGAAAGGTAGTTTTCCTTAAAAGTGTTCTTTTTGGGAATTTACTAGCTTTTGGTGTGGGCACTTTGCATCATTTTTTATGCAAATTACATTAAAATGAAATACATGAAATTTACTTAAAATGTAAACAAGAAAAATAAGATATATATTATGATAAACAATAATGTCATACATGAACAAACATATAATATACTATTATAACCAATAATGTCATACACGAACAAACATATCATATATTATGATGACCAATAATGTCATAAGTCTAATAATGTGATGCATCAAATATAAAATGTCATATATACATCAAATGTATGTCAAATATGTCGACTAACATAAAATCCAAGATATATGTCCAATAATGTCTATACATGTGTGTCTATCCCTATATCTTCTCCTTCCCATGAGGGGAAGGAAATAAATCCCTAGAGGTCTTTGGTTGTTGCATGAAGGGAAATGATGGGGATGACGGGGTCTTCCTCACATGCTCACTCATCCTAGTGTTTAGGATCCTCTCTAACTGGAGTGGATACAAACAAAGTAGATATGAATAAATAATTACTATACATTGAAATCAAATATATGTACACACAAAATTAGTTATTTTCTTACCACCATCAAATAGTCACTCTGTACATCCACCTCAAAGGCTCACGAATGATTAGGAGTAACAATGCCCTAAAACAATTCAATCAATATAATCACTCGATCATACTTATAAATACCATTTGAAATTTCAATACTAACTATAATAAATAATAACTAAAACTGTGAAAACTCTTTCATACCTTGGTCAACAGCTCTAAACTAGCCATCATGACAACAACTCTATGATCAATGGACTGGAGAAGATGAGGAGTCTCAGATGTCAACAACTGCAAATAATATAATACAATTTACATGTAACATAAAACATGAAACAAATATAATTAAATGAATTAAATTAACATGAAACAAATGTACCTCTACGAATCTCGTATCATGCCTAGGCTCAGAGTCCCTTGTGAATGTCGATGGTCCAGTACATGGATAAAAAAATTTTGTCAATCCTTCATTTGATTACTTAATAAATATATGCATTAATTTAAATTATTAAATTGATACATACCTCTTGACTCATCAACAAGACATAAAATGAGGTCGGGGAATCTGTACTAGGGCCATCAACACCCTTACCTTGAATTTTGAACAATGTCAAGACATGATAATTAATTAGTCATTCACTGTACATATGAAATATGATCAAATTAGTTTATTATATTTGTAATTTACCTATGTGTCTATACCAAATGTCTCACTAAGGAACTCACCAGTGACTAGCCCATTAGCCATAGTGTCTCCAACATGACTGCCAAATGTGCATAAGGATCCACATGATGTGCACATGTGAGTATGATGCAAAAATGTTCCTCCTCAACTAATGGATTGGTACAATGAATGAGGTTCTGTATCAAAGCATTGATAGTCCCTGGAGTACTGGTCTCTACATGTTCCTTCACTACTAAAGGAATAATCACATGCTCATCTTATGGCTTAACAATAGATGCCCTATTTACATTAGGGTCACTATAAATTTCCAGAATCCTATTGGTGGAAACAGGTATGTAATTTTATGTTAATATTTGATGATCCTTGAGTGAAGATTTTTATATAAATCTGAATTACTAAAGTAAAACTCTGAGACTTTATTCCCTTTTTTATTGATATTGTCTACAGAGACTCTACATCTATAAATAAGGACAGGTTATCCCTTCAACCATTGTCTCTAAAAGGCATGTCTCATAGATGAGACTATCCAATGATAAATCGCATTCAAAAGAAATTAATCACCTATCGATGATTACTACAAACGGTGTAGTTTAACATTAATATTCAAACAGCAATTTAATTTGCTTATATACAAATGATTTCAATGTTATATATAAATGAAAATTAGATTAAAGCATGTAAATGTAAGTCTTGTGTCAGCAATGATTTCACATACCTTATTGCTAACATTTTTAACACTCCCTCTTTAGCAATGAGGGTGAAACATCTTCACACATCTAAATAAGTAAACCATGCACATGTGGAAAATTTTCATGATGTCCGGTGTATATCCAATCTAATAACCATGATGGATATCAATGTTTTCGGCGAATATCTAGCCTAAGAACAATGACACAAATATTCTTCAATACTTTGAAGAAAGATTATCTAATCTGAATAATCATAATAATTTTATGGTGTCCGACAGATTTCGGCCTAATAACCATAAGGACATCAATGTGTCCGGAAAAAGTTTCGACCTAATAACAATGACACCAATATCCTTCCATATGAAGGATTGTCATCTCTTGTTAAGATCGTCACCTTACAATAAAGACTAAAACAACTATAAAGAAATATCGTCACCTTTCATAAAAGATATGTTTGCAAACAATTTAGATTCAAATTAATATTCATGAATATTTTTACAAAAAAAAATTACAAACTTGTCACGCCAAGTTTAGCTCTAAAATACTCCAATTTCACTCTTGCAAGAGGTTTCATAAAAATATCAGCATTCTGATCATTTGTGTTAACATAGATCAGTTTTATAATATTTCTATCAACCATGTCTCTAATGTAGTGAAAAGGAGTCTCAATGTGTTTAGATCTATTGTGGAACACTGTGTTTGCAGATAATTTAATGCAACTCTTATTGTCACAATGAATCAGAGTGGAATCTAACTTCTTTTCAAATACACCAAATAAAAGCTTTCTTAACCATACTGCTTCTCGTGCACCCATGGAGGCGGCCAAGTATTCAGCCTCAGTAGAGCTTAAGGCAACTATAGATTGCTTCCTGCTGCACCATGATATTAATGCAAATTCAAGACTAAAATAGTATCCAAAGGTACTTTTACGATTTATAGAACAACCAGCCCAATCAGAATCTATATAACCTTCAAGATTGATTTCAAAATTTTGTATTTAAGTCCAAAACCAATAGTGCCACACAAATATCTTAGAACATGCTTTGCTGCCATTAAGTTTATTTTCTTGGGTTTGCACATGAAGTGACTTAATACATTTGTAGAGTAGCAAATATCTGGTCGAGTGTTAACCAAGAACATGAGAGATCCAATGATTTTCTTGTACACGGTAGGATCAACAGATTCTAAATTAGTTGCTTCTTCTTTTAACTTTAGTAGATTGGTTTCCATGGGTATAGCAAGTGGTTTGCTATCCATCATTCCAAATCTTTTCAAAATATCGTGATTATATTTTCTTTGATTTAAAAATATGTAGTCTTTTGTTTGACACACTTCTAACCCTAAGAAGTAATGTAGTAACCCCAAATCTTTCATGTCAAATTCAGCAACAAGATCTTGTTTGCATTTGGCTATTAAATGATCTTCACCAATAATTAAGAGATCATCAACATAAAGAACCAATATGATCATGTCATTATCAAAAACCTTGAAATAGATGTTAGGATCAGCTTTATTTCTTGAATATCCTATTTTGGTGAGATAGCTGTTGATTCTTTCATACCAAGCTCGAGATGCTTGTTTGAGGCCATATAGAGCTTTTTTTTAGTTTACATACATATAGGTTCTTATCTTTTATAATAAAACCCTTAGGTTGTTCAATATATACTTCTTCATTTATGACCCCATTTAAGAAAGCAATTTTTACATCCATTTAATGCACTTTCCATCCTTTTGCAGCCGCTATTGCAATAATAGTTCTAACTAACATGAAACGAGCGACTGGAGCAAAGGTTTCTTCATAATCAGTACTTGCCTTTTGAGAAAAACCTCGAGCAACAAACCTTGCTTTGTGTTTCTCAATACTTCCATCTGCTGCATATTTACCACAGATTTTTCTTTTGGTCTAGGTACAATATCCCAGACATCATTTTGTAGTATAGATTGATATTCTTCAATCATAGCATCTTTCCATGCTTGAGAGGTTAGAGCTTCTTCAACAGATGTAGGTTCACATTTTGCAAGCTTAGTTGCCAGTGCAGTATAACATGAATTGTTTCAAGTTTTCTTAACTTCCTTGGAAATTTCATCTGGTTCAATATTATTTTCTTCAAGCATTTTCCTAGCCCACAAAGGCCTCTTTTTTTTATTTGAGATGACTCTATCTTCAATATCTTGTATTGACTCAGTATCTTCAGATATGTTATCCCTCTAAATTTTGAATGATGGATTTTCATTTAAGTCTGTAATAGACTCATCATGTGTACTAGTAGACAAATTTAATGTAGTGTTCTGTTTGAATATAACATCTCTACTTATTTCAACAGATCTTTGTCTAGGAACATATACTCTATATCCTTTTGAGTTTTCACTATAGCCAACAAATATCCCTTTCCTCCCTGATGGTTCTAACTTAGTTCTTCTTTCTTTAGGTACATGAATGTAGACAGGACAACCAAAAATTCTTAGATGAATTAAGTTAGGTTTCTTTCATGTAAAGACTTCCTCAGGTGTTATATTCTCTAGAATAGAGTGTGGACACATGTTTTGAATGTATACGATAGTATTGGTGGCTTCTGCCCAAAATGAGAAGTGAAGGTTCTGATCATGAAGCATAGCTTTGGTAGCCTCAATAATGGTTCTATTTTTCCTTTTTTCTACCCCATTCTATTGAGGATTATAATGCACAGTATACTCCCTCTTAATCCAACCAGAAGTGCAAAAAGCTTTGAATTTTTCAGAAATGTATTCTCCTCCATTGTCTGATCTTAGAGTTTTAATTTTCTTTGAGGTTTGATTTTCTACCAATTCTTTGAATTCTTTGAATTTTGATAATACTTCATTTGATTCTTTGATCTTCAAAAAGAAAATCCAAGTTTTCCTAGAATAATCATCAATGAATATTATATAATAGGAGTAACCCCCTAGAGAAAGAGTTGGCATGGGCCCACATAAATCAGAGTGAATTAGTTCCAGGATGGATTTGGACTTGTGTTCACTAGGAGGAAAAGGTTTTTTTATATTCTTTCCTAGAGCACATCCTTTACGTATACTGAAATGTTTTGAGTTTAGATTGGTGGAGACAGGTATGTAATTTGATGTTAATATTTGATGATCCTTGAGTTTAGATTGGGTATTCCAGAGGTTATTTTTTTCATCTTAGGTAGTGAAGAGAAACTAATGTGCCCAAGTCTCTTGTGCCACACTTCATTTGAATTTGTATTTCCATGTAAATTTCCATGATAAAGAGCTAGTCTTTGAGCATTGTAGAGTTTAAATAGAGTCCCATCTCTGATTCCTATGGTGATAGCATTTTTAAGATTTGAGTTTTTGGGCCAGTATAAAACTTTGTCTTCATTGAATGTAATTTGAAATCCATCATTAGTTAACCCAGAGACTGAAACTAGGTTCCTTTTTATTCCAGGTACAAATAGAACATCTTTCAACTTTAATATGACTCCAACCCTTAGTTGAATAGAACATGTCCCAATACCTCTTACTGGGTGAGTGGAATTATCCCCAATAGTAACTCCTTCAGCTTTGTAACTTTCAAGTGTTTCAAACTTTTCTTTGAATCATGTTATATGACGAGAAGCACCACTATCTATTATCCAAACATTTTCATTTGAGTTGATCTCACTTGATAGGGCTGAGTAGTATAGTAGATCTTCCCCTTCCTTGACTTCAGCTAAAGAAGCTAAGATTCTCTCCCTTTCTAGACATTTGTTGTAAATGTGTCCAAATTTCTCACATTTATAACATTTTACTTTGGAGAAATTATATCTTTTGTATTTTTTATTCTTTTTCTTATAATCATTTTTCTTTCCTTTAAATTTCCTTTTTTTTCTTAATGATTTTGAGTAGAAACAAGGGCTTGATTTTCTTCTTCTTGAGTATGAACAATGCCTCTAGATATTAATATAAACTCTTCTGATATACAAGCATTCTTGAGCTGATCAAATGACAGAATTGAAGGTCGGATGACAACTTGAATGAAGGCATCCCAAGACATAGGTAATCCTCTAAGTGTTAATATAGAGAGTTCTTGATCTTCCACTTTGTTACAAATGAAGTTTAGATGGTTTCTAATTTTAGAAATCCTACCAAAATAAGATGATATGGTTTCTCCTTTATTCATTTTGATATTCATCAGTTGATTTTTTAGAGTAATCAGCCTACTTGAATTGTTTATCTCAAATGCATTCTTGATTGTTGTAAATATTTCAAAAGCTTTCTTTAGATTTTCTATGGAAGGGAGAATATGATCTTTTACGAAATCTACTATAATTTTCTTGGCTTTGTTATTCCGTCTTTTCCAAGTTGCTTTTTCAATTTCATCATCCAAAATTGGCATATCCTTTTCAATAAAAGTCTCTAGTTCTAATTCTTCAAGAATTTTAATGATTCGAATTTTCCAAGAGTAAAAATTTATAGAACCTTCAAATCTGTCTTCCACTCTTACGTTGTTTGACATCTTATATATGAAATGATCAGAAGAATAATTAAAATTTTAATTTTTACTATCTCTCAACCAACTAGGCTCTGATACCATGTAAATTTCCAGAATCCTATTGGTGGAGACAGATATGTAATTTGATGTTAATATTTGATGATCCTTGAGTGAAAATTTTTATATAAATCTGAATTATTAAAGTAGAACTCTGAGACTTTATTCCCATTTTTATTGATATTGCCTGCAGAGACTCTACATCTATAAATAAGGACAGGTTATCCCTTCAACCATTGTCTCTAAAAGGCATGTCTCATAGATGAGACTATCCAATGATAAATTGCATTCAAAAGAAATTAATCACCTATCGATGATTACTACAAATGGTGTAGTTTAACATTAATATTCAAACAACGATTTAATTTGCTTGTAATATTATCTATCGCTAACATCCTGATAGTATATTATGGAGGAAGACTAACATATATAACCTGCAATCAATATAATTGCCCAACAAGGATATAACTTGTTTCAACATTTACAATATGAAACCAAGATATGTCATCTGTGAGTAAAGCATTCACAAATGCTTTAAAACATAATTAAAAATGCCAATACATATAAATGGGTAATCAAGCTGATTAAGATTAATAAACTCGATATATATATATATATATATATATATACAAATGATTTCAATGTTATATATAAATGAAAATTAGATTAAAGCATGTAAATGTAAGTCTTGTGTCAGCAATGATTTCACATACCTTATTGCTAACATTCTTAACAACCATAACGTGCCCTTGACCTGTCAAATGATGACCCCTCACCTCTACCCTAAGAATCTAACATATCAAAATAATTGGAGATCTCCTCAAGGAAAAATTCATAATACAATTTCTTTAAGAGATACATTGGAAACTCATGATTATCATGATTATTGTAGGGAGGAGCATCAAATACCATCCACCATCTTTCTCAAAATTTATTTCTAATATCATCGTGTATGCACCAATGGATGGGGAACCTTTTAATTATATGTTTAACAATGTCTTGTTCTCTAGTTTTTTTAAACAATGCACATATGCTACCTTTTGCTATTTCCCTTTTTATTACATTTTTATAGAATAATTTGTTTGTAGAATATATTCTTTGTTCTTCTCTCTTAACACGTCAAATATCCAATTATCCACTAATATAAGCTACATGGCTCATAATGGACTCAAGAGAGGATGCCAATTGTGCTCTCATAGGATTAGTAGTCCCACAATCTTTCAACCTACCAATGATTGCTTCTAATTCATTTTTCCCTCTTTCTATTTCATTCACTATATTATCTTTAGTGCCAGGAGGAGGCTTTTGAATCGATGGAGGTTATGGAAGTTCATTTTGATCTTGTAGAGGGTTTTGAATTTGATCTTGTGGAGGGTTTTCATTTTGATTTTTTTGATCAGGCTGAGGATTTGGTGGTTGATTATTCACATTTCTTGATAAGAAACCAATTGCATTTTAAATAAATAAACAAATTTGAAGAAAAACTTTAAAAATTATACAAAACAATACAAAAACAAGAGTAGAACACATACTACGTGATCCTGATCTTCATCTTTGATGATGAGGAGGCATTTTGAGGAGGATAGTGAGAAAATTCTTCCACTTCTACAAACTATGTACACGCTATTGAGGGGAAAGAAGGCAACAACAAAAAAAACATGAAATGAAATGGGTCATTGGTTTGTAGCCCATATATCAAAACTTTTAAGTTTTAAAGTGCACATGTGCTATAGTTCACACACACTATGCTTGTGGAGCACAAGCCAAAGTGCATGTGCACTATAGTATGTGCACACTTTTAGAATTGCAAAAATCTAAGTTGTGTGTCATCTTTTTCGCACCAAAACTTGGTGCATTTGCCCATTAAATATCTGTCAAAATGTGTGAATGCTTATGTGTTGCAAGTTGATTTTCATGTTATCTACATAATGTTGCAACTTGATATAAGCTTAGATAATACTTTGATATTCCATAAAATTAAGAACAATGAGATAATAGTTTGAAGAAAAAAGATTAAAATTTGTACTTGAGATGTTAAATGTTGTTGCCAAGTCATTATTCTGAAAGTTTATGAAGTTTGAATTGGTACTAATTATTTGAAAGGTGTGTAGATAACTCGATATAACTAATCCACCCCCCACACCTCCAGTTATCTAACAATATGTGGTTTAGAGTAGAAAATTATTTGGATTTAGTTTCTTCATGGTGGAAATTTTCTCTAATAAGATTATGTAACTTCTTTAAAATACTATAATTTTGAAGGAGCAACTCAAGATTTGGAGTAGGGAGGTCTTTAAGAATCTTTTCATTGAGAAATTTCTTTTGGAAGTAGAATTAGACATTTTCAATTAGAGATCATTAGTAAAGGCATGGGTGAAGTTGAGTTTATTAAGGATAATGAGCTAAAAAAGAGGTGTGCTAAGATTTTAGCTAGAGATGAACCCTTGTGGAGGCATAATTCTAGAGTAACATGGTTGAAATATGGAGATCGTAATATAAAATTATTTGACAATTCAATTAAAGTTGGAAGGAATAAAAATAATATCTTTACCAAAAATGATTATTGATAATCCATTTTGAGATTTTGACAATTTCAATTTACTCTATTAGTTGTCTTAAGATCCCATTAAAGTGTTAAGACATGTTTGTTAGTTTTTAGAGGATCGTTGTAATGTAATAGAATTGCCATAATGTCTAGTATGTACTTTCCAAATGGCAGTATCCTCTTGTATTTGTATGAGGAATAAACCGAGAGAAGAGACAAGTCCCTTCATAAGACATGTCTATTCATAAATATAATTAATATAATGGAAAACTTATTCATATACGTGTGTGTGTGTGTGTGTGTGTGTGTGTGTGTGTGTGTGTGTGTGTGTGTATGTATATATGCATGTATATATATATATATATACATATATATATGTATATATATATATATAAGTATGTATATATACATACATATATATATATATATGTATATATATAGGTATGTATATATATGTATGTATATATATATATACATATATATATGTATATATATATATACATATATATATGTATATATATATACATATATATATGTATATATATAGGTATGTATATATACATACATATATATATGTATATATATGTATGTATATATACATACCTATATATATACATATATATATATGTATATATATATACATAATATATATACATACATATATGTGTATATATATACATATATATATACATACATATATATATATATACATACATATATATATGTATACACACACACACACACACATATAAATCATTGTATTTATATTAATTTATACACACATATAAATCATTGTATTTATATTAATTTATCTTTGATCTCAAAGTTTTATCCTAGAAAAGCGACCAAAACATCAACACTCCCTCTTAGCTAGGGAGGATAAACACGGCACGTATTACACCATTGGTAATATTAGGTATGATTTTTTTAAAGATATCAATGATTAGAATATATCCACATTTTGATATCAAATATGATATCAAGAGTATTGGCCTTCAATTTAATAACATATGATATTCACCAAAACTTTGAGTAATGGTCTCTAGAATATCAACACTTCGTATTCACCATGTATTCAATAACGTAATGGTCTCACATTTTGATATCACATTTGAGTATTGGTCTCCAAAATAAAAATGTATGATATTCACCAAATACTCTTTGAGTAATGGCCTTCAGAATGTTGAGATGCAAGATATTCACCAAGTACTTTGAGTAATAGTCTCTAGAACATCAATTTGCATTACATTCACCATGTACTCAAAAAATGTTTATAAGGTATATGCATACACATTCTCAAAATTCTTACCATATAAACATCCACCATGAAAAGTGTTGCAAACTACAATTAGAAAAAAATTTATTTTTTGATGTCAAACCTACTAGAGAGACATTTCATAACAAAGTAGAGTGTCATATCAGTCGATTGATGAAGAGGATTTGAAAAGAGAGATAACTAGATTAACTAGTGAAGTTGTTGAGGAAAGAGGAGCAAGTATATTGGAACTACAAATGGGCACTTGATGAGTTAGTCTTTGACAAGATAATGTGTTTTTTAATCATTATATGAAGTGAAGAAGACAATTGAGTTGATATTTAGAAGAGAAGACAAGCAATCAAGAAATTTCCTAAGCTTGACTGAGTGACAATTTTACAAGGCTATTGAAGAAAAATATTAAGGAAATTAAGAGATAGCCAAGTAAACAATATGAGCCAAGTGATGGTTATGACTGAGCAAGTTGAAGAAGGAAAATGTAGTAGTGACCGAGCATAGTGAAAACCAAGCAAGGCAATATGAATCGAGCGAGACATTACAGTAGAGGTCGAGAAATTTAGTGACCAAGTGTGAGAAAAATAATAGTTTCTGAAAGAATCAAGTTTGAGGCTGACATATTTGAATTTTCAAATTCATCAAAATACATGGATGATAAGGATTAATGAGTTGGCATATTTAATGCATGAATAGATTTTGTTATGGAAGAACATAGTAATGAACAAGTATGAGAAAAATAATAGTTTTGAAAGAATCAAGTTTGAGGCTAATATAGTTGAATTTTTAGATTCATCAAAATACATGGATGATAAGGATTAATGAGTTGGCATATTTAATGCATGAATAGATTTTTTTATGCGATCAAAGAAAAGAATTTAAAACGAAGTTTCTATAAGTATCAAGAAAGGAGTAGAAGGACAAAATTATGGATAGATTCATTGAATCTAACCGAACCCTAATATCTATGGTGATGTTTAAGTAGAAAAAGATCATTTAGCTACCTATTTAAGGAAGCATAAGATATGTTTTCTAAGGTTAGTTCATTGTTGATTAGGGATTTTTGGAGAACCTATGAAGAATAGAGTAGTAGAGGAAAAGTGATAATATTGGTGAAGTGTGATTGCATAAAGGGTTACCAAGTAGATCAAAGAAGGAGATTTTAATGAAGTGCAATCAATGAACCAACAAATGAGCTCAATGGAGATCTAAATTTGCAAATTGAAATGTATCTTTATCTACCAAACTGATTGTTACTTTCCAACCATTGTGGAAGTCCAAATCCTTCAATCAAGGTTGACCTAATAGTCATTTTGTAAATCCTTTAATCAAGGTGTCATTTAAATGGAATGATCCAATATCCTCTAACTAGGACACTCCTAATAGGGTGATTAAATCTTTTGATGAGGTCACACCTAATAGCATGCTTTGTAACCTAAAATTGGGTTGGGTCTTAATTGAGCTCACTTCAAAAGAGTGAAAAGTTGTATCATGTTATCTGGTCATTTTTCCCAAATTGGTTTTCCACGTTAAATCTTGGTGCCAAACATCTATGAATGTAATATATGTGATGCATGATATTTATTGTTTCTTTTTACTATTAGTCAACATATACTGAACATAAAGTTAAGTGATAAATGAATATGATAAGTTGCTGAAGATTTTATATATGGATTGAGTGATTTTATGAGTTCAAAAAGGTTTTTTAAAGTTATTAAAAGTTAAATTGGTACATCTAGACCAAAGAATAATTTATTCACACACCCCCCCTCCCCCCCCCCCCCCCCCCCCTCCTTAGTTATTCTAAATATTCTAACACAAACTATAATCTATCATAATCTACATAGACATCATAAGATATTCATCACAATAGAAAATGAATTTATTGTAAGATTGACACCTTTCAATAACTTCGACAAATATAAGTGACACCATTTGGAATTCGTCACATCCTCATGATGTACACAAGGGTATGCCCATTAAAATCACATAGTCATGAGGTATATTCATGAATCATAGTCCTTTTGACTACTAGGACATGTTGATCATTGGAGAATCCGTCTCAACATGGTTTACTCCCTCTAAATCAATATGATCAAGATCATCAAAAGTTGACTAAGTCAGACTCCCACTGAATATTAGTATTCCCTTTCTTACAATAACATTCTTGGAAGAAAAGATCAAGGCACACAACTCTTATGAAGAAAAAAGAAAAGAGAGAGAGAGACTACAATAAAAAATAGTTTTCATAAGATCATTTCAATAACATAGATAAGTATAATATATATTCAATATTCTAATTATGTCTCCTATTTATTATTTTCTCATTAATAAATATATGTTTGTGATGCTTTCTCAATATACCAATATTCATTAAAAATATGTTTTGCTTTATATAATGTTTGTTACCACCTATATTTTCAATTATGTTATCTCATATAATACAACTACAAAAGTAACTTATTAATAATGATACAAACTTATACTTAGGATTAGTACTCGATGTCGATGTCTCTTTCTTTTTTTTCTTTTTTAATGGAAGTAGAATATTTTTTGCCTAGCCTCTTTGGTTAAGAACCAAGGGCTAAGGGGTATCCATTTCAAGAAATTCACCTAGGGTATGATCCTAACCTCATCTCTTTTAGATGTTGGGTGTAGTGCCTGCCCTCGTTCACATTTTTCTAGATACATTGTTGCTATCATGGACAAACTCTATTAGACTAGTTTTGTGTTGATGGTTAGTAGCATTGTTTTGAGACTATCAGATATTTTGCTATGGATTCAGTTGTTATGTGATGAGATTACTTAGACTCTACATTTCATATATGCATGATGATTATTATATTATTTCTAGTTATTGATGATGATTAGTTAGATGGCTTATTATCACATGTTTTTTCTTATGGATACTTACCCCATACTTGCATGTGTATGGTGTGCATGTTTGGTCTCTTTATGTATGGCATTTTCGATGTGGTTAAGGAAGGGAGTCATAGTCACCTGCTAGTCAGGATTTACACGATGCACCACATCCTTCTCTAACACTGGCGGTCACCTGTACCCACTGTCACTGGTACTATGACTACCGTTGTAGGCCCTGCGATAGGGGGATAGGGCCGCACAACATTTAAGGGCCGTCAGTGCACAGCACTGTCGCTTAACAATGACATCAATCATGTGGCCGCAAGTATGAATAATGTACCTTCTTTTTAATATATGGATGTTGGTTAAGCTATGTTATGATTCAATTTTTTGTAATTCATTTTTCATATGTTATTAATAATGTTAAATATTAAGAGATTGTTATATGATAATTATTATATAAATATGTGTGTGTGTGTGTGTGTGTGTGTGTATATATATATAATATTAATGAAATTTTTAATATTCAAGTTAATTAAATTTTAAATAAAAAATATAGTTTAAAATTAATCAATTTACTTAATTAGAATTTAGTCTAATTAAGGTTAAGGAGAATGTTATAAAGGAAATATGTAAGTTATTATTTTGGGGTTTTCAAGAGAAGAGATTGAGTTATTTGAAAAACAACAATTCATTACCAAAAGAATGTATAACGTATACTTCTAGAATATTTAGAAAATTGAATTCTAAGAGTCATGGGAAAATATTTAACTTATTAAAACAAACACATGCATTAGGTAAAATGCATAAATTTTCCCCACTCGATATCTAAATTTGAGAATGAGAACTGAAACCCCCACAGTTAATTCAACTATGAGATTTTAACAAATCAAAACATGTGCTTTCATTTTGTATTTTCTCTATGCTTCTTGTTTTGGTTTTTTTTGGGTTGACTAGATTGTTGACCAGTTATAGGACATCTACTAGAGGTTCGGGGGTTATGATTGTGATGTCATGATGATGTCTTTTGATCTTGATCTTTTAAACTCAACCATGGTTATGTGATGGCATGTCGATTGATATTGTCTTCAATCTTCTTGTGTAAGCTATGATATATGTAACCTTTTTATGAGTTATCGATCAGTTGTATTTGGATAATTTTCCATTCACTTGATGGAATTGAATTGTTTATTTGATCTTGTTGATGTCATGTCGTGACATGTTTTGACTCGACCATTTTGGAGTCTTCGATCTGTATTACTTTGAGATACTTTTTGGTTTCTTGTTGAGAACCAATGGATATTGTGATTATCAGTGATACCTTCAGTTGCCAATAGAGAACTATTGTGGTCATGATTATCTATGGATGCTTTTCAGTTTCTCATGGAGATTTGATGTTCTTATTATGGATTATCTTTTGGTATTTTTCCAGTCGCTTGTATAGGACTGTGGTGATTTTTTGATTTATGATTCCATGAGCTTAGGGTAGGTTATCTACTTGTAGTGTTAAGAAGTGGCTTGCAATGGGGTTCGGGGCCCTAAGAGGCTGCCAGGGTAACTCATTGTAAGTTGTTTTAATAATTGAAAACATTACACCTAATACTAACTTAAATGAACCTAATAAGATAATTGTTTGTTCTCGCCCATGCCTCAAGTGCTAGTACAAACTAGGATAGGAGTAGAGAGAATGCTTGGTTGCAACCTTTCATTTCATAGTATGCCTCATATGTATGAGAGGATACTAGTGGTTGCATAGGGATCACTAGGGGGTCGAGGTCTATTGAGAGACTACCAGGGTAACTCTAGGGTGATCTGTGCGATGACACTTTCTCACATGCATAGTAGGTTTCCTACATGTCTTTATGTGCCTCTGAAATTAGATGTCATTTTATGATTGGAACCTTTGAGTTAGCATACTTTTACGATTCTTGGACTTAGAGAGTATTTGTGCTATGTGATTTGATATTCTGTTTGAGACTTGAAATTATCTCCTCAGCGCGGTGAGAGTGGACCATTTAGGTTCCATGCGGTCAGGTGGTAGTGCTTTTTGACTCTTACCATTTGAGATCTGTCTGAGACACCGTGGCTAATGCATTCTTTGATTATGATGATGGAAACGTATCCTTATATTGATGATTAGCATATGATAGATGATGTTTTTTACTTATCTTATGTTTTAATTTGCATGATTAGATTTCTCATGTATATGTAGTAGCATGTTAGATTTCTTTCTGCATATGATGTAGTATGATTTAGGAGTGACATTCCTACTATGTTAATATTGATGATCTCTTCGATAATTTGTAATGTTATGAATGGAGGGATGGCTAGGGCCTACGATGGTCTAATGATGCTATTTATAGTTGGGAGAAATTGTGCACTTACTTAGTTATGTTTTTGATATATGGTTATATTTTTATGATGGATGTTTATATCTTCTATGATGATGTATCTTGTATGAAATTTGGTTTTATTTACTTTATAATACTTGCATCATCGATTAGAATAGGATGATGATGTACTTTATTTCACATATGTATATTCTTTTAAGCCTTCATACCCTATGGCATCTACAGTGGATGATTGAGCATTCTGAAATATAATTTACTAAAGGGACATTTGGAAACAAAGCATATTGTTTGAGAATGTTGGATTTATCATTATTATTTCATGAGGATGTAGTATTAGATGGAATTAATATTAGGTTAACTTAGACGTGATTCAATGTTAAGGGATCCTTAAAGAATGTAACTTGTTATGTATATTTATGTATACTTTCAGTTGAATGTTGTTATTGCTTCCATTACTATGTGTATGGTTTAACTTTCATGTTTTAAAAAAAAAAAATGCTACCAAACTTAGTGAAACTTTAGGTTAATTCTTTGGATCCCTTGGTGGGGCATTACATTGGGGGCCTTGCACTCAATAAGACTTTATCCCTAGTGGGTTCTTTGTGAGTCTTGATGTCTATTTCTTTCCAATGTACACATAAAACCATTTTTTTTCATTTAATACTTCTTAGCATCCATAATCACTACTAGGTCAAATAGATACTTATAAAGCTCCAAGGTTTGGCTAACTAAACACTGAAAAATTGTGTTTGTTTACAACTGTCACAATTCCTAACATGTCCTTTCAACTACTAACTTTTGCAACTTCTCTAGTTAATTTAATTTTTTTTTTTTTTTTTTTTTTTTTTATGGAAATCAAATACCAATGGATATATTATATTTATTTAGATATGCTAATGACTGTTGATTCAGTTCTCATTTATATGAACAAACTACTCACATGAACTATGTTGATGTCATATCCTCTAAAATAATTATTAAACACAAAGTAGGTCAACTGAATTCAAAACATTTTGTAATGCTGAGTTAGTACTTATTATGGTGGAACAACCAAATACACAACTAGACAAAGACACTATGTTGAATATCATGATGCTAAGAATATAAATGTTTCAATGTCCTTTTATTTTCTATCATCTAACACAATGACACTTCCATCTATTAGTTTGCAGACATGTCACTATTATGGAAATCAAGATGATGATAAAATAGCTTTGATTTCATGGTAGAATATATGTAAACCAAAATATTTGGAGATGAGGGTCTTAGGGATTGGCAACTTATGAACAAATATTTAGGAGCAAAACTTGTCTGGGGAATCTAATCTAACCACAACATGCTATGGGTTAGAATTCTAAAGGCTAAATATATTGACATCATGGATAATGTGGGGATCCTTACTATTCAAAACCCACCTAAAGATTCTACAATATGGAACTTCATCCTTGAATGTAGGGAGGTAATCATTGATCACTTGACATGGTGGGTGGGGGACAAGAGTATATAATTTGAGCAATACAAATTAATAGAACCATAAAGAACATCTACATGTAAGACCCTACCACAAAGAGATAAAGAGAAGAAAGGACAAGAGATTGGTATGCAATATTGTATCATCCCACTAAAAGAATAAGTAAAATACAAAATGGATAAATCCTTATAGAAGGAGATCAAAAACCTAAAAGGGAAACCCTAAGAGGTAAAAGCATTTAATAATTAATATAATTATTAAATGTGATTAATACAAGTGCACAAAAATGACATATAGAGAAGGGAGTAAAATTAATTTAATCAATGTAATTAAATTAATTATTTACTCTAACACTCCCCTTAAGATGAGAAAAAATGCAACTAAAAATAATGCAAAAAAGATAGCAAAGGGACTACAATGCTAAAAGAAAACTTGGGTCCTGACAACATGGCTTGATGAGGTACCCAATCACAACCAAATATTTATGAAATGGAGAAATAAAGAAAACAAATTGGGAAAAAACCTACTCCAAAAAGAGATAGCAAGAATGTTGAATGCTGAAAAAAGGGAAGATCGACCTCACTACTGTGACCCCCCCAAGGACAACTTCCTTCACCCTAAGCATAAAATGTAACTGGAGATACCATGAGGATGCAAGAGGTTTAGTGAAGATGTTAGCAACTTTCTCTATAGTGGGAATATACTTCGAGCTAAGAGAGCCATTTGAATTAAATGCCTGATGAAGTGCATGTGGAGCTCAATATTCTTGTTCCTCTAATGTTCTATTGGATTATGGGAAATATGAATAACACTTTGATTATCACACCAAAGCATAGTGGGACTATCAGGAGGGAAACCAAAATTTGTCATTAACTATCAAAGCCATAAAACCTCTGGACTAGCTAGCATTTTTGCTCTATACTCTACCTCTGTAGATTATAATGCATGAGTTGTCTAATACTTGAAAGACCATGTGATAGGACCAAATCCAAGATAGAAAAAAAATCCAAAAGTGGACTTCCCTTCATCAATCTCAATCCTAGTATGTGTAACCAACAAAAAGAGGAACCCTTGATGTATAATGAATGCCATAAAATATAGTGCTCTATATGTACCTCAAGATATTCTTGGCAACTTACGAATGACTCTCATGAGGATCATGTGGAATATAGAGACAATTCCAATTGGAAAGGAAAGATCGGGATAAGTATGTTTCATGTACAAAAAAATACCCACAAGATGTTTGTATAGTGTGGAATCCACTATAGGAGTAGAGAAAGTGGTAGATAAAACAACACCCTGACTCAAATGATGTAGGTGCAGGCTTGCAATCAAGCATGATGAATCTCTAGAGCATATTAAGATCATAATTCCACTAGAGTATGGAAATCTAATCAAAGTAATGAATAACCTATGGGCCCAAAAAACATTGCAGAAGACCAAGATTCATCATCTCAAACTATTCCATCAAAGATCACTAAACACTCTGAATCATAGAGAATGAGCTACTTGACACAATGAGATCATCAAAATACAACACAAGAACCAAAAGATCATCTCCATGATGTTGAATGTATATTCTAGGATTGGAATGACATCAGATAAACTATGAGGAAAGCAAACAAGAGTCCATCTTCTCATACCAAGCTTGTGGGGCTTGTTTGAGACCATATAATAACCTCCTAAGTCTGTAAAACTTAGAAGAGTTCTCCACAAATCCTTGAGGTTGCACCATATAAATCTCCTCATGAAGATCATTATATAAGAAGGCACTCTTCCCATCCATCTGTTATATTGTCCATCCCTTAGAAGCTACAAGAGAGAGGACAAGGTGAATATAGCTCATCCAAGTGACATGACAAAAGGTCTCATAGTAATCATTACCCTACACTTGTGAAAACCCCTTAACAACAAGACGTGTCTTAAACCTATCAATAGAACCATCTATAGAAAACTATTAGAGTAATAAAGTTTTTTCTTATTAATTAAATCATATGGATTTAATTATTAAGTCACTTATTATATCTAGTTTACTTAAGCTAAACTTGGGCATATAATAATTAATTCTTTTATTAATAAACTTTTTTCTTATTAATTAAATCATATTGATTTAATTATTAAGTCACTTATTATCTCTAGTTTACTTAAGCTAAAATTTGGGCATATAATAATTAATTATTTTATTAACTATTATCATGCAACCTAGGTTAGATTCATATTAGGGTTTTGATCTCATTTTATAAGGATTGATCTCTTTGTAATTTATCAATTCACTTTTGATAATAGCAATCTATCTTTCTACTCATCAAGAATGTCTCATCTATGGATCTGGGATTTCCAACCTCCATAGCTTTTGCTCCTCTCTTACTGTGGCATGTGTTTGCATGCAAGTGATTCTTGGGAGTTGTACGCTTGAGCTTTCATCAACTTCAACATGGTATCAAAGCTCCAGATCTTCATGCCCTCGCTCTGTTTATGAAAAGTTTGGCTTGGCTTTCAAATCTATGTTTTTTTTCTCAGAGGGTTTCATTTTTTAGAGCATTTTTATATTGGATCTAGGGGTCACTTCTTTTCAGGTCACTTTGAGCCAAAACAGACATCACCGTTAAGCTCAAAGCACCCAAAAATCCCTATTTTTATATAAATTTATCTAATTTGGACATAGTTGAAATTTGAGGCAAAAATTATTGCTCCCAAATTGAGCATGTTTCCTGAGGCACCAATTTTGTAGTTTTTGGCACAAAAATAAGGATTTTTGGGCATGCAAATCGATATTTTTGACATGCAAATCAAAATTTATTAGGCGTACAAATCGATATTTTTTGGTGCAAAAATCGAGGTTCTACGTTGAAATAGAAGCAATTTGATATGGAATTAAAAATTATTTTAGTACAAATCCTGAGGTAATTTCTGGTGTTGAAAGGCATGCTTCCTAATGCATTTTGGCATGAAACCCAACGCAATGATTTTTTTCTTTTCCAACACTCTTTTGACCTACCTATGCTTTTTGGCTATAACTTGCTCATCCGAACTCCATTTTTTGCAAATAAAATATTGTTGGAAAGTTGCTTCTAAGATCATTCCAATGGTGTAGTTTATTTGGACTTTTGATGCTATTTAGTTACTGGTTTATACAATCAAAATCAGAGGTTCTATTTTGCACTCTAGGAGACACTTTTTGAGACATTGAATTTTTTTAGATTCTGTTTCAGGCACATCCCATTTAGTTTTTTGCCTTTTTGCATTATGGTGGATATCTTGGTTGTTTCAAATCTGGGAATCAATTATGTTTCTTCAGATGATTTGTCATGGGTTCTACTATCTCTTGTATTAGCCTTATGTCTCTTTTGATCTTTGTTGACATCATTTTGTATTATTTTTGCAAACACATTGAGATAAAGTGCCACTCTATTGCATTTCAAGATCTTTGACATCTTTGTGTGTTGTTGTACTCACACTACATGATAAATTTCCTTGAGGGGTTTCATGTAGGCCATAGTTGTCATCTTCCTTTTTTCAAGTGAGTGTTCCTTCCATGATATTAGCCTCATGATGTGTCAATGACATGTGCCATTATAGGTGTTTGTAATTCTTTTGCACTCTCGATGTTCTTGGTTTTTCTTTTTGCAGGAGATATCACATTGATTTTCAATGTTCATGTCTTACCTCTTAGCAATATAGGGGGGTTATGTTGGTTCTATTGCTTTTTTGGTTCAATGGACTAAGCTATGTATGCATTACTTGATCCTATGTATTAGGTGATTGTAGAATACCTATGCATTTCAGTGAGATGGATTATTTACCATGTAGACATTCTTTCATTCCTATTTTTGAATGCCATAAAGATAACTTCCATCTTTGATTGATCAGCTCTTCAGACCTACTCTTCTCTACCTGGTCATGTGCTATACATTAGAGGTTCTTTAGATCAGCAATTTGGCAATGTATGTAGCTTCATGCTTCAGTGGTGTTCTTCATGATCATCCTTTTGATCCTATCTTTTGGAACATTCTTTCTATCTCTTTTTGGAGTAGGATTTTTCCCACTTGGTTTTCTCTATTTTTCATCCTTTTAGGGATTTGGTTGTGCTTGACCATGGTTTTTTGCAAACCCTTTGTAACAAATCACCAACAAATCAATCTTCTCGAACGAGATCAACCTTCCATCTTTAAAACCATAGATCCATTTGCATGTCATCCTACTAGTAAATTTGAACTCAATTTTTGACCAATTTTGGTCCAAATTTTGACCAAGATGTTTGCTGAAGTTTTTCTCATCGAAATTTTGACCAACCTATAGGTTGGTTAAAATTTTGACCAATACATTTGTTGAAAATTTTTAATTTTTGGTGGTCCTGATTTGTCGATGTTGGTCAAAATTTTGACCAATCCATTCATAATTTTTTTTTGATTGGTGAAAATTTTGACCAATCCATTCATAATTTTTTTTTGATTGGTGAAAATTTTGACCAATCCATTTGTCAATTTTTTTTTGATTGGTAGAAATTTTGACCAATGCTTGGTAGAAAACTAACAGGAATTGCTTGAAATTTCCACCAATGTTTTGTCAAATTTTTTTAGCATTGGTGGAAATTTCGACCAATGGTTGGTCGAAAAAAAATTTAGTTGGTGGAAATTTCAACCAATGCTTGATATAAAACTAACAAGCATTGGTCAAAAGTTCTACCAATGTTTGGTTGAATTTTTTTTAATGCTATATCAAGAAATTGCTTCTTATCCAAGCCATTTAATTTGCAACCTTTTAAATCTCTACAAAGATAAAGTTGGAGCAGAAAAAAAATTATTTTCAAAGGTGTCCTCTAATTGTAAAGCATCCGTTCCATTATCTGTTCAACAAACAAGACATATCTAGTTCAACAGATAATGGAATGGATGCTTTACAATCAAAGGACACCTTTGAGAAGAAAAATTCTCCTACTCCAACTTTACCTTTGCAGAGATTTAAAAGGTTGCAAATTAAATGGCTTGGATAAGAAACAATTTCTTGATACAACATGGAACAAATGGACATTTATGCATAGGGCACCATCAACTATGTGAGTGGTGCAAATACAACCAAAATTTCTGGGGTCAAAGCCACCAATTAGTATAATGTTTCTAATCTCCATGAGGTCGACATTGTGGTTGTAAGGGTTGTGGAGAGGGCATTTCTTCATTGTCTACTTCATCACTGATTAACTTGCACCATAGATCGACAGTCTTCATCTTTTTTGTGGGCTCCTATCCCCTATGTGAGTGCTAATGTAGAAGCCGAAGCAAAAGAAATAAGTGAAAGCATGTTGAATAAGGTTTCTAATCTCAACTTGGTCAACTTTGTTTATTTAAGGGCTATGAATTGGGAAATTCTTCAATGTCCAATTAGGGGTAGCCTTGCATCCTCTTTAACTATTCATGTACATGCCTAGGAGGAAATAGGTTGTCGGTTGCTTCTTCTAGCTTTGCACTTTATTCTTTGCAAGTTTTTCTTAAACACGGCTCTACATCCATCCCCAGTTTCAAGCAATTTTGCAATGCATCTATTTGTTGCAAAAAACAATACCAATTTCTTGTTTTAGTTTCTGATAGGTCTTGCTCAACTCTTTCATTTGGAGAGAAGGTTTTCATCATGGTAGCAACACATAAAACATCTCAAGGAAAAACTAAAGATGAAAATGAGTACAAGCATACGGTTGACTTACCTTGGACAAGCTTCACCCTTAGAGCCAATTCAACAACACATGAACTAGAAATATAGAAGTTGTGGAATGAGAAATAGATATTAAATAGGGTTGTAAACAAGAACACGAGGGATATTTTTACTCTTCATGATGGTCCACCTTATGCCAATAAAAATTTTCATATCAGACATGTGTTGAACAAGATACTAAAAGATTTTATCAACAAATATAAGTTGCTTGAAGGGTATAAGGTGCACCATGTGCCTGGTCCCCCTATTTGACACTTGCTCCAAAGTATATATGAAGCTACATAGATTGAAGTATTTGGGAAAATATTTTTTGAGGGCCACATTTATAGAGGCCAAAAATTGGTTCATTGGAGTCCCTCATCTAGCATGGCTTTGGTTGAGGCTGAGTTGGAGTATCCAGAGGGACACATATCAAGAAGTGTTTATGTTATTTTCAAAGTGGTTAATGTAGCATACATAGCTCCTAATTTTCTCAAAGGACTTCTACCCAGTTTGGTTTGGTTGTCTGGACTACAACCCTATGGACAATTCCTACAAATTGTAATGTCCCTTTTTTTATGTTTCTTGGACACTACGTGAGCTATTACAATATTATAGCTAATTCTATTGATTTATGAATGCTGAACAATGAAGGTATATATGAATGGTAATTCCAAATTCTAATATGGATAAAATGAACTAATGAATTAATATGCAAAAGTGAGTGTAATATGCAATTAATGCAGCAAGTGTTTAATGAACAATGCAATGACAGTGAATTATGTAATGGAGATGGGAATAGCATATATATACTTACAACTGTGATTTCAATGCCACAATGGAATACAATGAATCTAACAAGGTTGTGACTGCAATAGATCCTAGTAGTTTGAATAGTTATACATGATTGTCTCTAACTTAGCAATTATGGAATATGCACGTAACTTGCGAACCATCTTTGATAGGCAATATAAATTATGTTGTTGTGTCAAGATAATTGAATGAGAGTCATCTCTGATATTCTTTAATATGAATTATGCAATCTGTTGATTTGGAGTCATCTCGGATATGTAAAAATGAATATGCTCTGAATATGGTGCCATCTCTGATCTATTGTATTAATGCTAAGCCTACAATATTTAGAGCAATAGAATAGTGGTTTGGCTCTATTGAGGGATTTAGGAAAGTTTTTTTGGATGCTATCAAGAATGTGAAATGGGTTCCTCCATAGGCTAAGAACCAAATAACATTCACGATATTTAGCCGATCTCTTGAACTATAGCAATGCATCTATTTGGTGCAAAAAACAATGGTACCCTAATAGAACCAAAACATTTACAACACCTTAGAGTCACAAGGAAAAACAAATGCCGATATGAGAATTGGTAACAATCATCAATGCATTTAGCATTGAGATTAAATATATTTAAAATGCACATAATGAATTTCAACTTACCTAAATAAATTTTTGAGTTGCCTCATGGTGCTTGTTTGCTACACTCTCCTAGATCAAGTCAATTTTGTTCTATAGAATAATAATATGTTGAAGATGCTTTATTTCTACAATAGCAAGGTGCTCTGAAGTTTTGGGGCTGGGGACAGCTCTCATTACTTGCAATCAAAAGCAATGCACCATCCATAATAGAAAAATATTAAGAGTGAACTCACCATTTTTCTTTACTCTATTGAAAGATTTAGAAATCCAAGTTTCTTTACTCTAATTTCAAGCTTTTCCTACATTATTTATTATTGACCTCCTTTTCTAATTAAGAATTTCAATTTGTCATTGTAATGAAATGGAATACAGAAAAAGAAAAGTACTTGCATCACAATTTTCTACAATTATCTCTTGTTGACGAAATCTTTCTAATGGGTCATCACATTTTCATTTAGGGTTCTTTTTGCTACTGGTATTAGCAAATATTACAAAATTTGCCAAGATGCTCAATTTATTAATTTGAAATTAAGATTTGTTGAGCTAGAAAAATGAATTCCTCATCTTTGCCAGAATGTTGTTTCTTTTTTAACTTTCTTCTATAAGGTTTGTCTTTGAAATTACACTGTATATGATCTTCCACATCTTTTTCATAGTTTGTGACCATGGTGTTGTTCTTCTAATCATTCACTTCAAAGTTTTCACCCTGCCATAAGCTCTGACACCAATTTTTTCAACAACATGCTTGTATGATAAACAAAATAGCACTCTGAACTTGATAATAAAGACAAGAAAGCATGCAAAAAAATCATCTTGCCTAATTTTTTACTAATTTAATATTCCTTTGTAAGAGATTGCTTTTGAGGGGGCAAAGGAGGGTAGAATTGCAATGTCTCTTTCCATTCAGCTATGTGACCACAATAGAGAAGATCCATTTCGTCAAAGTCACCTGCATATTGTAATCAACACCAACCGTGCACAACAGGAATTGAATGTGGTGAGCTCTTTCAAAACCACAAGATACTATATTTTTTTATAAAATGCTTTACAGGAAGATTACCAAATGCCTAAAAAGAAAATGAAGAGCTATTTAAACATTAGAAAACTTGTTTAACATCTTGAGGTAGATTATTTGACTAGCTCGATGATTAGTTCATGCGCTAGGTACAATGCAATCAACATTGAGAGATTTGCAAAATAGCAAAAAATTAGGAATGGAAAGAGCATTGGAATTAACCCATGAGATATTGGTTATAGATGCTAACTCAAATACTAAATGAGATACGGGTTAATGTCAAATATGATATCAGGATGCAGAGATTGGCCATCTATATAAGGAAATAGGCCCATTAGAGATGGAACATTGTATGAGTGACCACTCATGACAGCTTAGAGAAGCCATGTTCCTATTGTCAAAGATGATATCAAACATTGTTGTACCATTGGAAATCACGTGTTTGGAGAAATTTTTTAGGGTTGAGGTAGTGCAAATGTTTTTTTGAACCTTCATTTTATCACTTTTTATTCTAATGGTAGAAGACTTTGTATTTATTCTTTATAGTAATGATTAGATGCCTCTTACAAGTACAAGGTAGTCCTATATTAGTACAAGTTCATAGGCAAAAAAAATAGATTTGCAACAGTATTGTAGGGAACAGTAACCCATACAAAATTGCTAACCAAGCATATGTGAAAATATATCAAAATCAGTTAAACCTAACTAATTTAATGTAAACATAAAGGAGCATTAGAATCCTACAGACAAGTGCTCTAACTAAGTCATCTTGATGGTTTGTGAAACACAACTAAAACACAATTAGTAGTGAGGTACCAACTACATATGCTTTATATTTGTATACACAACTTTATTACAGTATTTCTATGGGTAGAAAGAAAGCGAAATCACATCTTAAAGGTCTTTATAGTTAGCTAGGATGATTTGGTGGTAGGGGAAACTTGCTCTGATTATTAATATCTGATTTAGAAAAGTTTCTTTGCTTTTTGAATTCTTTTAGTGGGCTCCACAAGATATCAAGTTTAACCACTCTATTGAGAAGTACAATGGCATAGCTTAAGCTGAATTTAAAATATAGCATGTATGATTCTTAGAGGTGTTATCAGTTTATATGTATAAATTTGGCTACACTTTTCTTACATGTATGATATAATACTATTATAATTATAAATAAAATGATTCAATGATAATAATAAAAATTAAATGTGTGATCAATATATTTTGCTACATGTTTTGAAACTTTTACTCATGCAC
Organism: Cupressus sempervirens; assembly: GCA_028749045.1. Lineage (NCBI taxonomy): Eukaryota > Viridiplantae > Streptophyta > Pinopsida > Cupressales > Cupressaceae > Cupressus > Cupressus sempervirens. Next base: position 426,920,087 of record CM053783.1, read on the forward strand.
TCAAGGAACTTGAATGAACCACAGATATACTGGAAGAATAGATGCCTCACTTGATCATGGAGTGCAAAAACATTCAAGTCAAATCAAGTTTTTGTGTCAAGGGGCAATCCTGTCAAATATTTTGACTTTGCTATCATTGGTAGTGGAGTGGCTAGTCTTAGGTATGCTCTTGAAGTTGCAAAACATGGGTCTATGGAAGTCATTACAAAAGCTAAACCCCATGAAAGAAATACCAATTATGCACAAGGTGGTGTTAGTGTTGTTCTGGATCCTTTTGATTCCATTGAGAATCATATAAGGGATACAATTGTTGCTAGTGCATACTTATGTGATGAAGAAACTGTTAAGTGAGGTGTGTGATATCTTTGAGTAGTTATCTTGATTTAATTGGATGCACTGAACTTTAGTTTGATATGAAAATATCAATTGTAAATATTAAATAGTATATGTATACTTAATTCAACATTTTTATGTCCACATAAAGTAAGCTTAAGTTATATGCACCAAACCTTTATGTTATATTGTTTCTCATTCATATTTATTTTATTTTAAACTTTTATTACTTAAATATTTTGTACTTCCTTGAATTCTATTATTATGGCCCATGGGTATCACTTAAATTGTGAACCTAGAACCAACGAGATTAAAAGCTAGAGATAAGAGAGTTAAAATATTTCTAGCTTGATTTAGTTTCTATCTAGATAGAGGTTATTGACTCTCCCATAACCAACATTCATAATTCCTCATCTCAGATATACCCATCCTTAATATTAATAGGAATACTACTGGTAGCTACTAAAATTCCTTGCAATTTTACCAATTTAGGTAACCTTGATAGCAGTGTTCCATAGGGATACATGATCCCTAAATCTCATCATTTCTAAGAGGAGGGGATCCTAAGAAGGCAAATATGCCAAGGAAATGCCATCTCCTCTCCTAGGATGTGTTTCTCAAAGAGGGGATTTTTTGATGTGCCCTCCCCTAATGATAATATGCAGAAATAAATCTACAATCAATATGATAATATAGTTGCTTTTGCAAGTGTGTAATACTAGTGCATGGAGCTAGATATGATGAGGAACAAAAAAGAGCAAAGAATACTTAGGAAAGACTAGTGGAATGCTCAAAATATAGACAAATGAATACTTAGTGCACAAACTTCTTTACATATAAGGTGCAGAAAAAAATCTAGATAGCTTGGAGTGTTCCATAGACCCATAGAGCTTCAAGAACATGCACATCATCTTGTCCAATGTTTTTGGTAGGAAATTTATATAATAGTAATACATATTTATCATTTTTACTAACCATTATTATATATTGATCATTATAATTTATTTATTTTATTATCATCATTACCATTATATATTGTGTGTGTGTGCCACTGTCATAGTTTACGTCTTTGATTCCCCTTCCAACCATGTCCTCGTTGAGAAAGAATGTGAATCTAGCAATTATCCTTCTTAATTTGTTTGAGATCATAAATCAGTCAAAAAGTGTAGTTACAAAAGCATTCTTACCAATTTTTAACTCCGATTTCATTTCTGACATTTGATGGAAAATGTTTCCTCTATGATTATATTTGTGATCTTCTAACACCCACTACATTCAAATGGCAAATGATGAATACCACGAGACATACGTGTCTCAAGTTTTCTGAAGGAAATATCAAATAAGTAAGGAACACAAAGTATGCAATAAAAAAAACAATAGAGAACTAAATATCATAGATCTATGGATGTGGTGAGGTTGTAATTTAGAGCACTAAGAAATTTTGATATGATAAAAATGTTTTAAAAGCTCTATGCAAAAAGAAAGTCAAATAGTATCTCATCAGAATAGTATGTACACTTCCCTACCTATAACACTATTTGTGTGCTTCCTTGAGATCAAATTTGGAACTATTTGCCCTAATCTAGTTGATAGCACCTTCACTCACAGCATCATAAAAATTAAATCAATTCAGTATTTTCTCAAGCCTGACCCCATATGAACGAGACAAAGATGTCTTTACCAAAATCACTTCCATTAAGAACACTATATTACAAAAATAAAGCAAAAAATATACAATTCTAGAGTAACTGTCATACTTATAGTCATAACAATAAGTGCACTAAGAACACCAGACAAGACAATGGACTTTGGATGATGCATTGCCATGAGTGCAGTAATAATGAAAGTCTCATCTCCAATCTTGTAGGGAAAAAAACATGTAATCAACATACTAGAAGTCTTAAAAGTCATATTGCAAGAAGCAATTATGGTGCAATGGTCCCAGTGAATTCAATTTAAAAGCAAAAAGTTCAAAAATAGAATACTACCTCACTAACAATGATCATAGACAAACTTGCAAAACAACAATCAAGAACACCTAGTCCAGGGGATTCCAAAGCATGATTAATTATATCTGGCTTCTCCATAATCGAGCCCTTTTGCATAAATTCTATATCCAACTTCAAAGTATCCATCACAAATCACATTCAAAGGAAAGAGCAAAACAATGGTTTCAATATATCATCAACTAATATATGAAGGTAAGAGCCTTGAGGGAATATATTTCATGCCCCCTTGGCATAGTAAATCTATCATCCTTCTTAAGGTTAGTGACTAGGAGAGAAGAAAGTAATTAGGACATATGTATTATGAATCAATGATTGTTCCTTAATTTGACTTAAAAGCATAGTGACATACGATTACTCATTGGGAATTGGAATTTTCTACTAGGGAATGTCACAAAATCTCATTCCAAAGTGATCAAAAGCTTTTTTGTATCTGAGCTTCAATACATTCTATGCAATCACCCTCCAAAGGACACTTAATAAGAAATCCATGAAAAACATAAGGCAATCATTAGCATATAAGCATAGGTTACCTTAGAAGTGGGATCTTGATCAACATATTGAATGTGAACATTCTTGATTGTTACTTGAATGTTGTCAATAATCTGACCAAGATGCATAAACATAAATCAGCAATAAACCTTGAAGACAATCAAATATTTAGATAGCACAAAATATTCCAAGAAATGAGTGGTGTCTCAAAACTACAACAATGATGACCAGAAATTATTTTTGCTCACATACTATATGGAAATTGTCAAAAATGAATAAGCATAAGTCCTAAACTCACCTTTGCTAAAAGTTGGGAAATGAAAGATCGACCAGCTTGATTATCTGATACAATCAAACAAAAAAATTAAAGATCTTCTCAAAAGTAAAATAGGTATTAGAACATTATGTGTTATCACCCATATTATTAACCCAATGCCTTCAGATATTTAATTTCATAACTTCACTACCTTCTGGAGCTATGAATCAACCAGAATTTATCCTCACTAAGAAGAATGTTAAAAATCAATAAGTTGGAGAGTCATTCCCATTTTCCATAAAAATGACTAATTCAATGAAAACAAATTTTCTCAAAGAAAATAAAATGCATTATGGGCACCTCAATAGCTTTTGTCAAGCACACTAGCCCTTTTTTAAAGGAATGACCAACAGACCAAAGTAATAATTACCACAAACATGTCTTGACAACTTTGCAAGCTCTGCTGCTGCAAGATTTGCTCTCTTTCTAGCCCATTCTCTAACCTCCACAACCTTTGCACTCCACTATGATCATTCCAAAAATCACAAATGTAATTGAGAAACATTCTGAGAATATGATATATTCCTAGTCTTTAACTTGGCAGGATCATTGTCAGTTACTATAGATTTGTATCCAGGATATTGCAGCACTATTAGATCTACACTTCCATACAAGCAAATTATTCCAAATGTATCAATACTTTCACAAAGTTACAATGCAAAATCTATCAAACAACACCTCGGAATCGCTTCTTTTGAAAGTGCATATGAATACATCTTCCAAAGCAATCATTATTGGGTTCCAACCAAGTTTAGTCCAGGGAATCTTAATGCTTAGTTTCCCAATCACCCTAGTCAGTCAAACCATGGTCAAAGATTTTTCAATTGCTTTAGTAGGAAGGAATTTATAGTCAAAATTCTTACATGCAAAAAGATTAAATTTATAATATCATTCAAGTGCATGTCAATAGATATAGCATATGACAGGGATAAGAATTTATTAACAGACTCTTGACATTGACTAGTAGTAGCATAACAGTCTTTAAATTGTCAAATGTCTCAGTGCTGATTACAAAAGAATTTCCATCAAATTTTGATAATTATCCATTAAATTTACAAATAAATAGAGAGTAGTATGGCTATATTTTTAATAGAAAGTTGAAGCTTTTCCTAGAAATATTGTTACTTTTTAGCAGAAGAACCAATGAAAACATGACAATTTAACCAAACAATGTAATTGGCAAAACATAATGTATCACCATAACACTATAATTTCATGCATTCTATCTTCTAGTCTTCTTTAAGACCACTCTTCTAGGAATTTTCAAGGTCAATTATATCTAAATTGAACAGTAGTGAAGGCCAAGCATACAAACAGGCCAGGTTTTATAATTTATTTGAAATTGCAATAGAAATAGAAACTGAGTGTGTTTCCTTCACACAAGTTTTTTCATTTTCATCCATTTTTGCAAAATTGAGAAATAAAAAAGTTGTATCCTCAACTCTGGCTTCATCTTATGACAATGTGATTGAAGGTTATCAATTGAACCTTGATGTCCAATTCAAACATATTTAATGGCATATGTACCTATACTATGGAACAACATGTTGTTCTATTAGTAGATAGTTTGAACAATTAAAAAATTTCTTCTCTTTACAATGGAGTTAGTACCAATAGTCATTTAGTGCATCTTGAATTGCATAATTTTGTTTTGATAAAGGACAATCATATAGTTAAGCCATGCCTTACCTATATCTTTCATATTGGATTAGTGTGCAAATATTTCCTCTTTTTCTACTTTGCAGGTTTACTTCAACTATTCATTTAATAGTTGTTCAAAAAAATCCAATCCAATTTATTGTGGTACTTAGGATTCTTAAAAGTCAGCCCGGTTAAATTATAAATAGGAACAATCAATAATTTCATAGAGTAATTTTAATTTTTAAAATATTTCAATTACGCTTATGTACTAAATACATTATTTATTTGGACACAATTCCATGATGAAACATACAATTGACCATTTTGTTTTCGCTTTTATTATGAGAATGTATATTTGTGCATGAGAGGTGTAATGCATGATAGATCAATAACTTTTGTTCTATCTCCACATTCACTTCAAAGGAGAGGGAAATACATGACATTCGGTAAATCAATATTGCTGAAAGAACTATTTTTAGTATTGGTGCTCATCCAACTATTGTTTATATTTGGCCAATTTGGATAATATTTGGTCTCATAAATATTTTTATTTGTTTCCTTTATCTAGAGAGAGGTCTAGCTATTTACAAGGAAATTATCCTTTTCTATTGTTTAGAATATTTAATATCACATATGTTTTCTATTTTAGGTTTTGAATTGAAAAAGAGAACTTCTGATTTTTAGGACTGACCCATTACCGTGAGACTCGAGTACTTGTTTAACATATTTTTGAGCTCTCTTGCATCATGTACCCCTCTTGCCCTGAACACCATTGTGTCATTAGTGAATTGCTAATGACTAATGGGTGTCATTTCCTTCGTCACTTTTATCCCCTTAATTTGATTTCTTTTCTGAGCTCTAGCTTAAGATTTTCCTAGTGCTTCTACCATTATGATGAATAAAAAGGGTGAAATCTAATCATGTTGCCTTAATCCTCTAGATATACCAAAGTGGCTTCTAATGATCCCTTAATCAAAACTAAAACTCTTGGGCTAGTATTTCATTTATAACTGAGGTTTAGCCACTGTTTTGAAAAGCCAAAAGTCTAAGCATTCACAAACGAAGAGCTAGTCTACTTTAGCACAGGCTTTTGTAATATTTAATTTTATTAATATACTAGACTTCTGATTTTGTTGAATGGTGTGGATTACTTCATTTGCTATTATTACTCCATCAAAGATGGATCTTTCAGGGACAAACCCTATCTCTTCACAAGATATTTTATCTGGGAGAATTTTCTCAATCCTATTGGTTGGGGCTTTAGTGAATATTATTTTATAGTGTTGCATAAAGAGATTGGTATGAAGTCATCAAGTTGTTTAGATTTCTCTTTTTGGGGGATTAAGGTGATAAATGTATTATTGATTTCTCTTAGAATTATCCCTGAATTTTTCATATTTTCTATTACTTCTACTAGTTCATCCCCCAAAAATGCCAATATTTTGAAAGAAGAATGTTGGAAAACCATTGGGGGCCTAGAGCTTTGTCTGGATGTAATTGATTCACTAGATTCACTACTTTTTCTGTTTTTGATTTTGCAAATTTCTATTTGAGGATCTTGTTTTGTTCTACTATTTTTATCTTGGGGATATTTGATAACATGTCCTTTTGGGCTTCTAGATCTGACCCTTCCCCATTCAATATATTTTGGTAATAATACACCATCTCTTTGGTTATCTCTGAAGGCTCATCTTATCGATTCAATTTATGTTCCTTCTTTTTTTCCTACCTCTATCCAAGGTTCTCTAGATATTTGTGTCTAAAAAATTTCTTCGTTGGATAATACGTCTTCATACCTATTTCAGAGTTATTTTTTCTTTCAGCTACTTATTCTAATCCATACCTTTCTTTATTGCCTCATTGTTTAACTTCTTTATGTCTTCTTCAATCTATTCTTTTAATTCAAAAATATTTGTCAAACTATTCGTAATTCCAGACGAGCATCTTCTTCTTCATAGGTTTTAGTTTTGATTTAAAACAAAAAATCTTGGATCCCACCAACTTTTATCCTTTCTAGCATTGTTCTTCTGTTTTGATGAAACTCTCATCTCTCAGCCACATGTTCTCAAACTTAAAAGGGCACCTAGTGAACTTTTCTCTCATATTTTAGACACATTTTGGACTCTACTATTCCGCGTCATCCTAGGTTTGTTGTGGGTTCGCCCAAGTTCACTCCAGCAAGGACCCGAGCGAACCCATAATCCAAACTAAGGACCCTGCTCGGACCTGCAATGAACTTGGATGCAAATTCAGACCTGTGGACCCGGATCTAAATCCAAGCAACAAGGGCCAAATATGACTTCTTAGATAATAGTTCTATGAGAAAATATGCTATTCTAACTCATTTTGGAGATTTACTTGTTTTGAATGGTTTAGTATTAAAATTGGATTGCCAGTCTAAAAACATGAAGTTGTTACCTTCAAAAAATACTGGCTTTCCACTTAGAAATTCATTTTTCATTGATTCCATTTTGCAATCTATTATTAAAAATTACTTGCAAGAGTAGAGCGATACTTACTTGGCTTGGGAACACACATTTCCACCATTTCACAATACCATCTATTGATTGCCCTATCCTGCTCCATTTGGAACATATCCCATGCTTTCTGGAGGGATTCCATCTAACTTCTATAACAATACTATGGATGATAAATGTAGTGTAATCTCCTCTTTGGGACTTTCTAAGGGAACTTTTGAGGGGTTTCCTCTTTTAATGCCAATTGATTTCTTTTGAAATGTTGCTGCCATGGATAGGGTTTTAGATTGTTGATCTTTTTAATATTGCAAAGAATAGTGTTTGGATGGAGCTTCCCATTGAACTGGGGTTGTTGTTTTAAAGGCCATTGTTATGATGTAACTTTTGAACAACTGGTATTTCCTTTCTGATGGGTTGTTGCATTTTGATAGTAGTTTGCATTTGTCTTCCACAACTATCCCAGAAGGATCTTGTTAGCTCTTGTTGCATATGAGGAATAACTAACAGTATCCTATTTGCTCTAGTGGAAACTAATCCTATATTATGATTCCAATGGTTGTTTTCTATCTCTGCTAGGCATTTGAGTTTCTTCCCAAACATGGTTTTCCATTCCACATTTGGGAAGGTCACGGGAGGGAATCAAGCCTCCTGTAATTAATTTTATATTATGCTCATTGTTCACTTTTTGACTTTCACATTATTCAAAGTTGTAACTACTTCCACACTATTTTTAATAGTCTCCTTAAATTTAGTATAATATTGTTTTAAAAAATTAGTAAATAGCAATCAAGGAAAATGACATAGTACTTGGCTCGCACCTGGTACAAAACTTCCAATTCAAGAGATACAAAATTCTGCAAGCTACATCTATCCTTACGCTTACAGTGCATATGTAAAGTTTCAAAGCTTTTGAAAAATAAGAGACACAATCTCTCAACTTATTGTCTGGAAATGGAAGAGATCTAGTAAAACCCCTGAAACTCTCATTTGTGACTTTTCATTTTTGCCTGATTTAAAAGATGAAGGAATGTTTCTAGTGATATGCATGCCACTACCTCGATAGCGAGCAAAAGGGAGAAATTGGGGGGCACAAGTGACAAATTCAAAAGAAAACAATGCAAATCAAATGCCAAATTAAGAAAACCCTTACACCATGCTCTAGCTCCAGCTCCTTCACGCACTCCATCAAACAATCAAATCAAAAATGATTTTTCATTTCAAAGTTAAGCCCGTATTGGTCGAAATTTTGACCAACAAGGCCTTAGATTTTTAAAAAATGAAAATTTTCCTTTACAATCTGACCAACCTAAATCTTTTCAATTGATGGTAAAAAAATTTGGTAGAAAAATGAGGTCAAATGCAGTAGTGTCGCAAGGCCCTAGTGCAAACTGCCTGAACTTTGGTGATCTGTCTACATTCTCAGGAATAACCTTTGCTTTGATACCACTTGAAGCAGTGCAAGGCAAGCGAATCCCTAAAGGAGATGTCCTAGCCCCTAGAAAATAACCATACAATAGAAACACAACAACAATGCAAGATTTGACACCAAATCACAACTCTTTATTCATAAAATGACTTTTTACATGCAATGTGTCAGGCTGTAAGGCCTTTCCAATTATGGTCAAATACAAAACAATTCCAACTCTAGCTAGTCCAGATCCACACTTTGGTGGAAACCTCCAAGGAAGATCTCAACTTGTGCTCGCAAGCCCACCAAGTAATCTCCTTATTTTCCAAGCCGCAACTACTAGCTCTTCTCAAACTTTATCCAAGATCCAAGTGTAAACTGCCTTACATTCGACGCTCTATCCACACACTCTAAAAAAATTCTGTCACTCAGCTACTTCATCTTCCATGCTCTTCTCCAAGCTGGATGATTAATCACAATCCTTTTGTAAACTGCCTCACATTCAGCGTTGTGTCCACAGACTTAGGAAAAACTCGCTCTTTAGCTACTCTCCACACTCACTCCTCCTTTGAATGAATGAATAAATAATGATAAGAAAAAGCCCTCTGCTTATACCAAACTAAGCCACAAGTCAGCCTAGCCTATTACAAATTAAACTAAACCCTTACATGCATAAGCCACAAGTCGACCTAGCAAATTACATTAAAAAAACCCTCAAGCCACAAGTTACATTTAATCATGCCACCTAATAAATGTATTTTCCCTCTTTTCTCCATTTTAATCTCTTTTAATTTATTTTTCTTTTAATTTTCATCTCTTTCTTTCTCCTTTGCATTTTTTTTTTCAATTTTTTCTCTCTTTATTTTCTAATGCAAGATGCTCCTGCATCAGAGTACCTCATTAGGCCCTATTTTCAGGACCAAATTCTTCTTTTTGCAGTAGTTTCTAAGTTTTTAGCTACTCCCTAATTTTATCTTAAAGTCGGGGGGGAGAGTAATAAAGTTTTTTCTTATTAATTAAATCATATTGATTTAATTATCAAGTCACTTATTATCTCTAGTTTACTTAAGCTAAACTTTTGCATATAATAATTAATTCTTTTATTAATTATTATCATGCGACCTAGGTTAGATTCTTGTTGGGGCTTTGATATACTTTTATAAGGATTGATCTCTTTGTTATTTATTGTTTCACTTTTGATAATAGCAATCTATCTTGTTTCTCATCAAGAATGTCTGATCTATGGATCTAGGATTTCTAGTCTCACAGCTTTTGTTTCTCTCTTTCTATGACAAGTGTTTGCATGCAAGTGATTCTTGGGAGCTATGGGGTTGAGCTTCCATCAATTTTAACAAAAACTTGGTATGGGACACCCACTTGTATCAAACATCTTTTTTCCTTTCAAAGATGAGAAAGATCCCAAGTGTGATTCTTCATCAAAGAAGAGTACTTCTCATCCATAGTGCTAATCCACTCAAGGTTTTTTTCACCTCTAAAAACTTATGAGGATCATCCAAAATGACATGACTCAAAAAACTAGTACCAGATGTCCAAACATAAGTCTGACAAGAATATGAAGGATCTCCTGCCAAAGGTCTAACTACATCAATAGTATCACGAGCCCACTTGGGCACACACTAAATATTGATTGGAGATAGGGAAGGTGAATCATCCTTAGAGGATATGGAATCCTAAAGAGGAGAAGAGGAAGTACTAGGTAGTGTGGGAGAAGTTGATGATGGAGGCTCCATGTGTGGATAACACTCATCAAATTGGACATCTCGCCTAAATAAGACCTCTTTGGAATCAAGATCAAAAAAACTTGTACACTTTCACATCCTCATAGTATCCAACAAATATGAGTGGTCAAATCTTCCTCTCCATGGTTTTCCTTTGAGGATCTGGAATAAATTCTCAAGCCACTACCAAAAACTTGAAAAGTAGAAACATCAGGATTGACATGAGTCTTGTTGAGATGTCGGTTGCAAAATACTTAATGACAAGAATCTTTTCTAACTCCTCTCTTGAAAAGCTTATCTGGGATCAACTCTAAGGTTCTAGGAAATCTTATGACCTACTGGAATCTACTCAATTGAAGATAAATGTGTTTGTTCACAAAGAGGTCTTTGCCAGTTCAACCCAATTTCGGATCAAATGGCCAATTTACTTGTTGTTTCAAAATTAACAATAAAAGAGATATGTTTTTGGTATTTTCTGTTTTTCTTAAATGAATGCAATCTAACAATGCAACTATATGAATTCCTAATTTAACTAAGGTTTGTAAAAGCAAATAATGAAGATAAGGTAACAATAAGTTTAAGAAAATGACTTGAAAAGTAAATTCCTAATGGACATAAGCCACCGAAAAAACATATATGTGAGTTAAGCCTTTGAATAGATCGGTAGATAACCAATTAAAATAGAAGCAATGCTTCCTTAATTCCACTAATGCAATTTTCAATGGGAATTCAATAACCATAAGATGTTTCACTTTTCATCAAATCGCAAGGCCACAGAAAGTGCACTCATGCAAGATAAAAAGTTGTGCAGGAACAATATGGTGATCTATTCTCCAACTAAGTATGTTAGAAAAATTCATAAATAAATATCAAACACCAAAATTAAAAAGATCTCTCAATCAAAATAATGCAATAAAACTATTGGCTCCATTATACTCTATGAACATACATTCACAAAATATAACATACTCAGGCAAGAATAACTACACTCATAATGAGAGCACCAATAGCATATATTATTGCATCAAAATAATGGTGGCCTGGAATACATATTACATTCCTAAATTTATAAGAAATATTCTCTTCAATTTGTGTTGAGAGTGAGAGATCACTTTATGCAAACATATGCTTCTAAACTAATAAAACAAATCTATTTATGTAGAAACTGACTCTCTAACTGGTGCTAAGTAGGACTCCATCCTTATTTATATCATTTAGTGGATGCATGAGCCTTTAGATGTCTTAAAAAAAAGAAAGCATGAGAAAATAAGAAGAAGAAATCCATTAGATGATGTAGGAGTCTTTGGAGATGCCAAAAATGGAAGCTCAACCTTCTATGGATGTTTGTAGGAGTTAAACTATCATCAAAATGCATTTTCGGTGCATGGAAAGCCCTAAATTTGGAACTGGAAGTTAAATGTCAATGCATCTTTAAATTCTTCAAAAAGCACACCTCAGAAGCTTGGAAGCCTGTACACCTCAAAAGTAGCACACCTCAAAAGCTCGGAAGCTCAATTTGCCAAAAAATTAAAGTTCTCAAATTTGAAAATAGTTTCTAGGTTTTTCTTAGATGAGTTCTATGAGGACTTTATTGTACTTATTTTTCCTTTTTTGATAATTTTTACTCTCTTTATAGCCAAACATTTTCATAGATTTGAACTCTTTCTGCTTCTTCTATTTGAAATCGCAAGGCACCCACATTGAATATTGTCATTAATAGTTGCATAAGGTGAGAAACCTATTCTAGCCCATATGTCTAACCTCTGTATCTTTGATATTTTCTTTTCTCCAAATGTTTGATCCTTATGGGTCAACGGCCAGGTGATCTAGATTATCCAAAAAGATCAAATGTTTGAAACTCTTTCATATCTTTTTTACAAGTTTTTCTAGGTATTTTTAACTAGATTTTTTGGAGGTCTTCTGCTCAAAATTTCAAGTTGAAACTTTAATCGGTCTCTAAAACTCGGTAGCCTAAGGCTTGTTATTTTAAGGACTCAAATTAGGTTTTTAGTTCTTCTTTCCAATGGTGTAAACAGTTTTGAATTATGAGCTTTAAGTCAACAGTTATGACCCCAACAAGTTAAGGATGCCTTTTTATCTATAGAAAGAATAAAACATTAGTCCAGAGAGTTGAAAAATAAAACCCTAAATAAACCCTAGTTATAAAAAAAATTAGACCGAGAATGCAAAAAGATCGCAAAACACTCAAAAATCTCATTTTAGCCTCTGATATGCAGTTTTTAGCGCACCTTGCGCACCTTGAGGGTGCTCTAGGTACACTTAACTAACTAAGGAAACTAAAAAGCTAAAGGTGTGTATATGCGCACCTTGTGGGGTGCGCATGTACACACCCTTAGCTTTGTGCAAAGTGCTCTTATGTATTTGAAATAGGGTGCGCATGTGTGCTAGGTGCACTAGTGCTCACCTTGCCTTTCTCAAATCACTTTTACACCTTAAAATCCTTAGTTTCTAACAACTAGGTTTTTTAGGCAGAGGGCCAGGCTAGACTCAAACAACATAAGAAGCCCTAAAAAAGACTTAAACCCCATACTAGGGTCTAGAAAGTAAAAAATTATACTAGGGGGTCCCCATTTCTAGGAGAAATGGGGCATGCATTGTGAATCACAACAAGTCCAATCCTCCTTAGGAGTTGAATGTCCCAATGCCTTGTGAGGCATCTGATTCTAAATATAATTGGCATAATTGATAGCCTCATTGCAAAATGATGAACTCGTAGCTTGAGACTATATCATATGACTATTCGTCTCCTATAATATTTTATTCTTTCTCTCAGCAACCCCATTCTATTGAGGGGTTTATGGAACTGAAAATTGATGATGTAAACCATGCTCAATGCAAAAATATCTAAAAGAATGATTCACATATTCTCCCCATTGTCTATAATATCCTACCTAGATACCCCTTTCCAATTTTACTTGTTTTCCTTTTATTGTTGGTTTTCCAACTCTATCAATTCACCCATCCCCAACATATTGGTTCTTTCACTTCTCATTAATATCAACATGATTTGGGAGAATTCCACCAATTTTTTTGGACCCAAAATCTTGATCCTGAAAAGCAATTGTGAACTCTGTCATGAATTCACCACACCCAATGAATTAGGGCTATGTCCAATCCACCCAAAAGAACTTGAGGGTTTGTGTCCCTAAATTCCTAGAAGAAGCTAAAGCTTCCTAATTTCTCCAAGAGAAATCTCAAACCAAATCAATATCCAAGCCTTCTCAAAGTGAACTCCTCCTTCCTCTTTTAAAGACCCAAATGGTTACCCTTGAGCTCCCTTCCTCTCCTCTCATCATTTTCCTTCTTTGTCCTCTTTTAAATCTGTCTATAATTTTAAATTGACCCATTTTATAAATTTTCTTTAAAATCTCATAAGTCAAAATTAAAATTATACAAATTTAAGTTGAGATCCTAATGCCCCAAAATGATACATTACAAGTCCTCCCTCCTCAAAATTGCTTGTCCTCAAGCAATTGGGACGAGGGTCCCAATTCAATCTCTTAAAATGTAATGTGTTTGTAGGTTGCATAACTCTAATCATAAATCTATGATTGTGTATCATCATAACATAACCAACAAAATGTAAAACATATATCCTATTAACACCTAGGTCCCAAGTCAATAGTATCTACACAATACTGGGTGTAGAAATAAATGATCAATGAATCTCCAACCCCCTGAATCAACCAATGGAATATGCCCAACATACTGCTCATGTGCAAGGAAGCCAACTCAGTGTGACTCAAGATGTTGTCATAACTCAGATCAGGATCAAGAAAAATAGTGTTGTCTTCAATATGTCATGGAACTGGAGGGATAAACATCTCATATTAAAGATATTGCAACATGTATAGTTCCCGCTCATCTACATGCAACTCACTAACCCATGTAGACAAAGTCCAATTTGAAAATGTACTAATAGTCAAAGTAGGACAACCACTAATAACTAGTGTGTAGAAAGATGAAATCACCAATCAATAAGTTGACAACTGGCATATTAAAAGAACTTGGTGATGAATCTCTAGGTAAGCTATAAAAATACTTAGGGCACACTAGGAAAACTTTGAATTATCAACTTCACCATAAGTATCATTAATAAAATCAACATCTCCATCAATGAAATAATCACCTCCACACATATTTTTCGAAGTAAAGTCACATAATTCATCTTCTATCTCATGATATGGTGAGATCATGTTACTGTTGTTGTAAAAATTGAAACTTATGTATTTGACTTCTTGTTGGTCCTTATGGTCTTCATGAGAAAAATGTGCCTCATTAGGATGGGGAAAGGTGGAAACATTGTTCTAGTTTTCATTCCCACAAATAGTATTGATTCCTTCAACAATTTTTTGTCATCTCCATAGTTCTAGTTTTTTGTTTATCTTCCTTATGAATGGCTACAATAGAATTCTAATTTTTAGTCTGGTGTAATGAGTATTGTGTCATACTTAGTTGGAGACATAACTCATCTATCTGCCTCCCTTTATCCTTGGCATGTTTGATAGCCACATCTATATCTTTGAGAAACCTTAAGTAATCTTATTTCATTCTTTCCACTACCCTCATAAGAGTGAAGATTTGCACAATTGGTTCCCTTTATTATTCCTTCAATACTTTTAACTTCCTATGTGATCTCCTCAATGTTTTTATGGGTGCATTTGATACTTTCACCTTACTCTCCAAATTATATGCTACAAAATCATCAACCAAAAATGAAATTTTTGATCATTCCTTCAAATCAGTCCCTATAGTAACATCATCGTATTTTAGATTCTGAATACTAGATTCATTTTTAGCTAAACCATTTTCAGAATTTCCCTCTATCATCATCTATATTGTCTCATCAATTATTAAATCATTGTTTTCAAATAGTGAAAATGCTTGTCAATTACCACTTCCAAATCACAAGATTAGATGCTAGAATAATCCTTACCATCATCCATAGTGAGTTCTCTCTCACGGTCTTCATTATGATGAAGATGGACTAATGAATCTTCAACTTCCTCAATGTTGCTATGCACTTCTTGAGCTAACTCTTCCTACTTGTTACCCTCACAAGTGTGCCCCAATGACCAAAAATGTTTGCAAGTGAAACAAACATGTTCTTTCCTTATTTGGTTCTTGCTCATTTTCTAAGATTCTACAACCTGTAACTCCCTTTCCCGTTATTCGTCTTCAGCCAGTTGTTGTTTATACTTCTCAATTCTGGCTCACATTGTTTGAGCACCTTGTTTACCAACTTACAAGAAGTTTATGAAGCCTTTTGTTCTCTACTTGAAGATGTTAGCAATATTTGTAGAATTGGCTAGAAATGAGCATCACACTCATTAGTTTTTATGACTATAATGTTTTCCATGGCTTTAATAACATTTGCATTGTGTTCTTCCCTGATTGTTCCTAATAGATTATAAAACATGGTGTATATTAAATCATACAATCTCATGTCAAGCATAAGATTGCATAATATAATATCCACAAATGATTTTAGTATAGCAATCCTTCTATGAAAATGATGACTACTATTGTTCCCAAGCTTTGAAAAATATCAACAATGATTTGTGCTACCTCCTTCATGATTTCTTCTTCATGAGGTCCTCTTGGTGCTAAAACTCTTATGATCTCCATCAAGCAAGAAGCCACTAATAGTTTTATCTCACTATTTGAATGTTTCAGCCACTTGATTCAACCCTGATACTATAGGAACGAGAGTTGTCCACAATAAATTTGGGGGTGATTTCTCTACCATGGTTAAACATCCTTCTAATTGAAATAATATGTTGAGACTCTTGTCCCTACTTGTAAATTCTAGCCGAAGTTTGTGACCTATTTCATAAAGAACTCTAGCCAAATCTGATATGTCCTTCGATGCCATTTGGAAGTGAGAATTTTGAACTGCCCAACAAGCTGTAATAAGCTTCCCAATTTTCCACTGAGTTTCTTTTTCAAAATTCTATTTTAATAGCTACAATGAATGTTCAGATTTTGTAATCAATTATTGAAATACAAGGTTTATCTAGACTTGGATTAATTTCTTATGTCTCTATAGCGCTATAAAAAGTTTAGCAAGTTGTCCCAACTAATATATTGTGGAATCATCAAATAACTTTAGAAAATTTCAATATGTAAAGAGATGCAACACTGATAAAAAATTGCAATAATTTGATGATTACTAGATTAGAGATCGAGGTTTCTCAAAGGATCTTGGCAAGGCTAAATCCCTTGCTTCTAGAGCTCTAGAAGAATGGAAAATTTGAGAGGAAATTTTTTGGAAGCAAAAGGCTAGAGTTGATTGGCTCTAGGAAGGTGATTGAAACACTGCCTTTTTCCATAAATCAGTGCAATCTCGTTGGAATCAGAGCACTATCTCTTCTTTGGTTAATTCTCAAAGTATCCAATGGAATTCCTTGCCAGCTTTGTTCCAGGAGGCTACTTGGTACTTCTCTACCCTCTTCTCTGAGGACTCTCCTCCTGCTGATAATGAAGACAATATTATTTTGTCTTGTATTCCTTCTCTTATCACTCAGGAAATGAATGATTATCTCATGTGTCCAATCTCTTTGGAAGAGCTGGAGGAGGTGGTCTTTGGCATGCCTAAGGGGAAGGCTCCTGGTCCTGATGGCTTTCCAGTTGAATTCTTTTAGGAATTTTGGGACATCATTAATCATGATTTGTTGGAGGTGGTTAAAGAATCCTATGCTAGTAAGCAGATGCTTCGAGCTTTGAACTCTACATTCTTGACTCTTATTCCTAAGAGAGAGGGTGCTAATCAATTGGAGTTTTTTAGACCAATTGCCTTATGTAATGTGGTTTACAAAGTTATTACTAAGTTGATTGCTAAGAGACTGAAAAGGTGGCTTCCCATTATTATCTCAGAAGAACAAGGTGGTTTTGTTACTAGCAGACAAATTTTGGATGGGGTGGTTATTGCTACTAAGGCTATTCACTCTATGGCTACTTCAAGGGAGAGAGCAATGTTTGTTAAGTTGGATATGGATAAGGCCTATGATAGAGTTAAATGGAGTTTCCTAAAGAGTATTCTTCTTTCTTTTGGATTTAGCTCTGACTGGGTGAGTTGGACTATGAGTTGTGTTACTTCTACCTCTTTTTCTGTTCTTATTAATGGTCAACCTTCTCAACTATTTGGTGCTTCTAGAGTGCCAGGGTGACCCTCTCTCCCCATATCTATTCATCATCATGGCTGAAGGCTTGGGTAGATTCATTAAGTATCAAGTGTCCCAAAATTCTATTCAAGCCTGGCGGTGGGGTAATGGCTTACCTTCTCTTTCCCATCTTCAATTTGTTGATGATTCTACTCTTGCGGGTCTTGCTAGGATCAAGGAAGTTGAAGCCTTTTGACATGCTTTGGATGTTTATTTGGTAGCTTCAGGCCAAAAAGTTAATGAGCACAAATCTTCCATTTACTTTTTTAACACTCCTGATTCTATTCAGCACAGGATTGTTGGTATCCTACGGTTTCAGATTGAGTACTTCCTTTGACTTATCTGGGCATTCCTATTGCTTTTTCTAGGCAGCCACGTCTCTTTTGGCAAAATTTGATTACCAAGCTTTAGGATAAGGTAAATCATTAGACTCATAGATGGCTTTCTAGTGCTGCCTGGGTTACTCTTCTTCAAGCTGTTATCCAAGCTCTTCCTACTTATAGAAGCATGGTCCAGGCTACTCCTATTTACTTTCTCAAGGAGTTTGATGCTCTTTATCGACAATTCCTTTGGAGTGGTAATTTGTGTAGTACTAAATGGAGCTTGGTTAATTGGGCAACTATTTGTAGGTCTAAAAAGGAGGGTGGTCTTGGTCTTCAATCTGCTCTCTTGAGTAGTCAAGCTTTGGCTGCTAAACTTTATTGGCGATGGTGCTCTAGACAACATCAACTTTGGGCTCGTATTATCACTCATAAATATTTTCATGGTGCTGATCCTTGCTCTGTTTCTGCACTTCCTCTTGAAGGTCGTGGCTCAATGGTTTGGCATACTTTGAAGACAGGTGCGATCTTGGTGAAGAGGGGTCTGTTCTAGATATGTAAAGGAGGTTCTCAGGCTTTGTTTTGGTCTGATGCTTGGGATGGATTCCCTTCCATTTTATCCACATGCCCTCATCTTTAGTCTCTTTGTGACTCTTTTCTTGCCACTAGATGGGATAAAGTGGCTCATTACAAGACTCCTTATCAAATGGGACTTGTTGTTGGTTACAGATGGAAGCATTCTTCTGATTGGCCTCCTGGAGGTACAGACAGGGATCATCAAGAGCTTTCTCAAATTCTGGCCTCTAGAGAGTGTTCCTCTTTGCTTGGTCCAGATGTTTTCGCTTGGGGTGGTACCTTGTCTAGTAAATATCATGTCTCTGCTGGGTATCAGGAGATAACTAAACAATTATTTGAGGATGCTAAGGTCCCTTGGTGGAAGCAAGTTTGGAATAAAGTTTCTTGGTCCAAGTGCAATTTTTTCATGTGGCTAGTGGCTCACAACCATTCTCTTACCTGGGATAATCTTTGTAAAAAGGGGATTTCAGGGCCCCTCTTATTGTGTTTTGTATGGTAATGGAAAGGAGTCTATCTCCCATCTATTTTTCCATTGCTCCTATTCTACTCAGATATGACACTTTTGGTGGAGTGCTTGGGGTTGCTCTTGTAGGCATGCTTCCTTTTTGCCTGAGTTCTGGGCCCGCTTGGGGAGTGCTCCCTCCAAGTCTTCTTCTCTCCATGCTGCTTGGATTGCTGGCCCATCTTTCATGCTTTGGCATATCTGGTTGGAGAGGAATCGTCGCATATTCCAAGATGTTTGGCTTGGTGTTTTGCATCTTTGGTGGAATATATCACATTCTCTTCAGGAAACTATTCATGTGAAGTGTGAGCTTGATGGGGGTATGGATCCGGTTGATCTTGCTATCTGTAATCGCCTCAATTTTCATCTTCAAGATGGGGCTACAGCTCAAAGGTTTCCTTCTGTGTCCAGCAGCTTCACCATCAAAGGAAGGGTTGGGTTAACCGAGATGGGCATTGAACTCCTCCTCCCTGTGGAGTTCTGAAAATTAACACTAATGGTTCTTCTCGTGGGAATCCTGGCCCTGTTGGTATTGGGAGAGTGGCTCGTTGTAGTTCTGGGGATGTTAAATTTTTCTTCTCAGTTCATAAGGGTGATTACACTAACAATCTCATAGAAGCTCAGGCTATTTTATATGTTGTGGAACAGTGTTGCTTGCGGGGATGGAGTAAGATTATCTGAGTCTGATTCCTAGGTGGTGGTGAACATGCTTTCTTCGCAGGAGCTTGAGGATGTTAGTTGGCAGCTGGCCACTGTTGTTAAGTAGATTATTCTCTTCTCTACCTCTTTTCAGTTCATTAGGTTCACGTATATTCGTCGTGAATGGAACAGAGCTGCTGATTGTTTAGCCAAATGGGCTTCTAGTCATGATCCGGGTTGAAATATTAGGGATAGGAGGCAACTGTCCTTTGAGATGGTGCAAGAATTTGATGATCTTGTTGCTTAGAATCGAGCTCCTTGTTGAGCTCTCCTTCTTGTATTCCTTTCTGTCTTAATAAATTTTTACCCCTCTTTTCTCGATAAAATGGAAGCTCTCATCAAGAGAACCCTTGACTGGATAATTTTTGCATACAAACAATTTTTAATTTTCCTACACACTGCAAGTGTGGTAATATCATCTAGAAAATGATGAAGATCAGAAAGCTTTGCGTGTAATAAGGAAAACAAAGAAATTCTTCTTGAAGAGAACTTAGAAAAAATCCCAGTGGGTATTTGTTTTCCCTGCTATTGGAATCAATACTAAGCACCGAAGATTGCAAGTTTTGTCCACATAAGTCAGAATTATTTAACTCAGAGATCAGATTGCCCAATGAGCAGCACATGATAATTGCATACCTCTGGTTTCTACTTGTACCGTCCAAAATAAACCTTTCATCCTTCACACACATAACATTAGCCAAGTTTGTAACTGTTCTTCAAATATTTTAATTATTCTTCACTTTCGTTAATACTGCCCCTGTATTTTCCATTGAACAAGTATCGAATCCCATAACAATGGCACAATATTTACCAATGCAGAAATGAAAGAGATTCCACTTATCTACTACTTCTGAGATTTCCTATCTTTAATAACACCATGAAGCTTCTCAAGGTAACGCCCAGAGGTCTATCCTTTGGCAGACACTTGATTAAAAAACTTATGCTTTCTGTTGCAAGAAATTAATTTAGAACTTCATGGTGTACGCTTATTTCACCAAAATATTGATAGCCAAACACACTAAAAGCTATGACCGCTAAAACAAAATTATTTATAGCTTCAAACATTACATCTTCTTTGCTCCTAAGCTCATGTTGACTCACCAATACATTTAAAACTGTTGCCAATACTTAATTGCACCTAGATGAAATCTGAATATATTGCAGGTACAAACCAAGGAAATCACAATATTTCCATCAGTAGGCACCTCCTCATGATAGCATTAAATTTCAAATATTAATATTTGGAAGGTTGATTTCAAAGTTAACAATGAGATGGAAGGACAAGGAACAACAAATTGTAGCTAAATCTTAATATTCTTCAACCACCGCCAATAATACACAAATGATTTTCCATAACGCAAAATTAGATGCCAATAGTGTCTTCTTATTTTCACCACAATAGTTGTTTTTCCTCAAACTAATGCTTCTATAGAGTATTGTGATAATGGCCCACCATTTCTAATACCAGCCTCGGCTCAAATGTATCCAAAGTAAATTAAACTGGCCCGCAGACAATACCCGATAGTCTTGAAACATTTATTCTCCAGCTGGGTCTATTTGACTATTGTTTGAACATGTATATCATTCCTACGTTAATTGGTCACACACAATTGTTATGTTAGTAACAAACCCTTTCCTTGTCGCTTAGAAAATTTAAAAAGACTCCCACAAATGCAGACTATATCCAGACTTAATATGAATAGGAATTAAAATATTTGGTCTTCTCACATGAATGAAACCTAGCGATCACATTATATTCACCAAATCACTTTACAAATTTTCTTCTAAAGTGTTGTTATTATTTATTAGAAGAATAAAAACTAGTGGAATACTTTTCTGAGGATGGCAGGTTCAAAGTTCTAATATCACTATAATATCTCTTTGCAATTTTCCTTGTTTTCCTTTTATTACTGATTTTTCAATTCTATTAACTCACCCATCCTCAATATATTGGGATTTTCATTTCTCATTAACATCATCATGATTTGGGGGAGTTTCACATTTTTTTTGGACCCAAAATTTTGATCTTGAAAAGCAACTATGAACTCTATCGCAAATTCACCATAACAGATGAATTGGAGCTATGTGCCAAAACTAAGTCAAAATTAAAACTATACAATTTAACTTGAGATCCTAATGCCCCAAAAGGAGGATATTACATTGCCAATGTGTATCTGTTTGACTGAAAAACCAGACTACTTCTCCACAAATATCTCACAGATTCAAAATGAATCAAAGATGTTAGACTTGTACTTCAAGAATTACACCCATGTACATCTAGAGAAATCATCTATGATGGTGAGTGCATAATTAGCACAAGAAAAAGGAGTGGAAAATGATATAAGATCATTGCGTATCAAATCCAATGGTGCCCTAGCATGTGAGTCTCTACTTGTTAGTAAAGGATATATGTGGTGTTTTCCAAGAGCACAACCTTGACAAACACCATTAGTGCAATAGATCTGAAGTAGTCCAATCACTATCTCCTATGTACTGATTTGTTGTAGATATTTGTAGTTGACATTTCCAAAACACTCGTGCCAAAGTTTTCCCACTGTGTCTATGTGAGAAATGAGATAAACACCTATAGATCAAAGCTTTCGAAGCCATCAAACATGTATAAGAAAGTCTTTGAATCAATACTCCATATATATAGCAACAACTAAGTTAGGATCATAGAGATCTAAAATAACCACATCATGTGGGGGGAACTCAACTATTTTATCGGAGCTAGATTGAAAAATCTAATAAAAGATAGGAGGTTCATAAAAATAGAAAGAACCAAAACAATTACATCTTGTAAAGAGCAACTATCCAATGAAGCAGTGCCAAAAACTGTAATGGAAAGTTGTGATGAGTCACCAATTGCAATCTATAAAGTAGTACTCTAAGAATGTGAAATAACCAGATCAGGTGAGTGTGACATATGGTGTGAAGCACCAAAATCAATGATCCAAGTAGTAGGAGAAGAAAAAGATAGTGCATAAAGATCATTTCCTTTCCCCGAGGGAGGATGTGGTGGCTTTGGGGAAGCAATACTTTGTTGTCACATGGCCTCCTCTAGAGCCTCAAGACATTTCCAACACTTGAAAACTGGATGTCCTTGCAACAAAATTTGCAAGGATCACATGTAAACTTCTTAGTCTTGGATGAAGCCTCAGATTTAGAAGGTTTACCCTTTAGAGTGGATTTACATGTATCTGATATGGGAGATGACTTGGAGGAATTCTCATTGCCAGTTGAATCTGGATTAGGCTTCATTTTATGCTTCTACTTCTCTGTAGATGCTTGAGAAACCAATGACTAGTTCTTTGATCCTATTAGAGAGTCCAACTATTTAAGCTTGGCCTACTCTCTAGTCAACCAATCACAGAAGACTTCAAATGTGGGCATGATAGATCTAGAACCCAAAGCATCCATAGTGGAACGTAAGGCAGATGATAAAATTTGAAAGTTTCCTTGAAGTTTTAACAAAATCAAATAAATACAACCCTTATTAATCTTTACCTTTCCACAACCATGCAACAATGATCTCTATTGTTTTAACTTCACCAAAAATTCCTCAATGGAGGAATAAGAATTAGGTACAAGTGATGTAAGCTCGACCTCAATTTGAAGTCATCTGAACTCATTGATGGTACCAAACATGTTCTTGAACTTGACCCACATCTCTTGAGGAGTATTACAACCATTAAGATGAAATTGCAAGTTGTCTAAAGTATGCAAAGAAATCAAACCCATGGCCTCCTTCATCTTATTCCTTTGTTGCGTGACCTCAAAGGAGCTTTTTAAAACAAGTTGCACTTCAGCTAAACATGGTCGCAAACTATTTAAATGAAGAAGTTGTGTCATGATGGTTGTCCATGTATGATAGTTATGTGGGTTTAAAGGATCTAGACAAGAAGAGCTCTCAGCCATTGTTTAGAAGGGGTATGCTTTGATGTGTTTCTAGTTTACTGATGCAAATGATAGAAATAAGAAAGAAAAACACCCCCCACATTGTAAATGACCAAATCCCAAAAACTAAATATAAACGGTATATAAGAAAAGAGAAAAAAAATCTTATGATGTGAATCATGTGTACATTGAAAAATACTAATGAAAATAACAAAGAAATTAGATATTTTTTGAGAAGAACTTTCCAACACTTTTTCCAAATAAAAAATCAAAGCCTAGATGAAAAAGATATGCCTCCCAAGTGTGAAAAAGAACTTCTGACTTTGATTATAAAAATGGAGATCAAAATGGAAAAACCAAAAGATCAAACCTATACCATTAGATAGGTCTTAGAATTATCTTTTCGATGATATATCATTTTCCAATTTTGACACCGTATATGCAAATATATGGCCAAAGGTCCTAATACTGCTCTTTCTGACAAAAAAAATCAAACACGTGCCAATTTGAAGGCTACCAAATTTTGGCACTGAATTTAAAGACATCAACACCTGTGCCTACAGACATACTTGTGTACCTCTAATGTTAGATCTGAGAAAATGTACCCTAATAACAGCATCCCTGTACATGTGTACCTTTCATGGAATTTTACAAAAGATAAAGTGCCCTTTTTTTCAAACAAAAAGGCAAGTGCTTTCATAAAGGTTTTTTATATAAAAAAATTAAAAACCTTTCCATTTATTATTATTATTAAATCACTGCATCAAGAAGCATGCACAGCCTAGGGTAAACAAAATTGCATTACAAAACAACAACCACCAAATAGGATGTCCCTTATATCAAAATGGGGACTTTTTGGTTGTTATAGTAAAGTTTGTTTGAGCTCAAAGTGTGCCAAAAATTATAACCCCCTATTTCAATAATAATAATAAAGCTTCAAAATTCACAGTTTGATCCACACAAACCCTTCTTTATCTAATAGCTTCAAACCTAAACAAGTTGCAGCAAATCTACACTCTAATACCATTTTGAGCAATACAAATTCACAGTACTCAAAAGAACACCTACATGCAAGAACTTGTCACGAAGAGGTAAAGAGAAGAAAGGAAAAGGGTTTGTCTCTAACAATATGCAAGATTTTATTATCAGACTAAAAGAAAAAGTAAAATATACAATGGATCAATCCTTATAGAAGGAGATCCAAAACCTAAATGGGAAACCCTTAGGAGTAAAAGAATTTAATAATTGTTATAATTATTAAATGTGACTAATGCAAGTGCAGGAAAGTGAAATCTTAAGAAGTGTGTGAAGTTAATTTAATCACTGTAATTAAATTAATACTTTAACCTAACAAGGAGGTCAGTCTCCTTTTGGAGTAATTTCTAGAATGGTGCCCCTGGGCTAAGTAATATGGAGGAAATTCAAGAACTACAAAAAAAATTATTGATAGGTGGGGTGATAAATTAGAAAACTATTTAGTGTTGAAGGAAACTAGCTTAGGTCTATAATAGGACGAAAATTGCATGAATAATGTTGGACTGATATAGAAACAATTTACATTCATGCAAAATTTCTTTCATAATAGAGAAGTGTAGGTAATTGGGAGATCAAATAGACTTGTATGATGTGTACCCAAAAGTGGTTTGTACTTTGTCAAGTTGGGTTATAATCCTTTAGCTATTATTGATAATCTTGAGGATTCGCCTACAAGGTTATGTTGGGATAGTCATTATCTACCAAATGTGGGCTCTTTTTCTTGGTTAGGAACAAATGGGAGAATTTTAACTAGGCAAAGAAGAAAGAAGCTTGGTTTTAGTGACCCAATTAGGTGTTTTCTCTATGAGAAGCCCAAGAGGAAGTTAATCATCTACTGGTCAACTATAATTTCTCATAAGAGTGTTGGGATATGGTGAAAGGAAAGATAGAATGGTTTGGACCTATGCAATATACTTTATAAGTTGGATGAGTGGCCAAAAGAAGTATCTTCTATCCAATATCTGGGTAATTTACCATTCAATTTTTATATGGAAATTTTGGAAAGAAAGAAATTAGAGGATCTTTTAGGATGTAAAGGAGTCAATTGTGAGGATTCAAAATAGGATTAGTTCATCCATTAAAGAAGTCACAAGTGTGACCGAAACAAATATAAAGCATTTTGTGGCCTTCACTAATAGGGACAAAAATATTTATTTTTCTTGACTAGGACAAATATTAGGCTTAAGTGTTATTTTAAGATGGAGAACTTGTAAGGAAACTTGCAATAAAGAATATAATTGTTTCCACATAACCCATAATAGATCTAAAATAAACACAAAATTAAAATCTGCATTCAAGAGAATAAACAACATACCCACACAAATTTGACATAAGATATACCCTCGAAAACCCTCATTGAGAGAAAAACCCAGCCTCCAAAAGCATCCATCACCATGTATTATTCAGCAAAAACACCATTGCAATGCAACCATAGAAGCCTTCAAAGCCATAGCCATCACCGAGCAATCCATGTGAACAAGCATGAATCCACACATCCCATGGCATGCTTCCAACCTTCACAAATGCTTCCTTGGCTAACCTATCAAGCCTTGTCCTGCTCAACTCTTGTCTTTTGTCTTCTCCTTGTCACTACAACAACTACCCTTGTGGCTACTTATATAGTATCAAGTTCCACAAAACCACCAAGTGGTATTACATAAACCATGTGCTACCTAACCCATTGACCCCACATTTAATATTAGAAATTTAATTCTTTTCCCCAATATTAAATAATTACATGAAATATTATCACAATGTTACAATACAACTCATCAAAAATATTCTATGAGAAAATTTACATGTTGCACATCCATATAGGCGGAACATTACATAATAAAATAAAATGATAAAATTTAAGCAATATTATGCAATGTGTGCAACACCCATTATCTCAACAATATCTCACTTGTTGTATACATTGCATAGGGTCAATTTGTAGCCAAATAAATGAACAAGGGAACAATCCCTCCCAGGACATCCACAATCATGGATCAAAGTACACCAAGTGCTCCATCTTGGTACCTGCGAAAAAATTAAAGTATCCAGCATCTCAAACATGAATGATCTCACCTCCTATTATGTCACTACCATTGGACATACATAGAAGCCATCCAAAGAGAAAGCTACCCAACTTGTCACATTAGAAGATCATAAAATCCTATACCAACTGAAATGTTGTACAAAAAACTGATCCAAAAGTAATCACATGTATCTGTAGTTGTCAAAATATCCATAGCTAAAATAACACCCACATCAAGTGTCAAACCCATCCAACCATCCATACCTCCAAAGGTATACCAAGTGAATCTCACATCACCGACATATCCAACCTGTAACTTGCAATCAAAAGCCTCAAGAGAAATACCTACCACATATATACCAAGAAGCTCTCACTACAAAAGATAATGTCAAATCTATAACCAATCCACTCACAACATCTCAAAGAAGTGAATCCATGTAGTCTCAAGAAAATTCACAATACATAAACTGATATCCTACAAGAACAACTCACATAACAAGTCTCCAACACTCTCCCAAGTTCTCCACAACCAACAGAGGAAAGAGATAAAGGAATAAGCATGTCATCTCTCACATGACATACATGAGCACAAACCAATGATCACAATCTCTAATCAATCTCAAATCCAATGTAATTAAAACCAGACATCCAGGAAGATAACCAAGACCAGAGAAACTATGGAAATCATAATTTGTATCATGTCCTTGTACACACACCTCTAGATGTAAACTATGCAAGTATGATCTCCTCCATAAAAACCCCATCAACAAGCCTCAACAACACCCAAACCATACTAGATAACTAATCATGGATGTAAGCCTCTCACAAGAAGATCAAACTCATAAAACCATTCCTAAACCAAGGAATATGCCCAATATAAAACAATCTCCCAAACTCAACCAGCATAACAACATATACACATGGAGATAACCAATTCTAAACCATCTCTCAAATGATCCCTCTAGAACTAACCCATGTACCATAGCTCAAGATCCATATCCATGAAAGACAAGCATATGTATAATGCAACTGAGAGAAACAATGGTTTATACCTCTCAAGTAGCAAACCATCGAGTAGACCAAGAGTGGGCAATGAGAATGCTCATCAAGATATCCAAGTCTTCAACCAAGACTCAACTAAGAACAATCTCCTCTCAAGTCCATATCAGATGAATGCCCCTCAAACTTCCTATTGAAACCATCAACTGTCCCAACAAACACATCTCTAATCCAAGAGAAATCAACATCACCACCATCTCTAAGTATCCATAAGCACCTGTAACCAATCGATCCATGCCAACTCCAAATGCAACATAGCAATATTATAAAGTATCCAGCTTATGATTAGTGTACTCAATACCAAGAAACTAAACCAAAATAAATGTAAAAGTTCGAACCATGGCCTCAGGAACATAAACATGACAACATGATCTAACCCATCTCAAAAGAGACAACATGCTCTATATGAATGTACTATAATATGTCAAAACTCTAATGTGTATCAAGAGTATATCATGACATAATAATGAAAACCATCCTCAGACCAAGGATAACATGCTAAATGAAAGCATAAAATCACACATTTACCAAGAACTCTATAAGTCTTCAAGATGCAACTATCTCCATACACCATGAAGAAAACCATCTCCACACACCATGAAGATAATCAAGAACTCCATGAGTCCTCAAGATCTAACCATCTTCACACAACATGAAGATAACCAAGTGCACCATGCAAATGTCAAAGATGCTTCTGCAGTAACAGAATCTAAGACAAACCTCCAACATTTGCAAACACTCAATAAGTACATCAATGCCAAAAAATCCCACTCAACTGTGGTACCAAGTCACCTATGGCATCATAAAATCCATCTCCTACATGAAGATCCTCCAGGTCTACACCAAGTGAAACCAAGAATGTACAAACCAAACCAGAAACTAATCTTGCACTTTCACAAGCTCTCACTAAACTGTGTACCCATGCTATCCATGACATCGTGATAAAAAATCCATCCTCTAACCATGAGAATCAACCAATGGCATCAAACCATCAAAGTGCACATCATGAGCTCCTCAAAAAAAACCAAATAACCATGATCCTCAACCAAGAAGATATACCACCATAACCAAATCAAGAATCCAAGCCAAATTCATGGCACCATGATCACATCCATGAACCGAGAAACTAACTCTCAATATGTCCAACCTGTCAGCATAAAATAGTCAACCACAATCCTCTGCCATGACTATACCTGGTAACAACATCTCATCCCTTCTACATGAAGAAAAATTAGCAAATCATGTGATTTAGGGCATAGACAACCCAAATCCAAACCACTAATCTAAATATGCATCAATAATGAAAGATCAATGGGTAAAGACAACCCATAACCAAGCTATAAATGCAACCTGTAAGTATAGACCACTTACAACACTACACAACTTGTAGACCCAACAAGTCATCATACATACTCAAGCCAAATACTGATAACCATATCATCATGAGACCAATCTGAAATATGAACTAAGTATTCAATGACATCAAATATAAATTCTCCAAAACATACAATGTCATAAACTCACAATATTACCATAGTCAATATATATCATAAATTATTCAGATCAATATATCACCAAATAAATCATGTCAAACCTGCACCAAATTTGAACCAATGTGTAGAGCTCTCCAAGAACTTTGCGTTGACTACTCGAAGTCCAAAATCCAACTCTGTATGCCGAAGTTATGCCCTAATTTGTGCTCAAAATAAACAATATCTGACTTTAGGGCTCTTAAAACTTGACAAAATATCAAAATCACAGAACCAAACCTACACCAAGTTGCAGGTCTCTGAATTAGCTTTCCAACACCTATAAGAAGTCTGAAATCCGATATCCTAAGAGAAAGTTATGGCCATTTTACTAAGATAGTATTTTTTATCATTTTCACTGCGATTTTTTTTTTTTTTTGTGATGAAAATTTCGACGAGATTAAATTTGACGGCCATCACGTGCTGAAACTAAAAAACTCTTTCATTTCTTCTAAACATGGCCAAACTAGGGCATATTATACATCAAAATTTATAGAAACGTCGACGCGAATCCAATGGTGAGGTCTGTTTTTGCCCAAGTGGTCATTTTTGCAAGTTTCTCCCTAAAACCCTCATTTAAATGAAACATCCAAAAAATCCTTTTGTCCAAAAATTTTACATGCTCAAAATCTACCAACATCCCATCATAACAACAAACCCCAAACCTTTAGATCTGCAATAAACAACTCATATATTTTGCCCTTTCATTTATCCTCTCATACATTCCTATGGATTCAATCTAGGGTTACAACAACACAACCTGGCTTTGATACCACTTGTAAGGAAAATTGCAATAAAGAATATAATTGTTTCCACATAACCCATAATAGATTTCAAATAAACACAGAATTAAAATCCACATGCAAGAGAAAAGACAACATACCCACACAAATGTGACACAAGATATACCCTGGGAAACCCTCATTGAGGGAAAAACCCAGCCTCCAAAAGCATCCATCACCATGTATTATTTAGCAAAAACACCATTGCAATGCAACCATGGAAGTCTTCAAAGCCATAGCCATCACCGAGCAATCCATGTGAACAAGCATGAATCCACACATCCCATGGCATGCTTTCAACCTTCACAAATGCTCCCTTAGCTAACCTTACAAGCCTTGTCACACTCGACATTTTTCTTTTGTCTTCTCCTTGTCACTACAACAACTACCATTGTGGCTGCTTATATAGTAGCAAGTCTCACAAAACCACCAAGTGGTATTACATAAACCATGTGCTAAAACCATGTGCGACCTAACCCATTGACCCCACATTTATTATTGAAAATTTAATTCTTTTCCCCAATATTAAATAATTACATGAAATATTATCACAATGTTACAATACAACTCATCAAGAATATTCTATGGGAATCTTTACATGTTGCACGTCCATCTAGGTGGAACATTACATAATAAAATAAAATAATAAAATTTAAACAATATTATGCAATGTGTGCAACACCCATTATCTCAATAGAACTTGGGAATAACATAGTTAGAAGAGGTAAAATGGAATAACCCAAAGGAAGGCTGGTGTAAATTCAATTGTGAAGGTGTAGTAAAAGACAACCCAAGACCATCAAGATTTGAGCTTATTGAAAGGGGTTGGAAAGCTAATGTCATGACTTTTGCTACTAAAATAATTAAGGATGGGACTAATATTGTGGCAAAAGGAAAGAGGCCTTTCTAGTAGTTAAAATAGGTAGATTCATGAATATAGATTGCTTCCATTTAGAAGGTGACTCAAAAATAACTGTTAATGCAATCCAAACATGTAATATTTTTGCATGGAATCTACATGAATTAGTTAATGAAATTGGGAAGGATTTAGAAAACTTTAGGAACTTCAAAATTAGTCATATCAGACAGGAAGAGAACAAAATAGAAGCTTTGTCTAAGTGGGTTGTAGCCTTTAGAAGTCAAAATGATACGAGATTTAAGGACCTCATTTAAAAATTTATAAAGGAGGGAATAGCCATGGGGAAGAAATGTGTAGTCTTGTAAGGAGTTTATAAAGGAGATTTCATTTAGGCCAAGGATAACATATGTAAGCATGGTAATCATTTTAAAGAATGAACATGGAGAGTGTTATGCTCTTGGGAAAATCAAATATATTTGAGTTGGTTTTTGGGAATTGAATGTCTGTTGACAAGATAGCTAAACGATGTCAAACTTGTGCTAAAATTTTAAGTAATTAAATGAGAAATGAGCCACAAGTTAAACTTTATTTAAAGGAAATTTTGGTAAGAGAGAAAACATAGTTATCAAAGAATTTCACAAGGTTGGAAAGGAAGTTGTAGAAGGTGGTTTGTGGAGTTTTACAAAAATGGAAGCCACCACTATAGTTGACACTAAAAAGAAACAAAAAGGGGTTTAAGGGCTAGCTAAAGGCACAAGTTCTTGGGCTTCTAAAATCAAAATTGATAAAATGATAACGACAATGTTAGGAGTAATTGGCCCTCAATTGCAAGAGAGGAAAAATAAATAGAAGGTGAATGTGGATGTGATTTCCATGATCATTTCATGGGGTGTAGAAATAGGAGAATGCATGATGGAGGTGAAAAGGGAAATTCAAACGTTGTTTGAAGAGAATTTTCTCCTAGCGTTTAATTCAATTCTAGAATGGATGGTTCCTAGCATTGGGTTTGACATTTCAAAGAGTTTTGAGGGTGAGGAGGATGCTAGGATTTATGGGTTAATCCCCTTTATAAGGTGGTGGGGTAGAGTAGACCAATTGGAAGATAGGAGGAAGATAGTTGAACACTAAGATGAGGTGAAGAGGGAGATTACTCAAAACGAGCAGGGAATTATTGGTGCTCGACGAGCCTTTTCCCTTCAGATAGGTAAACTCCACTACTTTCCTATTGACAAACATATATTTAATATCTTGAAAAGGCTTTGGCAAAGAATACATTTGTATTCTTCAGGGATAAGTTGGGTGTTGTGCAAAACACCTTCCTTGCTAAACACCTTCCTTGCTAAGAGGGAGTGGTATTTTTTTTGTTTAGCTTGGAAGGTGGAGTGGAGTTTCTTTAAAGAAACTTAAGTTGGATATTTAGAAACAACTTTTTTGTTTTTTTTTTTAAAGAATATTTCTAAGTTTGTGAGGTTTTGAAAAATTAGAAGTGATTTTATATATGATTTTAAGCCTAGGAAAGCAAGGAAACATTCTTTTCTTGCAATCTAAGTAAAGCAAATGGGATTTACATATGTAATATTGCAATAGTAAACTTGCATTGGATTCTATTGTATTGTGAAGAATAAATTGGCTATTAGGCTGAATATAAGATCGAAGAGATGTAATTTTTTCCCAAATTGGGCTTTACTAGGTATTCTATGTTATTATCTATATGTGATTGGCCTCTGTTATTTTTTTTTTGCTATTACTTTGAGTTAATTAACCCAAAGTATTAATTATTATAAATCAAATAGAGTTTCTATTTGTGAATTTATTGTGCAATTAATTTGTAGCTAGGTTATGAGAATTTAACATAGTATCAAAGCAAAGGAAGAAATTAACGTGGTATCATAATTCTAAACTCTGAATATAGAGCCAAGATTTGTGACAAGCTAGAGAGAGAAAAAGTGTTTTGTCCTCATTTTTGTTTTATGGCTATGGGAATCAACGTCCAAGTAAACAAAGGTTGTAGGGTGCCTATGTTGATCATCCTATGGCATAGGGCTTTCATGTTGTGGATTCAATGATGAGAAAGGATTGGTTGTGTAGACACACTAAGAAAGAGATTTCTTGGAGGAAGAGATCTCCTATATGGAGAGAGAGAGAGAGAGAGAGAGAGAGAGAGAGAGAGAGAGAGAGAGAGAGATTTGTATATGTTGAGAGAGATATTTTTGGATATTTTGAAAGGAAGATATTTCTTGAGGAAGAGATTTCTGAGATATATAAAAGGAAGAGATTTCATGGAGATATAAAGAGGAAGGAAGAGATTTTCTGAAGAAGAAATTTCCTAGATATATCAAGAGGAAGAGATTTCCAAGATATATTATGAGAAAGGGATATTCAAGAGAAGAAGAGATTTCCCAAATATATTGTGAGGAATAGATTTCCAAAAGAAACTGAGGAATATGGGAAAATAAAAATTCTACAAGGGAAGTAGAGACAATTATTCTTGTAGATAGAAGATGCTACACTTTTTACTGTAAATTTTTAGATTCTTCCAACGACAATTTCAGCACAAGTTTTTATGTGCATATTCAGTGAGAGTTGTTTTCTTAATAGAGACAGGATTGTGAGACTACAATTTTTTTTGCATAATTGTTCTGGAAATCTTATAGTTTGTTATTGCTCTTGACTTTGGATAGAAGGTGTGGTTGTAGATTTTCTTCATTAGAGATTGAGAGGAGAATTAATTAGCGAAACTTCAGTACTTTCCTAATAACAAACATATACTAGATATCCTAACAATGCTTTGGTGATGAATACATTTGTATTCTCTAGGGATAAGTTGGGTGTTGTGCATATAACACCTTCCTTGCCAAGAGGGAGTTAGTTTTTGTTGTTTAGTTCAGAAGGTGGAGTGGAGTTGCTTTAAAGAAAGTTAAGTTGGATATTTAGCAACAAATTTAGTTTTCATTTTTTAAAAGAATATTTCAAAGTTTGAGAAAAATAAGATTTGATTTTATATATGATTTAAAGCCTATGAAAGCAAAGAAACATTCTCTTTTTGCAAGTTAAGCAATTGGGCTTTATATATGTAAGATTACAGTAGCAAACTTGTATTAAATTCTATTGTATTGTGAAGAATAAGTTGGTTGTTAGGATGAATAGAAGATCCAATAGTTGTAGGTGTTTTCCCAAATTGGGGTTTCCTAGGTATATATGTGTTATTGTTTATGTGTGATTGACTTCTTTTATTTTGCTTATGCTATTAATTTCAATTAATTAACACAGAGTATTAATTGTTATAAATTTGGTAGAGTTTCTTTTTGTAAATTTATTGTGCAATTAATCTATAGTCAGGATATGATAATTTAATAAATGATTATTTCTCATGATTTCAATTAATTAATTTATGTAATAGACAATTGAATGAGGTGAAGATATAATGACTAGCACTCAATAGTAAAATTTAATTTAAGATTAACTGATCATAAAAATCATTTACAAAGAAAAGATTGAGTCAAGCATTTGTTGGATGCTAAAAATATTTACATTCTCATTGACCTTGAAAATGAGCTTCTCTGCACAAATGGAAAAATGGAGAAGGTTCCAAAAGGCATGACAAGTTCAATGATATTAATGGTAAATGTATTAAAGCTCCTTAGTTTTTGGTTTATTTTTTCTTTCTTTACTTCTAGTCAACATTCAATCTTCATATTCATTAATTTAGTTCATATGTTTTTGTTAAGAAAAATAGGCTTTGAAGGGAGCCTGAAACCCTTTACAAATCATAAAATTTTCAAAGAAGCCCAAACCAAACAAAACTACAGTCCAAAGGTGAAACAGGTCACCCAACAAGACACAATGACCAGGGTGGCATCACAAATAACACAGTACTCATCAGCCACACAAACAGGTTTTGAATGGACACCTGAAACCCCGTGGTAAAAAAGAAGAATAGACAATAGGTCCCTTGCCATGTTAGACAACAAAGAAAAACACGCCAAAAGAGCTAGGAAAACCAAATAAAGGGGCAACCACAATCAAGCTTTCCCTTTCATTCCCAACTTTTGAGAATGCAATGCCATATCAAAAGGAGTGGAGGGCCTAACCTTTTTACCTTTTACTATGGCCCATCCCTCCTCCACCAAACCAACTACCCTCTGCCCTGCAAAGTCAGCAACCCCACAATCATCCCCTAAAACCCCCACAGCTAGGGAACGGACCGCAACAGAATAATCAACAAGAGATGGGGCAGCAAAATCTAGAGACGAAGCCATAGGTGGAGCAACAGTCAAATCTAATTCATATGTTAGTAGTTCCTTTAATCTCTCGTTGTCAGCTCAAGGTAATCTCTTATCACCAGTCTAATATAATGAAAGGTAGTTTGGATAGTTGGATGTTAGTTGTGGAAACTAGCTCCAATTGGTTGTTCATGGTTGTAGAAGACAAGCAATTCAAGAGGGAGAAAAAATTCTCCTGCAAGGGGAGGGATCATTGGAAAAGATGGAGTAACATGGAAATAAGGACATGTGCCAGTTGTGTGCAAACTAGAAAAGCCCCTAAAAGATAGAAATTGGTCTATGTAGGAGTTAAAAATGATCCTTGAAGGATCAAAGGTTTTCTTTTGTAATTATATATAGAATCAAAATGATAAAATAAGAATGTGTGCAAACTAGAAAAGCCCCTAAAAGATAGAAATCGGTCTATGTAGGAGTTAAAAATGATCCTTGAAGGATCAAAGGTTTTGTTTTGTAATTATATATAGAATCAAAATAATAAAATAAGAATGTGTGCCCCTATCTTGATTTGACTATTCAGTTTTCTATCTCAAAAATCCAACATGACTATTTTGCTTTGTGCTATCATTTTCTCATTTCTATTATGAACGAGTCATATTGTATAGTTGGGATTCATAAATTAATTCATTAGGGTTTAATATTTTGCTTCCATTGTTGATATAATCTTATTGTATGTTAAATTCCTTTTGCTTTTCTTACAAATAAAATCAAAAGGTAGACCTGACCTACAATTCCATAGGGTTGCATAGAGGGAACCATGGAAAGACCAACTTGATGTAAATTAAAGATCAATGTTCCCTATTTTCTGGTGTGTATTGATTTGTTTTATGATTTCTTCTATGTTGTCTCTAGTTGCAAGGCTGGACATCTCCTTTGGGTATTCTCCTCCTTTGGCTGGATCAAGTGATATCAAAGCACAATTGTGATTCTCGTGATTGTAGATCCGAGTTTTTGAGCTTGCAAAGTTGCAAATTTGTTGTTTAAAGTGGTAAAACTGAGAATCTAACCTACATCCACGGGGAGCTTCTGCAAGGTAGTTGAGGATAGAACTTGTTTCTAATTGTGCACGATAGAAATAGTTTTAGCAATAGAATTGATTAGATTGAGTTCTTAAAATTGTGAACCCTAAGATCCTAGTTACGAAGTGGCAAAAGGTAGATCTAGCCTAAAATTGCATATGCACAAAGGAAACAACATGAAGAGTTGGTGGGTCCGTTGAAGAACAAGTTAGTGATTTCCAATGACTACACAAACAAATTATTTGAGGCAAGTTGTAAGTGTTGGTAGACTTTTTGTTTGTGTTATGGAAATCAATACTTGTGATCAGATCATCAAAGCTGGCGGAGTTGAGGAGAGTCCTAAAGTTTGCAACAATGTTGCCTAGAATAACAAACCCTAGAAGGCTATAGCAACTGATGGAGGATTTCAGGGATGAGATGAGGACTGAGATCCAAAATGTTTTGACCAAGATTAGGAAGAACCCTAAGACTAACGATGAATTTTAAGGATTCATTGAAGATCTTCAAACAATTGAAGTTGAGATACCTGTAGATGAAGGAAGGTTATTGAGAGCTATGACACAAATGGATAAGAGTCATAGAATGGATGTTTGTTGCTTTGTTGGTTCATTACATCCTAAGGAATTGATAGATTGGATCAGTGAGCTAGAGAAGGTAGTAGTAACAAAGAGAAGCTTGTGATTGAAGAGGAAACTAATCATAGGATTCATGGAAAAGGCAGTGGTAACAAAGAATTCAAAGGTACTAATTTCAAGTGCATAAACGTTGGACATAGAGCTTTCCAATGTTCAATTAGTTCTAACAAAGGAAAAGGGAAATAGAGCCTAGTGACACATGAGGAGCAAGTTGATGAAAACCTTATTGAAGGAGAGGTTGCACATGAGATGGGAGATTCTCTTATGTTATGGACAGTTATGTTGAGTAGAAAGAATTTGAGCCTATTCAGAGAATGTAATTGTTTCGAATTGTTTGTAAATCAGGAAGTAAATATTGCAAGGTGATAATGGACAATGATAGCGTTAATAAACTTGCATTAACCTTATATTATAGGAGATGGTACAAAAGCTTGTATTAGGGAGGCTTAAACACCCTTGTCCATATGGGATGAGTTGGTTTCAAGATGATCATACAATGGAAGTGAAAAAGCAATGTCCGGTCAAGTTCAACAATGGACCATGTCGAAATTAGGTATTATGTGATGTGGTTGACATGAGTGTTCACTATGTTTTGTTAGGAAAACCTTGGCGGTATGATGTTGGAGCTATTCGTGGTTGTCAAATTAATATTGTGTCTATAGTGAAGGATGGTAGGAAGCTCACTTTAATTCCTTTCAAAGAGGAAAGAAGGAAGGCTAAGAACCTAAGTGTCATGAAGACTTAAACCTTAGGAAATCAAATTGCTTCGGATCAAAAGGTGATGGATTTACAATTGGCGACTAAGAATGTATCTGAAATTATGTACTTGTTAAAGGATTCGATGAATGGATCTAAACAACTGGAGTTGAAGGCTGATAACAATTAGATGGTGTTGTAGCATCAAGTTACTAAAGAGATATCAAAAGAGCAAGACGATCTTGTGAGTAGATCAAAGGCCAAGAAGTTGTTGTACAATAATAGAGGTGAAGTCAAACGAAAGAAGAGGAAGTAGACATTGATTGCTAACGGTAGGAGCAACAAAGGCAAAAGCAGTTGATGTGATTTGGATGAATAGAGCAGAGGTTGTAGAAGCAATAGCAAAGCAATGTGTTATGATGGATGTTATGTTATTGGACTTGTGTATGTGGATAGTTGAAAAGCCATTTGAATAGTAACCATTTGCAAAAAATGTACCTTGCATATGAGGACATGTGGGTCAAGAATGAGCATGAACTTTTTGTCTTGAATCATGTTAGATGTTCATAAATTCCTCTTATGGTGATGCAGAGCCACACCTTGGAAAACTCAGGAAGAATCAGACACTCAACTGAGTTGCATCAAGGGGCATCTACAACCTTCAGGATCACACACTAAAATCCAACATCACAATGTATTAATTGAGTTTCTTCATACACATTAAAAATGCATATACTCTCTAAATCCATTCTATATACTTTTCCATCCACTTAATCCATTAAACAAAAGTTTTAAAACAAATTGCCCAGAAAATACATTCTTGCTGCCTCCTGGATAAACCTGCACTCAAACATGAATAACTTTCGAACCAAAAAAGATTTACTCAATCCAACCGTTGAGATTTGGCATAACTAGGTTTCAAACAACATATAAAAATTTGAGAGAAATCTAACAGTTCAAACTTGAGATATTGACCACGCATCAGAGTACATTTTTCTGCAAAATATTGCTTCTTGCTATCTCTAGATAGACCTGCACTCAGACATGAATAACTTTTGAACCAGATCAAAACTCTTCGATCGCTCTGGTGAAGATGGGCGTAATTAAGCCTATAACAACATATACAAAGCTCATCAAAATCCAACGGTGCATTTGGGAGATATTACAAACGCACTGAGACTGATTTCTGCAAACATACCGAATTCAACCCAAAAATAAAAACTTGTCTTCTTCCTCTCTCTTCTTCTCTAAAAACTAACTCCCTAAATAAGGAATATGAAACGTCCCTATCCAAAAATAGGAGACTGTTTCAAAAATTATGAATATTCCTGCTGCCAACTATCTGTCCTTTTTTAGGATATGATTAGATTCTTAAATCATTGCACACTACTAACTCCACTAAAACAAACACACATGGTTCTAAGTGGCTATATTTGGAGAGTTTATCATTTCACTCCTCCATTTATGCCACCACATCATAGGACAATATTTTAAAACATAAAACTCTAAACTCACACACACAAACATTTCAAAATTTAGATTTTAAAATCAAAACTTTCTGATATTTGCTTTGTACCCTGCATTTTAGTCATATTGCAAGTTGTCTTCCTGCCGCCACCAAACTTCCTATCGCAGACGTGCTCCTGCGCCATATGGAACATCTTCTATTCACCTCGTGCAGGATGCAAGAGTATCCTTTGGTCGTTGGCAACCTTACATCACCCAAAATTATTTATTTTCAATTTATCTATATTATGTTCTTGTTGGGTGATTTTAAGTAGCATTTGATCTAGTTGGCTCATTATTATCATATATGATCCTTATGTTTTGATCTAAACATCATGGATATCCTATGTCTAGCTTCCCAACCCAATCTAATGTTTGAAGTTTTCTTATTATTGGTTTGGTCCTATATAACTTTCATGCTCTAACAATCAAGCTGGCTAGGTTCAACTTACAATGGAGATTCACAATATGTGAAGCTTAATGGCGCATAATTATATACATGTGGCTGACCACCTTGTGTTTACACACGTCATGATATATCTATTTGGGGTTGTTGTGGATTTGGGCCCCAACCAATATTATTGTAAATGTTTCTTTATCTAGGAGATTGTTGATCAAATAAACCGACATGTGGTTAGCAATCTTGTATGTAAGTAGGGTAGTAGTTCTTTTTAAAGTACCTAGGAATTAGCAACTTGGTAGTGGGAAGAAGGGACAAGAGATCTAATAGTGAAGATCTGGAATACAGTTTATGTCCTTAGTAATGAGGTAGACCTATTGCACATGTGCTGGTCAACTTGATGTAAAATGAAGACCATTGTTCCTTATTTTATTGTGTTGTCCATTGCTTTACTTTGTGGTTTTTATTATGTTGTATCTAGCTGCAAGGTTGGACATCTCTTTTGGGGGTTTCTCCTCCCTTGACTGCATCATTTTAAAAATTGTTAATAGTAATTTGTGAAGTTGCAATCAATTTCTTGGATGCAATTCATTACTATGACATAAACAAATCATAAATAAACCTAACTATTAACTTTCCCATTATTTCAACCTAGGGTTTTCACTCTTACATCCCGACAATGGATCACAATGTGTAATTTGAAAAGTTGATGGCATAGCTACATTTGCAAATCGTTAAAAATTAATAATTAACTTTTCCATTTTGCACTAGCTTTGTACACCTGAAAAAAGTGAACTGCAATTTAGCATTGCATGCATGTAAACTTCAAAGGATGGAACATCCTTTTCCCTTACAATTTTAATAGGGTGGCAAAAATTGAAAAAAAAAACACATCATGTTTCAAGTGTGATTAAATAAGAACAAGTAATGACATAATTCCAACACAAAAATATCTTTATTTACATATTAGTTGCATAAGATTTCAAGCTTAATCATATTTTTCTCTTTGCACTCGTCAAAAAACATTTTTTACCAATGGTTTGCAACATAAATGCTTACAAAAAACTAGTAATGAGTCTTGTACAGACGGTCAGAGATGCGCACACAAACCACTCAATAATAATAACATTTCCAAGAGACAATGTAAATCATTTCATTTTTAAAATGTTTGGAACCTGCCCAAGGTTCTCAATACATCAGCAAGAAACCAGGGAGAAAAATGGGTGAGATAATTTCTTCGTGCGTGCTCAAAAGGAAAAATTGTAATTACTTTACACAAATTATGATACAAAAATGATAATAGCATGGTGCAAAATCCACTTAAATAAAATAAATTTAGTCTCAATCAGCCAAATGTTGTAAAACCAAAGCCACAGATTTCTCGTCTACCTAGATAGCTCAATATCAATTGTCCATTTATAATCACTTTTGTGACTGCGCAAGTAAAAGCCACCAGCTCACTACTTCCATATGTGACCATATTATACTACTTCAAAATAGCTTCAATAGCTTCAAAGAAAAGGGAAGCCATTTCTGGATTTGGAGTCTTGATTGCACATTTTACACCTGGCTGTCCAATATGGGCAGTAATTTCAATTAGTATTGGAATATTGCGTGGAAGTTTTGCAGAAAGGTAGAGAGCCTCCTGATTGGTATCCCTCAGTGGACGCTTCGCTATGAAAAACACATTTGATGCAGCAAGTTTGTCGACTGTAACATCTATATTGCTTATAATACTGTTGGATAAGTCCTTGACAATCTCATGTGAATCAGGAAGAGATTTCCATGTCTGCATGAAACAAAAAATCTCATAAATCACAATGAACAACATGCTATAATCATTGATTAACCATTGTTTATGATGCTAACATCAACAGTGATTAAGATATCATGTACATTATACTAGAAACAGCACCAAGTTGTGTCAATTTGAGCATTATTTCCTATGTCAGATGCCCTAGAACAAATTGAAACATTAAGAGCAGTCAATATCACCAATCACACATATCCATCTGCAGAAAACATGAGATTATATATATCTTTGATATTATCATTATTGCAACATGGAAATCATACCCAAACCTTGCATAAAATACAAAAAAACCCAAATGATTCAAAAAAACGAAAACATGATCCCTTCATCAATTAAAAACGTACAAATGGGCCAACTTACTGCTACACTACATCATAAATTGAACGGAACAGCCTACTCCTATATTATAATATTATGAGACTGATACTATTTCAGCATATATTATGTTTTTTTATCAAGATTCAATATCCTATAATCAGTTCAATATAGATTCTTGAGTATAATTTACCACAATGCTATAAGCATTGTCACTGAACATATTCATATATTATGTGTATAACTAAATGATCACAAATAGGAACCCCAAAAACAAAATTGCTGTCGAATACAAATCATGTCAACATAACATTGATAAAAAACGGTGAATATCAATGCAACAGCAACAATTGTTACCTCCAAAAATGCTGCACGGTCTATCCTGCCATCCTCAGTGAAGAGCACTTGCAATGGAATATTATCATTAAAATACAACACAGGCTGTTGATTGTTTTTTATTGCCACCTGCAAGAGTGTGCTTGGTGGACCAAGAGAAATGTTTTGAGACAACACCATTGGCAAAAGTGTGGTTGCTGAGCTGCCAGGCTGCACCGGAGGCACCTACTTGACCAGGAATAAAGTGCAGAAGATAATTATCCACTCGTTATTTTAAATTTATATTCATGCATTAAAACAAAGCTATCCATAAAAAGAATAACTGCTTGTAATAAGCATCCACTAAATTAGTTGTAGCTTTAATACATAGAACTAAGGAAGCAATAACCCTGGATTCATTTGCCACACCTGGAGGGGACCCACAGAAGCAAGACCAAACATATTCTTATTAAATTGTATCATGAACCCATCCAATGGTACTGGAGTATTGTTTTCAAACTTCAAATTATAAAATATTTGGCCATCTCGTCGTACAACCCGCCCACTAATCTCAAGGCCTTGACCTGCTGATGCTGGAAGCAAAATTGGTAATGGAGGCCTGTATCAATCAGTATAAACCAGATAATTACATTAATTTCATTGTCTTATAACACTAAAGAAAAACGTTCCAATAAGAAAGCAGTAGAACATTTTCCCAGCTTTCGAAGTGCAAGCTGCTGATTCCATTACTCACCCAGAAGCTGCTTCTGGCTGATCTACAGGGACAAGTGCGTTGTCCAAACCTAATAGATCACCAAGAAGATCTGGAACAGGAGTTGCAGGGGGTACTGATTTTGCTGGAACCTGAGGAACATTACTTGATGCTGATGCAGAGGATGGATTGAACTCTGTGGCAGGAGCTGATGGTTCTGAAGGGCCTGAATCAAGCCCATTGGGGAACTCTTCATCATCTTCTGGGCGCTGAACAACTGGTTTAACACGGCTTACAAATGCATCAGGAGGCTTGTGATATACAGAAGCAAGTGTGGCAATATTAGCAAGAAGCTCATCCAGAAGTGATTGATCAAGTTGATTAGAGTCATCACTGATAACAGGTTTCTCAGCCAAGACAACATCTTTTGCTGCCTGTGATTCAAAAATAAAACTGAAATAAGAACTTTTCAACTTTAATAAAGAATATTATTTTCAAGAAATTGCAGCAACTTCAATTACCTCTGGATCAGTTGACAAAAGTCGCCAATAAATATAAGCACGATCACGCAGATCTGGATTGTCTGTTTCCTGAGTAGCATTATTAAGTACAACCTGACACAATATACCAAAGATAAAATCAGTCAATCATAAGGTATTGATAACAGCTTTCTTCTCGAAATCTGTTATGGGAAAATGATTAGAAATTTTTGAAGCAAAACTTCTCGGATTATGAACCATTCAAGAAAATCACTTTGTAATACTACCAAGGTTTCAAAAATCTTACCATGCTTTCAAACGTATTATCATTGTTATTAAAAAGTCAAATGCATAATTAGTCTTTGTAACATGTTCTATGATAATTTGTAATGCCTACCAGAACGCATAGACCTACATTCTGCTATCATTTTCATAGAAAAAAGTTTTTTTTTTAATGTATATGCTCTGAAATCACTAGGAACATCGAATATGATATTTTTTAAACCACACTCGAGCAAGAAGAGTCAATGATCAATTGAATATTTGACTGCACCATTTTTGTTGTAAATTACTCATACTGGTAATATTAAAGTGTTTCTAAAAACCTAAAACCATTTCATGATCCTTAAAAGGAGAAAAGCTATAATTAAATCTCCATAGCACAGAGGTTGTCCCAGCAACAAAGGCTAGATTGAGAACCCATATTCAGATGAATAATTTACAATGGGATAAAAACTTGCTTTCTACATGCTGGATTATTAACAGATCACATGATTACGGCTCTCTTCCAACATTTAGAAAGATATTGCTCAAAATATGTTCTGGCTAGTCCTTCACTGACGGAACAAATCGTAATGGCTATATTACATCATCATAGTCAAAAGCTCTAGAAAATATGGCAGGACAAATTTTACTTAAAGATCCTCTAATGATTCATATGCGTACAGCATGCATGATGCAAATATGAAAGCCTTAATGGCTTTCAAATTGAGAGTTTGGCGGTGATACCTGATGTAAACCTAGGGATACTAGATAGAGCTTGTGTTTGGTAAAAAAGAACACATGGAAGCTCATTCAAGACACTAGTACATCTCTGCAACATTCTCAAGCCTAACTGAACACACAGACTTACATGTCATTTCTCGGTACTGACTCAACACCACTGAAATGCATAACTATGAAATATATCAAATG
This sequence comes from Cupressus sempervirens, assembly GCA_028749045.1. Taxonomy (NCBI): domain Eukaryota; kingdom Viridiplantae; phylum Streptophyta; class Pinopsida; order Cupressales; family Cupressaceae; genus Cupressus; species Cupressus sempervirens. The sequence continues at coordinate 426,964,325 of CM053783.1, forward strand.
CATAAGGAGACCCAAATCTTTGCATCACAGTGCACTTTACATCAACTAGTGTAATAGCATAAAGTATCTGCAATCAAAGTCTGCATAGTCTACATCCAACAAAATATACTACAGCTGTTAAGCGTCACTACAGATCAGTAGAAAAGAAAAACATGCAAGAGAACTCACTGATAAGGAGACCTGATTGAAATCGTAAAATAAAGGGTAAAATTTCAGTCTTTTATGTATACATTTAGTCTTTGACTCTTTGGACATTAACATAATCTGGAAATGGATCTGGTCTATCATCAAGGTTAAGTGTTTTGAGTTCAGTGACTGTTTTGGAGTTTGCTGCAGATGATTTCGACCTCGTATATGGTTCAAACTTCATAACAATATTTTGGTGGCACCCCAAGTTGAATATTTTTAAATATTTTGGTCCCTACCAAAAAGTAGCACAATTTTAAAAAAACAGAACGTTGTTTTAAATATACAAGCAAAAGTTATGCATTTTGGAAGTTGATGTACAGAATGAGCAATCAAGAGGTGGTTTCATTTCTGACATGAGGTGTTTTTGAAACTACCAGTTCCATTAGGGGCAGTTTTATACAGCTGATTGGTTTTAAAATTGTTGGTCTGATGTAAGGTATGGGTCCTTCCAGATTTCACATGCAAAAAGACAAAGCAACAGGCAAAGATATAGAGTTTGGGTTTCCAACCCCAGCCCAAAGCATGCATTAGATGCACGTTATTTACCAAGAAGACATTAGAGATGTCTATGGGCCATTCTTCATAGCCATTAATGCTGAAGTTGACCATTGTAGGAGTTTGGACCAGCGAGTTGAGGGTGCACAAAGCTTGTTGGAAAAGTGCAATAAGATAAGCACTTCCCATTGAATCTCAGAGGAAGTTTGCAAGGTTTAGATTGTTGATTAGCATTCTTGCTGGACCTCATGAATGGAGCAACCTTCTACAATTGCATGCTCACATTGGATCAAAAGCTAGTTTTCTCTTTGCTGGAATTTTCTCCCACTTCAGATTTTTCCAGGGTCAATTCTAGAATACAAGTATTCAGGAAGCATAAAGACATGTTTTTTAATTCTACTCAATTGGTAGGAAGAAGCATTCAGTTGACTCCTAACAAGAAAAATATGACATCATTAGCAAGAAGGTTTGCAGCAGTATGTGCCATGTTTTGTTGATGTGAAGAGTAGCACAGTGTGTAAATGACCTAGCAAAAGCTATTAAAGAGGTGGAAAAATCCAAATTTGAATAATTGTGTTGTCTAGCTGGCCATACAAGTTAAAACAACACTAAGGAGTGGTCTGTGATGTTCTATTCAATGAAATATCCATGCTAGTTTACACATCATAGTACGCAAAGGTTTTTCATTATTGGTCAGAGAAAGTAGTTAAACAAATAACCAGATAATATGAAAGGACAAATAGTCTGAAGTGTTTCGGGATCATCAATAAAGACCTGAATCATTTGTTGAGGCCCTTCAGTAGGCTTCTTAAGGAACAATTTGACAGTTGCAGTGAGTAACTGCAATTGCACTTGAGCCGGTTCTTCAGGAAAGGTCTCCAGAAAGCTCTCTAGCAGTTCATCAGCATTGTCAATTCTTTCTGCATATTCACCAATTATCCAAATCATAGATGCCTGAACCAAAAGAAAATTACGTTTAAATTAGCATCCAGCATTTGTGATGTAGTAAAGCATCCATGACAAAGGACGAAATACAACAACACAACCAGTAATATTTTCTTTATATTGTGTAACTTGAAGTCCCATCTTCAAAACTACGATATGCTAATTGATATTAAGGACCTTTGCTTCTGGTTCATCAAGAGTATCCAAGCTCTCGCAAAGTGTTGCAATGATTGATTCATAACTGTCCATTGAATAAGAAGCAGATCAGAACACAAGACCGCGATATCCATACAAATTAGGACGTAAATGGAAGAAAGCATTAAAATAAAAGGCATTTATCTTTACTCACGTATTAGGATAACGCCTAAAAATATCCTTGATCACTATGATGGCTTCCTGCACAACATAGTTAACTTTGATCTTTATCAATTCAAGCAATACACTTATGCAGCGTTCTGCAGCCCTTTCCAATTTGATGGCACATCGTCCAATTGCACGTACAGCTTTTCTAACAAAATCAACATCTACTTCAGTTGCATATTCTTTGAACTCCAGTAATACCTGAACAAATTAAAAAAAATTTTAGCTGATTGCATCCTGTGTTACCATAGATTTCTTGTTTCAATTTTTTTTTCATTTTTTTTAAACTGCAAAAAGACAAACAAAAAAAAACTCTATGCAGGGACATATTCTAGATCATATATCACATGTACCATGCAAATAGGATTATAAGACGATCAGCAAGAGGCACAAATTATTAAAATATTAGTCTTTAGTTTATTAGGTAGTTTCTATTTTCGTCTTTAATTCACCATTGTTTCTTTTAGAAACATCATCTTTGTAAATCTATATAAGGAGCTTTTATTTCCTCTATTTAATACAACTACAGCAACAAGCAAATATTTTACCAATTACTTTGTAACACGGTATCAGAGCAGGTCAATGGGATTTCATAAAATTTGGCAAATATTTTAAGAAAAAATCGAGCCTCTTTTGATCTAGAATTTTTTCCAGAAATCTTCTTTTTGATTTTTAGAAATAAAAATCGCTACAGATATTTTATGAAAAAAAATTGGTTCTTCAAGGATTTTTGTCTAGGTTGCCAGTTCGGGTTCGGTTCCAAGTTCGAGAACCGGTTCGCAAGTTCGACAAAATTTTGGAAAGGGGTTTGCGTTCATTTGGGTTCGTTCATACAAAAACATGTAAAAAAAATTAAATTAAATATATATATACAATTTTATGAAGATGAGTAAAAAATAGAATGTAGCATAGTAGCATAAAAACATTTAAACAACAAAAAATTTAAAACACCAACCACACTAAGAACCTAAACACACCCTAGAATTCATTGGTTTTATAAAGTTTTAAAGATATCCATGTTTTATTTTGCCATCTAGTTCCCTTCGCCTCTCCTTCGTCTTCACTGATCCCTACCTTGCTGCATCCAGTCCCATATATCATACAGTGATTGGAAACGATATATGTAAAATTATACCTTTACCACAATAGCATTTACACAACTAAGTGACAAGAAAATCCAAACAGTCATGCGAATTGGACTAATAGCATCATCAAAAGAATGATATATCATGTAAATTACAAACAAAAACAAAAAAACAATTCTTAAGATTCAAAGCAGCGTTAGGAACAAGTATAAAATTTTCTATCACAGTGATCCTTGTTCCATAAGCTATAATAAAAATCAAATCTGCACTTGCTGCATTTAATATAATATTGAAGTAAGCTATGTAATATTAAGTATAAAACAGATGGCAGAATGTGAAGAAACCTAAGGGTGTTAAGCAATAATTGAGAGTCTTGATATACAAACCTCATAAGTAAACCTTCATCACAATAATAATAGAATCTCATAAAAATGATTCAGCTTAGCTGCGGGTTCGAACTGGGTTCGAAAATTTCAAGGTGGTTCGCCCGGGTTCGAACCAGATCAAACCAAGAGTGCAATAATCGCACCCTGGTCAAACCAAGTTCGAACCAAACCTGAACTTAGAACTGGTTCGAACTCTCCTAGGTCCAGAGTGGGGGGGGAGGTACCCATGCAACATAGATTTTTGCTGGAAATCACAAGCCTTGTTAAGGATTTTGATCACGCGATTTCTTGGTAACAGAAAAAGTCTTCGATTTTTTGGGGTTGCATGACTTGCATATTTATTGCATGTGCTGGTTTACTATGCGATTTCTCGTGTTTTCCCACCCTTAAAAAATTCTGATGGGTTTCCATAATTTTTTCCCTTAAAAAAATTATCTGTTGGGTTTTCATAATTTTTTCCATCAAAAAAAAATTCCGATTCTATAAGTCGTAAAGTTGTTTGGGATTCTTTCATGAGTTTATAATTTTTCCTTAAAAAAATATATGTTGGGTTTTGCCATTTTTCCTAACAAACAAAGCACTTTGTATTGCCTGATTTTGATTGATTTTTCACCTCAAAAATCGTATTCAGTTGTTTCGATTTTCAACTAAAACATCATGGCTTTTTATAGTTTGTTTTGGGGCATCATGCTCATCTGCAAAGTTTGGAGGGTTTGCCAATTCTTCCTCAAAATTGTGCTAGCTATTCTCAATGTTTGTCTGTGTCTTTAGGGAAGAACAGCTTCATTATCCGACATCAAGTTGGATGTTTTTGTGATGATTTCTAGTAAGACATTTTGCTGATTTTGGAAGGGTTAGTGGCAGACTCATCTCAGTGGTAGACAGTGGCAAACTCTTGAGAAGAAGGGAGTACCCTTCTCTGTTATTTTTTGGACAGATTTTGGCTTCATGGTCATTAACATTTTGCAAATCCAGGGAGGGTCTTAACAGTATTTAAATATTATAAAAGTTTCTTAATTGGTCGTCTTAGTTAGTCTTTAGTTTATTAGATAATTTCTATTTCCGTCATGAACTAGTCTTTAGTTTATTAGGTAGTTTCTATTTCCGTCTTTAGTTCATGATTGTTTCAATTAGAAACATCATCTTTGTAAATCTATATAAGGAGCTTTATCTCCTCTATAATACAACTACAGCAACAAGAAAATATTTTACCAATTTGTAACACAAATAGATATCACTTTTTAGGCGGAATGTTCTTTCTTCCTTTGACAGTCATAATTTACCAAGTGAGAAATATCAAATGAAAATATTTCTCAGAATATTTCAACTGATTCTATCTCTAAGGCAAGGCATACTCCAGGGAATCATCCAACTGCCGAGTAATGTTGGATTATTTACTAGACCACTACAGAATCAGGCTCTTAATTTCTCATATGTATTTGGTGAATTTGATGTTTGGAAACAGAAAGATACTAACATTGCCATCATTTAAAATGTAGTTTTGATTTCCCAATAGCACTTTTTGTTCTTCCAAAATGGTGTAGTTTGACTGGCAATTCAGCAATTCAATGCTCATGACAGGATGAATGCAAAAAGAATAATAATTGACATGTAAAATAGAAAGAGGTTACAAGCACACCTGAGGCATTAAATAAAGGTTGCCTATAGGATTTAGAAAAAAACAGGCTTACTTTTAGGTTATTTGGTAGACTTTAACAGCCTAAAAATCCTTCATAACATTTTCTTGCACAAAGCTATATATTCTTACTCAGGTCTATGATATGCTCTCTCTGAGTGCTTCCCAAACATACCAGATAGGATTAGAACAATTGCATAGAGTTGAGATCCTTAACAGAAACTCCTTTTAAAATGAGTCATTCTATGTTTTGCAAACTTTGCAACTTTGCACCATAATAATAGACTCGGCTTCTTGTATCCTTACAGAGTTCTGGTGGCAGGAATTCTGATTCCCGAGGCATATATAAGTTTTCTCTGACACACACCATCTGGCTTGATATTTCTCCTAGTGTAATCCATAAATTCCAATGTGAATACTACCATTGCTTCTGTGTTCTAGTAAAAATGCTCAAGTTTTAATATTAGCATCCAATATTCCCATGTAAAATCCCTTCTGGATTTACCCTTGAATTTTCCCACAAAGATGGTTAATAGTTCTATTAGTTGTTTAGTATAATATATCTGGATCTGATATATTAGACGTCTATTTGCCGCTCACAATGACCTTTCCAATCTGGGTTTGTATTCTTTTGTCGACTGCTGTAAATGGTTGCATTTGTGTTGACATTGATTGATCTCCTTTCCTATCAACATCCTTTCCTAGATAACTTCTGCTCATTAGGTCTGCAGTAGTTTGATGATAATATATGATCACAAGGACTGAAACAATCAGCTTATATGTCTGCTCACGTCTGCCTCAAATAGGAATTATATTCCATAAAACTGCCCCCAATGACTTTCAAATGATTTCGTATTCATACCACAATGCACCTCTCCATGGTTGTAGGTTTTCCAATTGAATTTTCTTTCAAACTATGATCAGAGTTCTGTAGTCTCTTTTCTGATTTGCCCTCCACATAAAATATTATTCCTTTTTTCTATAATGGGAATAGCATACCAAGTCCGTTTTCCGTTTTACCCCTTAAGACTCACATTTTCCTTCATATAAATAGCATAGATTTGCTTTTCATTGAATTGATTGGCTTATTTATTCATGTTAGTTGTTGAGGGACATAAACATGTTCCATTCTGTTCTATTGAGTGCTAAATGATAGTTATTAATTCTTTCCTTGTCGACTTAATATTTTGTTTTAGTTTGTCATTGTGCATGGCTTTTTCTTCACTAGAGTAATATTGTACTATTTTGTTTATAATGGTTATTTAAGTCGTTTAGTTGGTTCAGTTAAAAAAATTCGATAATGTGAGCTGGTTAGTTTAGTAACTTTTTATTCTGTCTTTGATGCCCAATTGTTCCTGCTATAGAAAGATCTTCTAACAGTCTATAGAAGGAGCATTCCTTTCATTTGTTTATAAAAACAAGTAATTATCATTTTGTGGTATCAGACTGGAGGTAGTTCTTTGGCACCTTTTTAATTAAATTCATTGATTCATTACCTAGAATTCGTTAGTTTTTTTATGAAAAATCTAAGTCTTTAATATATTCCTTTGTGCTAAGTTTTTTTAATCATACTTCTCTAAAAAAAATTGAGGGTTTCTGTTCATGGACAATTCCTCAAAAATTTTAGGTAATATCTAGATGAATTTGTGGGTCATCTTTTATGCTTTCTGAGGCTTTTAGCATTTGTTTTCCCGCATAACAAAGTTTTTCAACAACTTTTTTACAAAAAAGAGTGAGGTGTCAACATTGGATTGAGGGTTTGACAGTTTTCCCACAAATTTGCGGTGCTGGTTTGCAGCAACATTTTTTATGGTTTTTGAAGAAAATATTGGATTTTTAAACAACATTTTTTTTTCCCCTTCTGATAAGCCAATCTTGGTTTCCATGTCTCTAGATAACATAAGGGATGGCTTAGCAATTCAACATCAAGTTGAAAGGCAATCAAAGGTAAAATGGCAAGGAAAACAATATCTGGAAGCAGAGGATGCTCACTATTTTTGAGTACCAATGCCTCGATCAACTTTTTCTTGGTAATATTATTCATCCCATAGCTACAGGTAAAGATCAAGACAAGTTTAAATGTCTATCACTAATGAAATGGTTCTGGAAGTGCCATTAGGCAAAACTGCTACAAAGATTTGGAGTCAGCTACAGGATCTGCATGAGAATCTGAGACAATAGATTAAATTAGAGCTTTCTTCCTTAAGAATATGTTCTTGATTATGATGAATGTCAAAATGTCTTTGCAGGACTATTTTATGAAGAACAAAGAAATTTGTGATCAACTGAATGCCATTGATCCCAAGATAGAAAAAGAGAATGGTGGTTAGCACATTGAAAAGCTTACATTATTTCCATTTATGTTTACTTGAAGTTTGATGACCTATGCAATAAGCTCTTGAAGCAAGCCAATTGGAAACTGTAGTTTGGTAGCAGCGACGACATAACAAATGTGGAATAGGCAATCATTGCCAAGGAAAAAGGTAAAGGCAAGTCCACTGAGCAGAATGGACAAAGCACACATGATGATGCTTCAAAGAAACTAAAATCTGTGTCGTGTCATTCTTGTGGTAAACTTGGTCAAGCAAAGAAGTTCTGTATAAAGCGGTTAGCTAATCAAAAGTCCAACAAGGGAAGGTTTCAGCATGAGGCTCAAGTTGCAGAACATTTAGAAAAGAAAACAACCTTCAATGCATTGGTGGCCAAAATACCAAAACATTCAGCATGATAGGGTAATATTTAGCTTGGGGACATTCTATTCTGTAACAGTTTGTTTAGTAACTTTATACTCTGTCTTCAGTTCTCAATTGTTTCTGTTACGGAGGGATCTTCTTGTAATTGTCTATATGAGGAGTATTTCACTCCATTGTTCATAAAAGAAACAATAAAAAAAATTATCATTTCACTTATCTTGTGTATGAGTTCTCTGTGATAAGAACATTTGAGGTCATCCTTGGAAAAATTATGAGCATGACTTTCTATGTTCAATAGCAAGCTTATTATAAATATTTCGTTGTTAAAGCTTTTTGTATTTTGAGAGATTCTGCAAGAAATGACTGCCATGCAGTGAGAGGATCCTTGTCTTCAATTTAATAGAAATACAAAAAACCCACAATAACCGACTCTTTCAGTTTTAGGGCAGTTATGTCTATTCTTCATCTCAGATAAAGAAATGGCGCATATTAGGTCATGTATCTAAAAAGGCTCACATCATCTGTCCACACCAAATAGATTGTCTTCGCAAGCTTTCCTCAAACATATTGAAAATGCCATGCCACTCAACATGTAAAATTGCCTATGAATTTTACTCTGTCCATTTGTACATGATTGAAAATTTCTTTGGGTTCTTCAAACTCTACATAGCTCTTTTGGCAAGGCTGCATGTAAAAATCATAGGCTTATATACTGCCCTCTGAAATTTTCTAATAGTGTATCCAGTAGTTATTCATTGAAGCTTTAAGCCCACTGAAACTGTAATGACAGATTGCATATTAGAAAATTATAATGCTTTCAGGGAAAGTTGTATATGATATATTACTTGAAAGCTGTTTGACAAAAGACAGGCCAAAAAAATCATGTATATTTGTACAAGCTCTCACACAATAATATTGATTTTCTCCTAAAAATGAAGAAGGTAATTTCTCTGCATCGATATATGATTTATTGTAATTGGGATTATTGATCACATTGCGATAAGAAAATGACTACTTCACCTGGTCAATATTACGATCAGATGCAAGCTTTATCATAATTTCTAGCTTTTCCATCTTCACATAAATTGGATCATTGTACTTGCAGAAAAACACCTGCAGACAAAACCCAGTTGCTCAATTTGAATCAAAAAAATTCTGAAGTCACGAAGTCCAAACTACACTTCATTTTAATGATGTATGAGCAAGAATTAAGAAATGACAATAAAATAATAGCACATCTAGTAATGGGTAACTGAAATTAGCGAGCCTGTCACCTTAATCTCATGTGCAAGAATAGTTGGTCGGCGCTGCACAATAAGGTTTATGTTCCGCAATGCAACGTACTGTATCTCAGGCTCTGCTGACAAGAGAGTAACTAAAGGAGGAGCCATTTTCTTACACAGGTTTCTAACCACATCAGTGCTAGTGATGAGCTCCATTTGCTGCAGAATAACCTGCAAGGGACCAAATATATATTAGTCATACATGCTACAATATCAAGCTATGCTCCATCAAAACAGCAGAATATTTAATTGTAAATACAAGATTGGTATTTGTAATCATAGAACCAAAAGATAACAAGGATTTCACTTATAATATGCAAGATTAGTAAAGATCCCAGCTCATCAAAGTTAATGCAGCACACTTTCATTTAAAAAAATGCAACCTTTAGCAGCCATCGAACACAGAACCAGGGCATATGCGTTTTCACCCTCCTTCACATGGTTAAAAGTCCGAACTATTACTTTAAAAAAACATTCCAAGTATTTAAGAAGGCACTATACTTGCACATAAATTCTTTAAACGCTTCCTCGTATCCTTTAGAGCCAACGTTGCAAATGACACCGCCCAGCCAAGATTACAATATACAATCAGCCTGTAGAAAAACATTACTAAAATTATCTTCACCTCCATGACAACTAGAGAATACTGTTTTCAACTTAAACACATTCACACGATGACGTGCTCTGACATGGCAAGGAGGTGGACAAGTAATTATATGACATGCAGCTGAAGTAGACACACAACCAGCTTAAGCAGCTCAAGCACTACAAGCAGACAACCAGACAGCTCAAACTAATTCTCTATTACTTAAGAGTAATCCTCTGGATTTTTTACGACCTTGCTCATCAACCTTTAGCATCAATGACAACATATTTAACTATTTAATTACTTTTTTATATATCTATTATTTTCTTTAGTAAACTGGATAGTTATTCACTTTTTATTTACTGAACTTATTTATTTCATAATTATTTTATTCATTATCAGTAAATGAATAGCCATACTAATATTTTGTGGAGTTAGTTTGTCGGCTCTTTGATAGTTTTTGTTAACATGCTCATGCCATTATACTCCACCCCTTGTTGTTGCCACTCTAGTTGCACCTCTCAGCATAGTTATAAAATATAAAGTCATACTTGAACGAATGATAAATGGAAGATATGGTTTAAAATTAATAATTGTTTGGAATAATGAAAATAATGTGCTATAGTAGTATTAAGGGAAAATTGCACAAAAGTTCCAAAACCTCAAGTGGCATTAAAGTATAGTTTAAGCGCTAAACTGAGGAAAACATCAACTCTTTTCAATCTTCATAAAAAATCTCATCTAAAACACTACAGAAAACATTGTTGTATTCAAATTAACTCATTAATTATGCAAACACAACTCATTAATTATGCAATGCAACTGAAGACGATTTCTGAGACATGTCTACCTGTGAAAGGCACAGAAATCTATTGATGCACCAAACTGGAAAGAGAACCTTACACAAATTTGCATTGCCGCGCTGTCCTAACTCTCCTAGAAACAATTTACAAGAGGCAAGAGAGGATCTCCAAGATTACTATCAAGTGGTATTCCCCAAATCAGCTGATAGATGATAGTTTATAAATACTTACAATGTCATGTTGAGGAGGACAGTCTACTGGCATCCTATCCAGGTTGTCCAGCGGGAAATTTGCTGCTAAAGGATCATGCCTAGGAGATTCACAAGTTCAGATTCGTCAGAATCAGTCCCTTCAGGTGGACCTAATGGAAGCCTAACACCCAAGTCTTAAACCTTTAAAGGCTGATCATTAGGACGTGTGATCAGAGAAGAGAGCTGAAAGGGCGCACCTTCATCATCAAAAACCTCTCTCCTAATGTGAGATGATCAGTCTCCACATCAATCAACTGCTAGGCTTTGTGATTGTCATTGTATCTTGTAAGCATCAACTTCTGTCTTTTGGAATCCAATTTGGTTCTCTTTGTATCTAGAATCTAAGTATGTCATCAAAACCAAAAACCTTCAAAAGGCTTATTTTTGGATTCAACCTAGACCATGCGTCCTCTCAGGTCTTCTTGATAGCTTGTGTGAGAGACTAATTTAAAAGATACACTACCTCTACCCAAAACTTATTAGGAACATTTCTATGCTCCATAGACTGGGCCATCTCTCGAATTGTATGACTCATCTATTCAACAACATTCTGTTGAGAGGTATAGGGCATGGTAAGTTAGCACTTGATACCATGTTTAGCAAAGAAGTTGGTGAATTTGTTCGAACAAAACTCCCCCCACTATAGAGTTACAATCTGACATCCTAACTCTTTTTCAACTAATGCTCTAAACTTTTGGAATTCATTGAACACATCTATTTTGTTGTTAGGAAAAACACCCAAATTTTCATATTAAAATTATCTACGACAAAAAGAAAATACCCAGCACTAGTGACCGATTCAGTATTCATTGGTCAACAAACATATGCATGAACCAGCTGCAAGTCCTTGGATGCTCTCCATCTGTCTCTATCTAAGGGAGTCTGATGTTGCTTCCTTGCTTGGAAGCAAACCACACATACTCCATGTGTCTGCAACTGAATCTCTGGCAAGCCATCTACTAGATCCTCCTCAGCCAATTGAGAAAGATATGATACCTTGAGGTGCCTATACCATTGATCCTATAGAGAACTAATGGATGATCCTCAACAACGTGGCATGTGCGCTGAAGACATCCAACTTCAAACATTGTTGCATAATATCACACACACACAGCAAATTAAGCACCATGCCCAAAATATAGCATAGATTGAGAAACATAAGATTTCTCCTGTCGAATGTAATCAAAATGTTGCCCTTGGCAAAAATTGTATACTATTCTCCACAACTGAAGAATACCGAATCAAAGCAAGCCATGTACTCTGTGAACCAATTTCCACTTGTGTGAAATGTCTATAAGTTCCAAAATCGATGTATCCTGTAAAATATTTGACATGATCTACTAGCATTTTGGCCTTAAATGAATAAGAAGTAGACTCCTACTCAGTATATTCTACAACATGGGCCTTCTGATTAGACCCTCCTTGGTTGGAATTCTCATTAGCCAACTGCTTTTTGTAGTGTTTTTGTATGTGAACAAACTTACCACAATAATGACATGTGATAATCTTTTTGGAACTCTCCACCTCTCCTATTGCAATAGCTTGTTACATAGGACATCAAACTTGATGTCAACATTAGTGGAAGTAATGTTGAGAGTTTCGATGAAGTGCTTGCAGAATCATGGTAAGCTTTTCAGCATGAGAACCACCATATCCTCTTCTTTCACTGTGTGACCAATGACCTTCAATTGATCGCAATTGTCTTTGATCTTCATTACATTTTCTTCCAAAGGCATTTTATCATCCATAATGATTAACAACAAAGGATTTTCTAAGAAGATTTCCCTTTGTCAGACATTTTGTGGAGACTCTTCACGTCTGTTCAGATTTGTTCTGAATAATGTGTAAAATTGATTCTTTATAGGCCATGGAAAAAACACTTCACAAAACTTTCACCTGGATAAACAAACTATCTATCATGCAAGTTTCAAAAAAACTTTCCACTGGAATGATAATTGACGAAGGCACCTTAAATAGAGAATACAAGGCAACCTTTCGACAACAAACACGATTGAGAATATAAACACGAAAGACAAAAAGGAAACCTGCTAAAACCAACTTAAAAAGAAAGACTTTTGACTTTCTAAAGATCGCATATCCTCCCTTAATGGTCATCCTTCTATCTACCCCACAAAAGACTTAACATAATTTGCAAGTCATTTGACCATGAATGCATACAAGGCTATCTCCTTCTCTTCCATATGCTCTGCGATGTGAGCCTGCATGCGAGATCCTCCCTAGTTGCACTTTTGCTCAGCCAACTGCTTTCTATAGAACCAATGTATACGACAAAGTTTAGCATAATCCTCCCAACATGATGTCGGGTAACATGTTATCCCTTACTTTATCAAAAGACACTAAGATCAGCCTCAAAAATTTCACAAATCTGAAAAACAACGATTTGACAAAAAACATCAAAAGCAGCAATACCCACGATCTTGTACAATAATCGTCAAATACTATGTACAACACCATGCACCCTAGAAACCCTAGGTGCAACCCAAAACAAGCTGCAAGTAAGTATGATTTTATAGAAAAATTGTCCAAACATTATGTCAAAAAATTAGAAGCAACAATTTTCTGGAAAAATTATTTAAAATCTGTGTTTTGAGGAAAAACAGTAAAATCCCATGATTTTTATTTTAAAAATCAAACAAAACCTTTTTAAACGAAAAACCATATTATTTGTGGAAAAGAATGTGCAGAAACCATGAAAAATAAAATCAAAAGACGTTGGAAACCCTTTTGCAGAAACACTAGAATTCTGTGAAAATTGCAATCATTGAGCAGCATGCAGCGCTTGGAAAAAAATGCCTTGACCCAACAAGCATAGCTCTAAGGACATTTTAGAAAATAGATCAGCACAGAAACTAAAAATCCTTCGCAGGGCAGATCTGAGAAACCTACTGCAGGAGCAAAAACAAAAACTTAGAAAATACTGCATAGATCCTTGCAATGAGCTCAAACGACGTCATGATCCTTCAAACTCTCACTCACAGAAGACTCCAGAATATTGCATTAAAAAAAAACACAAGGTTGCACAATGCAATCTCTATGAAATACACAATTGTGAGAAAATGAAACAGTACACCAACAATGACACTTGAAAAGAACATGGCCTCCGCAGAAAATGGCACTAGAAAAATTGCCTTTGTGATCGAGAGGTCCATAATACAAATCTGAAAAGACTTCAATTTTATGTAAAAACTGTTAAAAAACTTTAATTTTTATTTTGAAAACTGATAAACAACTCTTCTGCAAATCTCAAAAAATTCATAGGATTCTTCATGATTTTTCATAAAAAATCATTAAAGAATTTCTGATAACTTAGTCTAAGTATGAAACTATGAATTTTTAAAATTCATCAAAAACATTACCTATGGGCTTTGATAATGATGCAGAGGGTTCAGGATTGTTCTAAGTTTCCCTTAGGGTTTCACTCTTTTAGGCTTCTTCTTCCTGGCACCATTGCCTTTCCAAAAGGCTTCAGTACACCATGAACTTGCTCTTGGCCCATCCCCTTGTGACAAACTCCTTTAGCAATTCAATCCCCTTATTGGAGATACAGCTTCTCACATCTAGCCTACCCTACGAATAACTCAATTCAACAGAAAATCCTAGCAACTTAGGATCTTTTCACCATTATATGCAATTTGAATTGTGTGGGTGTTTCCCATAGCCCTAGCATCTCATTTTATCAATTTGACCCTTTAACCAACTTTTGTTGTTTGAAGCTCCAACTTGCACAATTGGGCCTAATAAGAGACCTAACGGCTATCAGCCCTTCCACCTTAGTTTTTGGCCTTTAACACTCGACTTGTCTGCAAGCTGCCAAACAAATGCCACTTTCAAGTACCCTTTTGGTCCTTATACACAATATCTCAAAATGGGAAGTGGGTTTTGGCGTTGACTTGGTTAGCCCAGAATGCTTGAATTAAGGCCTAATGGGTTAATTTGGCTAGGGTCCGTAAGAACACTTCCCCATTCGATGTTTCTTGGTTAATGACTCACCCAACATCTCTGTACATACATACAAGACCCCAAACAACCATTCTTTTGCACCCACACAACCAATTCTCTCTATTGCAATTCAATTCCTATCAAAATCAGGCTTGTCACATTAGGATGCCAAGCCTAGGGCTTCACACCAAAATTCAAGGACTGAAAGGATAGCTCCAAAATCAAATACATATTATAATAAATCCTAAGGCCTAACGTTACCCACAGATTTGGCCGGATCCAATGGTGAAATGTCAGGCTATGACCATCTGAATTCAGAAACTAGGGTTTGAATGCTCTAACAACTATTTACACAAATTTGGATAGATCTCCCTTGTCAAATCAGCAAATGACCTTGGAACAATTGCAATGTTCACCCTATTACACAATCACAACCGTAGATTTACCAGGTTGATCAGTTAATGTCCGTACAAGACCATAAACTGAAGCATACATCATACGGTGACCATATTGGTCTTATATCTCCTTCTTACAACTACCCCAACCGACTTCAACCGAATTTACAATCGGTTGGCTGCTGGATTACAAAAATGAAAAATTGTTGTCAAAGTTGCAACTTGACAATGGCTGTTGGATTACAGAAATGCAAAATTATTGTCAAAGTTGCAACTTGACAACATTGTCAACTTTGACAACTTTTTGAAAAAAGTTGCATTTGGGCTCATAACTGACCCAAACATGCCAATTTGATTTCAAATGTCCCAAATAGCCACAAAAATACATATGGTAACCTCCTACCAACCTAGGGTAGTCATTGACCAAGTTTGACCACTAGGACCTAAGTGTATCAAATTAAATTACAAATGACAAAATGGCACTACTGGCTTTATTACAAAAGGTCATTATAAGAAATGGTTTCCAAGGGACCTTATTACAACTTGGAGGATCCTTAAAGCCTTCTTGGATACTTGCAAGGTCATGGGTGCTCTACACCAAATACCATGATGTGATAACTGATAGTTCAATGTTAACAAAGAAAACCAAGGCTCCTTGAATAATGAATACAAGACAATATTTCCATAATGGAAACAATGAAAAATAAAAGCATGGAAGACAAAAAGGAAACTTCCTAACACTAACTAAAAACGAAATACATAAAGCAAGATTCCAAATAGTAAATACCACATTGACCGTCATAAAGATAAAATTTATTAATGTCCAACAAGTGACCACAAAACGGGTCAAAGGGACTGGGGGGAATAGCAAGAAAGAAACCCAGCAGCAGAAGCACCAAATAGTGACCCAAAACAACAATTCAAGAGAAAAAGAAAGAAAAAAATAGAAATCCCGACAAGCTAGGGCGTAGAAGGGGCGAGAAGGAAACCCCACCAAGCCAAACAAAGCTAAGGAGCTGAAGAGACACAGAAAAACCCTTGAATAGAGGGATAATCCATACATGTGGTAGTAGTAGTGACGCAATGCCAACAATGTTGTTGCCTCCATCTCTGGAGGTGTCTCGTACCTAAAGAGGTAGTAGAGTTGGAACTAGACCTCTGTAAATAGGATCTCCTTGGTCTCACGGATCTAAGCTGGAAAGGGGGATGCAAGTGCCTTCAGTGCCACAAACCGTTCCTAGGAAGAAATAGGTAATGAGCTGATCTGATATGGGGTGCTGGAAGGTGTGGTCCCGCAAGCAAGTAGCCTCCTAAAGATAGAGGGCCACAAATGCTGATCCTTGTACTTGAAGAAGGATGAAATGGAACGAGACTCTCCGAGAGACAATAGAACCCGCCTCTAATCACATAATATGTAGGACAGCAAAAGATAAAGTGCCCCACAGGCTCCAACTCACTAAGAGTGCACAACGGACAAATCATGTCACCGCTATCCAATAAGTGGTCAATCTCAAGACGGAGATGATTGGAACCAACTCACAAAGATCCAAAAGGAAACCTTAGGGAGTGTTGTTAGTGCTGAAAGGTGTAAGAAGGGAAAACAATGATGCCATCCTGAATCTCTAAGAAGTGCTCAACATGGAATGCCATCTTCGATTGAAGCCCCTCGTGGGGGTTGAGCCAAGTTGTGTGAATGTATTGTCTGTAAATATCATCTTTGATGCATCTACTCAAATCATGCTTGAGGGGGAGAAGATGTGAAGGGGTACCCAAAGAATATTGGAACAGGGGAAGATGGTTAGTCGAGATCCCGATAGTACTTAGAAGGGAAGTGGTCCCAGCAAACCAACCACAGGACCCATAGAGAACCTTGGGGCACACAGGAGTGTCAATAAGTGTCATCTTGGACGAGATGTCCTGGAAGTGATGCCTAAAGCATCGTCTCTCAAGAAGAGCAGGGGAACCGAACCCTTTGCAGATACATGACTCTAAAGCAAGCCTTAGACTGAAACGGGGACCAGAGAACATGACCCCTAAGTAGGTACAAGCTGAAACAATCTTGATCACAGAACCATCTAAAGTGAAGTGAAGATGGGAATACAACAGTCGACACCAACTGAAATGTCAAGTCGCAGCAAAAATAAACACTAGTTGCAGGTAGGAAAACGTTAAAACACATGAAAAAATGCAAGCCACAACCACAAAAATCTTGTGTCACCAAAAGAACACCACTGAAAACCCACCAGCTGTGGAAAAAACAAAGAAGCTGCAATTTTCAAATGCAAAAAAACCTCTATGCATCTTTCCTGCAACAAAATCCGCGATTTTTCAATGAAACACACATCTCAACAAAAAAATCAATGGGAATTCTCAAAAAATGGTTCTTCGATTTTATAAAAACTTCTGAAATTTCTTCATGTAACAACACCACAATTTCTCATAGAAAAATAGTAAAAGAATATTTGAAAATAAATTCCGATTAAAGAAGTCAGAAACAGCCTACACTCTGATACAATGAAATGGTAATCAAATATATTGACAAAGGAGATGAAAACTCATTATAAAAAGATTACAAGACAAAGTATCTAATCCAAAATGGTCATGGATAGAAAAACAAGAAAAAAGTTAATAAAACTAATTAAGTTATCTGGCTGACTAAGATGACCATTAAATATAACAATAATTAAATTAACATTTTTATTGTAGGATACTATTTATGAAGGAATTGCATTTGCAGAAATAGTATTTTTGTGCGAAATTCCCTTATATTCCAAAAAGGGATATCAAAAGATGTGGTTTCACCTCCAATGCTAGAAGACTAGTGTGCTAAGGCCAAAGAACAGTGTTTCCTTGCAATATTTTCTAAATTAGGACAAGGCTGCCATTTATTTGACCCCTACCCTAGATGATCATGGTTTTCAAATTGAAAAATCTCACAATATCTTCCAATGACCAGTAATAAGATGTAGTCAATTCACATTAATAACTAGTAATCAACCTTTGCATAAGATTATGAATAGGGCTCTAAACTGTAATCGAGAAAAAGGATTTTGAAGGACAGATGTATTAGTGTTAATTGCAGATGCTCGCCTTTAACAAAGAAATAAAAAGTAAACCTTATTCTTTGGCCTCACCACAGTAGTTGTCATGTATCATTGGAGGTGAAACAAAATCCTTTAATGTTCCCTTATAAAATGTACCTGATTTTTACCCAAAAATAGCTAGTCCAGCAAATGCAAGATATTCATTAATAGAATCCAATAAATAAAATTGCATAATTTGAATGCCTAGTTGGAAAATCCTAACACAGATCTTATAAACAATACTAATTAACACCAAATCATTAATATCAAGAAACTGTGATTGTATATTGAAAATGTTGACTAGGGAAATGTGTTGAAATTCTGAATTTGTTTGCAAATCTATCTTTGACCAGTAAAATAAGCTAATCTGATTTTGTTTTCCTGGCTTTTTGAATATGTCAGTTTCTTTTTTGTAATTTTTCACCAATATGAAATGTTGATAACAGAATAAGCTAATATCAAATAAACACCAACCAAATCAATCAATCTGAAATCAATGCTCAAAATGGACCAACAATTCTTGACAAATACATGTAATGGAGTAATATGAATCTTCTTCACTCTGCAAACTTGAACATGGAAATGGAATACCATGTCAACAAACTCTGATCTGTTTGGAAGTGTGACATGGTTCTTTTTGGGATTGATTGGCAGTTAAAAACAGATTCTCCAATGCTCAATTCACTGCTGCGACCTCCGATGTGGACCCATTGTTAATTCTTCAATGCCCAAATGCCTCCTTATAGTTGATGTTACACTCTGCTAAATTTTTACGGCTGGTTGGAATTTAATGAGAACCCCAAAGCAACTCCAAATTCTCAGATCTGAAATCTTATGAGGTAAAATCCTGATTTCTTCCTTCACAATATGAATTACCAAAAACAATTTAAGCACCAATTGCTTCAATAAGCTCCATAGGCAATGAATTCCTTCTTTCCTGCAGGCTGAGCTGACGTCCAACCTGATTAAACTCGTAAGAATTTTCACTCTTGAAACTTTAATCTGGTGGAAACCCTATTCAAGAGCTCTCCTCAACCCTAATGTGAAATTTAAATGTGTAAATGAGCTCCCAATGCCTTCTTTAAAAGTCTCAAAATGCTAGGTCGTCACTTTTAGGGTCTCAATGAGTTCACCTTATTATTTTTCAAGGTTACTGAGAGATGGGGAGACTTGTACGTCTACAGTACTGGTATTGGAACCGGTAAGACTATTTTTCAAGAATAGTTGTCAGGGGTACTTGGAGAGAGCAATTTCTTTAAGCAGTTTAAAGAGTCTAATATTAAATACAAATAGTAAAATTGTAAAACTAAAAGACTAAAGTAAATACTAGTAGTAATGTCATATTAATATAGAGTCAAATAGTTCAAAACTCACATTACATATGTCATACAAATATCTGATTTCTGAATATCACATATGATCATCATCATGTCAGATTATTAATCGCTGAGATTATCATTATACATTCAAATTTTAAATTCAAAAATATATAGTTTAATGCTAAATCACTGATATGCAAACAAAAAAATTAGAAATGTAATTAACCTTGTCTATGAATGCATCTCGACCCCCAAAACATTGATTTTAGTTAGTGGTACATCAGAGCATTACTCTGATATCTCCATAGACCTTAGGTAGGGTGGCCCCCTATCCCCCTTTTGTTTAAAAACATGGCAGAAGAATTAAGTCAATCATTTTTCAAGGTTAACGACAAAGGGGAGATTAAAGCTATCAAAATAACCAGCGAATTGGAACCAACGACTCATCAACAATTTGTAGATGATACAATGTTGTATGGTAAGGCAGATATACAAGAGGCTAAGCATATTAAGGCAGTCTTGGAGGCTTATTCTTTAGCATCTGATCAAATGATAAATAAAGATAAGTCAAACATCTCCTTTGTTAATACTAGTGATGAAAGTACAATAGAGGTTTGTCGTATCTTGGACTTCAAGAAAGGGAATCTCTCTAGCAAATATTTGGGAACATCCTTAGATAAAGGATTAAGAAGTAATCAATCACCTCTAGAGTAGTATTCTTAATAAAATTGATAGGAAGGTAGAATCTTGGAAGGCAGGTGGTTATCCTCGGCCGGAAGGTTAACTATGTTAAGATCAGTTCTCTTCTCTCTTCCTATATATCAGATTTACTGCTTCAAGATTTGTTCTGATGTGAATGCTAAAATTATTCAGAAACTTAGGAATTTATTTTTTTGGCAATGTTCAACAGATAAGAGAGAAGTGTCCCTTATTGCATGGGACAAGTTATATATATCTAAAGAAGATGGGTGAGCAAATCTCAAAAACATCAGAGATCAAAATATAGCTTTGAAGCGATAAACTTAGCATTTTAAAAAAATTGTTTTTACCCAATGGCTCCAGAATATGGAACTTTATGAAAGAATCCAAGGGCATTATTAGTTAAGGCATCTCTTGAAATAGAGGAGATGGTGGCTCTGCCCTTTTTCTGGGATGACTCTTGAGGGGGCTACACAACTATCTCTTCCATAATAGATGATCAACAAACTATCAATAATCTTAAGCTCCAAGGAGTTTTAGTCAGGATGAAGAGTTATGGTAATCCAACTTTTGGTTGGAATTCGAAGATAGGAAACACACAAGAGATTCCACCAAGGTTCAAGCACACATTTATGGCAATTTTAGGCCCTAGCCAAAATTCAGGAATGTAGCTCACAGGTAGGATATATTTCTCTTTACCATAAAAAACAGGTGGACAAAACTAAGCTTCCACTCAAATTATGCTGAGATAAGCAGTGTTTGCCAAAGGCAAAGTTCGGGAACAGATTCTTGCGTAGTGATACAATTGTCTGGCCCAAGCCAAAAATGGGGAATAATGCTCAAAGTAGGATACCTTTTTCTTTACCAACAAAGATAGGTGGACAAAACTAAGCTTCCACTCAAATTACGTTGGGATAAGGAATGTCCACCAAAGGCAAGAATGTTTGCATGGATAGCATTACAGAAGAGGATTATTACTGATAAGTGGTTTTGGAAGATGAGATATCAAGGGCCTTGAGGTGTGTTCTTTGTAAAAAGGAAGAGCAACCAGTTAATCATCTACTCTTAAATTGCAAATTCTCTAATAAGTGTTGTTATTGGTTGTTATGCAGGCTCAGCTGGAAAATGGCCCTATTGGGAGATGTAACAGACCTCTTCTGCAGTTGGCCAGTAGTGAAAAACAAGGGTGTTTACAATAACTTGTGGATTGTAGCACCCTCAGAAGGATTTTTAAGGATAATGAATTGAGTTGTACTCAAATCATCAATATAACTGAAGCAGCCACAGTAGAAGTACTAAATAGTAGGAACATGGTTGGAAAGAAGGACAAAACTTTCTCCTATTGGGACGACAAGATGAAGCTTAAATAGCAAGGCTTGACAACTCCCACCTATGTGGGTGACGGTCCTGACCTTTCAATCAAATTAAGACAAGTATAGATGGAAGCCACTAGATCAAGGATGGTCATAGCTAAAATTCAATGGGGCTTCCAGAGGCAACCCTATGATAGTAGGTATTGGAAGTTGTTTACATAATCATGAATGGGAACTAGTAGCTGAACTAGCTAAACCTTTGGAAGTAACATCAAACAATGTAGCAGAAATTGAACATTTCGAGGTTGAAGATTGAAGGGGGTTCAGCTATAGTAATTAATTAATGATAATAGATTTTCACAATCCATAATCTTATGCTTCTCGATGAGATTGTGTTCTTTTTATAATTAACGTTTTGGATCATACTCAGAGATCCATCATCAAGATGAGAGAGCTTAAGACTGCCAAAAGATATTAGGAAGCGGATCATGACTCCAAAAAAAGAAGAGAGGGTAGCAAGAGGAGACACGCATACTGGGAGAAATGAATAAAGAAGACAGAAAAAACAAAGAAAAGAAATGAAGAAAGAAGAAAAAACTCCAAAAACAAGGATAGAAAAGAAAACAAAAACAAAAAGAAACTAAATGAACAACTAAATTAGAATACAAAAAATATATAAAAGAAATAATAGAATATAAAGGTAAAAATATAGAAAAAATAAAAGCATTAAAAACCACAAAAAATGTAAAAGAGGAAAATAAAATAAAACAAAAAGGTGATAAGTAAAAACAAGAATATCAAAATAGAAAAATAAGAATATCTAATTCTAAACATATATAGAAATAAATAAAGGCATTAAAAAGCATAAAAAGGGAGGAAATTAAGAAATAAAATAAGGATGTGACGTAAAAATGTATATTTAGAAGGAATAAGAGAAGCATAAAAAAGCATAATTAGGAGAAAATAAGAGAAATAATAAGAATGTATAAAAGTATATATAGAAATATATAAAGGTGAAAAAGAGCATAAAAACATAAAAGAGAAAATTACAATAGAACAAAAAAGGAAATGAAACACAACAAAACATAAAAATAGAATAAAACAATATATATCATCACTTATACACATATGTACATACATACATTTATCTATAATAAATTATTAAATTAAAAAAAAATATATATATATATATATATATTAAAAAAATTAAATTAAGAGTATAAATAAATAAACTAAATTAAATCCCGACTGGGGTTCTTGGATGCCAATTTTTTTCTGCGGTCTCTGCAAATCATGAGCTCAACTTGTCTGCAAATTGCTTTGGCTCGTATTATAGGCGTCATTTTTTCTCTGAGAATAGGTGTCAGTTTTTTCTCTGAGAACATTGTTTTGGGGCCGGTTTTACAGCCTGTAAACAGCAGCCATTGTTTCTGCAACTTGTGGAAGCTATTTTTCCTGCATTCGATGGGATTTGGGAATGTTTTTTTCTGCAATTCATCTCTTTTTTCTACGTCAATTACTTATTTATAAAATATTATCTATAATTTGCATTATTACAATAATAGATAAGACGTCTATTATTAGTTAATGGTTATCTTGTAAATATCTTTAGCTTTAGTTTGCTTTCGTTTTTTGCTTTCTCTGGAATAGAATGTTTCTATTCTTTACGATCGTTTCCTAAGGAACCATCGTCTCTTCCTTTTGTATAAATTGACCTTTCGGTCTCTGTTATTAATAAGCAAGTATTTACCAATTACCTCGTAATATGGTATCAAAGCTAAATACTTCAATTTTTTCGGAAAAATTTATAATTTCTTCTTGAAATTATTTGTTTAAATTTTTCCAAAATTATTTCAGCTAATTTCTCCAAAACCCACCTAGGGTTTTTCTGCTTGGAGAAATTCCCGAATTACGGGTCTACAAATCACGTGGAAATCGTGGCCATTTTTTGAAGACTCGCATTTTTGGGGTGAAAATCTGCATGTTTCTGTATCAAATCTTCATGCTCTTAGCCGTCTCAGTCTGTCATTGTGCTCTGGGAAGCAGATTCGACCATTTTTCATCAAGAAATCTGAAGTTTTTTCAAGCTTTTTTCAGCTAGGGCTGTTTTTTTTCGAAACCCTAATTTTTGGGGTCAAAAAAAATTTTTGTTTGCAGATTCTTGGTGGGTTTTTCGAGAGCTCAACTGGGTTGTCGTCCATTTTTCTGGGTGCCTCGATTTTTGTGCCTCGATTTTTGAGCCAGCAGATTCAGAAAACGACAGCAGATTCCTTCTGGGTTTTTCGAGCTCTTTTTTGGGTCATTCTCTGATTCTTCTGGGTCTTCCGTATTTTTGCCTCGAAGAACGTGCCTTCACAGATTTTCACAATTTTTCATTGAAAAACATGCCATGGCATCTCTGACAAATATTCTGCTCGAGCATAATTCCAAATTCAATGGTCGCAATTATGGAACCTGGAAGCAGCGCATCATCGCAATCTTCGAATATCGAAACACCGATCAACTTGTTCTCGGTGTTAAGCAGCGTCTGACTTCTCCGAGTCCTGATCAAGATACATGGGATCTGAACAATCGAGAGGCAGTAATGCTTCTCAAACTCTCTGTAGTTGATGACCAGCTTTCTCAGATTCCATCCGGCAAGACAGCGGCCGAAATCTGGACACATCTAAAAGGTCTTCATGAGACTTCCGACAAGAGCAGAGCCTTCTTTCTGAAAAACACTCTGTTTTCTATTGTCATGGATGAGCGCACCTTGCTCCAGGCACACCTGAATCGGATTCAGGAAATCCGTGATCAGTTACTTGCCATCGGTCGCAAGATGGAGGAAGAGGATATTGTGGTAATCACTCTTCGGAGTTTACCAAATTCCTATGAGCATTTTATCGAGACTCTCAACATCACATCTACTGGTGTTGATCTAAAGTTCACTGATCTCTGCACCCTGCTACTTCAGCAAGATCGGTGGAAACAACAGTTCGGTAGCAGCTCCAATTCCACCTCCACTGAGCAAGCCTTTGCTGCGAAATCCTTTCAGAAGGATAAGGGCAAGTTTCAGCAACCATCTCAGCAGAAGTCTTCTGCTCCAACATCCGATGGTACCAAAAAGAAGAACATTCAATGCAACTATTGCCACAAGTATGGTCACATGAAGGTTGCATGTCGGAAATGCTTAGCTGCCCAGTCTAAGCAATCAGGTTCGCAACCCAAAGCGAACAGTGCAGAGCACACTGAGCAGGTGGAATCTACCTTTTATGCCTTCATGGCTAAAAGACCTGCAGATCATGTACAGTCATCTGCCTGGTACATTGATTCAGGTGCCTCTCGACATTTCACTCACCGCAGAGACTGGTTTACTGACTACCAGCCTTATTCAGATTTTGTTATCTTTGGTGGTGGAGAAGAGTACGCAGTTGTTGGTAAAGGCAACATTCAAATTCAGTCTGTTGGGAGGAAGCTCATATTCCTTGATGTGTACTACGTTCCAGGGATGGAACTAAATCTACTCTCGGTCAGTCAGTTGCTGCGACATTCTCCACACTTGGCAGTCACCTTCAGTTCACATCAGTGCACCATCACTGATCGGGCGACTAAGTCTACTATTGCAGTTGGTCTTGAGGATCATGGTCTTTTCAGACTTACTGATTCTGGTGATTCTCAGGACTTAGCTATGGCTGCTCGGCGATCTTCCATCAGCACACTTTGGCATCAGCGATATGGGCACTTAAATGTGCATTATCTCTCACAACTTGCTCGAGATGAGCTTGTTCTTGGTTTGCCAGAGATTCAAACCCAACACCTTGGAGTTTGTGACGCATGTCAGGCTGGGAAGCAACATCGCACACCTTTCCCCAGTGGCAATTCTTGGCGAGCTTCTCAAGTACTTCAGCTTGTTCATGCTGATATCTGCGGCCCTATGGCCACTCCTTCTGTTCTTGGGTACAAGTATTTTCTGTTGTTTGTAGATGATTTCAGTAGAAAAATGTGGGTGTATTTCCTTAAAAAGAAATCCGATGCATTTATTGTATTTCAGAAGTTTAAACCCTTAGTTGAAAAAGAGTCTGGGAAATCTATTATTACTCTTAGATCAGACAATGGGGGGGAATTTTGTTCTAATGTTTTCTCCAGCTTCTTGGATACACATGGCATCCAACGCCAGTTCACCACACCCCACACGCCACAACAGAACAGTGTAGTTGAATGTCGGAACAGGACAATCACCGAGATGGCTCGTTCCATGCTCGAACACAGACATGTTCCGAAGCGTTTTTGGGCAGAAGCAGTTAACACTGCAGTTTATCTGTTGAACCGGTCACCCACAGTGGCGGTCAAAGGTAAAACTCCGGAAGAGGCCTGGTCAGGTCGCAAGCCCAGAATCAGTCACCTGAAGGTTTTTGGCTCTCTTGCTTTTGTTTGGATCCCTGATGCTTCACGCACCAAGTTCGATGCCAAGAGTCAGAAACTGATGCTTGCTGGATATAGCAGTCTTCACAAAGCCTACTGCCTTATTGATGTTGAGACATCTCGTCTCATATACAGCCGCGATGTAGTCTTTGATGAGCAGCGAGGACCATTCATGCCTGTTTCTCCTGTTCCTGATCCAGCAGACCAGCCTATGTAGGTTCATGATTTGGGAGTTCGGCTTCCATTAGGTCCACCTGATGGGAGGGCTCCAGTAGCTCCTACAGCTCCAATCCTGCTATTGATACCTGTACAGCCACCTCCGACTCCTCCTGCAGGATCACCTCGTTTTGAAGATGCTTCACCTGAGTTTGATCCAGATTCTTCTGATCAAGATCTTGCTGATCAAGCATCTCCTAGTACTACTGTTGGTCATTCTCCTCTCCGGCCTAAGTGGTGGGCTAAGACACTTGCTGATCTTCATGATGATGAGCTCATTGATGGGAGAACTACTCGGAAAAAGAGCAAAACTATAGATTCTGTTAACTTTGCTCTTATGGCCAACATTCACAGTGTGTTTGAACCTCAAACATATTCCGAGGCTAAAGGAATTCCAGAGTGGGAACAGGCCATGCAATCTGAACACCAGAGCCTGCTGAAGAACAACACTTGGGTCCTTTCTGATCTTCCCCCAGGGAAGAAACCCATTAGCTGCAAATGGGTCTACAAAATCAAATACAAATCAGATGGTACTTTGGATAAGTACAAAGCTCGTTTAGTGGCAAAGGGCTTTTCTCAGCGTCAGGGCATTGATTATGAGGAGACCTTTGCTCCTACTGCAAAGATGAGCACCATCAGATTAGTCTTAGCCATGGCAGCACAGTTTGGCTGGAAGGTCCATCAGATGGACGTAAAGAGTGCTTTCCTGAATGGTGATCTCCATGAAGAGGTCTACATGACGTAGCCTCCTAGTTTCAAGGTTGCTGGTAAAGACTATCAGGTTCTCAGATTGGTAAAAGCTCTCTATGGTTTGAAGCAGGCCCCTCGGGCATGGTACATCAAGATTGATACGTACCTCAGTGATCAAGGCTTCAAGAGGAGTTCTTCAGACTCAAATCTGTACATCAAGACTACTGACAGTGACATCATCCTTCTGGTTATCTATGTGGATGATCTGATCATCACTGGCAGTTCGGCATCTTTGATTCAGGGAATCAAACAACACTTATGCCAGTCTTTTGATATGACTGACCTTGGGCTCATGCATTATTGCTTAGGTGTTGAAGTTTGGCAACAGTCTTCTGGTATATTCATCTCTCAGTCCAAATATGCCAGAGCCTTGTTAGACAAATTCCGAATGCAGGATTGCAAACCTGCATCTACACCTATGGAGAAAGGTCTCAAGTTATCAGCCAAGTCTGATTCTCCTTCCGTTGATGATACTACTTATAGGCAACTAATAGGCAGCCTCATCTACCTATCTGCTACTAGGCCTGATATCAGCTTCGCAGTTAGCTATATTTCACGCTTTATGACAGCTCCTAAGGCTGATCATTGGATGGCAGCAAAGCGTGTGCTTCGTTATGTGAAGGGCACTTCTGATTATGGACTTCTGTATTCTCGGAGTTCTAATCCTAAACTCAGTGGGTTCACAGATTCAGATTGGGCAGGCTCTGTTGATGATAAAAAGTCAACATCCGGATATGTGTTCAGTTTGGGATCCAGTGCAGTCACATGGACCAGCAAGAAGCAGCAGGCAGTTTCTCTCTCTTCTACAGAGGCTGAATATAGAGGGACTGTTAAGGCAGGATGTGAAGCTGTCTGGCTTCGTCGGATGCATGGGGATATGCAGATGTCACCAGCAGGACCGACTACTCTGTTTGTTGATAACGAAGGCGTTATCAAGTTAGCACGGAATCCAATCTTCCATGAACGAACCAAGCATGTGGATGTTCATTGTCATTACATACGAAAGCTGGTTGAAGACGGGACTATAGATCTGCAGTATGTTCCTACCTCAGATCAGACTGCAGACATTCTCACCAAGCCTCTTAGTCCTGATAAGTTTGTCAAATTCAGAGGACAGCTTGGTGTGTTAGATAGATTAACCATTAAGGGAGGGTATTACAATAATAGATAAGACGTCTACTATTAGTTAATGGTTATCTTGTAAATATCTTTAGCTTTAGTTTGCTTTCGTTTTTTGCTTTCTCTGGAATAGAATGTTTCTATTCTTTACGATCGTTTCCTAAGGAAACATCGTCTCTTCCTTTTGTATAAATTGACCTTTCGGTCTCTGTTATTAATAAGCAAGTATTTACCAATTACCTCGTAATATACATTTGGGCATCCCACTTGATAGGAGTGTGGGAGATCCTTTCTTGCCACTTGTAAATTGTTTCTTAGAGAGTTAAGACACCATGGCAACATAGAGTTTGCTGGAGTTCTCTTTTATTTTTTATTTCACTCCGGTGTGCATTCTCTTAATAGGTGCATACTTCCTTGGCAAGGAACAACGGTTGGCCTATGTTTGTGGTTCACTCTGAAATTGATATTGTTCATTTATATTGTTTGCTGCTAGAACCAGAGCTGGTTGTTGGTATACTTTTAAGTAAAGAGCCAGACAATGGTACTCGAGCAATCATTCCAAAACATGGGTAGAGATCAAGGAAATCGTTGGGGCTCAATGAGTCCCAAAGTTACTGCTGCATGACTTATGAGAGCTAAATCTTCAGTGGCAGATTATTATATGTAATTTCTGGGCAATATTTAAGCCACTAAATGCGGGGTTTTGCAAATACAGTTTGGAGGCAGATATGAGTTGTGAATAAAGGATGAAGCTTCCTGCAATTTAGTCCATGTGATGCAACTTCATTTGCAGTCTGATTTATTAAACTCTGAGCAATAAAATATCAACTCCACTTTCCATTGGATTTTAGTCTCTCATGTGTCTGTTCTCGAAATAAGGAATTCATATCAGATATTTATGTTGCTGCACTTACAGAAATCTCTATTGTTATGGACACAGTCATTGTGTGATATTCCTTCAAAAAATACAGAGCTCTGTTATAAATTTTTGTGTTATGCAATTACTATATTACGGCATTCATACAAAATATCTACATTATCAAAAGTATCTGCAACCCTCAAGAACCTTGCCTAAGTTTTTTTCCTTTCTGTTCTCCGTGTCTTCCATGCTGGTTGTTGTGTTTGTGGTTGCTTCTTTCTGTTTGATTTTTAGTTGATTCTGGTTGGAGACTAGCCTTTAGTTTCTGCTGGTTTGTTGTTAATTTGGGGTCTTCTCGTGCTCATTCTCAAATGCTAGCTTTGTAAAGGGTTTCAGGGTGCCTTAACACCTCTTTTTGCTTTAATCAAGAACATTGTTAAATGAATCAAAGCAAACTGTAAATCTGAAACTCCTATACCTAAGAATACCATTCAAACTCAGCAGATGCAAACTACTATACTCAGACAGATGAAAAATTTAGGTAAAAAAACAGTGCAGGATATTATGTCTTCACAAAAAATTAATAACATTGATATGTCTTCCATTGAAGATTGTAGCTGCGACAGAGATCTTTATCTCTGATTTTGCTATATGTTGCAAATGAGATAATACTTATATATTGTATTTACAGCTAGAGAAGATATTTAGGATTTTTATTTGAGATAATATTATATGAAGAGACGTGCAATGCGTCATGTGAAGAGGCATGCATTTGAAAATATGAAAAGACTTGATTTTTAAGAAATTGAAGGGTCTTTCAATTGTGAGATGAGGAGTCTCCGAATTCTTTGTATGTATTGTATTCAGTAGAAAGCATTGCACTTGAACATTTCATGATCAATAAAACTGATATTTTGTATGAATGCCATGATGTGCTTGGGATGCTTTCAACAGCACCCAGACAACATCCGGGTGCATCTGAAGAGCACCTGTGACTTTTTCAATGCCCAGTCACTTAAGTGACTTTAAAAAGCATGTGGTTAATTGATTTTTTAATTCTATTTTTGCTCCTAAACCCTAAAACAGCCCTAAAAGAGGTCATTCATTGCTCATTCTTCTCATTTTGTTTGCAGCTGGGCTCTCTTCTTATTTCAATTTGAACTATCAATGGTGAAGTATCATGCTATCGAATGGTTTATTTTTGAATATTTCTTGCATATCTTTGCATATATATATATATATATATATGGATGCACCCAAATGCATCCAAAATCCCAAGAAAAATCCGCGCATCAGCACCCCGCACCCACATCAGCATCAGAACCAGCATCGGTAACTTAGAATTTTTCCCTTCATGTGGAAGGGTTTTCCGAGGATAAATGTTTTGCACCTTTTGTTCTTATTTTTGTTCTTTATTGCTGTTTATCTTTATTTATGGGCCAAAAAATCAATATCTTACATATCAATTTGTACCTAAAAGACATTAAAAATCCAATCAATCTGATCTTAATTTTAACTCCATGAAAATTGTCATATGTGATGCTAGTCCAAGTTCTGAAAAGCATTGTGTCATAATCTGAATATGACAATAGATGATATGAAGCATTGAATCTTGCATCCATATGAGTTTGTTTAAAACTGAATATCTGTAGAGACAGTCTTAGCGAAAAACAAATACCATTATATGTGTTACAGATAAATTGACATTAGAAATCTAATCTTATCAACATGAAATTTGCCATATATGATCCTAAACCAAGTTTTGGAAAAACAATGTATCACAATCTGAATACAACAATAGATGATATGAAGCTTTGACACTTTGCCACTAGACAACATCAACCTTTGTGAACCAAACAACTGTATTTCAGTAACATAATATCAGAAAAGTACTACTGCACAGTTTCAATATCATAATCCTTATTTTATCTATGTGAACTGCCACAGTTCACTAGTACGGTATCAAAAATTTAGAACCAAATGAACAATGTAGACACCAGGGACTAGAAATGGCAAGCACTGTAAATTAATTGCAATAGTGAGATGATAATTCAAAGACAAAATTGCTACCTTCACTGCTGAAAGTACAACTGCACAATTCGCATGTTGAAGGCGAGGAGTAACACGTTCAACTATGTTTTCTGCATCACGAGCATCAGTTGCCTTGTACTTTGAAAGAGAATCGAGTATAAAAACTTGTCCCCACCTATAAGATACCAATCAATAGATTCTTAAACAATTATTTTATGAAAGGACAACTATTTGAAAGCACAGAGACAACACAAAAAAGTAATTTAACAAAATCAATTAGAGAGTAAATAAAAAACTATTCTTGGCATTTCTATGTTTCAATCAACATCTTCTAATCCTGCAGACTGCTATTCTTTTTTTGATTTTGCATTTTTGCATTTCAAATCAAAACTGTTATATTCAAAAAATGCTTGAAACATGCTAGCATAATGTATGGGTGACATAGCAAGCCTGAAGCAAGAAGAGACAGCTAATTGTAATGTCCCCAACTGGGGCTTCACTTGATTTATCCTAAAATTTCTAGCTAAGATTTGATTTATGTTTGGAAATAGCAATTTGAACATTCCCTCCAAGGAGAAGGCCAATTCCCAGTGATTAACACACATCACTAAGCATTTAATTCAATCGCTGATTGATAATACATACTTAAGCCCTAAATCCTTTCTTTTCTCCCAATTTATAATTCTGATTTCATATTATTATTAGACATATATACATATTCATATATCAGACCATACAAAGATTCTCATCCCTAATAGAATTCTGAAATAATATTCTGTAGATGAGAATTATTTCATGTCTAAGTTACAGCATGCTTTGGTGTCACATGATGCTTGCCAGCATTATAATATGCTTCACTGGCACAGATTATAAATAATGATTCTCATTCTCTGATGAAGACTTATTACCATTAATAATCTCTCATTTCTAGTCCATTCTCCTGATAAATGAAAATAATAATTTCTCATTTTTCTGATCAATCAAAATGATTTCTTATCTTTTTTATTAACCAAATGATAAATCCATTCTATCTTCCTCCTCATGTTTCCCATTATTGATTTGAGACTATGTTTTTATATCGTGTGTTTGGAGTGAGAAGGCATGTGGTGAATGAGATGTCTCATATCACTTCATACTTGCCAGTTATTAATCTCAGCTTTTGAATACTAATGCTATTCACTGCATTATTATCCTTACAGTTATTTGCTCGTAATCCATATACAATCAGTGCCTGATGATAACATTGATATAAGTCCATAAATGTTTCTGCTTCCTCATAACTCAAGTGGAATCCCTAATGAGGACTGCTGTACCATCGCATGCCTCCAATCGCTATGATCATGTTTGCTGATTAGTCGATTGTATGCCTCATCTTAATTGATGTTTTAACTACCCATGTTAGCATCAGTTTGCATATTGATTATTTAATTGATATACAAGTTTGCTGACATATACACAATCATTAATATATTGTTGTTGTAAGCTATTAATATATCGTTGGTTCTCAGATTGAGGTGCTTGGCGTTATACTTTGGAATGACAAAGAACCTGCAATCGATGTGTCATCATTAATCGTGTTTTTATCAATCAATGATACATCAATTGTTCATTTATTCTTAGGTGGTGAATAGTTGCAACTAAATCACCTTGTCTTTAACATCCTGCTTAGGGATTGCTTAGATACATAGTTGCTTGACCACCTTCTTATTAGAATATTCTAATGTTTATTTAATGGTCATCTTAGTTAGTCTTTAGTTTATTAGGTAGTTCATATTTTCGTCTTTAGTTCACAGTTGTTTCTTTTAGAAACATCGTCTTTGTAAATCTATACAAGGAGTTTTCATCTCCTTTGTTTAATATAACTACAATAACATCGATTTACCATAACATGGTATTAGAGCAGGTCAATGGGATTTCATAAAATTTGATGGATTTGTTAAGGAAAATTCAAGCCTCTTTTGATTTGGAATTTTTTCCAAAAATTTGCTCTTTGATTTTTAGAAATAAAAATCTTTAGAGGTATTTTATGGAACTTTTGTGGTTCATCTTCGAGGATTTTTGCTAGAAATCACAAGCAGACCAAGCGTAGAAACCAAAGATAGTTTTAGTACGCAGAAAAATAAAATCACCAGCTAACGAATAAATAGCAGCCATCTCATGAAGACTTGGTGATATGTCTCTCGATAATCGATAGGAACATTAAGAACAACTCTGAGTTTCCAGCATCTCCATGAATATCATTGAAATGATCGCCATCAAGTGAAGTCCCTAAATCATTTCCACTTGTTTCATCCCTATCCACACGGCATTGTGTAGACATTAAACTGCTGTAATAAAAATCAGAGTTCTCATTGTTCGTTTCTTGTCCTTAAGGTCTTCCTCAAAATAATGAGCCTCATATAGATAGGGTGAAGTGGGAATACTAAGTTCACCTTCATTCTCACCAAAGGTATTGATCCCTTCTAGAATGTGTATGAGATCTGTGGTTCTATGATCATGTCCATCATCTATTTGAGTGGTTGTTGTAGAATTCTGATTCTCAGCCTGATGTAGTGAGTATTGTGTCATACGTAGTTGGAGACATTACTCGTCTATCTTCTTCTCTTTATCTTCAGCATGTTTGATTGCCATATCCCTCTCTTTGAGCAACTTCAAGTAGTCTGATTTCATTCTTTCCAATGTTGTCTGAAGAGGGTGAAGGCTTGCACTATTGGTTCCATTTGCTATTCCCTTCCCCTTTTCAATACTATTAACCTCCCACATGATTTTTTCAATGTTTTTATGGGAGTTTTTAAGGCTGCAGTGACCAAATCATTTGTTACATCAGCTTATCTTACAAATTATACACTCCATAATCATCAACTGAAAATGGAATTTCTGGTTGATCCTCCAAATCATCCCCTATAGAAACATCATCTTATTGTAGTTCTTCAATACTAAATTTAATTTCATTTTCAGAGGTTCCTTCTATCTTTATTTGTATTATGTCATCAACTATTATGCCATTGTTTTCGAATAGCCCATCCTAATGGAGAGGTACTTTTTCATTTTTAGACATATCATGTAGATAAACATTCTCATGAAAATGCTTGTCAATTACCAATTCCAACTCACCAAATAAGATGTTAGAACAATCCCTACCATCATCCATAGCATGTTCCCTTGCTAGAAAATAAAGTCCACCAAGATAACTGAGCGGGGGAGAACCAATTATCAGATCAATACAACTCTTATTAACTTTATTAATTCTCAAACATGTTAACTAGGGAAACACTTGATCAGAGGGCAAACCTCGGTGGAGATGGTACCCACAAAATGATGTGCTAATATATAAGTTCCTTGTAAGAGGATGGACTCTATTAGGAGCCAATGAAATACATTCAGTCCCTCTTATGAGACTTTGAATCCCTATGAGGATATTCCAACCCTGTTAGTAGTTGTAGAAGGCAGAAGGACCCACTATTCAAACAGCTTTAGAGGCGGGACCACCGAACTCACTATCCAACTGGTCTTTGTATTATTCCTTGCAAAATAATACCAAGTACAAATGATCTCAGCAACTCATACTCTTGCTTTGTTCTTTTGTTGTGCCTCTTCCGCACCAAACACTTCACAGTTCTCAATCCTAGATCCACAAACTCGCAATATAATAATCCCTTAGACCACTTTCTCGCATGTACTAATCATTTTCATTCATCGCATAGTTCATCACAAAGAAAAACAACTTTCCTTTATACCAAGTCCTCAAAATAATTCATTACGTCAGCCTTGAGGCTTTCCCAATTTACAATTACAATAGGACCTCATTAAGATAAAACAATACACACTATATTACATCTTTCTATAATTACATAACACTATCGGCTCATAGTCTTTACAACTCTTCACACGTACAACCTCAGACTTCGCGCACTTACCAACATCATCATTAGGATGTCTTCTATCTTTGTTTAACTGCGCTCAACCAGATTCTATCCCTGTTAGTAGATATAACCCGATTACCAAAAACCACTTCTCAGGAACTCTGTTTGTAAACTATCTGCTATAAATCTCAAATAATTGTTACCAATCTTCGACTTTGTGCATGCACTCTTAGCCATGCCATCAGGACACTCTGTAGAACATGTCCTCAACTTCGCTTGATCATACCTTCAATCCTCGAATCGTATGGTCTAGATCTCTGTCAATTACTCTGTCAATCTTCACAAAATCATTAGTATGTTAAAATCAATGACAAACATAGTCATGAATGCAACACATAGTCATGCTAACAATCTTCCCAATACTCAAGCAATGCTAGGATACTCCCCCATAGGAATATCATCAGCATTCATGCTAACATCCCTCTCACGGTCCTCATTATGTTGAAGCTGAACTAATGAATCCTCGACTTCCTCAATGCTGATCTGCACTTCTTGAGCTGACTCTTCCTCCTTGTTACCCTCACAAGTGTGACCAAGTGACCAAAAATGTTTGAAAGTGAAACAAATCTGCTCTTTCCTCATTTGGTTCTTGCTCATTTTCTGAGATTCTACAACCTATAATTCCCTTGCCCTTAGTTCTTCTTCAGCGGGTTGTTGTTTATACTTCTCAATTTTTGGCTCACATTGTTTGAGCACCTTGTTGACCAACTTACAAGCAGCTTTTGAAGCATCTTGTTCTCTATTTGAAATTGTTAACACCATTTGTAGAAGCGGTTGGAAATGAGCATCACACTCATTAATTGTTATGACCATAATGTTTTTCATGGCTGCAACAACATCTGCATCATGTTCTTCCCTGATTGTGCCTAATAGATTATGAAACATGGTATGTACTAAATCATACAATCCAATGTCAAGCATAAGATTGCATAATCTGATATCTGCAAATGATTTTAGTATAGCAACCCTTCTATGGAAACGGTGACTACTGCTATTCCCATGATTTTGAAAACTATCAACAATGAGTTCTATTACCTCCTTCATGATGTCTTCTGCATAGGGTTCTTGTGGTGCTAAAACTCTTACAATCTCCATTAGACAAGAAGCCACTAATAGTGTTATCTCACTCTCTGAATGTTTCAGCCACTTGTGTTGATTGAACCCTCACACTGTAGGAACAAGAGCTGTCTGCAACAAGTCAGGAGGTGATTGTTCTATCAGTTCAATCAATGTGCCAAGAACTTTTTCCTTGTTTATAAATTCCAATCCAAGTCCAAGTTTGCTACCTGATTTATAAAGTATTTTAGCCAAATTGTTAATTGCTACCCTCTTGAATCTCAGATTTTTTTAATTTTTTTTGGAAGGTTTGCCTTTTTTCACTCCTTTCCTTCCAAAGATTTTGCCAAACAGTTTGTAGCTCGTTGCTGTTATAAATTGGTGAGAATCCTAGGTAATTTTTGTAGCAATATTCACTTGTTCATTCTACAGCTTCCCAATGAATTATCCAGCGCAAGGAAGATTGTATGCCTCAACTCAAAGCAAAGCTCCACAGTAGTATTCCCCAAACACTCAAATCAATCCTGCTGTCGAAGCCCAGAATTTCCTGCAAACTCTGATATACTTTGTTTCTCTTTACAAGCTCAACGAAGTTGCCATTATAGAATTTTATGTAAGTGTATCATGCCCCTACTGCACAGTCAGGATATAGTCCATCCAACTTCTACTTTATTAATAATGTGTTATTATTGAGGCTACAGTAAACTGAAGTTTAAGCAGTTACTTCAATATGAAAGTTGTCTTCTTGGATGTCTGAGAATTCATTTAGACATTCTTCCACAATGATATCCCACTTTGACGTTCTTTGGTCCTGCATGTTAGTTTGTATTCAGCTGCATTTCTGTATCAGCAATGCCAAATTTATCATCTTTCTACTAGCAATCCAGATCCCCTGACAACTACTTTTGCCCCCCGTCATTAAACAACAGATAGCCTGCTTTCTAATTTTTCTCACTATGTTAACGAGAGACTGGCATTACCGTTCTGAGAATTCTAACACTTCCAGATTTATTTAACTTATCAAACAAAAATGCAATTGTTTGAAGCTTCCCTGACCTGTTGAAATTTCCTGGCTGGTACATTATCACATAATTCTTCCAAGGCGAAGTCTTTCAAACACTGAATTTACGGTTCTGCAATCTCGGATATGCCCTTTGTTAACAGTCTAGCGCATAAGTTATTGAATATAGAGTCCGCCAAAACATCATTATAGAAGCAGGCTATTCACATCCAAACCAGACAGTATTCGAATATTTAGATGGTTCACTGTTGTCTCAGAATATGAATTTTAATCCATCAGAAGTTGCCCAGAACAAAGTTCACGTCTGACGTTTTCTAGATATAAGACATGCTAAGCACACATTGCTTCAGGGCCGCCAACTTCGGGAGGGAAGAAATGTAATGCCCCCTTTTTACAATAGAATTTAATAGTACTAATAACAATATTATAATAAGAAACTAAATGAATAAATAATAATAATATTTTATAGTACAGTTGATTAAGTTTAATGAAAGGTCAACGGATTGCAATGAAAAATCATGATATAAGTACAACAAATTAACTGTTCCAAGGGGACATTGAAAGAGATCGGAAGTTCGGCTGGGCGGAGTTAATGTGGGCTCCAGATTTTGGTGAGCATTTGCAAACATTGTTGGATTGGGGTTTTTGTTGTTCGCATGGCAAGGCCTAGGGTTTCTTCTACGTTGCTAATGGTAGATGGACCTGTTGGGTGGATATTTTGCAATCGACAGTTTTGGATAAAAATCCACTCGCAAAATAGGATGACCAACCACAGCGTGTGAGACAGAATCTGTCCTACCTTAAAGGGAAGGCTCCCCCTTCTCACCGTTCCTTGGATCAACTCAAGGTAAGCAAGAAATCGAGAGATTTTATAAAATTGGCATTACCAATATCTTCTTAACTTTCAAAAAAGAATCCACTTACTCATGGAGTGAGTAATGGGCAAGGTAAATCTCTAACTACACTTCTATCAAGAGCTAGAAATAGTGATACTAATGAAGCTTCACTAACTCAAAGGCTAGTTGAAAATGTACCGGTTTGGCTCTAAGTCCAGTCGTACTTCTATATGGAAAAGTTTTACAATTAGGGCACAGACTCCTAAAAGTAAGAAAAACTAAACTATTTTGTGAATTAAGAGAGAAGTATAAGCTACAAACAAAGCTTCTAGAGTCAAAGCTTCAGCTCCGACTGCTTCTTAAATCACTATGTTTTTTTATTGAACATACAATAATAACATGAATCAAGACAATAGGCACAAATTACAATCAAAGCTTCTAATTTGCTCTATCACAATTGCTTCCAATCAAAGCTTTGAATCCCATTGCTTCTTTTATTCACTTTTCTCCCAAATTCGTACTACACAATCAAAGTTATGCTTGCACAAATGTGGCAGAGCTTTCTTGCATACAACAAAAGATGATTTTTACAATGAAGAGGCACTCCTTTATATGGGCACAGGAGTTGAGAAAAAGGTGGAGGAAAAAGTGTGAGCAACTCAACCAACTTTGACCTAGTCTAACTAAAAGATGTGCAACTCGCATTAAATGTTTTACATACACATGTAACTCACATTACATGTAATTACACATCTTCATTTAATACATCCTCTTTAATTACAAACATGAAAGAAGAAGAAAGAAGATGAAAGACAAAAGAGAATTGAAACAATCCTAAGAATTGCTCTAAAGGGCCTTGTACTTGGCGATGCAATCCCAGATGATCACAAGATCGGAAGTTCCTATACTTTGTACCGCTGCATTCACTTTTATAACCATGGTGTTGCATCTTTTGATAACCTCTGACTATGATGAATTGTCCGTTGTCATGTGAAAACTTGATGTGATCCATCTTTTCTCGCTCAAGTTGTCATGAATTCTCCTTTGTAGATCAGCATAAACTGGAGTCTTTGACACTTTGAAACCCTTCTTGACGATGTTCGGATGTAAACTCGGAACAACTTTCCATCAGCATCTTTACCTCTTTTTTCTTTTTTTTGAAGTAAAGTGCTTAGTGCATGGGAATGTGTGCAAATGAAGATTGTTGATTTTTTTTTAAAGTGACTTGGGCTTTCGAGATATCATTACACAGAAATGGATTACATGTAATGAGGAATGAGAAGTGATATGACATACGAATGAGGATGGAGGATGCGCTTTACATGTAAGTGTGGGTGATGGGATGAGGCACAAAGCATGGAAAGATTCGGAAACATGTGTTTGCTCGTGGAGGCGCGAATGCATATGGAGAGGCAAAAATGGAATGAAGTTTGAGGGAAAATGAACTTTATAGACGCCTTTGAGGAAAAGTAAGGTCAAAGTACATGGAAAAACATGCACATGACATCTTTTTGACTTTTCAAAAGTGACTTTTAATCAAAATCGAAAATGTAATCGCATTTGTCGGATGAGATGCGATGTGTTGTGAAATGGAAAATGGAAGTGAAACGTGATGCTACTTTCGCATGAAGTGAAGCAAAAACAAGTTCTTGGGAAAGAACTTGTAGCTTATCCAAAGTGGAGAAAACTGACAAGCAAGCACAAAGCACAAAAACAAGCACAAAACAAACACATGCCTTTGGCAAAAGACTCAAACATGTCAAGATGCAATGCGCTTCAATACTTAAATTCAAATTTGGAGTTAGGGGAAATTTCAAAAGTGTGAAAATGAGAGTTTTCGTCATTTTTAAAGGCAAAATGCACTTTTAATGGAATATATATGGACAAATGTGCAATTTCAAGCTAAAATATTCACGAAAATAGCAAAATAAGCATGAATTGATGAGCAAGTTTGAAATGTCCACTTACTTGGAGATTAAAGAGCCAAAATATTAAGTTTTATAAACTTGAAGACAAATTCTTCCTCAAATCTGAATTTTCAAACAACTTTTTGACTTTTTCTGTACTTGCATTTAACAAAAATTAATGAGCAATGAAGGGTCGAATTTGACATGGAAGTGCCAAATATATGGTCTCCTGTCATGTCCCCTTTTTAGCAAACTAACTTCTACCGGGGATTTTCCTATCATTGGCTCTCGTAGGCAAATGAGTTTGGAAAGAGAGTCATTCAGTTGACAGATGATTACATTCTTGCTTTCAGAAAAGCTATTATCTAGCAAGTGGGGCCTACTTGTTTAATGCCGAATTGAGATTGTACTTTAAATTTATAAAGTTATTTATTTAATTTTATAAAGTTAATTAATAATTAAATACATTATAATAAGTTATTATAATAAGTTGTTCTGGTAGTTTCCAGCGACTTCTCAAAAAGTGAATAAAAAGGGGACAAGAGGCACCCATTAGGACAAGCGGTTTTGAGGATTCGATTTCTATTCCAATTGGGGCAATTTGTAGTCATTAGTCTGCAAATTTCTATTAGGTCCTTGGGAACGAAAACTCCCTTGGATCTGCATAACTGAGGAGGTGAAATATCTTCCGAAGGGTTGCACATTGGAGGTGGTCTTCAGCCATTTCATGTTGGGCTTATTTGCTTATTCGGATTATTTGAAAGGTTACAATTTCTTGGAGTTCTGAGAACTGGTGAATTTGAAGGAAGCTGAGAAGATATTAACTCCTCATATCCGTTCCGACTTCATGCTGATTAATGTGATATCACCTTTGTTTCCAAACGAATCAACTCTACCTGGGAGGAAGTTACTGTTTGCAAGCTGATAAGAAAAAAGATCGCTCCAGCCATACAATCAACAGTGAGGGCAGAATAGAAATTTTCCTAAGTTCTAATCACTTCCAGATCATGTTCAGGCCAGTTCCGTCAGCAGATATAGCACTCAAACCCGTGCCACAATTCGGAATTAAGTATAGACAGCGCTTTGGGGAATTCGAGCTCCGTCATACATACAAACTTCCGGCCCTCGACTGAGACGCGAAAAGTACGCCAAACACCTGAAGAGGCCATTGAAGACGTAGGCGACGAAACTGTGGGTGAAGTTGGGACGCAAGCTGTTGAAGACACGACACAGTAGCAATTTGCGAATCAGCCAAAGGACCTTTCATCCAGTTAGCCGTCCAAACCAGGAGAAGACGATAAACTAACGAGGGCGGGTGTCATTCCGAGATTGCTGGACGAGCATCGCCCCAGGTCCATTTAACAATAATTTGGTTATTATTGAGATAGTGAATATATATTTGTTTCAGATAATGTTGCATCAGTTTTCCAAATTCGATACAGTTGTTATCTTCAGTGTTATGGGTTTATGACAATCAATTTGAAGAATTATTTGAGACATTGCACTTACCATTGAACAGTTGCATGCTTAGTTTGACAAAATTCATAGTATAATATCTTCCATAAGCGCAGTTTCAGACTACAAGACAGGTGCTTGACAAATTGTTTCAAGATTAAGTATTGTTTTTTTTATAACTTTAATAGTTAGGGTCATTACATCTCCAAAGACAATATCATGCATTTAAAACTCAAAAACGATCCCTCTTGATCAAAGGTATGGGTTGGAAATGCATTTTTTTGAGTTTTTTGAACAAAAACATGACTTTTTTATGCAAAAATCTGGGCCATTTTTGCAAAAACGTGGCCAAAATATTCATGTTTTTGAGTCATTTTTGACTTGGGAATGCAAAAACAACTTCCCCAAATGCGTATACATGGATCAAAATCCAAAAAAGTGGCTTCAAAACACAAAAAAGTGGATTAAAACCCCAATTTTCCAAGCATTTTAAGCAAAAACGGGATTCATAAAAGGGATGAAACAAAAACGTTTTGGCTTTTAAATTTAAACACTAAAATATGTATCAATATGTAATGCAATCCCAAAAAGAAGCCAAACTGATTTGCTTTGGAGTCAAAACATGGAGCAAAAATGCATTTATTTGAAGATTTTTCCAAAAACATGCCCTAGATGGGAGCTTGGAAAAACATTTTTTAGCAAGATAAATCCATTCTTGATGTTAGAAAATCCATTGCCAAGCAAAATTGACCCTATTGGAGAAAATCTCATGCAAAACCATCAAGTAAATCTCTCACAATCTCCAAAGTCGAGTTGTTGGAGGGCAAATACATGTTCTTCTTCAAAATCGAACTTTTTGGAGGTCATTGCACATATTAAAACATGTTTTTGGTTAAAATCAGACCTTTCTGAGTCAATAGCATATTTTAAAATGTGCAAACAAGGCAAATCAGACCTTTTTGGGTCAATGACATGTTTTAAAATGTGTAAGCAATCAAAATCGAACCTTTTAGATGCAATTACACATTTTAAGTTACATCTCACATTTTCGATGCAAAGACATAAAAACTTAACTTTTGATGCAATGACATCAAAAAGATCCACATACATGATAACCTTTTGATGTAATGACAGCAAAGAGATCCACTTACATGATAAACTTTTGATGTAATGACAAGTTGAACTTTATATGCAATGACATGTAAAATGTCCAGTTTTGATGGATTTTACATGTAATTGCATATAAAATATCCACTTTTGATGACTTAAATATGCAAAGACATGAAAAAAAGTCCACTTTTGATGGATTAATACTTCTAAGTTGAAAATTATATGCAATGGCATGTAAAAAGTCCACTTTTGATGGATTTTACATGTAATGACACATAAAATGTCCACTTTTGATGACTTTAAGTGATTTAATTAGCACACATCAATTTAAATTCATTAAAATATTACTTGAGTGGGACATAAATTATATTCACATATCATATTAACAATATAACATGTAAATATCATTTTAAAAAGTAATATTTACTAGAGCATTTGATTTAAATGCTAAAAATTAAATTGAACTATATAGTTAATATAATCACTTAAGTGAAAAATCAAAAAGTAACTCAACTTAAAAATATAACATAAAGTGCACTATAGTCACTTTAAGTTAAAAATTTGAAGTTAAAGTAACTTAAAAACTTAACAAAAAGTGAATATAAGTTTTATTTTTCAAAAAGTGAAAGTCAAATTGAAAATATAACATCATATTTTTAATTCGTGTTGTTGCACCCAAAAGGTCCACTTTTGAAGCGCTAAAATGGGCATAACTCTTGGCTGACATCTTTTAGACCGAATCGAAGAGAAAAACGAAAGGCGTGACATGAACAAAACCAAAGGATTAAAAACAAGCAAATGCAAACTCAAAAGCAAAGAAAATGATGATGAAGGCCTCAAAAATCAAACATAGGCTCGACAAACAGAAAAACGAAAAAGACTTGATGAAGGCCTTCAATAAAAAGATTCATTATATCAATTGGTACCAATTGGTTGATCAATACTAACCAATTAAATAACGAACTAAACTCAAAGAAATGCAAAACTAAGCTTGAAAAAGTTTTGTACTATTACCCACATTTGTGGTGACAAAATGCAAGACAATAGGACCTTCTCCTCAAATGCATACAAGCAGATCTGAATCATTTTATGTGGGAGAGAGCTCCAAGCTAAAAAAAGTTAATGGATGTATTCGAAGAAGTTAAGATCGCCTTGTTCTGGTTATTCCTCCTAAGGTTGTGAGCTAAGTCACAAGATTTGGCAAATCCCAAGCATGAGATTCGGATTTTGCCGAATATTAATTTTTCCTAAAATATTCGGTGAAAATCGTCAGTGTTCGCCAACAAAAATTGGGAATTTTTTTTATCGCTGTATATATTTAAAAACTACTATTGTAGGCATTTGGCAACATATTTTATAGGGTTTTGGAACCATTTTTTTGGCCCTGAAATGCGAAGAGTTCTGAATACAAAGGATTCAACAGAGGTTTCAATGAAGGATTGTATAATCCTGTGGCGGTGGAGTGTGCACATCCGAAATCTCGAGCTCCTGTAGATGAGTGTGCATAGGCTCTACAACAATTTTCCTTATGCCTGCAATTTTCCGGCTCCCGCATCCGTGAAGTCCTCAAATGTCTTTCTTAAATTTATTTCATGTAATAATATAACGTAAAAGTCTTTGTTAAATTTATTTTAATGTAATAGTCTTTGTTAACTTTATTTAATAATGTATTTATTAGGTTCATTTCATTGTAATGCATAAATGAATTCTTTGTTATATTAAATTTATTAAGAACAAATGAAATAATATTCATGAATCTTAGGTTTATTTCTTTATAATGTAATAATACATATATTATATTTATTCATTATAAATAAGTTTTTGTTTTATTAAATTTGTTGATTATAAATGAAATCTTTAAAAAATATATTATTTTTTAAGTAATATAATTGATTCTTTATAACTTAAAATATTTGAGTAATAGGTCATTAGATATATATTTAATCAGTCTATTAAATTAATGTGATATAAAAAAATTGTTTTATACTTAATATATATTAAATACTATGTTTTATACTTTATAAATGTGTCATCATGTTTTATAGTTTTAAAATCTATTAGGCAATTTTAATTATTTTGATAATTTATGGGATATATTACATATATTTAAAAAAATAATTAAAATTATATAAGGTGAATTTAAT
Organism: Cupressus sempervirens; assembly: GCA_028749045.1. Classification (NCBI taxonomy): domain Eukaryota; kingdom Viridiplantae; phylum Streptophyta; class Pinopsida; order Cupressales; family Cupressaceae; genus Cupressus; species Cupressus sempervirens. The sequence goes on from CM053783.1 coordinate 427,008,634, forward strand.
TCGAATTTTTTTTTGAATTTTTTCTCTTGCCGAATTCCATTCGAATTTTATAGTCATCGAACTCAAATTTGAATTCGAACCTTGTGACTTAGGTTGTGAGGGAGGACATTGGTTATTGGACTAAACATGCACTGGTATGTAAATTTCTTGGAGTGTAGATATCCTTATTGGCTCTCAAGGCATGGATTTGACGCTCGTGGCAAGTGGACGGAGATATGGAGATCATGTTGGCTGGGAATAGCTACTTCCTTGTAGTGTTTTCTTGCATGTCTAATCAGGATCATGTTTTTGAAGGAGGCCCTTATTTTTACAACCATGTGGAGTTATTTGTTAAACCTTGGCATTCAAGATTTAACTCTGCAGAGGATCTAACCTCAAGAGTGCCAGTTTGGGTTCACTTGCCACATCTTCCTCTTGAATTCTAGCAAGAAGACATTCTTCGTCAAATTGTGACTTTGCTTGGAAAGTCATTTGCGATAGCGCATCAATCCCTAGATAAAAAGGTAATTTCTTTTGCCTAAATCTGTGCTGAATGTGATTTGAGTAACCCATTACTAGATTCTTTGGAGATTTGTCTTGGGTCTTCTTCCTGGGTGCAACAGCTGGATTATGAATCCCTCCCCTTCTGGTGTCAAATATGTCATGATTATGGTCATTTGCAACGTCAGCGCCCTCAGGCCTCAACTTCTAAGGGGGTTGATGGTTCTGTTGTTGGTAACAATGGTGGCTATTTTTATCCAGGTAAAGGAAAAGCCCAAGTGACTGAGGTAGGCCCAGATAAGGATGGCTTTATTTTTGTTCGCCCGCGAGCTAAGGGATGTGGACAGAAAAGACCCTTTAAAGACCGGCAAATTGATTCTGGTTTTAATCAATTTGAGGAGCTTGGTAGTATGGTCTTAGAGGATGGTATACCTCCTAACCTCTCTTCTAATCTGATTGGCTCAAATGGGGGAGTTCCACCTCATGAATCTTGTGTGGCTTCCCAGACAGTATTTCATCAACAAAGTGAAGTCTCTACTCCTCCCGAGTCTTGAGCTTTGGTGACTCTTGTTGTGCCTCAGGATAATGACATAGTTTTGGCAAACTTGGTTAAGGATGTACTGGCATCTGAGAAGAGTAAGGAATCTCCTCTATCTTTGGGTTGGATGCAAAGGCCTTTTAAGCGGGTTTCTTTTACTCCTTTAAAGAGTGGGCGTAAAACCCTTGGATGCTCATTTCCTCCACTCTACTCAGTGACGATTATTCTCTCATGGAATGTTTGGGGATTGAATAGCATCCCTAGACAAAAGGTTGTTCACAAGTTTGTAATCGATCATTCTCCAGATATTTTTTGTGTCCAGGAGACTAAGTTGTCAGTTGAGTCTTTGGTCTTGTGTGCCCCTAGCATTTCGCATCATGGACAATGCCAATGTCTAGGTGCCATGGGGAGTGTTGGTGTTTTAGTTTTCTTTTGGGATCCACGGAAAATCTCTCCTCTTGGTTGGATATCTTATCACTCTTCCCTTTCTTTGGTGGCCTCTTCTTTGGATTTTGATGAGGTTGTTCTGATTACTAATGTCTATGTGCCTGTGGACTATGGGAAAGGTAGGAGTCACACATTCGGTATGGAAGAAATTATCATCCTTACCATCCTTGGGTTTTAGTAGGAGATTTCAATTCAGTTCTAAGCCTTGAGGAGAAACGGTTAGATATGGTACCCCTGCGTACGATACTACTATATATTCTCAAAAAATGGAATAGAGAATGTTTTGGGAATCTTTGTACCATGAAAGGGAAAGCTCAGGAGCATCTTGATGTCATTACCAAGCAAATTAGGGATCTTGGTTTCTCTGAGGCTTTGGGTAAAGTTGAATCCCTTGCCTCTAAAGATCTAGAGGGATGGGAGCTTCGTAAGGAAATATACTAGAAGCAAAAAGCCAGGGTTGATTGGCTCCGGGAGGGTGATGGGAACACTGCCTTTTTTCATAAAGCAGTGCAATCTCGTCAGAGTCAGAGCTATATCTCTTCTTTGGTTAACTCTAAAGGTCTCTAGTTGTCTTCCTTGCCCACTTTGTTTGAGGAGGAAAACATGTACTTTCCTGCCCTCTTTTCTGAGGACTCTCCCCTGCAGTAAATAAAGAGACTATTATTTTGTCTTGTATTCCCTCCCTTGTTACCCAAGAAATGAATGATTTTCTCATGCGTGTGCTCTCATTGGTTGAGTTGGAGGTGGTCTTTAGTATGCATAGAGGAAAAGCTCCTGGCCCTAATGGTTTTCCCGTTGTATTATTTCACAAATTTTGGGATATTATTAATCAAGATTTGTTGGAGGGGGTTAGGAAATCTTTTTCTAGCAAGCAAATGCTCTGAGCCTTGAATTATACTTTCTTGGATCTTATTTCGAAAAAAGATGGGGCTAATCAACTGGAGTTTTTTAAGCCTATTGCTTTGTATAATGTGGTCTACTAAGCTAATTGTTGAGAGGCTCGAAAAGGTGGCTCCCTACTATTATCTCAAAAGAACAAGGTGGTTTTGTTGCATGTAGACAAATTTTAGATGGGGTTTGTCATTGCTACTAAAGCCATTCACTCTATGGCTAGTTCAACGGAGCGATCTATGTTTATTAAGTTAGATATGGCCAAGGCCTATGATAGAGTTAAATGGAGTTTCCTCAAGAATATTCTTCTTGCCTCTGGCTTTAGCCCAGAGTGGGTAAGTTGGAATATGAGCTGCGTTACTACTGCATCTTTCTATGTTCTTCTTAATGATCAACCTTCCCAATTATTTGATGCCTCTAGGGATCTGTGCCAGGGTGATCCTCTCTCCCCCTATCTCTTTATTATTATGGCTGAGGACCTAGGGAGATTCATCAAGTATCAGGTTTCTCAAAATTCTATTCATGGTTCGCATTGGGATAATGGGTTACCCTCACTTTCTCACATTCAATTTGTTGATGACATTACTCTTGCAGGTATTGCTAGGGTCCAGGAAGCTGAGGCTATTCGACATACTCTTGACATTTATTTGGTGGCATCAAGCTAGAATATTAATGAATATAAGTCCTCTATATATTTTTTTAATACTCCTGAAGCTATTCAAAGGACGATTGCTAATATCATACGATTTCAAATTGGGTCGCTTCCCTTGACATATCTCGGTATTCCTATCGCTGTTTGAAGGCAGCCACGTCTCTTCTGACAAAATCTTTTAAACAAGCTTTAGGAGAAGGTAAATAATTGGACTCATAGATGGCTTTCTACGGCTGCTCAGGTTACTCTTCTTCAATCTTATTATTTAGGCTCTTCCTATTAATAGGAGCATGGTTCAAGCTGCTCCTGTGAGCTTTCTCAAGGAGTTTGATGCTCTTTCTCGTCATTTTCTTTGGAGTGGTAATTTGCGTAATTCTAAATGGAGTTTAATCAGCTGGGAGACTCTTTCTCGGCCTAAGAAAGAGAGCGGTCTTGGGTTGCAATCTACTATCTTAAGTGGTCAAGCTTTGGCTGCTAGACTTTATTGGGGTTGGTCCTCTGGACAAAATCAACTTTGGGCCTGTATAATCACTCAGAAGTACTTCAAGGGAGCTGATCTGCGTTCTACTTCCTCGCTTCCTTTGGAAAGTCACGGCTCTATGGTATGGTAGACTCTTAAGAATGGTGCTCAATTAGTTAAGAGAGGTCTTTTTAAATATGTAAAGTAGGCTCTGAGGCTTTGTTTTGGTCTAATGCTTGGGATGGTAACCCTCCTATCTTGTCTATGTACCCTCATTTTCAGATTCTTTGTGATTGTTTTCTTGCCGCTGGATGGGATAAGGTGGTCCATTATAAGGCCCCTTATCACTTGGGCCTTATTGTTGGCTATAGATGGAAAGACTCTTCAAATTGGCCACCTGGGGGCTCAGAAGAGGACCGCCTAGAAGTCTCAAGGATTTTGGCTTCTAGAGATTGTTGCTCTTGTCGGGGCCGGATGTTTTGGCTTGGGCTAGTGTTCCATCTGGTATATACTTTGTTTCTATTGGGTACAAGGAGATTACTAGACAATTATTTGGAGATGATATGGTGCTTTGGTGGAAACCTGTTTGGAATAAATTTTCCTGGTCCAAATGTAATTTCTTCATGTAGTTGGTGGCTCACTAGTGTCTTACTTAGGATAATCTTTGTAAACATGGATTTCAGAGCCCCTCATTCTGTGTGTTGTGCGGTAATGGAGAGGAGTCTGTCTCCCACCTTTTCTTCCATTATTCCTATTCTACCCAGATTTGGCACCATTGGTGGAATGCTTGGGGTTGTCCTTGTAAGCATGCTTCCTCCTTGTTTGCTTTCTTGGATCCCTTGGGGAGTGCCCCCACTAAAGCCTTTCCTCTTCAGGCTGTGTGGGTTGCTAGTCCTTCATTTATTCTTTGGCATATTTGGTTAGAGAGGAATAGGAGAATCTTTCAAAATGTTCGGACTGGAGCTATACAACTCTGGTGGAAGATTTCTCACTCTTTGCTTGAGACAATTCGAGTTAAGTGTGTATTAGGTGAGGGTATGGATCCTAGTGACATTACCATCTGTAATCACCTCAATTTTCATCTTCAAGGAGGGGTCCCGGAGGCTATTGGTCAATGGTTGCATGGTTTGCCTAGACAACATAGGCGGTAGATGAAGCGACGAGTGAATCGTAAGGGGCATTGGTCTCTTCCTCCTCCTAGAGTTCTAAAAGTCAACACTGATGGTTCTTCTCAGGGGAATACAAGTCCTACTATCATTGGGGGAGTGGCTCGTTGTAGTTCTAGTGATGTTCAATTTCTTTTCTCGGTGCATTAGGGTTGTCATACTAACAATTTTATGGAGGTATTGGCCATTTTACATGAGGAATAGTGTTGTTTGAGGGGATGGTGTAGGATTATCTATGAGTCTGATTCCCAAGTGGTGGTGAACTTGCTTACTTCGCAGGTGCTTGCGGATGTTAGGTAGCATCTGGATTCAGTTGTTAATCAAACTCTTCTCTTTTGTAGAACTCTGGAATCTGTTTGTTTTACTTGCATCCCTCGGGAGTGGCATGGAGTTGAGGATTGCTTGGCTAAATGGGCTTCTGATCATGTGCAAGATTGGAATGTTATGTATAGGGCGCAATTACCCCCCAAATTATCTCATGAAATTGATGACCTTGTTAATCAGGATAGAGCTCTTTGCTGAGCTCTCCCTTTTGTATCTCTTCTTGCCTTGATAAAAAATTAACCCCTCTTTTAGAAGGAGATCGGAAGTTCTCATAATAGTAATCAGACCAGATGTGAACCCATATTAATCACCAAACAATGATACTCTAACTCTTTGCAGGCAAAATTTAAGGTAATAAAAAAGTGGGACATTACAACAATGCTTTCAACTGCAATAAAATATTAACTGAGCAAGCAAAGACAATAAAATCCTCAATAACAGAAGTGGTGGATTCTCCTACAGATTTGCCTGGAGTTTCATCCATCATATGAACAGGTATGCCAGACCTGAACCAGCCTACTTTAAGTAGACCAAGTGAAAGCAACATCATAATCTTAAATGGCTATAAAGATTGGCCCATTCCCACTTTATGCTACAAGGGGAGTTAAAACTAGTAGTACCTCCACCTTTGTCCCTGATGCTACTATTGCCTTTGCCCCTGGTCAAAAATATACTAAATAACATCTGCAGAGAGAGTTCTCTTTTTAGAATATGTTCAGTATGTTACAAATGTCAAGACAATTCCCATTTGCTATGATGAAATGTTAAGAGATTAGATTTCCTGTATTCTACAACAGTGATCCTGACTTCGGATCTTTCCATGGACCCATAAGTTGCTTTTCATTACTTTACAGAAAAACTTCCCAAAAAAGACTTCAAACAAAGAATTTAAAAATCCAAGTTTTCTAAAGAAACTTACTCAGTACACTCATTGAGAGCTGCCAAGAGTTTAAATAGTGTGTGACTTGTAATTTCAAATATCATTCTGCTACTATGTTCTTGAATCTCTGCCAGCGCTGCTACAGCATTCGCTACAACCATTGGATTGCTATCAGAAATCAAATCCTTGAGAGTCTCTAAAAATCCTCTATCTTCAACCAGTTCAGCATTTATATCATAAAGCTTAGCAACACATATGGCTGCTGTCTTTCGCACGTAGGGATCATCATCCTAAATGTTGAAAACCGAAACTAATAAATCAACTTACAGAAACGTCAAATAAACAAAACAAATATAGTAGTAGGTGCATTAATTTGCTCAAAAGATTTTCACCAGAACTGGACGCTACCTTGAGGCACCTTTGAAGCGGATCACATAAATATTCTGTGATTTTGTCAACTCTAATACAACCCATTGTCCGCACAGCTAGAGCACGAATCAAGGGGTTAGGATCTTGGGAATCCTGCAAACCATAAGAGTTATTTCAAATGTCATTATATCACATATCTGATAGTTATAAACAGCTAAGTACAATAAGACCACAGTAGATGTTTAAACCACAAACGTGCATGTGTAATGTGAATTGCAGATTCATCAACCATAAACTTGTGTTTCTGAAGTAAACTAAAGATTCAAACCACACTTATTAAAGGCCTTATTCTGAAAGGGAATAAAGACATACTAAAGATCTATTAATCGCTCTCACAATATATTATTGATTAAAATCTTCTCGCAAGAAATGTTGTTAATTTATGAGCACAAATCAATCCAGGTCAAATGACCATGTAGGTGAGAATAACCAACTGTCCCTTTGGCATGAAAATCTCAATGCATGCACCTAATTGTTCCTTCCTAAGCCTTTGAACTGGTATGAACCTATATTCACTGGTATGGCACCCTTACAGCTGGTACAGCACCCTTACTGCTCGTAAGGCAATCTTATATCTTCTGCAATGTTGTACAGTGCAGTGATTATGTGTCTCGATCTGTTAATAGCGCCCTTGATGAAATTACAGACCTGTGCGGCAGTCATCAGACAAGTAAGGCACCCCAGATATGCTGTCCAAATGGTATAGCACTCCTATAGAAAGTCCTGGGCATTTACAGCAGCCTTGGGTTTCACTATAATCAATGGAAACCTCAAATTTCAACAGCAAATGCTCTCCAAGTCCATGTTTTTTCCTTTTGGACTTCAAAAAGGCTACATGCAGTGCCTCTTGGAGTGTGCAATTTGGCTTAAAATGCATGCTATGTGTATTTACCTAAGTTACCGATTCGGATGTGGATTCTGAAGCGGATTCCGGAAGCGGATATGAGATGCGGGGATTTTTAGTTTTTTTGGATGCGGATGCCGGAGGAAACGTGTGTGTGTGTGTATATATATATATATATAATATATGCAAAGAAATATATTATAACAAATGATATTATTATCGGGACCTGTTTGCTAGACAGTCTTCTCAATACACAGGTGCTAATCTGGAACAGCACCAAATCTGCCAGATTCTCCAATATCGATGGTCTCCTAGTACAGATTTCAAATCGGATATAATAATTGTTTTTATTATTGACCTGTATGCTTGCTCTGTTATCGAGACCTGTTTGCTAGACAGTCATAGAAAACATTTTTAATAGTTCTTTATTTACTTTAATGCCTGGGCAGGCCCGCGAATGCTCCCGGAAGCCCTGCGGATGCTGGCAGGAAGCCCGCCGCAGGCTCCTGGATGCGTCCGGAAGCCAGAGACATCCAAACGCATCCAGGAGCCTGCGGCGGGCTTCCTGCCGACATCCGCAGGGCTTCCGGACGCATCCCGCATCCGTCCACCTCCGATGCAGAAGCCTCTGCCTCCCAGGACGAATCGGTATCTAAGGTATTTACCTCCATTTTTCTCCTCATGCGTTTGCATCTCAAGACCCCAATTCGCTTCATTCAAGGTGGCACTAACATGCGAAGAGCCTTACAGACCACAATTTGCAAATGCACTAGGAGAACCTGATTTTGGAAAAGACTTGTTCATCCAAACTTCTCTTTCCTCCATTTTTGGCTCATTGATTTCCAAGTGAGTGTAAGGATTCAACTTTTTTTGCACTTCTTACTTGTTTTGCTAAAATATTGCATTCTTTGGCTCATTTGTGTCCATTTGTTTAAATGCAGCCCTAGTTTTTTGCATTTAGTTTTTAAATACGTCTGAAATCTTCTTGTTGTTGCAAATGCAAAAGTTCTCCAACTCAAAAAACGAAATTGCATGTAAAGAGAGGTTTTGAAGTTTGTAAGCTTGAGTCAAAAACAAGAGGCAAGTTTTTGTTTTGTTTTGTTTTAGCCTTTATTTCTTGTTTGTTGCTAGTTTTAAATTTGTTTTCCGAGAAAAGTTGAAGTTTTTCACCCAAGAATGCAAATGCATTTCCATGTTTCCACCTCCCATACTTCATCCATTTTCCAAACTCATTCATTTTCCACTTTCCCATACATGTAATCGCATTCTCTAAACCCGATTGCATGTTTTACATCATGTAAAATAAGGAGTTTTTACCACATGCAATGACATCTAGAGAACCCAATTTGAGTGAAAACTCACATTTTAGAGCAGCCAAACTCTCATCTTACACATACCCAATGCTTCCAACTTGCATTTTTGACCTTTCTTAACAAAGCCCTATATTTGCTCACATGTATTCCATCATCCTAAACCTGATTTTGGCCATTTTTGCCTAAAAGGCAAGCTGTTCCATTCATTCCCAACCTTCAAAAGTGTTCAATAAGTATCAAATCCATGCTTCGAACGCCCATTTCTCATGGATCCTCATTGTAACTCAAATCCTAAAGTTGTCAAGGATCTGATCTCATTGTAAGATGTTTTCATCTTCATGTTGCTACGCACTCTTCAAGATATTTCAAAATTTCATCAAAGAATAAAGACATCCCATCAAGAAGACGTGGTTCGAATCCAAAGAAGCAATAATTCATTTGGTCTCCACTTTCCCAATGGCTGGCCTACAACCTGAGTTCGTGTGGGAATGTGCCAAAGCACTTTGATTTGTAAAAACAAAAAGAAGAGAAGAATCATTTGAAGATGTTGATAAGAAAGTTCCAAGTTTACATCCAGACAAAACTCTAAAATGTACGAATCTGACAAAGAAGAATTGACAACTATGGAACGACGAAAAGCTTGATTACATTGAGTTTTCAAATAATAAATGGCAATTCATCAAAGAGAGTGCAATAGCATAGAATATAGGGACTTCCAATCCAGCGATCATCCACGTTTATGTCACCAAGTACAAAGGCTTTTGTTGACAATCTATAGGATTGGTTCAACAATTCTAACTTTTCTTCATATTGTTGTAATTGCAGAAGATGAATTGCATGTTCTCAGGAAATGTAATCCAATAATTCTCATTACCTAGTTTGACTAGGTCAAAGTGGTTGAGTTCCTCCCACCTTTTTCTCCTCTCTCACTTCTTTTCCCTATATAAGGAGTGCCCCCCTCATTGTAAAAATCTTCTTTATCTTGTATTCAAGAAAGCTCTGCCAAGCTTGTGCAAGCATAACTTTGATTGTGTAGTACCAATTTGGAAGAAAAATAAATAACAAGAAGCAATTGGATTCTAAGTTTTGACTAGAAGCGATTGTAACAACACAAATAAGAAGCTTTGACTGTAATTTGTGCCTATTGTCTTTGATTCATGTTGTATTATATGTTTAAATAATAGAGCATAGTGAGTAAAGAAACAATCGCAACCAAAGCTTTGAGTGAGAGTGATTGTAGTGATACATAGACTAGAAACTTTGACTGTAACTAATATTGTCATCTCAAAATCACCAAAAAATAGTTAATTTTCCCTCAATCTCAAGTTTTTGTGCCCTAATGATAGAGGTTATTATTATAGAATAGATTAAAACAGGATTTAAAGCCAGACCAATATGCTTTCAATCAGCCTTTGAGTTGGTGTTGGTTTATCGGTATCACCATTTCCAACTATTAGATAGAAGTGTAGTTTAGAGATTTAATCTTGCCCATTACTCGCTCCACGAGTAAAGTGGATTCTCTCCTAAAAGATAAGAGGAAATTATATTGGTAATGTCCCTTACAAAATATCTCAACTTCTTGCTTACCTTGAGCTGATCCAAGGAACGGTGAGAAGGGGGAGTCTTCCATTTAAGGTAAAAGAGACTTTGTCTCACACGTGGCTAGGCATCCTATTTTGCGACTAAATTTGTACAAACTATCGGTTGCAAAGTATCAACCCAACACACACGTATCCTCAATGATACTTACAATAGGAACATTATATTTGTGGTTTGTTTAAGGATGTTAATCCAGCATGACAAATATCTATACAATACAACACGTAGATATTGATTAGATGATATCTATCTCTCAATTAATATTGATTTACAAGTTATAATCTATCATGATCTGCTTAGACATCAACCATATGATATCCATCATGATAGAAGGTTAGACTATCGTAAGATCGTCACCTTACTCTACTAACCACAAAGTCATGTAGTAACTCACATGACATCCACTATGCCTCAACGTAGAGGGTGGAACCAAGGGCTTTCACCTCAAACTTCTACCAAAGAAGAATGCAACACATAAACAAGGCATTTTACCTTGAACTTCTCTGTCATAAAGAAGAAAGCATTACAAGAAATTTCACCTCGAAATTCTCCCTCCTGGAGAAGATATCATTAAGCAGATATCAATCTATTGATCTTTTTCGTCCAAGATTTCTTATGATAAACTATTAGACTCCCTCTAAATTTGATATCAATCTTCTAAGCTCCACGTCCAAAATTATCTCTAATGAAGTGTCACACTCCCTCTAAATATGATATCAATCTTCATTTTCCTACAAAAGTCCCCGAAGAAAAATAGAAAGATCAAGGCAAATAGGTCTTATAGTAAGTATATTACAAATAAGAGAGAAACTACAATGAGTATATAAATGTAATACTTAATGATAATAAATAGTTATTTGTACATCAGCATCCTTAATACAAGTTGCTCCAATAAGGTTCTATATGCATCAAATCTTAAAATGGCTTTTGAGATAAAGACGTTTTGATGATACTTGACTTGAACCAACTGAATGTTGAAGATATATAGCTTAGAAAATGTGTATAAACAAAACATATTTTAAAACATTTTGTGTCCATTCCCTAACTATCAAATGACAATACACTCCAGATTTTCGACAAAAATCTATGAATACATTTTTCCCTACGAACTTGTAGGGATGTGGATATTTTCCCCAAACAAACAAGGAATTTGTGTCATGACACCTTGCCATTGCCAGATCTTTCACCTAAAGTTTCAAAAACCACGCATGATCATTAACATTGACATGGACATTGATCATGTTGACGATGTCCCCATATTTTAGCTTATTGACAGGATAATTTGGCAAAACTTGTGTTTGCTACCAATTTTGGCAAAAGACAACATTGTTTTGCTCACCTATCTCAGTCCTCCAACCGCAATAGATATTTTGACTGTATGCAAATTGTTTTGTAGAGGATTTGCCTTCCCAGATCTCGCACTTTCCATTTGAAGATTCATTGTGCTTTGCATTTCTCTCACGACTTGCTACAGGCAATTGTGAATTCCACAGGGGCAGGACTTTCGTTGCATTTCATGTTGGAATTGCAATGATTGTTAGAGGAATCCTCTGGAAACAGTTTCAATTGATGGAGTGCCAAAATATCAAACAGCACAAGAGTTGAACAGATTTCTTGTGCTTCCTCTTTGTTAATTCCTCCTCCAACTTCTTCTACGAGTACTTCATTTTGCACCGTTGATGCCAAAGGTAGGGCAACCTCATCATCCTTCTTTGTGCTAACAAGATGCATTTGAAGATGATCGCCTCCACGATGCATGTGAAGAGAATTATGCAACGATGCCATTATAGGTTGTTATTGATCAAATCATCTCGGTTGCATCTCTAACTCCTTTGTTGAACTACTAAAAAACTTTTCAGAACTTTATATACTTCTTTGCATCTGTCCAAGTACATACACAACACTTTACACAAACTCTTATTGAAACTGGACTTGACACGCACATAGAGTACATCAAACTTCAGAGTGACTTCATTGTATTTTGTCTTATTCTAAATATTGCATAAGCATGAATTCTTTTTGGAATTCTTATTGAAATTTCAGATATGTTTAACAAGATTATGAGGGCGTAATAGAATATAATTCAAAAGCCATCACAAAAATACTTTTGTGACCAACTTGCCCATTGACATGCATGCTTGCATTAACTTGTCATCATCATATAAAATAAATTTTACTCGCGTTATTTGACATCTATGTTTTCCAAATGCACAACCTCTCGCACATTTATATTAAGGATAAGGCAAGGAGAGATATGTCCCTTCATTGGCCATGTCTATTCGTTATTATGTAATTAATATAATAACAATTGATTATGTAACTACATGAATATTGTTATATATAATATATATATTCATATTATATCTTTGAATCATTATCACATTAATTTCTCCTAATAGTATTTTAGATATATATCTATATATGCATTTGATGCAGGAGCATCTTGGGTCTTTAACCAATCTTGCATCAACCAAACAATAATTCTTGTCTTCTATGCTAGTCTGTTTTTACGAAGTAGTCGTTATTGCTTTTAGTTTCATGTTGTGCGCAGTTAGTATCATGTCAAGGACCTATCTTAGATCCTTGTCCTAAGTGTGCGAGTTCTAATGTTTTGTATTTCTCGAGTTTTGTTCTTCACGGTCTCTGTTTCCTGCAGTTTCCTTCCAGTGAAGCATGTTGTTTCAATTGGCACGGATTCCTATTGATTATATGGTGTCTCATGCAGTTGGGAGCCGACTACTATCTCCCATGAGAACCTATCCTTAAGTACATGTGATCTTATTTTTCCCTTTGCTTGAGTTTTGATTCACTCTTCCAAGACTAGACCTAAATTGAAATTAAATGCATGACTAGCCGACTTCCGGCTTAGCTGGCTATATAAGAAGCTTGGTTAGATGTAGGAAAGCACGATTAGACGATGAGAAGAGGTAGAAGAGTAGTAGAAGATAGAGAGATGTGAGCTTGGACTCTGGATTTATGATTTCTTTTGTATATGGCTGCAAATCAAAAAGCCTCACAGCCGGGCATGTTGGTTGCTTTATATGTGAAGTGAAATAATTACAACTACTAATTTGTTGCATCCAGCCTTGTGTTCTTTGCTGTTTATTTAAATTCTATATAAAGCTTTTGTGTGTGACTTTGAGGAGGAGATATTGGAAGGTTTAAGTTGAGTTTATTCCACATCTTCCCAACCCACTCATTATATCTCCGTCTACATTATATCTCACATAATTGTATATATATATCAAGGTTGCATGTGTTAAAATTCTAACCATGATAACCCTACAAGTCTTACAGTACAGACCGTACCTTCTCTTATAGATAATATATCCAATGATTGGCAATTAATACATATTTATGCCTCTCCTATGGGTGCTGGCGATTTCCAAGAGATGTCATTGTTTTGTGTTTGACTAAACTAATACTTAGTTTAATGCAATCAGATTTCCACAATCCATGATTTATAATGCTAAGTTTCTGGAATAGATTGTGTAGAGATTTTTCATCAATGTTTCGAATCACACTACGTGATCCATCATCAGGAAGAGAGAGCAAGAGGTGTCAAACAATGTCATTCGAAACGTTGATGAAAAATCTCTACACAATCTATTCCAGAAACTTAGCATTATAATACTTAGTTTGTTAAATACTAATCTGAGTCCCTTGAAATCGCCGCTTAGTTTGTTAAATACTAATCTGAGTCCCTTGAAATCGCCGACTTAGGAAGACTTATGATTAATGCTAAGTTAAGGGTTATGTCCCTCGAGGGACATACCCTCTAGATAGGATATATATTCAGTTGTGAATGCAGTTTATGGGACACAATACACAACAGTCTGCTCCTATAAGCATCCTACTTCCAGCGAACAATAAGTCTGAGATATTCTATATTATCAGATTGATAAGAGAGCATTGGATCTGCATTCAAGATAATTATAACTTCATCAAACAGTCTGAATATTTTTAATAGGTAGAAGACCATTCTCAGCCATTCAAACTGAACTAAAAGTCTGATCCAACGAGCAAAGAATTAGCAGAATCTTTACAGCATGGGTATTCGTACCCACATACCCAAGTACCAGATACACATATCCTAAGCATTGGGTACTTGTTGCAAAGCATCATAGCTAAGGACCTTGATTAAGATTGCTGATTTTTTTTCCGATTTTTTCTCTGTGTATCAGCTTTTTGTTTATCAAGCTTAATTCAATACCTAATCAGTCAGACGTTTATCATTTGCAATATGTCAGTGTCATATGATTTATGATCTTCTTGTTCATTTTTAAAGTTTGACTTCTCTATTATGCATCTAATCATTTATCATATATTATTCTTACAAACATATAGTAAATCAGAAACTGGAAACAATACATTACATATGCAAACTTTATCACAGTTCTAGTTTTGAAAATCCATTATCATGACTAATAATTTCAGATTTTCTTTAAATATAAAAGTATAATTAAAAATAAAGTTTGACATACCGAAGTACCCCTATCACTTATTATGAAAAATAGTCATAACCGTACCTGTACTAGTACCCTAAGTACTGGTACAGGTACATATGCAAACTTTATCACAGTTCTAGTTTTGAAAATCCATTATCATGACTCATAATTTCAGATTTTCTTTAAACGTAAAAGTATAATTAAAAATAAAGTTTGACATACCGAAGTACCCCTATCACTTATTATGAAAAATAGTCATATCCGTAACTGTATCGATACCCTAAGTACCCCCGTCATTGTTCAACCTTGTGTAAAGTTTCTGCAAATTCTTCTCTAAATCGAACTGATATAATGCCTTTCTGATTGCTGAAGATGGTCGTGAATATACAGACCTATATATGAAGCGTTACTTGAAGTATAATAATTATTCTATAAATATTTTTATCCCTACTAATAAATCGCATAAGGCAATAATGCTAGAGGAGAAGACTTAATTGTATCTGTGCATCCTCTATCCACATTCTTACCTTCCTTTATAGTAATCCCAAGGGACATGTCCTCACAAAGGACATGACCCTTTCTAAGTTGGCCCTCCATAAGACATAATTATGCCAAGATCGGCGTCTCCATTTGTTCACTAATAGTTAGTTAAACTAACGACATTTAGAGTTCACAAAGGATTGCGATCTGTAGAATCTAACCAATATGATGTCAGAGTTATAGAATTAACACTCCCTCTTAACTTGATAATCATACTGAGAGATAACATATCTAGCACCATCAATTAAGATGAACAAGCATAGATTGATACTCTATATCTAACTGAATCTTCTAATCATGTGGTATCATTGAACACATGATACTATGTCATATGACTTTCACTTATACTTGTGATTACAGTATTGCATGGAACACAATATACAGGATAAAATCCAGAGAATGATTAAATTCATCCTTTATCCAAGTTGTGACTCATAGGTACTGGCAGGCCTATATCACAATATGATCATGAGTTAAGATCTACCAGTACACGCGATAAAATTTGGAGAATTATTAAATTCTTCCTTTATCCAAGTTGTGACTCATAGGCATAGAACTATCTACATCACAATGTGATCTTGAACTCATCCAGATCTGACAGTAGTTCTCTACTATTTAGTACATTATCTTAAAGATCGTCATCTCTCATAATATCTTTTATACAAGTGTTCATTATCTCAGAGATCGTCACCTCTCAGATAAAGAATACAAATGGTGAATCCCAAAACAGTCAATAGCCTGACAATAATAATTTTAACTCAAAATTATCTCATTAATAATTAAAGATTACAAATGTATTATAATTCAACCATACCAAGTCCTTTTCTAAAGTGATCTATCTTCACTCAAGAGAGGTTTGGTAAGAATATTTATTGTCTAATCTATAGTGCAAAGGTATTCTAATTTTACAATATTCCTGTCTACCATATCTCTTACATAATGGTAAGGAATTTCAATATGCTTGGACCTGTCATGAAAAATTAGATTCACAAAAAGCTTGATGAAACTCTAATTATCAAAGTGAATAATAGTACAATTCATGGGTTGACCAAATAATCTCATAAGTAACTTTCTAAGCCAAACTACTTCCCAAGAGGACATTGTTGCTGCAATGTATTCAACTTCTGTGGAACTCTATGCTATTGATGCTTGCTTTCTACATATCCACGATATCATCACTAAGTCTAAACTGAAACAACATCCTGAAGTACTTTTCCTGTCAGTAACACTTCCAGCCCAATCTGAGTCTGTGAACCCATGCAAGTCCAAGTGAATCTCATAATGTGTTTAACTGTAACTAGGTGAATCTCCTTTGGCTCACACATAAACTAACTTAAAGCATTAACAGCATAGCAAATTGTGATATTGCTATCAGGATTTAACCGTGTGATTTTGAGTCAAACTCATTGACCCATGTTTCATGAGTAGTGATTCAACATGAATCCATCTCTCATGAGAATAAATGGGACACTTAGCACTCATTGGATCTAGGTGATGCTCACAGGGGTGAAGCACCAAGACTTCCCAACGGGTCACCCATCCCAGAACTACTCCAGCCTGAGCGCGCTTAACTATGGAGTTCCCTCCATGGTTAAACACAAAGCTTGCAACCCCATTTGCAAAACCTTCACCAAGTGTTGTGCCTTATGAACCATTCATTAGAAAGCCCCTTAAGCTCATCAATTGATAAGTAGGAGATAATTTCCACAACAAGTCAAATTGTGATATTGCTATCAGGGATTTAACTATGTGATTTTGAGTCAAACTCATTGACCCATGTTTCATGAGTAGCGATTCAACATGAATCCATCTCTCATGAGAATAAATGGGAATATCAGGTCTTGTATTTACCAAGTACATAAGAGACCCAATCATCTGTTTGTAAAGAGTAGAATCTATGGAGGGTGATTTTGTTGCTGCTTCCTTAAGTTTGTGTAGATTAGTCTCCATAGGAGAAGACAAAGGTCTACAGTTCCACATTCCAAATCTCTTCAAGATGTCTAATGTATATTTTACTTGATTAAGTATGATGTTGTCAGAGTTCTATCATACTTCCAGTCCTAGGATGTAATGAAAGAGTCCTAAACCTTTCATTTCAAATTCTTTGATTAGATCTTTCTTGCATTGATCTATAAGATGATCATCACTTGTTATTAGTAAATCATCAACTTATAGTATCAAAGTTATCATATCATCTTTATCCTTTTTATATTAGAGATTTGGATCAGCCTCATTCTTGGAAAATCCTAAACTGGAGAGATACTTATCAATTCTTTCATACTATGCCCTTGGAGCTTGTTTAAGCCCATAAAGAGCTTTCTTGAGCTTGCAAACAATGAAAAAAGGGTTATGAGTTTCAAAACCTTCAGGTTGTTTCAAATAAACCTCTTTTGTAATCTTTCCATTCAGAAATGTTGTTTTCACATCCATCTAATGTACTTTCCATCCCTTCGATGCTGCAATAGCTAGGACTACTCTTACAGAGGTGTATTTGGCAACTGGAGCAAAGGTTCCTTCATAATTAATTCTCTCCTGAGAGAATCATCTGGCTATGAATCTGGCTTTATAGTTTTCAATGCTACCATCAACAACATGCTTGATTTTAAATATCCACTTAGAAGAAACAACAAATTTTCCTTCAGGCCTTGGAACAATTTCCCAAACATCATTCTTAATAATGGATTGGTATTCTTCCATCATAGCATCCTTCCAAGTTGTATGTTTAATAGCATCTGACACATTGGTTGGTTCTGATTTAGATAGATCACTCATGTTTGCTACATAACTAGAAAATCTTTTGGGTCTTTTGCTTTCTCTGAAGGTTCCAGATGGTGCAGCGAAGTCTTGTGGTTCCTCTACAGTCTTAATAGCCCAAAGTGGTCTTTTCTTAGGATTTTGAATTTCCTCAAGATTAAGATTTTGAATTTCATCTTCAATTTCTTCAATGTTCTCCCTCTGAAACCCACATTCATGATTTTCTTCAGAACTACGTATATGTGTAGGATCTTCAGAACTAAGGGCTCTTTTGAATGTTAAATCTTCTTCAAATATTATATCCCTACTAAGTTCAATGTTTTTCTGACCAGGTATGAAACTCTATATGCTTTAGATGTTTCACTAAACCCGACAAAAATACCTTTCCTCTCGGAGAGTTCTAACCTAGTTCTCTTTTCTTTTGGAACATGTATGTATACTGGGCACCCAAATATCTTAAGATGGCTTATATTTGGTTTAACCTTAAAAAAGACTTCTTCAGGAGTTTTATCTCTATGGTGGGAGTGAGGACTTTTGTTTTGAATATAGACAGCAGTACATGAGGCTTCTGCCCAAAGATAATATTCTAAATTTTGATCAAATATCATAGCTCTTGTTGCTTCTATAACTGTTCTATTCTTCCTTTCCGCTACCTCGTTTTGCTCTGGGTTATAAGGAACAGTATACTCCCTCTTAATTCCTGCTTCTTTACAAAAATCTTTAAACAAATCTGAAGTATATTCCCCTCAATTATCAGTCCTAAGAGTTCTAATTTTGTGTCCTAATAGGTTTTCGGTTATGGTTTTGAATTCTTTAAATCTCTTAAGGATTTCTTCTGATTCTTTGAATCAGTAGCTTTATGAATTAACGCTTGAATAGGCTCTATGTTTAATTCATACAAGTATCCCTTTCTTTGACCAATCAACTTTGATTTCTTAAATGAAGAGTTCTTAGACCAGGTCATTACTTTATCACCCATGAATGCAACATTATGACCATCATCTTCAAGTGTTGTAACAGAAATTAGATTCCCTTCTATTCCTAGTACATAGAGTACTCTTTTGAGATGGAGAGAAATACTTGACTTCAATTTCAAGGTGCAATTCCCAATTCCTTTGACTGAATGAGTGGAATTATCACCTATGGTAACTTCGTCATTAACTTCTTCTGATATTGAATCTAGTACTTCTTTGTATCCTGTAATTTGTTGAGATGATCCACTATCAATTACCCATGCTTTGCTTGATAGTTCATTTGATAGTGCAGAATATAATACATGTTTCTCAAGATCATAGTTTCCTCTTTCCTAGTTACGTTTGTACAATTTACTTACCGCTTTGTATTCTTAGGGCAATTAATCTATAGTGTCCAAATTTTTCACATTTAAATCATTTTATTTTGGATAAATCTCTCTTCGGTTTGTCATTTCTTTGATTACCCTTCTTCTTTAAGTGCTTCTTCTTACCTTTATAGGAATTTGTGTCGCGAACATGAAGTTCTTCATCTTCAATTTTCAATTTTCCTCCTTTCTTAAGTTGCCTTGATTCTTTTTGAAGGCAATCTCCTTTAAGCCTATTGAAGTTTGGAAGTTTGTCTCTAGCACTTACTCCTTGTGAGAATATTTTCCATGGATCTAGTAATCCATCTATTGCCATTAATGTTAATTATTCATCATCAATTACGTACCCAATGCTTGTAAGTTCATCTCTTAGAATAGCCATCCTTAGAAGTAGTAATAGGGTTCTGGTCTTATTATTAACTTCATATGCATTGATTAGTGCACTCATCATTTTGAATGTCGTTTGATGTTTCATTAGCATAGGTACTATATTATTTTTTACTCCATCTAATATGATTTTCATGGCTTTCCTGTTTCCTTTGATCCAGTTAGTTTTATTAGGTTCAATATCAGGTTGCTTGGATTCCTTATCAATGAACTGTGATACATCATTTTCGTCAAGAGCCATCATAATTCTGAATTTCCATGCAATGAAATGGTCTTTACCATCAAATCTATTTTCGGGTCTGATTGCATTAGTCGTTGCAGTCATTGTAGGTAGAAGAATGATGTTGGATATGAATTAAGTCTGATTACTAATTTGGAAGCCAAGGTTCGACTACCAAAGCTCTAATACCATGTAAAGTTTCCGCAAATTCTGCTCTAAATTAAACTGATATAATGCCTTTCTGATTTCTGAAGATGATCTTGGATATACACACCTGTATATAAAGTGTTACTTGAGTATAATAATTATTCTGAAAATGTTTTAATCCCTGCTAATAAATCGCATAAGGCAGTAATGTTAGAGGAGCAGACTTAATTGTATTTGTGTGTCCTCTATCCACATTCTTATCTTCCTTTATAGTAAACCCAAGGAACATGTCCTTAGAAAGGACATGACCCTTTCTAGGTCGGCCCTCCATAAGACATATAATTATGCCAAGATTCGCACCTCCATTTGCTGACTAATACTACATTTAGTGTTCACAGAGGATTTCGATCTGTATTATAGTTTAGTATATCTAAAAGACTAATGCTATAAAGGAAATTCATGCTTTGTCAAATCTGTATGATCTATAGAATCAGACCAATATAATGTCAGAGTTACAGAATTAACAAATTGATATATATATTCAATAGTCTAGTCTCACAGGATTTATCCAATTGAAACTACAAACATCAACAATAAAATATGCCTTTTTAAAGTATTTTCGAATATTTGGCTAGCCAAAACTTAAATACACTAAGGAATTTTGACTCAACCCACTACAATGCTGACTCTGAAGGACTTAAATTTTAAAATTCCCACTTACAATCACAACTTTGACAACTTAATTTCTCAATCACCCCTCTTCTTTAATATTTCCCCCATGGCACTTTAAATAACTCTTCCCTTTAACTTAAGTCCCCATTTACATTTTGTTTCAAAATGTGTTATTAAATAAAGGGACTTTAAATATTTCCCACTTAACTATAGTCCCACATTAATAGAGTTACATAGCTTTATAAGCTAACCTTATCAATGAATAGATAAATAATATCAATGATATTTATATCTTTTGTTGATTTTAATCATTTACCATCGACATGTCACTAAAGATCCCAACCATGCCCAAAATGACTTACCATAAATAATAAGTATATGATGCAGGAGCATCCTAGGGTAGTTGGCAATTTTGCATGTTGGAGTGGTTTGACCTTGAGGTTGGAGAGCTCAGTCGAAGAAGAGATGTGCTCAGTCGTCATTAAGTTATCGTGTTGGCCGAGGAGCTTGATCACGAAAGGAGCTTGGTGTATACTAATTCTAGGCATATACTATGTTGCTCGATTTATACTGCATTGCTCCGCTTATGCTATGTTACTTGACATGTATTGTTACTTGACGATGCTTGGTGATTTTGTTGACGCTCGACAGTATGGTGCATCGAATGGAGTTCTTGCGGAATGGATCGGCCAACTTGGTGTACATAATGTGTGTGGAGTGTGACATGGAGCGATCCTAGGGATGTGTGAGGACCTATTTGGGTCTTGGTGATCTTTCCTATGTGTATTAAATGATTGTTGTAAGCCAACTAAGGTAGTTTATGTTTATTGTGTTCTAATTGCATCAAGCCAACTTGTGGCTAGAGTGTTTATTTAACGTAAGGGTTTATTTGATTTGTAAATTGTTAGGCCAAATTGTGGCTTAGTTGGGTATAAGTAGAGGGTCTTGTGGAGTCTTGAATCATCATCATCCAGCATTTAGAAGATGGAGTAGCTGAGAAGAGCGAAGTTTAGCAGAGCTAGTAGCTAGGTGAGAGCTTGAGAAACAAGAAGGTTGCTTGGTGGCTTGCGAGCACAAGTTTAGATTTTTCTTGGAGCTCTCTACCAAATTGTGGATCTAGGCTAGCTAGTGGTTGGATCTTGCGAAGTCTTGCAGAATTACTATTGTAATTGATTATGTATTTGGCCGTAACCCGGAAGACCTTACAATCAAGCATGTTGAATGTAAATCTTATGATCAAGCATGTTGAATGTAAATCATAAATCCTATTATGAGAATTGGCATTGTTTGGATCAGGGTAAACTTTAAGCAACCCCCTCCAGAAAAAGATATAAAAGTACTAGCGAATCATACATTATTTTCAAAAATAAAATAATTTCCATTATTTAATGAGTGAATCTTACATTATTTAAATATTTTTAGAACTAATTTTTATAAAAATGTGGTGATTTTAAATATTTTTAAAAGCTAAATTATTAGCCAAAATTTTATAAAATTGTCCACTTGGCAAATATTAGCCACTAAAAATACTCTGGTTTGAATCTAAATCTTTGTGTTATTATCTATATTCTATTGTGTGGTTATTTGTTGGGGGCTAGGTCATCTCCTTTGGGGATTCTCCTGCCTTGTACTGCATCAGTATACATTGCAACAAAAACTTGTTACCTAGGCCAAATGGCCTTTAAGTCCCTTAAATGTCTTGGTTAGCCTGCACAACCATGGAGAAATAGGCTAATGAAAAACTCATACAATTGTGCTAGAAAGGGTACATTACATGTCCATGCACTGGAGAAAGAATTGAATTAACCCAAAGGCAAACCGCGTTAGATTAAAATCAAGCCTAAGATGAGTGCGGATTATCAAGTATCAGCAACCCAACCTGATTTTGGGCATAGACAGGTAAAGTTAAGCATGTCCACCTGAATTTGTCAGTAAAAAATCAGAAAACTATCAACAACTTCAGCAAAATTGAGAAACAAACTTGAAAGTGAGAACTTGTGAGGCAATTTCAAATTTGAATACCCAAATAATCAAAGATCAAATACATTAAAAAAACAAGATTGTGAATGCTGAAATGCAGTATCTTTATCCAAATGCAAGTATAATTTAAAAGTTAACATATTTTTCTTTGAAGAGAACACTTATTGTGAAAATTTGCTTAAACTCAATTTTTTCATAAACTTGACAAAAAGTATTTTTTCTTTCTTTGCAAGGGTTGATGCATGGAGATGACAACAAAAGATGGTGTTCAAAGGAACACAAAGAGGAAGAATAACTGGAGAATCAAATTCGAACAAGGGATGATATTCAAAATTTCCTAAGCAAAAGATGGTGAATGATCCTTGAGTTCCCTTTGGAAATCCAAGAATCAATATGAAGGTGATTACAACATCAAGATCAATATGTATGGGATTTAAACATGGAGGGCTCATAAAGAAGTTTCAAGACAAAGGCAACTTTGAGCAGCTCATTAACATAAGGGAAGATCAAGGTTAAGAACAATGGGATGGCAGCAAAAAAGTGGAAATGTGAATACAAAGGTTCAAGTCAACAAATAAATGCAAGAGATCAAAGCTAGAGATATTCAAGATGAAAAAAAACATTAGTACACTTCAAGAGCAAGATGAAGTCTAAAGAAGATAGTTGCAGAATATTTAATCAAGGTTGGAAATGTTTAGTATCAAGAGGAGATATAGTTCGAAATACAAAATATTTCTTTTTGATAAGCAAGTTGATGTGGTGTCCACAAATTTTCAATTAATCAAATTACTCCACATCTTCATCATGTCTAGAGTCATCGCATTTGCCATCAAGGATAAGGATAAGGGATACATGCTTCTAGAACATAGTTTGTTATGATCCTATGTAGCATGGAATTCTCCTCTTTGCCCATGGAGGATGTTTTATTTCTCATTGCTAACATTTAACGATTGTAGGTGGTAGTTACAGCAAACTTAATTAGTGTTCCTTTGAATCATCTCTGTCATTGATCTTGAATCAATCTAGGTCCTCGGTTTTAAATGAAAGCCCTATATAAAGGTTTGCTCATTTCACTTGTAAAGGGAGGAGAGACTTATTATGAAATTGCTGTTGAAATGCTGCCAAGAAATTGCAAATTCATTTAAGGTTGGTATATGCTGTGTTTTTTTAAGTGCTAGCATGGTTTACTTCTCAATTAGTTAGAGTTTGTTTATGTTAAATAGTTGAATGAAAGACATTGTTGTTTTTTAATGCTGAAGACTCTATGTTCATAGCATTTGTAATTTGTTGATTGCAGGTTGCATTGCATGGTTAGTCTGAATTCATTTCAATTTTAACTTCAAAGTACTTTATGATCATTGATTCGCATGTCTTGTCGTGTTGATGTGTATAACTAATTTGAAAAAAAATTGTGTACCCTTCAGAGATTGCATCAACTTTACCTAGTCATTTATTTTTAGGTGAAGTAAAGATTGGTTTAGTTACACTTACTCAGCAAATAGTCAATTGCATTGTTAGAAGTAGATTAGATTCATAAAACCATCCATCTCTTTTGCAATTTATTTTAAAATCGCTGATTAGGATTAGATGAAGAATCTTATAGTAAAATCATTTGTTATTTGAGGAAAAGAGTTGGTCAAGTCCAAGAACAATTGTGCAAGTCCCTTACTGACAACCAACAATATCACATCATTTCAACTGAGTTATATCCAACACAAAGTTGCTAGTTCACAGTGTAAACCTTGGGATTGCCTTATTTAATCAGACAAGTTCAACATGTTTAACATTTGTGGTTTCCTTGCCCACTAGAGGGTAAAATACTTGGTATTTAGTTTGTGTTTACATGTGTCGCAAAACACACATCAACGTGTCTTCCTTAAAAGATATATACGAGGGTCTTCACTTGAGAAAGAAATCAAGGAATCAAACATTATAAGGCAAACAGCAATACCAGAAAGATTAGTTTACAAGTCAGGATAAACAAGCCTACAGATTGATCAGATCAGAAAATACTCTCTAGTGCAGACCATAACAATCTTATTATTTGAGGTACGCAAGATAATGATGAATAGATAATCTATCAATAAGGTCAGTAGATGTGTCTTCCCCTTCTAAGTAACCTGACTTATGCTGGATGGACATGAGTTCCTGCCACTTGGGGCCAAGGGGCCAAGGGGCCAAGTTTGGATACTCCGCACTCTTAGGCTCAGTCAGGGTGAAGTCAGGGTGCCTTATTGGAGAATTGTGATTAGGGGAGCAAGCATGTCTTACCCTTCTAAGTAGCCCACCTCATGCTGGATGGACAACAGTTCCTCCCACTTGCAAAATACAAGCTCAAGCTTTTAATTCTTGAACTCTAATGAATGATTTAAGAGCTTGAGAACATTAAATGAAAAGAAGCCAAGGAAGTGAGCTGGATAATATCTCATGCTCTTAAAGTCTTTGATTAGAATTCAAGTGTAAATAAGATTTATCTTAACTCTAATTACAAGTCTTAATTCTTTCACTACGTAGCTACTCCAAAATTACAGACATCTAAAAATAAATAACTAAATGCATCTGATAATTTAACAGGAAGCACCCATTCTCCTCATTAGATGAACTTCAATTGAACTCACTGCTGCAGTGAAAAGGACTAAAGCAGACACTGCTAGAAACTTTAGAAATAAAAATAGGAAGAATTACCTTGACGAATGTGTTCACTGCAAGTATCGCAAGGTCAGGTTGACTCTTTGCATAGTTAATAAGATATAGATACACTAACTTTTTCAACTCCAAATTCTCTGTTTGCATGCAGTTCACAACATCCGTAAATAATGACGAGACATCTTTACCAACAGTCATGGCAGCTATAACTTTCTTCACTGCATCTTTTTTCTTATCCTGCATGTGACAGAAAGGAAATACACGTCATATTAAATATCAAAACTTGTGAACTACTCTGTGTGCAAATATTTTACCCACTCAAAAAAGACAAGAAATCCTAATATTGAAGTACGTCTTCACTTATGTAACAGCTTACCACAGAACTTAAAACAAACCCAAACAACAGCACAGACCAGAACAGGCTCAGTATAATACAGATAAAGTCTAAAACTGTCACCCTGATCATGAAAAAATGTATACATTGTGCCATCACCAGTGATATAAACTGTGGATGAAAATCTGTTTTCAACACAGAAATTGTTCCTTTCCAATATCATCGAACAATGCCATAACTTTGTGCTTTTTCCAAAGGATATCAGTATAGACCCCAAACATTCCTAAAATAACACAGGCAAGGTAACTCGATTCTGAAAGCATTCTAGTTATGACTAGAAAGGAAGACTCGATTGTCATTTGCTGACATGTTCCACCCCATTGCCACAAATATCCATCTTTTCAGGGGTTATCTGGGTAACATACACTAGATCATATCCCAATTCAGCCATTAGCAAAATTGAAGCGAAAACCTTATCTTCACACCTGTCCATAAAGCAATCATATGATGCTTGGAAGACTTGATGATTGGAATTGAGTTCATTTTAGAAAGATTAAAAAGCTCACATATGACCATTGTAAACACAAGCGAAACTACTAGACTCAAAAAGATGAGTATATGTCACTATATATAGTTTTGGGATTGATTTGCTGATACATGTACTTCCCCAGTGGAATAATTTGAAGATGTAAATCTATTTGTTCAATGTCCACAGAATGAACAACAGGAAGAACAACTGATGAACTGGTAATTATTAATTTCTCACAGTAGTACTTTAAGTTTATGCATATTAAATTTCCCAGTCTACAAACCAAAAAGAGAGACAAAAGTCCATAAGCCAAACCATTGAAAATTCAATAGCCACGTGTACATTATCAAGCTAGAAATCATCTATGTTAGATCCAACCTGATGGTAACTGTAACAGAAATATCCTCAGAAGCAGTTACAGGCATAGATGCAGAATCCAATGAAGAAGCTCCCATAACTGACACCTGACAATCAGTTTAAAAGTTTAAACTGATCCACTCACAACTGGTGCAGATTGTCTTGCTTACCAAGTCAGAAGCATTATATAGTATATACTGCAGTTTGCAACATAAATGTTGATATGTCCATCTTAATGTTGGCCCCATTAAACCCATCCACACTACTACACGCCTGATGTCTCCCAATGAACAACTAATAGCGGTAATTCATGAACTTGCGAATCTCAACCAGATGCTCCAAGGCCTACTTTTATTAAGGACTATTTATAAAGAGAGTTGTATCATAACCAGTGGCCAGGTCGAGATTCTTGTCATTTACTATAATAGATTGTCCAACTATAACAGAAAAATGGAAGCCCTTCTTGAATA
Source organism: Cupressus sempervirens (assembly GCA_028749045.1). Classification (NCBI taxonomy): domain Eukaryota; kingdom Viridiplantae; phylum Streptophyta; class Pinopsida; order Cupressales; family Cupressaceae; genus Cupressus; species Cupressus sempervirens. The sequence continues at coordinate 427,035,480 of CM053783.1, forward strand.
TCTAATGTTAATAAAATGTGTGATAGTTAACAGCATGTACAAACTGGAGTTTCCAAAGAAATGATATTTATACTCCTGTAAAAAACTTGTGTAATGAAAAATATATTTCCTAACAAAAATAGCTTATAAAACCAAATTTGAGACGACTGCATAGGCAAACAAATTCTGGTCATGTACAACTGTAACTGAAGCAGATACAAAAGTAATACTGACAATGACAACAATCTCAACAGCATTATAATCTTTGGTGTCCCGAGTTAAGTTTCAATACCTATAACCTTACATAAATTAGACTCAAACAATTCCTGCTTTATCAGAACAATAGATAGTGATATTGAATTTCAACAATCCATATTGTTGTTGTTCAACGTTTCTTCTGGATTTAACTGTGTTAAATCTTTTTACATCAATATTTTAGATCACTCCATGATCCATCATTAGGATAATAGAGAGCTGGAAGGAAAAATAGCTTGTTGCAGACTTAGACAAGCTAAAAAGAAAGAGGGGAGACAGTGGTGAAGATTACACAAAGCTTAAGGGTCCAGGTCAATATATGGAAACAATTAAAATAATGTGTTCACAAGAAAAATAGAGTAAACACATTAAATTGCTACCAAAGTAACAAAGAGATTCCACAATTTTATTAAATTAGTTAGCAAAACTTTACTTGCTTAATGTACTTTTCTGAAGACCTTTTGGAAAAATCACAATAAAATTTTACTTTTTCTTGCAAAAAAAGACACAACGCTAGAAGAAGAACCAGATTCTTATCTTTCTTTGGAGCACCCATTTAGCCTCCAAAACAACCTCACCTGGACTTCACCAAATTCATTGGGCTGCAAAGCATTTGACAAACATGCAAGCAAGTACTGGATTTGCATGTAGGCTATGCCGGCCTCATAATTTTATGTATCTCAAGAGTATTACCATCTGCAATCAGCCCTAGAATTTCCAAAATATGATCTTCCTAACAAACACCATCAAAGCAAATCTCTATGCTGACTGTTTACAACAATCAAAGAGGAATTATATTGATTTGTGATATCAATTGCTGAGTTTTGTATTGTGTTTATCAAGCGAATTTTATCAAACAAGCACTCTTATTATTTTGTGAATGTTTACTAGCTGATAGTGTTGGAGAGAAAAGTCAATTGTGTGAAACAGTTCTAATAGATAATGGAACAATCATGTGTAATATATACAGCTGTGCCAGACTGTCAGAAAATTACATACTATATATAATTTTGAAATATGAGAATAACATATAATATACCACTCAATTTCACACCAACTCCTTGATATTGTACATTGTTTTATGGTAAATGAAAATTGAACTTTGTAAAGGGACTGCTGGAGGGGCCTGAATTTCAATTCTTAACTTTAACAGTACTTGTACTTGTGTCCATCAATCACTATCGTGCTCCATACAAAAAGTGATGCTTTGAAAGCCTTGAATGTGAGACTCGAATGAAGAAAACATTAAAACACGGGTAAAAATTAACTCACTCAATCAATGGTAAACGAATGCTAGTTTAACTTAAATTCATTAGGACAAGGCAATATACCAAAGGCGAAAATCAATTCATTAACAAAAGTAATGTATGCTATACGAGATCAAAGTGAGACAGCAATTCTGAAGTATATATGTAGGGCTGGAGAAAAGAGAGAGACGGCTAGGTCAATTGAGTAGGTAGGACAAAAGATAAAGAAGAGATTTTATTCTCCTCAAAGAAAAAACACCAAGGAAAAGGGATGGTAATCTACAAACTTCCAGCTGCATAAAAGCTTCAAATTTGAATATTTGCATTGAGAGAGCCTAAAGCCCATTGTACCCATACAAAATAATTCTGTATTGTTAAAATAGTATTAATATCTTATTAATGGTCAATATTTTAAATAGTTAGTTTAGTCAGGAAGTATCTATTTCTGGTTTCAGCTAGTCTCTAGTTTCTTCTAGAAACTTCATTGATGTAATTGCCTATAAATGATTCTCATTTTCTCAGTAGTAAACATGCAATTAATCAGCTCCATCTGTTTCATGGTATCAGAGCGGGAAAATAAAAATTTGTTTTTTTCTAGAAAATTGCATTCTTTCTGGGAAAAACAAATTTTCCAATCCAAGATATTTTCTTGAGTTTTTTGCAGAGCTCCTAGTCAGCAAATCTTGGGCTGTTCCTACCTACCTCATTATTTTTCTGACCTCTTGATTTCAATAAAAATGTGTTCTCCTGAAATGTGTTTTCGTGCTTTTTCTGTTTGTGCTCATCATTTTTCTTCTGGTTCGAGGTTGCTATTGCCATTTTTTTGTTTATGGTCATCGTTTTAACCTGTGTAGGGTTTCTCAGAGCCGTGACTAAAATTTTCTAAGATTCATGTGGGTTTTCTCTTGTTTTCCCACCTGTGTTTTTTAGACATTGTCTCTGACAAAGGAACTTTCTCACAGCCTCTTTCTGTTCTTCAGCCTGTTTTCTGAGGCTTTCAACTGCAACTTCTACCAGCAGCATATTTCCTGCAACAACTCTTTTTCATCTTTCCAACTCACATTTTTTCACGGCTCTGTATTCTCGTGATCTTCTTTTCGAGCTAGGCTTTCCTCTAACCTTTTGTTGTAATTTTTAGGCATTTGGATAGTATTTTCAATCTAGGGTTTGGAAATATTTTCAGGGTTTTCAGCAAAATTTTCTAGGTACTCTTCCTTTTTAGGGGTTTGGTCTTCAAATCTCTGTATTGGTTTCCACCTCCCAATTTGTGCCACAGAAATCTGTGTTTCAGTTTTCCTTGAGATTTGTGCATAAATATGCCCCTCATCTTCAATGGATTGGGATTCATGCAACAGATTTTAAATCTTAAGTGCTCTGCTTTTATCTTCAGCGGCTAGGGAAGCATGCAAAATGGTGTCATTAACAAATATCATGCTGCAAACAATAAAAAATATAAACAAAAAGAATTACAACACCTAGAAGAAGTGCATATTGACTATCATTGAGAATTGGTGTCTTCAAAGTTGTTAAATTTAGACACAACTACACGTCCTACTGTTGAATTTCATAGATCTTTTCTGCAAATGTAATAACACTGCCATCATATTGATCTGTTCCAAATGCAAATTTGAATGACTTATAAATATGAGAGGACGAGACATGTCTCTAAGGTTAATCCTTACTTAATAATATACTAACAATAACATATATATATAAAGTAGATATAAGAGTACTTTCTAAATGATGATTTACCAATAACCATATGTGATTTATCTCCAGGTCACTTCAATCCGACTATAGCTACAACCTTAACACTCCCTCTTAGCTAGGGAGGATTGTTATAGAACTCATTATTCTCTCAAGTATATGGAGAGATATCATCTCAGTATGATATTCCTGAAATGGCATATTTAAGGATATCCACATACATCCATCAACTTAGATGTTATCCTTCAATATAATCTGAAGTATGATTCAAAAGAAATATCAATCATATGATATTCATCATACTTATTCTTTTGGTATGTGTACTGGCATTAAATCCTTGATGCCTACCAAAAGAATATGTTATATCTTGGAAAAATGTGTGTTAGCTGATCTCTGGCACTTTGGGACCACAACTAAATGTCGTCTATCAAATAACAGACATGATCTCAAGGATAACCACTTAATGTAGTCCGTCATGACAAGTATCATGACCTCCGGCACACTTTGGGACATCAACTTAACATAGCCTGTCATGATATGTTTATTATCATGATCTTCGGCACATTCTGGGACAACAATTTAATTTAGTCTATCATGATAATAGAACAAGAACAATAAATATAGTAGTATCATTAATGTCATGAATTGATGCAAAGAACTATCACAACATATATATTTATATATACAGCTCGATAAGGGCATGATCATAAAGTATTGAATAGCATGACATATCAATATGTGAACTAAATTAAACATATACATATATGTATGTGTATGTATTTACATATGCATGTATATACATAGATATACATATCCAACCGAAGCTATTACTTTAACACTCCCTAATCTCAATTTCTTAATCTCAATAATCTCATACAATTATATCCCTTTAAGAATATATACTATCTGATTTCCGACACATTTTAGGACACAAATATAGTCAATCAGATAATCAATCTTGATCTCATGATTTCCGGCTCAATCTAGAACTATCATGACTAACTTATTGTCATGACTTCCGACACAGTCCGCGACAACAAGTTAATGTCGTCTGTCATGACAATGGATCAAGAATACATCACAGTAAGCACAAGATCATACGTTTCCGGCTCATTCCGGGACAACAATTTAATGTAGTCGATCATGATACATTATGTTAACATGATTACCGGCACATTCCTGGACAAGAACTTAATAAAGTCTATCATGATAACATGATCAAGCTATTGCTAAGATCATCACCTTACAATAGCAACATCACACATATATCAAATGAAAGATCATCACCTTTCATGACATAAATCATAACAGCATCATGTAGTAACTCACATGATATCCACCATGAACCAAGTCAAAGGGTGGACCCACCATAGCTTCTCCTAGATGTAAGAAACAAAGGCTTTAAGCTTCTCTTTCACAAAGAAGAACGCATTACAAGGAATTTAACTTTAACTTCTACCTTTGAACAAAGATCCTGGGAAGTCAGATCCTCTAGCTACTCCCTCAAAATTTCTCTTTGCCCAAGGATGCTAGTAATACACCGTCAAACTCCCTCTAAATCTAATATCAATCTTTCAACTTTCTAGTGACAAGTCGTTACTTCCTCATGATGTACACACGGGTAGGCCCATCAAAATCATGCAATCGCACACATGCATTTTTAGACTCCCTCCTCATATAGAAGGATACTCATAATCTCAACTGTCAAGGATATTTGCTTCAAGAGCCTCACTTTATCCAGCCTAATCATCAGATGACTAATGAATTCTAGATCATAGTTTTTTTGGAGCTACTATCATAAGATTGAGTCTGCACAATATTTGGCAGCATGCATAAAGTACCAACCTTCTTTTCTTGAAGCTAATGAATACTTATCCATGCATCCTTGATACAAGTTGCTTTAATGAAGGCCCATATGCATCAAATTAGAAAAAAATGCCGCCATATAAGAATTTGTCAAATAATAGGCAAGAGCCTACAACACAACAGTAACTTATAAGCCTCTCATGTGGGAGGTCTTGGGTTCGAATTTGCTTAACACATAAAAATAATTAATTACAACAAATAATAATAATAAATCTAGGCTTTGGCCGTTTACCGATCAAAAAAAAAGAATTTATCAAATAATAAGAATGGAACATTGGTTATTATTCCCCCAACAATGTGAAATTTCGACTCTTATATCATCGAACAATTTGCATCACATCAAATATAGGAAGCTTCTTCCTGTTAAATAGAATGACGCTATAGGAGCAATCAAGCTGAACTTTTCCAAATCAAGAATATCATGCAAGGAATGGAAGATGTGTTCAATAGTATCATACGTTTCGAAATTCACCAGAGTCTTATAGAATACTCATATCTTATGTTAACGTTCAACTTCAACACAAAGTAGTCACACTTTATAATGCTTAGGATCTTTAGGATGATCTTGTAGCTTCAACTTTCGACAGAAAGTTAAGATAATCCTAACATCTTTGATGTATGCATACGAGCCAATATATAAGCAATTGTTATAGCATTTCTTGACATTCCAATCAGTAATGTAATTCTTGATTTATTTTAATAACAACTGTTATAATGTCAATCTTCCATGGTGTTCATTAATAATCAAATTAGATCATATCAAAGTTTTTTTTCAATGAACTCAAATTTCATTAAGGAGTCATACACCCATGTCAATCTGAAATCCCATACTATACAACCTGGATAATTAGTGTCTCCTCTATTCTGTTCTATTAGTGACTTTCAATATATAAGCAATTGTTATAGCATTTCTTGACATTCCAATCAGTATTGTAATTCTTGATTTATTTTAATAACAACTGATATAATGTCAATCTTCCATGGTGTTCATTAATAATCAAATTAGATCATATCAAAGTTTTTTTTCAATGAACTCAAATTTCATTAAGGAGTCATACACCCATGTCAATCTGAAATCCCATACTATACAACCTGGATAATTAGTGTCTCCTCTATTCTGTTCTATTAGTGACTTTCAACCAGAGCGTAGACTTTTGCTAGCATTGGTATAAAGAAGTTATACTTATTGTTGTTCATCCAAGCATCCACTATAGAAGATGAAACCAAATCCTCCCATGTCATTCAAGGATGATTTTCTGATGAGCAATGATGGAGTCATGCTTTAACTTATTCCTGTATTGGTGTAACTGATAAAATATCAATAATACTTGCTTTAGTCAATACCCAGAAAGTGAGACCTAATTGTCACAAGGAAGTCCATGCATATTACATAGTTTTGTCTTCTTTGGAAGTCTTCCACTTCCATGAAAGTAATGCACAAAAAATATAAGTCTTCCACTGAATATTTGCAACAGTCCTAATGTCATTGGAAGGATCCATTACATCCTCTTTTGTGTGCCAATAGCCTTCATTCTGGTAATTGTTCTAGAGCCTGGAGATGATAGCTTAAGTATCTAGAAAACATTCTTCTTCTCAAAGGCTCATGACTTTATTTATCTTAAATAACCCAATCCAACAATTCATGATAGTCTCGGGCATGAATAGGAGTATGGATGAACTCCCACCCATGATAAAACTAGCCTTCCTTCTGTCGTATCTCAGAATGACCAAAACTCCTTTATAAATGATACATTGTTTTTTTTTTAAACTAGAATATTGATCAAGAATGAGCACTCTCAATCAAATCCATGGTTTTATAAAATTTTGAGCCAGTGCTTCACAAATCTGTAAAAAAATCCCCTGTTATGACAAACTTTATATTGCCTGATGATATATTAGTTCACGACAAGAATATGAAGCAATAACTTTTGGCCCAACACAATTGTTTATTTTTTGCACTCCTGAAATATATTCCTGTTTTAGTTTCAGTCAGCAGACAAACTTCATATGTTTAATAAAGATCGGAGATTTCATTTCATCAGCAATATCGAATATTGGTGTGAAGGACCAGTGCTTTGAAAACATATTTAACGACATCTTTTTTCCCCCTACAATCTATATACGGTCAACGAATTGTTCCAACACCAACCTATACACAGCCTCTTAGCATCAAAAAAATCCTTAAGATCAGCCTATAGTAGAGTTTATAGTATCTGGTTGCAACCGTGTCCCTACATCTCAGAGACCCTGAGTCATGTTGAGTTTATTATCTAGTGGATGAATATGAATTCTTCAATTATAATGGGTATTGTCATTCTCTATAGAGCAAGGCAGATGCGGAAGTAAAGACTCAGTAGTTTAAGTGAAATGTCCCCTTTCTGATTTTATATGATATTTAAAGCCTCTTATTAGATTTTAAAACCAAACAACCAATATTTCAAAAGATCAACCAATTTCTCAATAAATCCCAAATCAGGTATGCCCGAAATAGTGCCAAAAACTTCACAGCTTCACATATTATTAATAAATCTGAAAGTAGACATTTTTGCAGAAATTTTGCCAACATAGCGGCCCACAAAATGACATTTCCAGATCTGTATAGAGTTCACACAACATATCCCAAACGGAAGACAAAAACAATGCTCATCGGGCTCTCGAAAACAACACAAAATAGTCCGAAAACACCACAAAAAACTAATAATCTATCACAGAAGTATAATCACGACCCAATACATGTACTCAACTCTATTTTAACATTTAAATGTCTACAATACAGCAGCATACCAAACTGATATGAAATATTCAACCGGAAACACCAAACTCTTACAAAAAACACACCCAAAAACTCACAAATTTGCCCTATCAGCACAAGGGCAAACTCTGCGTGAGCTTGCACATGGAATGGCCTCAAACTCCCGTCCTTAGCCTCCCTGGAAACCTGCAAACTCTCGTCCTTGGGTCTCCTTCTCCATAAGTTTGGCAGCCTCTGAAAAACAACAAAGCAATGAGCAAAAATCAAGTCTAGAATGAATCTGAAATACCTCCAAATCCCTTTAAAAGAGGGCATAACCCTAACTCACCACCAAGAGGAGTCAATAATACATATTTTAATAATAATTTTCATTTATTAGTCCATTGGTTTCCAAAGATTAGCCCCTTTTTCCGAAACTTCACTTTTTGAGCCTACCTACCTTGGCAAAAGTTATTATCTTAATTATTTGAAAAAGAGACATGACAAGTCCTCCCCTCCCAAATATTGCTTGTCCTCAAGCAATGAAGGTTGGGATGCTCAAGAATATGTGCTCCTTCCCAAGTTGCATCTTCCAATGGTAATCCTTTCCATTTGACCAAATGCTCTATGATGCTCCTATTTCTCAATCTTTTCTCTCTTGTATCCAAAACCTCTTCTAGTATCAAAACTAATTTCCCTTCATCATCACGAGGTGGTAATTCTGTAGATACTATGGTTTGCTGGCCTAGAACCTTCTTCAGGCAAGAGACATGGAAAACATTATGTATTTTGTTGTTTGGTGGGAACTCCAATTCATAAGCTACCCCTCCTACCTTCCTGATGATCTTATAAGGCCCATAGACCCTTGGCTTGAGCTTCTTTGCCCCACTCCTCTTCAAGGTGCTTTGTTTATATGGCTGCAACCTGACAAATACCAAATCTCTCACCTCAAAAGATATTTCAATCCTTTTCCTATCAGCATACAACTTCAATTAGTTCTGTGTATGTTGTAGATTATCCTTGAGGGACCTTATTATGTCTTGGCTTTGCTTGAAGAAATCACTTGCTGCAGGTACTCTGCTATCTGAAAGTACTAGATCAACAAAGGAAAGGGCATCGTAACCATAAAGAGCATGAAAAGGAGGCATACCAATAGACATGTGATGAGATGTATTGTAACAATACTCCCCTAGGTGCAACCATTTCACCCAAGCATGTTGTTGATTTGAAACGTAGTTCCTCAAATATCCCTCTATCCATTTATTAACTATCTCTGTTTGTCCATCTGTTTGAGGGTGATACCTAGTACTAGGAGTGAGTTCAATTCCTACCAAACGAAAGAGCTCCTTCCAAAAAGAGCTGAAGAATCTACTATCTTGATCACTGACAATGTTTCTAGGCAAGCCATGTAACCTAAAAATTTCCTTGAAGAACAATGTGATGCCTTGAAATCAGATATGATGGGAAAGAAATGTGCATACTTAGTTAGTCTATCTACCACCACATATATGCAATCCTTACCTTGCACCTTAGGCAAACCAGTGATGAAGTCCATGGAAATACTTTCCTATTTGTGTTCAAGAATAGGAAATGGCTGCAACAACCCTACAGGAAAAACTTGCTCACTCTTGTTTTGTTGGCATACCATACATTCCTTAATGTGTTTAAGGACATCCTCCTTCATACCCTTCCACGCAAACTGCTCTCGAAGTTGCATGTATGTCTTGAGGTATCCTTGATGACCAGCCAAAGGTGTGTCATGAAAGGCCCTCAATATCCTCTCCTTAATTTTTTATCTTAGCACTAAGAAGATCTTGTTCTTGTAATAAATCAATTCATCAACAACCTTGTACCTGTTATCATCCACTAACTTATCCAAAATCTTGGTGGCAAAGAAATCTTTAGCATACTCTGAAATTATGGAGACTTTCCAATCAGCAGAGATAGATGTTGAGGAACACAAAGTGGGCTTTCTTGAGAGAGCATCAGCAACCAGATAATTCTTTCCTTTCATGTATTCAATATCAAAATCATAAGCTTGCAATTTGCTTACCCATTTTTGTTGACGATCATTCAAATCCCTTTGGTTCAAAGAAGAACCTAAGGCTATTATGGTCTATCTTTACAATGAATCTCCCACATACCAAATATTGTCTAAACTTATGAAGTGCATGCATGATTGCCAACATTTCCTTATCATAGATGAAGTAACTTTTCTCTGATTGATTTAATTTTCTACTCTCAAATGGTATTGGATGTCCCTTTTGAGTTACGACAGCCCCTATACCTTCTCTAGAAGCATCGCATTCAACAACAGAAGGTAAAGAGAAATCCGGAATTGCAAGCACAGGGCATGAACTCATTACCTCCTTAAGCTTATCAAATGTCTTTTGTGCCTCTTTTGTCCAAACAAAAGCTCCTTTCTTTGTCAAATCAGTCAAGGGGGCACTAACCTAAGAAAATCCCTTGGCAAATCTCCTATAGTAGCTACACAACCCGAAGAAACCTCTCAACTGTGCAAGATTAGTGGGTGGAGGCCAATCCAAAATTGCCTAAATTTTTTATTGATCAACCTGTACTCCTTTAAAACTTATAATGTGTACCAAATATAGGATCTCTGTCAAACCAAACTCACATTTAGATAGCTTAGCATAGAAGGATTACTGCTCCAAGATTCCCAAAATAGTGTCTATGTGCTTTAGATGCTCTTTCCATGTTTTACTGTAAATCAAGATATCATCAAAAAAAACTAAAACAAATTTTTGAAGATGCTCGCTGAATACTTTATTCATACAAGATTGGAATGTTGCTAGTGCATTAATGAGGCCAAATGGCATAACAAGAAATTCAAAGTGCCCATAGTGACATCTAAAAGCGGTCTTTTCTACATCTTCCCTCCTCATTCAAATTTGATGGTACCCTGATCTTAAGTCAATTTTTGAGAAGTATATCGCACCATGTAACTCATCAATGAGTTCATCTAAGCGTGGTATGGGATACCTATTTTTTATGGTCTTCTTGTTTAGAACCCTGTCGTCTATACACATTCTCATTGTACCATCCCTTTTCTTGACAAGTACCACAGATGATGCAAATGGACTAGAGCTAGGCCTTCTGAATCCCATGTCCAGGAGTTCCTTAATAGTTTTTTCTATTTCTTCCTTATAACCTCTTGGATGGTGGTATGGAGTTGTTATAATTGGTTTGGCACCCTATTATAACTCTATAACATGTTCAAAACCTCTATCTGGTGGTAATCCTGGAGGTAAATCATTGAAAACTGTACTATGCTTATCAAGAATATTTTGAATTTCAAAATGGAAATTACCTTGATTCTTTGGAGAGCTTGTTGGATGGATTATGACTCCTGCTGCCCATGCTACTTGTCCTCTTCGAAAAGTCCTCTCCATCCTCTTTGCAATGACCGCCTTAGGTGCTACATTCAATAAGCCTCTCAATAAGACTTCTTTCCCATTGGAATGAAATTTAAACTCCATAGTTTGATGGTTCATGTAATATCCTCCAATAGAGTGCAACCATTGAACACCCAATACAAGATCTGTCTCCCCAATGCCAACAATATAGAAGTCATCACATAACTCATAATCTCCTAAGGTCATCTTGAGTTGTTTCACCACCCGTGTGCAAAGCATAGTGAATCCATCAGCTACAGTAACATTGAATCCCTCAAAACCTTCTGCTTTAAGCCCTCTTTTCATGACAAATCCCTCATCAATAAAATTGTGAGTTGCCCCACTATCAAGAAGAACTATTAACCTTTTCTCTGCTAGTACCCCTCGAATTCGAAAGGGATAGCATCTTGGGACTCCTGATAATGCTACTAAAGTGCCATCCTTGCTGATTTCTTTTTCCTTCTTTTCTTCTTCCTCCTCTTTAGTGTCATGAAATTCCTCATGCTCATCCAAATCAGATTCTGAAGCAACTTCAATATGGTGCACTTGACCTTCCCCCAAACATCTATGTCCTGGAACCCATGGTTCTCTACAAGTGAAACAAAGCTTTTTCCTTCTTAATTCACTCCTAGTCTCTTCATCTACCTTCTTTTTTGCTATATTTATCACATTCTTTGGTGGTAGTGCTGGAAAAGTCTTTTTTTTGAAAATTCCCCTTATGTTGCCAAAGATTTGGTGGTTTTTGATTAATGACTAGTTTCATAGGCACACAAGTTTCAAGTTGCAAGCTTCTTTTGATAACTTCCTGTAAGGTTGAGGGTGAGAAAGCCTTAACCAAAACCTTACCAAAATCTTCCAAACCATAAAGAAAAAGATAAACAATCCTCTTTTCACTCATATCAGGTACCATAACAGCCACTTTTTGAAACTCTTCTATATACTCATTAACTGATTTGATTTGTTTCAATTTTGACAATTCTTTAAAATACTCTTCATCATCCTTGAGGTCAAATCTATCTATCACTCTTTGAGTGAAATCATCAAATGTAGTTACCTGATCATAACCTTGAGTAGTCATTCCATGATACCACCAATCATAGGATGCATCTTCCAAGTGTAGACTTGCAAATTGAACGGCATCACTCTCCTTCATGGGGTTAAGTGTGAAGAAGGTCTGTAATTTTTGTAGCCATGCTCTAGCTGAAATTTTATTTGTTCCATCAAAAGTAGGTGCTGTAAACTTACTTATTTTATTTTTGAGCTCTCTTCCACTTATGTCATGCTCCCTCTTGTACTCTTTCTTGGGCATCAAAGTGTTCATCATATCCACATATTCTCTAAAAGGAACCGAACTGCGAAAGTCATCATCTAAGCCATTGTAAGTAGCTCTTAATGCAATCAAGTTACCTGTAACCTCTTCCACAGGACTAAGGGTTGGATTTGATACTGGTAACTCATCTGCAGGCAAGAAAATAGTTTTTGTTGATTTAGAAGGTGTAGGTTTCAAATTTCTTGGCTCCTCTGAAGTGCTCCCTTTCTCATTACTAGATGCAACTCCTTGCATTTTTTCTGTCAATATCCACAAAGCCTCTCTAGTTTCTGTCAAACTATCCACTGTTTGCTTCTGAGTATTCTGGATGTCCTGGAAGAATTTCTTTGCCATCTCATCTGGGTTAGCCATACTTTTTCCTTCCTTGGATTTTGTACTTTACTTTTAACTGGAGGTTTGATCAAAATTTATTTATTCTTTTCTCGCTGTGAATATCTCTTTTCTCTTTCACTTAGTTGCATACAAACTTCTACAAACCCTCAGGCTGGCAAGATCATAGCTCTGACACCACTGAAATGTCCCCTTTTTTATTTTATATGATATTTAAAGCCTTTTATCAAATTTTAAAACCAAACAACCAATATTTCAAAAGATCAACCAATTTCTCAATAAATCCCAAATCAGGTATGCCCGAAATAGTGTCAAAAATTTCACAGCTTCACATATTATTAATAAATCTGAAAGTAGACATTTTCGCAGAAATTTTGCTAACATAACCGCCCACAAAATGACATTTCCAAATCTGTATAGAGTTCACACAACAGATCCCAAACAAAAGACAAAAATAATGCTCATCGGGGCTCCCAAAAAAAACACAAAATAGCCTGAAAACACCACAAAACACTAATAATCTATCACAAAAGTATAACCACAACCCAATGCATGTACTCAGCTCTATTTTAACATCTAAATGTCTGCAATACAGCAGCAAACCAAACTGAGATGAAATACTCAACCGGAAACACCAAACTCTTACAAGAAACACACCCAAAAACACACAAATTTGCACTGTTCAGCACAAGGGCAAACTCTGCATGAGCTTGCACATGAAATGGCCTCAACCTCCCATCCTTAGCCTCCTTGGAAACCTGCAAACTCTCGTCCTTGGGTCTCCACAAGTTTGGCAGCCTCTCAAGAACAATAAAAGCAATGAGCAAAAATCAAGTCTAGAATGAATCCGAAATGCCTCCAAATCCCTTTAAAAGAGGGCATAACCCTAACTCACGACCAAGAGGGGTCAATAATACATATTTTAATAATAATTTTCACTTATTAATCCATTGGTTTCCAAAGATTAGCCCCCTTTTTCCGAAACTTCACTTTTTGAGCCTGCCTGTCTTAGCAAAAGTTATTACTTTAATTATTTGAAAAGGAGACATGACATTAAGTGCCACATCTTTCTTAATGATTGGGAGGGAGTAATACACCTAGTGTGACTTGTATCTTGGGTTGTGGATTGTGCAATGTTGTATCGATAACTCTAGAGAAACAACACATATAGTAACAGTTCTCATACTTATTACAGATTGAACCATGGATAAGGTAGTAGGCCAGAATTTGTCCCATCATGAAACAATAACTCCAAGCATAGCATTAGAAGTTACTACACAATAATTAAACCCATCTCCAACAATATTTCCCACTCTGGAAGAATTTTGAGCACAGGACCTGGTTGACAAAGCTGGACTCAGGAAGTAATGTTTCTTTAATCACAATGTGCTTCTTTTAAATGTACCTTAATTTGTAGAGGTATGTTCCCATCTAAAGAACACTTCAATGGTGCAATGCTGAACAAGAAGATTGCTGACATCTGTATAATTTCTTTAGAATGCATTCTTCGGATCACATTGATGGAATATACTCTGTCCTAAAAGATAAACATTTGGTGCGATAGTCATATGATTTTCCTTCTTTTTGACAATTGGTCCATAAAAATTGTAATTTCTGAAATCCTCAATCCACACTTTTCAAGGAATTTTTTCTATGCATAATTCTTGTTGAGTTTATATTTGCAGCCTAGCTCTGGTACCATGTTGAATTTTGTAGATCTTTTCTACAAATGTAATAACACTGCCATCATATTAGTCCGTTCCAAATGCAGATTTGAATGACTTATAAATATGAGAGGAGGAGACATGTCTCTATGGTTAATCATCATTAAATAATATATTAACAATAACATATATATATAACACTATATATATAATATATATATTATATATATTATAATATATACATATAAGTAGATATAAGAATATTTTCTAAATGTTGATTTACTAATAACCATAAATGATTTATCTCCAGGTCAATTCATTACAACTAAAGCTACAACCTTTACACCTACCACTGTTGGGAAAGATCAGGACAAATGGGATGAGCATAATTGGGAAGCTATCATGCCAATCAAACTATTCGTCACTAATAATCAGCTGTCACAGGTGCCTTTAGGCAAGTTGGCCGCTAAGAACTGAAAGCATTTGAAGGATCTCCATGAGACATTTGATAAGAATAGTGTGTTCCTTCTTAAGAATGTGCTCTTTTTTATTATGATGGACATCACTTAACAAAAATCGAAGACATTTGTGATTAGCTCAAGGCAATTGGAGGAAAAATGGAAGAAGATGATATTGTGATCATTACTTTGAAGTGTCCACAAAATTCTATGAACATTTCTTAGAAATGCTCAACATTACTTCAACTTACGTTAATTTGAATTTTCCGATCTCTACAAGAAGCTTCTACAACAAGATTGTTGGAAATAATAGTTTGGGAGTGGTACGAGTTCAGCCTCCACTAAGCAAGGATTCTTTGCAAAATCTTCTACTAAGAACAAAAAGAAGGTTCAATCTTCTTAGCCAAGAGGCTCTGGTTCTTCTCAAGACAGCAAGAAGAAAAAGAATGTTCTGTGTAACTATTCGCACAATATGATCACATAAAGGTTGATTGTCAGCTTTGGTTGGCTTCTGGGCAGAAGAAGCAAGGAGGGTTTCAACCTAAAGCACATGTTGCAGAGCACTCTAATCACAAAGACTCTGCTTTCTAATTCTTTGTGGCCAAAAGGATTGCAAATCTAGTGAAATCATTTGCCAGGTGTATAGATTCAAAAGCTTTGTGGCATTTTCCTCATCGTTAGGATTAGTTCACAAAATTTGAACCATTATTTGGAAGAGAGTTGTATATAGTTGTCAGTAAGGGCATTGTGCAAATTCATTCTAGAGGGAAAATTTAACAATTCTTGATGTATACTATGTTCTAGGTATGGAACTTATTCTTCTCTCAATTAGCCAGATCATGAGGCATTCTCCCTAGTTGGATTTTTTTTAGTTCGCACACCTACAACATTGTTGATCGGGAGACTCGCATTAATGTAGTAATGGCACTTAAGGATCATGGTCTATATAGAATTGTTGTTTCTAGTGATTCTCAAGAACACACCATGGTAGCTAGGAGTACTTCTCTCAACAAACTTTGGAATCAACGTTATGGGCTATTATCTCAAGAGGTTTTGTTGTTGGTATACCTGAGATCCAAACTAAAAACCAAAGAAATTGTGGAGTCTATCAACATAGGAAGCAGCATCAAAGACCGTTCTTGGATGGTATACTTGGCAAGCCTCCAAGGAACTTCAGTTGGTTCACAACTTCACACTAATGTATGTGGGCCAATGGATACTCCTTTTGTTACTAGGTCTATGTACTTTTTTTTATTTGTTGATGACTTCAATAGAGAAATGTTGGCTTGCTTCTTAAGAGTAAATCAAACATGTTCATTACATTTCAACAGAATAAGGCTTTAGTTGAGAAAGAGTCAGGTTCTCAAATTGTTATTGAAGGTTTGAAATTCATCTAACTTCTCTACTATTTGTGTGCACATGGCATTAAGCCCAAACTCACCACCTCATAAACCCCTCAACAAAATGGTGTTGTTGAACGTAGCAATCGCACCATTACCAAAATTGCTCATTCTATGACAAAGCGTTATAATTTCCTAATTAATAATGGGTATATTATAGTCTACATTATGAAGCATTCACCTATACTGGCCCTTAAGAAAATGATTCCTAAAGAAGCCTAGTCAAGACACAAGCGTAATGTAGGCTATTTGAAAGTCATTGGTTCTCCAACTCGTGCATGGATTCCAAAAGCTAAGCACACCAAAGTGGACTCCACGGGCCAAAAACTTGTGTTTACTAGTTACAACATGTTGGATAACAGATTGTCCTTTTCTTGAAATTGGTCTTAGCCTCGACTCTTTGCCCAAAACTAAAGGAACAAACTGATACCAGCATAATGGGTCTAGGTAGGTGCTCTATCAAAGACCCCTGAATTTTAAGGGTACAACTCCCCTCTACAATGATTTTCAATCTATTCTGGCCCTACAACTAACTTAAAGTTATGCTCTTAACCTGAGAGCAATAGAGGAAGAACCGAGTAACCCATAGCTATAGGATACTCAAGTAGATTTTAGGACTATCTCTAAACTACTGTCTACTTCTACATGCATCTAAACTAACTAAATGCGAACACAATGAAAACTAGAATGGTTCTAACCTAAATGGATCACAAACCATGTGAAAACCACTATCAGTGACTTCCCAACCAATTCACATTCCAATCCTCAAACAAACTAACAGGCCTGGCTGCGCAGTAAGGTGACAATGAAAGAATCAAAGTGACAATCAGTCACGACAACTACTTACCCCAATAAGCTACCAAGACTCAGACATTTCCCAACCCTTTCATCAATCAACCCTCTCTCTACAACTTTGAGTCTCACTCAGCAGTCCTAGGGGAAGATTGCATAGAGAACTGTCGTTCTTATTTACTTTTCAAAAAGTTACATTCATAGGCCCTTTAGAACTGCCCAATTACATTTCATGATTACCACACAGAGCACTTGAATCGCTCAAGAATCATCAGTCATCAGTTACAATTCAATACATTAGAGAAAGAAAGCAGAAATGGTCAGAAACCCTCAAAACCCTAATAATTTGGCATCATTACATGGTTTTGGTAACATTCTTGACTATGGATTTGACAACCTGATATTTCTTATTAACCTCTGGCATTCTCCATGGCTTTTGCAAATCATTGTCATTCTGGAATGTGCTTGAAACGCTTTATTTTCCCTTACTGGTTCAGCAAAAAACCCTTCGTGCCACCTTTTCCATTTCATATTTATAGTCATTTCTCTAAGTTTAAATCTTTGTTGTCGATGTACCATCTTCAGTTACCAAATAGACAATCAAGATTGGTCTTTGTGCTTTGACTGGGCCTTTAACTTTATCCTTCCTTCACTGAGAAAATGGACGGCCACGATTAATCCAGGTTAACGATCGCGATTGAGTCTTTGGGCTTTGACTGGAAACTACATGTTAATAAGTTGGGTTTGCACCCCCACGTGGCATTACTCTATTTTCTCTGGGTCCACGCATTTATCTTTTCAACTATTTCACGACTACCGTTGATTTCCTCAAAATCTACGACCACAATCATGCGAGCTCTTTGTCTTTATAATTTGAATCTACAGTTGTCATATAAAAGTCAATTTTGATCCTTTTAATTTTTGGCCTGAAATGGATTTGAGTGTGGACAAGTGTCATTATTCCGGAGACTTTCTCCAAAACTTTGTCCTTCAACATTTAGGCCCGAAACACGACTAGGGTCATTCAATCCTTGTTGATCGAACGGTGTGTTAACACTTCTTAAGGATGTTGATGTCATAATAGATGTTACGTCAAGTATGCCACATGTCCTCTTTCTAAAGAATATGTGAATACAAGACGACTGTTGCCTAAAATGGGCCCGAAATTCATTTGGAGTCTTGATCTTAGCTTTGTTGGACGATCAAGATGAATTGATGATCTAGGCCCACAACTTGATAGGTGGAAGGAGATCTACGGCTCCTACTACGCCATGTAGATCAAAGAGTTTGCACCTGGCTAAAGCAGTAAGCGAGGGCCGTTGGATTCAATCACTTAACCACTTCACTTGGTTCGTTGTGGGTCTGTTACCACGTGGATCTTTATGATTGGAGATTTGACTCTTCAATGCTTAGTCACACAAATCCTTACTTATATGATATTTGACTTTTCTTCCTCCCGACATGGTTGATCACAATTTGATTTGAACCGTTGCTCTAATCACATCAACAACCCGAAACGCATCACCAACATTTCTCTATGCTTTCCATGATCTCTTCGTTCAACTTGTTGCTTCTTCATTGCTTTGGCTATGTATCTTCATGGATTCTTTTCCTCTGAAGTACACAAAACTGGTTCTTCACTTCAAACAGGTTATGAGCATGGATAGATGTATCGATAGAGCTCATTTAGCTTTCTTCTCATCTTAGGAAAAGCTTGACACTTGCCCACCCATCCTAGAATCACCTAGCTAACAGATAGTGCTTGACTTGCTCCATTTCCCGCATGGGTAGGCTCATAGGGGTAGATGAGAAGAAATACCATCCCAATGGCAGTCTAAACTTGACTTGACATATTTTGCATTGGATTACCGTTCACTTAGGAGCTCAAAATTGGGAAGACCTAAAGTACACCAACACAATGTCAATTACAAGGCATACAGGTTGATTGATATAGAGATAGATCATCTCATATTCAGTCCTGATGTTGTGGTTGATGAGACTGCTGATCCATTTCTTTTTACTACCAAATTTGAGGATCAGATTGCAAAGGTTTCTGATGTCGGTGTTCATCTTCCTCTTTGTTTCCTGATGGGAGAGCTTCAAATCATTTTGACTCTAAAGATGAGGAGTAAATCAATCATAATAAAACACCACCTGATTTTCCTCAGGATCTACATGCATATAATTTTATTGCAGCTTTACTAGGAGATGTTGGTTCTCCTTTCACAAAGGTTGGTAGTTCTACCCTCTAGTCTAAGTGGTAAGCCAAGACTATAGGAGATCTTCATGACGATGAACTTAGTGAGGGCAAATCAACTTGCAAAAACAGAAGTAGCAAAACAAGGTAAATTTTGCTATTATGGCCAACATCCACAACATCTATGAACCCCAAACATATTTGACGGCTAAAAGCCCTCCGCAATGGGGAAAAGCCTATCGAAGTGGAATACCATAATGGTCTTCTGAAAAATAACACATGGGCCCTTTCTCATCTTCCTCTTGAGAAGAAACCTTCTGCCTGCAAACATATAGCAGCAGTTTCTGGAAGAGATTGTGTTAGAGTTTTTGTCAATGTTTCCGATCACACTCTGTGATCCATCATCAGTTTTTGTGTCAACGTTTTGGATCACACTCTATGATCCAATTAAATTTATAGCATGGGAACCAAATTACTATGAACAAAACAGTAGGAAATTTCATGCACCAAAGTGGTATGAATGCAAAAAAAATTCTCCTGAATTAAACCATATCGAAATCCTTAAAAAAAAAATCAAGAAATCTTAAGGAAACTTAGTAGGTATTGAATCAAAATTCAAAACATCCAATAGTATTAAATTTTTAGTGAACACAGAGCTAGGGAAAAAGGAGCTCAAACCTAAGAAGATCATAACAAATAGATCAATCTACAAATTAAGTTTCACAAATTTTGAAGGAGAGATAAAAGGCATTGTTAGACCTAATCCCATAATAGATACTAAACTTACAAATATCCAAGGGCTACTAAGAAACATTAGCAAATGGAAGAAAAGAGCAAAGGAAACAACAGAAAAGAAGGGAGACACTAAAATACTAAACAAAAGCATAAGGGAGAACAAGGAAGCAATAACAGAAGGGAGGACAAAAGGGCAGAAAATATATACACAAGAAAGAAAATCAGCAACGCAAAAGGTATAGCAGAGAAAAATGAAGATGTTGGAAGAAACAAAAAATGGAACTAAGGAAAATTCGGACAACCAGTTTAAAATCTCAAAACTCAAAGAATGCAAAGTATGTAAAAGAGAGAATGATTTCTTAAAGGATACTGAATACAACATGCAGAATTTAAACAGATTGTCACATTACATCTTACTTTTACAAAATGATATTGAAGACCAAATAATATTAGGAGAATAAATACATAATGAACCTGGGAGAACAACATCGCGGGATAATAAAAAAGAGAAGATTAAAGAAGCAGAGGGAAGTATGTTAGATGAAAGTAGTGAAGACGGAAACAATCAACACCAAAGTAAAAGTTGTAAAGTGAATCTCACAGCAAGAAAGCAGGACACATCAAAGCAGAGTAAGGGGATTAGTACAAAAGAAGGACAAAACCAGAATAAGGAAGGAAGAGAAAGTCCAAAAATGGCTAATGACAACACCAGCAGGGCACAATCAAAATCTTTTAAGAGCAAAGCAGTAAAAAGGAATCAAGGATCTACAGAAGTAAAGGAGTGTAGAGAAAATCATGATCAAGGAATCTTTATACCTCCAGCCACATCAATATAGTGGAGTAATGTTACAATCCAGAAAAAATCAAAGAAAAGATGTTCTAAATTCAGGCAAACGTCAGCTAATGGAAAATCTCTTTGAAGATAGAGACAGAGAGGATCAACAGACATTTGAGAACAGGGATAATATTAATGATCCCTTAATACCAATGGAAATGGTAACCTATATCAAAGCAGTAAACCCAAAGGAACAACTAATCTGCAAAGAACAAAGGACAAAAAAGGATAATCAGATTGGCAACTACTAGATATGAGAAGAGTTTGGGGTTCCGAATGATATAGAACAAATAAGTGAGGAAGAAGAGGTCAAAGAGATGGAACAATAGCTCGAACAGAATAATGAACAAAATATAGATGAAATGGAATTAGAAGGGCAGATTGTTAAGGAATTAGTAGAAGAAGAAAAGAATAAGGAAGAAGAAAGAAACTCAATTAGTATAAATAATGAGCAGAAGTCCTTCGATAATCTAAGCATTTCTATTAATCAGGAAGGGTTCAAAACTCCGAAATGTGGCAAATAGAAAATGAAGCGTGGAAGGAAATCATTTAAAGAATTAAGAGAGGTTGATGGGCAAACTAAGGAACAAAAAAAGATCATCGAAATTCTAAATGCAAGAAAGGGGAAGAACCTTCCCACGGCTCAATGAGGATTACAACTTGGAATGCTAGGGATCTAAATGCCCCTAATAAGAAACGCTTGTTAAAGCATAACCTTGCCTTATTTAAATCAGAAGTTATATTAATTCAAGAGACCAAAATTAATAAAGAAGAAGCAAATAAATTAGAAAAGATATTGGGTATTTGGAAAACTGTACTCATGGAATCAAATGGGGCATCAGGAGGAATAAGTGTTGTATGGAACCCTCGGAAGATAGGCCTTAACATTATGGTATCAAATAACCATTGGATGGGATGAAAGTTATAAGCTTTAGACATAATCTCCAAATAATCTTGAAAAATGTTTATGGACCTACACAAACAACAAATAAGAAAAAATTATGGGATGAAATTAGTTCGCTTATGGAAAATTATCCTAATGAAACCCTTATCAATGGAGGAGACTTTAATGTAATATTATATTTAGAAGAAAAGTATGGGGGATCACAAATGGTTTCACAAGCATTAATGGATTTCAAGGAATGGGTTGGGAAGAATAAATTACTGGACATTCCAACAAACAATGAAATATTTACCAGGAATAACAAAAGAAAAGATTTCAGCTACATAGCGAAAAACTCAATAGGTTCTTCTTTAAAGGATAATTAAGTAATATAGATATGGCCATACAGGCAAATATCCTGCCAATTGCTGGTTCAGATCACTATCCTGTTAGAATAGATTTAGTAGAACCAAACAAACCATCTAGAAACCCATTCAAATGCAAAAAAATGTGGTTCTTAGATAAAAATTTCAATGAAAATATTAAGCAATGGTGGCAAGAAGGTAAATTTCAAGGATCAAAAAATGTATTGCTTTGTATCTAAACTTAAAATGCTCAAAGAAAAAATATTAAATTGGAATAAAACTCAATTCAATAATATATTTAAAGAAAAACTAAAAATGAAGACGACCTTAAGAATTTAAACGAAATAATGAAAAATTCACCAAAGAAAAAGAACTGTTGGTGAAACAAGAAAATATCCTAGTGAAGGAGTTATTTTGGAGACAGAAGTCAAGGGAGAAATGGTTAGCAGAGGGAGACCAAAACACAAAAAAAATCCATAATAGCACTATTTATAATAGATCTATCAACACAATAACAAAAATCAAAAACAAACAAGGAAATACTGAAGAAAACCCTACTAAGATAGTAGAGGTGTTTGTAGGTTACTCTAAGAACATCCTAAACAATTTTGAATTTTCAAATCGGTTAGCTCAAGAAAAGATGTTAAAAGCAATCCCAAGATTAATCACAGCAAAAGACAATCAATCCCTCAATAAACCATTCACCTTAAAGGAAATTAAAATGGCCCTCTTTAACCTCAACCCAAAGAAATCACCAAGACCGGATGGTTTTCAAACATTCTTTTTCCAAAAATGTTGGGAAATTATAGGGGAGGATCTATGGAAGGCAATAGAAGTATCTAGAAATGGAGGTTCACTATTAACAGAAATCAACCATAGCTTCTTAGCTCTAATACCAACAAAATCTGTCACTGAAGCACTTGGAGACTTTAGACTAATTGCATTATGCAATATAATATACAAAATATTATCAAAAGTCTTAGCAAGCCGATTGAAAACTATCCTTCCTAAACTCATTTCAGAAGAACAATTTGGCTTTGTGCCTGGTAGATCTATTCTAGATGGTATATCGATTATTCAAGAAACCATTCATTCAGCCTCTAGGAATAAGGACACATGTATGCTCATGAAATGAGAGATTCAAAAAGCATATGACATGATGGATTGGAGGTTTTCATGTAAAACATTAGAAGCTTTTGAATTTTTGCATCAATAGATTAATATCATATTCAAATGTATATCAACACCAAAAATTCCACTCCTTACAAATGGTACACCAAAAGGCTTCTTTAGTATATCTAGAGGGATGTGACAAGAAGACCCTATCTCGCCTTTTCTATTCATTATGATGGCTGAAGCATTTGGGAGATCAATAAAGAAAGCTCAAGCAGAAGGTAAAATAATAGGAATAATTGTAACAAAAAACATTCCCAATATTACTCATCAACAATTTGCTGACAACACAATTCTACCAAGAGTAAGCACAAAGGAAGAAACCGAAAATTTTAAGCAAATTATACATGAACATACAGAAGCATCAAAGCAAAAAGTGAACGCTGAAAAATCAGAAATATTTTTCCTCAATACACAATTAGAAATGGAAGACCATATTTGTAATAAGAGGGGATATAAGAAAAGTTCCTTCCCATGTAAGCATCTTGGTATTCACTTAGAAAAAGGAGCGAGGAAGAATAAAGGACAGGAAAATATCTTAGACAGAATTGACAAGCAAATGGAAACCTGAAAAGGGAAATGGTTAACTAAAGCTGGTAGAGCTACAAAAATCAAAGTCATTCTTTCAGCTATACCTATTATTAAATGTCATGTCTTCCATTACCTAAAAATATCAACAAAAAATTAGAAGGGAAACTCAGAAATTTCTTTTGGAAGGGAATAGAAGATAAAAAGTAATCAGCTTCGATTAAATGGGAGAAGATATGCAGACCAAAAGAATTAGGTGGGTTAGGTATCAAGAATTTCAGTTGGCAAAATGAAGCTTTGGGAGCAAAACTAGTTTGGCGAATGTACCAAGAAAGAGAAAGTAAATGGGCTAATTTTATACAATAAATATTTGAATGCAGCAGATCCAACATCACTACTTAGAACAAGGAATCCACCTAAACAGTTAGATGCTTGGAATTTCATGATAAAGTGTCGCTCAATGATCAATATATATGTTACTTAGGACATAGGAAGAGGAGATGAAGCAATATTCTAGGAAGACTCTTGTGACGGTTTCCCTCCTTAAGTCTCAATATCCCCTTAAATATTAAAAATACATTTGTTAATTTATGGGGGATAAATGTAGCTAATTATAAACAAATCAAAAGGGTGAATAGGGAGGACATATGGATGTGGAAATCTCTAGAAAATATAGATTTGACATCTAAAGAAAAAGAGATCCTAGAGAGAATCCTTGGATAGCAACAAGTCAATCATAAAGATAGGAAAGACAAACTTATCGGGGGATCTTCCAAAGATGGATTATATAGTGTAAAAAAAGGATACAACCTAATAATTAATTCTCAAAGGTAGGAGAAAATAAACATGCCTCTTAAGCTTTGTTGGGATCCAACCGGTTTACCAAAGGCAGGAATCTTTTTGTGGGCAGCGACTCAAAAAAGAATTTTAACAGCCGATAGGTTTAGGAAGATGGGGTTCAAAAGTCCCTCTAGATGCAATTTGTGTAAAGAAAATGTCGAGACAGCAGAGCTTTTACTTTTTCAATGCTCCTATGCTAAGGAATGTTGGGATAGGCTCCGACAAAAGTTAAGTTGGACTTCCCCCCTCCCCAAGGATCTTAATAGTCATCCAATTGGGTGGCCTAATAGCAGTAATTTTAAAATATATGGTAAACTCTAGAACATATCTCTTGCCATTCTTATATGGGAAATTTGGAAAGAAAGGAATAGGCGTATATTTTGTAATTCAGAACTAAGTATATCCTCTTTCCTTAATAAAGTAGAAGCAAGTATAACAGAAGTTATGAACAATTACTTAAAAAAATCAGTCAAAGAAGAAGGGACCTTTACAAAATGGGATGAAGAAATGAAAAGGAGTTGGGCCCACTTAATCAATCCACCATTAGTCTATGATATAAAAGACCAAAAAGCATGAAAAGAGTGCAGATGGGAACCACCACCAAAAGGATGGACGAAACTAAACTTTGATGGAGCATCAAGAGGAAACCCAGGGAAAGCAGGTATAGGCTATATAATTAGTTTTAATTCTGAAAACTGGATTATTAAAAGAGCTAAACCCTTGGGTATCGCAACAAAGAAATAACGGAATTAGAAGCTCTTTGCGAGGGGCTTTTACTGAGTTTGAAATTGAGGCTAAAGAGAATAATCATTGAAGGGGACTCCCAAATCATTTTAAATGCCATAAGAACAAGGATAACTCCAAATTGGATTACGAACTCAACGCTTGAGAATGTACTAAATCTTGTTGATAAGTTCAAGGAAACTAGGATTAAACATATATATCGAGAAGGAAATACAAAAGCAAACCACCTAGCAATTAGAGGAGTGGAAGGAGAGGATATTATTCTCCGAGCAATAGAGCCTCCTCTTGGCTAGAAGCCTCAAACCCCATTGTTTTCTTAGTTTATCTTCTAGGCTCATTATCATAATTTTTTCCCTTCATTAATCTTATCTCTAAACTCTAATATTTAAATCTCTAAACAAAGTAAATTAAAGTAACATATTAGCCTATTTAATACCCAATAATTAGAACCTTTGGTGAAATGAATAGATAAAGAAGGTTTTAGCAATCATGTTTTATACTAAGCATAAAACATGACTCATAATGATTAATAATGAAAGGAATGTCATAATAAGTATCTTACATCATTCTAGATCATTCTAGGTCTTTCATGATTGCTCTTTTCCAGTAATTGGGGTCTATTTATTTTCTCCTCTGCTAGCTTACCTGTCGCTTTCGGTTGTCTTTTGCTAGGTGTCTATTACTACATTTCCTTAGTATATCATGGAGTCAGCCATATCCTTGTATCATGCCCTAGAGGTCCACACTATGGCTTTTAGGGGGACTATCAAACCAGAGAGAAGGAATAGGATATTAAATCCGGTAAATGACATGACAAGGGTAGTTGTAAGTAGGGTTCTAGGTGAGAAGGTCTTCAATTATGATTTTACTTGGCAAACAAATAGCTCTTTCATAGGTTGTTTAGTTAGGGCCGACGCTGGGTAGTGGGAGATTAATCGTCTGTGCCGGAATATCTTTGACCCCATCTGGCTAGATTGTCTAGAGCATGTGGTACTCAGTATTGATCAGAAAATGAAAATTCCTTTACTTGAAGTTTATATGTCTCATCCTCCTGGCAGCCTGAGGCTAGCCAATGTGTTGAGGCGGACTATCCTTTATATTCGTAACAACATTCAATTCTATAAGGAATGGCCTAAGATGGAAGCCAGCATCAACTTTTTGCTTCATTGGAGGGGGATTATGGAATTGGCTTCTCCAATATTTGCGGATATTTGATGCCTATATCGACCCAGGGGTGGATTTCAACGACATCAATAAATTGGATTTCTCACTACCAAATTTGTTCAAGTCTAGCAAAGAAAAATTGGCTTGTCTTTCCACCAGGATCTAGGACGAAAGATGTGTTGTTAACGGCTGATATTATCATGGTATTTTGGAAGGATAGGGAGGTTTCTTAATCTACTATCTATGATGTTTTCAAGGTAGTTTTTGGGTCCTATGTCCTAATTTTTTATTATGTTTTCTCTAGTTATTATTGTACTCTCAATGCTGGTCTTGTCTAATGGTTTTGTCTTTCGAGGGTTTGGTTTTATCTTCGGTCCCTGTTTGGTTGGTTGGTTTTTGGTCTGATCCGCCTCCGGTTTCTCCTTCTTTCCTTTTGTGTCCTTCGGTTTTTTGCTTAGTCTCCTATTTTGGTCTTTAACCATTCCTCCACATGGTTTTTGTTTGGATTCGACTAACCATGTTAAGTATTTCAGTTCGAAGGGTTTTGTATATTTGTCTAAACTATTATCTGGTCCAGGTCATAGTACAGTATGGATTATATGTACATTTTCAGAATATTAATATAAGGCCTCCTTTTAGAAATGGTGTGATATTGCCATTATTTGTATCTTTCATTTATCTTATTGATCAGATCTAAAAGTTTTGCTATCATCAAATTAAGAAAACAAAAGTTGATTTTTCTAAAGGGTAAGAAACAGATTTAGAAGAATCTAAACCTAATGTTGCCAAAGGGAGAGAACCTGGTATTAGGACTGAAGAAAATCCAATTTAGTATCTTCAAGATAATTGAAAACTGAATAGTTTGATTGTTTAGATTTCGATTATTACAGTTCAAGATCAATCCCTACTGTGGTTTTGCACAAGTAGGTTAATCTTTTGTATGTATGGAGTCTAAGTTGTGCTGTAGATTATTGACATTCTAACTTTGGAGTCAGCCTAGCACTATGAATTAGGAGGTTTATTACTTCTTTGATTAAGCTTATCATAAGTTCTACTAACTATAAACAATCAAGTTTATTCAACAGAAGGTAGGAAGACTGGATCTCAGTTCAAAAGAAAATATAAGATAAAATAGTATTACTGGTAAGTGAATAAAATAAATGGGTAAACTACTTTTATTAAGCAATCAGACTTTAAAATAAAATTACAAGGCAAGACCCTACAACACAACAATAAATTGTGAGCCTCCTATCAAAGAGGTCTTGGGATCAAATCTACTTGCACTTAATAAATAATAAATAAAAATTAATCACAACACACAATAATTAATCTTGGCTTCGGCCTCTTACCAGAAAAAACAAAAAAAAACAAAAAATAAAAATTCATTATTACAGCTTTCAAAAGATGAATTAATGTTAAATCAAGACAATATGTTATGTCAATTATCAAGGATCAGCCATGAAGATGTTAGAATATCTTCTGATTTTGAGGACTAACATTGAAAGATGAGTTTGAAGTGTTTTATATTACAAAGAAGCAGAATGGAACAACAAATAAAGAATACCAAACTTGATATCGACATGAAGTTTCAATCAAACATACCCTTGAAAATACTGGGCGCTATAACACTATATGTCATCCTTATAACCAACAGGAAAGGAAGACTGCTTATCTAAGTCTCCAACTATGTTGTAGATATATGTATCAATAGTAACAAACAGGCAATATATATATTAAAGGAAGATAAAAGGGATAAAAAGAGATACTTTCTTTAAGTTTTCACTAAGTTAGAAAACTGGTATATGCCCCTTTTATTTATGTAATTTAGAAAGGACTTAGGTCCTAGGCAAGACTGAGGTTTTCTTTTCCGTTCTTTCCTACCAGTGCCCATTTGAACGAAGACTCTTGCAATGTTTCTATTTTATTAATATAATCCAAAAGGCTCAGGTCATTTACCAATCCAAAAAAAAACTATTTTAGGGAGAAAGATTAATTAAAAAAATAAAAATAAAAATCGGAAAAAATGTAAAAACCTAGATTTATTTTTAAGAAAATAATATTTTTAAAAAACCCAAATTATTTTGAAGTAAAAATATTTTTAAAAAAAGATTATAATTCCAACAAAACTGTGGAAGAAAATTTATTAAATCCAAAATTTAAAACAAACACCAATGAACTGAGGGGGAGAAAAACATTGCCAAATCGCAAAACTCCAAGCGAAAAAGAAAGCACAAAACCCTAGCTTGCAAATAAACTTGATGAGTATTCCCAGACTAAAAAATGGCGCTCAAAATTGTCAACTTCTTTGTAGGACCAAAATTTGTCACGAAAACCTGCCCAAAATCACATTGACTAAAACAATTGGCCCAAAAATTGCATGCCCAAGCCGCCAGATGAGAAAATCTCAAACATGGGCTAATAAACCAACACAAAAAAAATAGCACGTAAGTCGAGCGTAGAATGCACCCAGAAAAAATGCAGCCACCAAGCAAGGAAAATGGAAGCAAAAAGTGATGGAAATTGAACATTAAAAAAAAATGCAGGGGAAAGAAAACCTTACTCAATTTCAAACAAACAAAAACAACACAATTCGCAAGTTCCTCTTCACAAACAAAACCCTCGGCAAATAAGAACGCAAGCTCAAAAAGAATGGCAACAAGTCTAAGAAAACCCTTGAAGCAAAGCAAATAAGGCATTGATTTTTTGGAAAAATCAATAAGAAAACCCTTCGAAATTGAAAACTACGTTTTTCATTAAAAATTATTCAAAAAAACTCTAGCAGACATTCTACGAAAAGGGATACATTTTTTTCCTTTAAAAAAATTTCCATTGCTTATAATACCCCAATGACCTGCTTTAATACCATAAAACTTTTAAAACAAGATTGATTGTATTGCCAATATACTAAATATATAGAGTTTATATATGTTATATAAAGTGTTAACGAATAAGCGAAGTTGTCTAAATAACAATGTCTAAATATAAAACAGATTAAAACAACTAGAAATAAAACCCAAATGACCATTAACTAAGATTTTAAAATAACAAACTATAAATAGAAAGGACTTGGGAGAGTAAAAATATTCTAAAACTGAGATATGTGAAAGCACTTCAAATTATGGCATTCTATATAGCAGGTGCAAGGATCCCAAACTGATTGGTAATACAGATTTTGGTTGGGTAGGTTCAATGGATGTCAAAAAATACTCTTCTAGATATGTATTCAATTTGGGTAAAGGTGCTATCACGTGAACAAACAAGAAGCAACATACAGGCAATGGTTCTTTCCTCGTGAGAACGAATATGGAGTAATAGTTAGGTAACATGTGAGGCAATTTGGCTTCAAAGGATGTTGTCTGACATGCAACTCTCACAAGTAGGATCTTCTCCCTTGTACATTGACAATCAAGGGGTGCTTAAACTAGCCAAAAATCAGTCTTCCATGAACATACCAAGTATGTTGAGCTTAATTATCATCATAGTAACACCCGCCGCACCCAAGGCAAGTGAACGGTGTTCCCACCTCCCCAATGGCACAACTATTGCATCATCGACAGGGGGACAGGAATGCGTCTCGACCCAGCTAGGGGCAATTGGTCATCCCCCATTTTGGGACATTAAAAAGTGCAACAAAAAAAAATTAAAAGGTTACAATTTTTTATTTTTTATTATTTGCTAACCCTTGGGTATGTGGGGCCCATTTAGAGATTGAAATCCCATTAAATCTCTATGTTTTCTCATTTCATGGTTTTCCAATTTTTGCAACAGCAGCAAGAAGAAGATTGAAGAGCTCATAAAGGGTAATTATTTGAGTGAAAAGAGTGTGTGGAAGGCAAAGAGGAGTTACAAGGAGCAAGAAGAAGAGAAGAAAAGAATTTCAGCTTGTTCAAGAGATTGTTTAAGCAAAAGGTAGGGTCTATCATGGTTTTTTTATTTTATTTTCTGATTTTTCAAGTCAAGATCATTGTTTTCTGATTCTAGTTTGTAGTTTTTAGTTCTTTGTTGAATTTCATTTCTAGATCTGAGTAGATGTTTCTTGCTTCATTTCCAATTTTTTGTTGTTTAAATTTTAATTGAAAATTTATGATTTTGAAGAAGGGCATAGGCTGAAAGCATGTATATTTTTTATATTTTTTTTCATTTTGTGAAATGCAGTGTGAAAATGAGCTCCAAGGTCATGACCCAAGTGGGTCAAATCACAGTGATAATGAGATGGACTTAAAGGCCCATTCTCATTGCAGCCAAGAAGATTATAACCCTAAGGTTGAGCATGATAAAGGAAATGAGGATACAGATTCACAATCAGCAGATAATTGTCCACCCGGTCCACTAGCTACAAATTGCCCCCTACACTCTTTTGGTAAAGTGGGCTAGGGGTAATTATGACCGTAAATCTCCTCTCACACAGTGTGCAACAAGTATAACTGCACAAACAACTACAGGTGGTGGTACAAGCAAGTGGAATGCAACATTTGTGAGACAAAATGGTTTGGCAACATCACTAGAGTGAATGCACACTTCCTCTTTTAGACAGGAAAAAGTGTGGGTGCATGCAAGTTCATGATAAAAGCAAAAAAATTGCATTACAGAATTGAGTTCACCAAGCTTTGGGGTGTTCCAAATGACTTGGGAGTTGAGGCACCTACCACCTTGACTAGAAGGCAACAGGTTCAGAGTCTTCAAAAAGCTTATGAGAAGGGGCAGCCACATTTTTCTACTCCTAGACCACAGCAGAGAGCTACATCATTTGAAGGGGCAGCTTCGGGTCCTTCTTCTAAATATAGTGCTATGCCTAAAGAACAATCCAGTAAGGGGAAAAGAAAGGTGTCATTTGAAAGTAACATCATAGCTGATTTATTTAATGCCCGCATTAGAGAGGAGCTAGAGGATGCCATTGGTAGATTTCTTTTTCCCAACGGCATACCTCATGTGACACGATCTCCTTATTATAAGGAGATGATGTGGTTGGTGGCAAGGGGAGGAGGACCATCATTTGTGCCACCATGTGAGCACAAATTGTGGACTGCAATCTTGGATAAAGAGTATGCCAAGTTTGGTATAGAGAAGGAGAACTTGAGGCCCGTTTGAGAGGAGTATGGTTGCAGCATCATCATGGATGGGTGGACAGACATTAGGAACAATCCACTCATCAATATCATCATTACATGCATTGAGGGGCCATTTTTTCTCAGGGCTATTGACTATTCAAGGCATCAAAAGGATGCTAATTTTCAGTTTAAAATCTTCGAGATGCTATTAAGGAGGTTGGGCCACAAAATGTGGTCCAAGTAGTGACAAATGCAGCACCTGTGTGTAGAGTTGCAGGAAGACTTGTTAAGACAGATTACAGACATATTCAGTGGACTCCATGTTGTGTACATGCCATGAACAATGCACTAAAGGACATGGAGAAAGATTGCCTGGATTAAAGGAGTAAGAGCAATGCTCAAGATGTCCAAATGTTTATTTGCAATCACCACACATCACATGCCCTTTTCAGGAGCTTCACAAAGGAGTTCCTGAAACCACTTGAGACCTTATAGGCATCCTACTTCATTCTTTTGGAGAGAATGATGGCGTTGCAAGAGCCACCGTAACTCATTGTTATGACCAAAGAGTGGAATAGGTAGAATGGGTCCACGACAGAGTGGGAGATGAGGGTGAAGGAGCTAGTGAAGAGAGATGTATTTTGGAGCGATGCAAAATACATTGTCTCTATCATCAATCCGATTTTTCAAGTCATCAAATATGGGGATGGGGATGCAGCTACCTTTGGAGAAGTGTACGAGTGCATTGATGCTATGCTTGGCCAGATGAGGGCAGTTGTGCGAGAGACGGACCCCAATTTAGCATTTTACACTGAGTACATTCGACTTGTTATTCAGCATAGATGGGACAGCCTCAACACTCCCTTATACAAGATTGCTTATGCATTGAATCCGACGAGGTACATGCCTAGGCCTGGGAGATTACACCATTGAATGATCATGAGGTAATCTATTATCAATTTAAAAATTTAATAGATTTATCAATTATCATATAATTGTCATCCCAATCAATGCAATCATCTTTATGTCTTAGAAGTTTAGAATTTGAAAGTTAGATGTTAGTACACTTACACTTATAAATATTTTTTTTTTAATTTACTGATTTTATAATTTGAATTTCAGGTGAAGGAAGGATTCTTCAAGTGCATTGATAGGATGTATGACATTGAGACAACAGGGAAGGCTCACAATGAGTGGACCAAATTTGCTACTCTTAGGGGCTATCCAGCTAGAGCAAAGGCTGACATAAAAACAATAGCACAAGAGGATCCTATTTTGTAGCAACACTGTCATGGACCCAAATCAACAACTACCACATTAGCCATCTGTCTCCGGTGTCATGATTCTTGTTCTTCAACTTTCGAACCTTTACTTTTCACTTTCAATTTCACTTTTACTTTTAGTTATGAATTTCAATTTTCTGACTCTCATTCTATCTTTGGTATCTAGTTCTTCAACTTTTGACAGGAGTTGTTCTACTTATAGCTTTATCCACTCTCTTAAGAAGAACAAACTTACCTCTAAGAAAGCATAGAAGCTAGTGGTTGTACATTGTGCCTTGTGTATCAAAGATCGAAGACACGTGTATACAAGGAGAGCCCTGCAGCACGATGGGATGTAGAACTAGAGAAGGCATCATAGGTTGATGAGGATGCAAATACCTGTGATGCAAGGTTGGTTGGTGTTCCTCTTGCAGCTCTTACCCTTGAAGAGGCCAAGAGTTCGAATGATGAGTTTGCTAAGCATGAGCCTCATCTTGACATGGATGATTAGAGGCCTCTAAGCAGCCTCTACTGCATTTTGGCGGCCCTTGGTCCTTCAGTACTTGACATTTGTCTTTTGATTTTGTAGTTTGTAATTGATTTTTATTTTGAGAATTGAATACAAGAAGTTTGAACCATTGAACATTGTGATCATATCATGGTTGATGCTACTTGATGTAATTAAATGACATTGAATGATTGATGAGATAATGATACTCATACTTTTGCCAAATTGATAATAGCTCTCTATAACTTTTGAATTTGAATCTTCAATCTTTGATTGTTTAAGTCATTTGATAGAAGTTAGAACTTAGAACTTAGATCTATTTTATTGTTCATTGTTCAATGCTCAATAACGGTCTTGATAACTTATACTTCATATTTATGTCTTATATTGTCATACATCTTCTCATAATTAGCATTTTAAGTATCATATGTATAGCATATCCTATATACCCCCAGTCCCATCCCCCCCCATCCCCCACTGTCATCCCCCTACCTTCCCCAAATTGAGGCCCCTTTGTCCCCCCGTCCTAAAAACTTGTCCCCATGTCTCCCAGGACAGTGTAACTATGATTGTCAATAAAACATCAAACTGGGAGAAAATGGACCCGTTTAGCTGCAGTATGTTCCGAAAGAGGACTAGACTGCAGATATTCTCACCAAGTCTCTAAAAGCCAGGATAAGTTTAGTTGACAGATTGACCATTAAGGGAGGGTGTTTAAATAATATCTAATTAATGGTCAATATTGTAAATAGTTTAGTAAAGAAGTTTCTATTTATGATTTCAGTTGGTCTCTAGTTTCTTTTAGAAGCTTCATTGATGTAATTGCCTATAAATGATTCTCATTTTCTTATTAATAAACATGCATGTATGGTGTCATATTTTCAATTCAGAATTTTAGCCACTGTTTGTCAGGCCACAAACAAATCTTTGTCTATCATGCATTGAATGTCATTCTTTCAGGTTCAATCAATGTCTTTGTATGACTGGTCAAAGGAATATTCTAGCATCAGACAAGGAAAAAAATCAGAACTTGGATGCAAGAGAACCCAAAATAAATGAAGGCAAAATATTGGACAAAACTTTCAAAGTGCACTCCGTGTGTCCCTTTTCATAGAAACATTAAAGTCAATAAAGAAATCATTTTGCTCAAAAGCACAAATTTCATTAATTTTTGTTCGAAAAAATTATCCAAAATGTCCCCAGCTACATGCTTAATTGTCTGTGAATAGATTACAAAAACAAAAACAAAAGGCCAAAAGAGCTAGAAGTGCATGCCCAAACCCCATTTGAACAATATCCAAAAAGTGTGAAAGAGCGAACCAAACAATCCCAAGTGCATGTCATGACAGATTTTGTCCAAAGAGTTTCACATGTGAAAAATACCCCATGCACTTGAGGCAATGCATTATAATCTATTTTTCCCACAAATTTAGACAACAAATGGGTCAAGACATCTGAAGCATCTGCCTACCAGAGATCTGGAGAAATATAAATGCTAATATTGGTCATCAAACAGTATAACAGCACACACCCAGCAAAGTTTAGGTGAAAGCTTAAATACTTAGAAAAGAGAAGAATTATATTGATGTCCATAGATGACCAAAAGTAGGTCAACGAGACTTGAGAGTATACCAACTTACAGTACTGAGTTGAAGATTTGAATTCTAACGAAATATCCTAACAAGATTCACATCCTATTGACGGATTGATTGCATGCTTTGTTGCCCAGAGTGCAGCAGGTGAGGAATGAATTTCAAAGATGGAGCATACTATGAGGGGCAGAGTCTCCACACATAAGCACTTCCTACAGAAGATCAATCGTGTTAATGATATATGGTGTGGAGACCTGATAGAAATGAGTAAGGTAGCAAATGCAAATTAGGATCCTCTTTTGGATGAGAGAATTGGTACAAGATTTCAGTCTGGATGCATGACGATGGAATAATAATATCAAGGTCAGAGAGATTGGAAGACTACATACAATGAGATTGAGGAGCATGTTGTCGCCTTTGTTACTACTGTTACTTGTGTAATCATTCCCTTATTTTGTTTTTGTCATTACCATTACTTGTGCAATCATTCCCTTATTTTGCTTTTGTTACCACCATTACTTGTGCAATCATTTCCTTATTTTGATTTTCTTACTACCATTCATTGTGTGATCACTTTTAGTTTTCTATGGCCATCTTTTGCTTCTCTAATAATTGCATCCCCACTTTTATTCATTGCAACACTCTGCTTCCAACAAATTGAACCCCCTCTTTTATGCAAAAAAGACCCATTACACAGGGAATTTCAAAATCAGGTGAAGATCATTAGAAACTGAGCACAATGCACATTGCATTTACAACTTGACACCAATGGACATCCTTTTGACCTAATTAGATCACCATATTAGTTGAAAATGGTGACAAAAATCAGTCAAACACCTATAGGTTACACTAGTGCTTAGTATGATAAATGCACAACACCTTACAGGTAAAAGAAAACAAAAATTGTAGAGACAAATTTACAGCCAATCAAAGACTAATGGTCCAAAACAAAAGTGTTTGTCATTTCTACTAGATGTCAAGATTGTGAAAAAGGTTGTAATGAATGTCACCATAAAGTTACCTAAAGGGGCAATGTTCTTAAACGTAATTGACTAAGAGAGGCAAGTGAAGAATACAAACTTCATAACCAAAAATCACAAATGTGCAATAAAATGGTGGG
Source organism: Cupressus sempervirens (assembly GCA_028749045.1). Taxonomy (NCBI): domain Eukaryota; kingdom Viridiplantae; phylum Streptophyta; class Pinopsida; order Cupressales; family Cupressaceae; genus Cupressus; species Cupressus sempervirens. The sequence goes on from CM053783.1 coordinate 427,071,646, forward strand.
TCCATGTCATAACAAACAATGCTAAAGATTGCAAGGTAGTAAATTAACGTTCAAGCTAGACATGATGAAGGGTTGTCTCTCACAAAAGGTTTTAGTTATGAAAGGTTTTGACATTTCCAAAGAGTAGAAATGATTAAGGGTTGTGACTCTCTCAAAAGGTTGTAATTGTGAAAGGTTGTGACTCTTTCAAAGGCAAAAATGACGAACAGCTGTGACTCTTTCCAAGGCTGATTATTACGAAAGGTCCTCTTGCAAAGGACAGACATGATAAAGAGGTGTGGACTTCTCCGTCACATTAGAAGATATACAGGGAAGAAGGTTCCCATTTGAGGAGGATGGAAGGGAGATCAATATATAAGAATCATATATTATTCTCAAAGACAACAATGAAAAGTGGCAACTCAGTTCTTATTAAAGGTGGTTACCCTCTCCCCAACGAAGTATAAAGGAGAAATTATTCCAAGCATTCAAGGGGATTTATCTATCATTATTCACCAATACAATAAATCAGCACTCACTCAATCATCACTCATCACTCTATGAATTCCCATTTACTCAATTGTTGCCATTTGAGGAGGATCGAAGGGAGATAAATTTATAGGATAAACATATTATTCTGAAAGGAAAAAACAATGAAAAGTGATAATTCAATTCTTATCAAAGGTGGTAACCCCTTCACCAATAAAGTATAAAGGAGAAATCATTCCAAGTATCCAAGGGGACCTATCTATCATCATATCTGAATACATCAAATCAGCACTCAATCATCACTCATCACCCTGTGAAATCCCATTTATTCAAATCATCATTTACTGATATATCAAATCAGAGGAAATCACTCAATCATCCATCATACATCAATTGAGAAACAAGCAAACAGACCAACAATTGACTCTTCCATTCAATCGATCTATATTAATCATTTAAATATAAATCAAAAATCAATCTGATAAGAAACACTTGGAATGAATAATACAGTCTCGTGCATTATATCAGTAATTCTGGTATGTCAGATTAATATTCTATGCAACCTATCTGTCTATATTCATTTATAGATATTCAGTTTTAAGAACCTAATGCACTCAATCTGATTATATGCATCAATAAATATTGTTTGCAAAGACTAATATTTATACTATATTTCTGCACGCATGCACACACATACCATAATCATTCAAATGTCAAGTTCAAAGAAGTGAATTAGGAGATATGTTTTACCGGCTCCCCTGAACTAAGTACACCACCCCAAAGGAGGGAATTGGTCATAGTTTGGCATTCTTGCCACTTATGGGCCAAAAGGCAAGCTGACTACCCAAGGGATGAAACTGGTAATAGTTGGATGTTCCAGTCGCTTGTGGAATAATGTCTACCCCAAGGATGGACTGGTCATAGTTGGATGTTCCTGCCACTTGAGGGATTTGGAAGGTTGTGCACTCTCGGACTCAGTTGGGATGGGCAGTTTACTGGTGCCCCTTTGAGTTTCCTACCAAGAATAAGTTGTGGTTGGTTATGAAATAGTTAGCTGGTCATAGTCATAATGCTTATCATAATCTACGCATTCACTAACTGATGGATTTGTTCATTATTTCTCAAAAATGTTAATAATTAATTAATTTCACTTTAGTGTGTTATTGTAGAGAATGTTGTTTTTGTGTACAAACAAGTATACTCCAAGTTGAAAATATTACATGCAATGCATCAAAAACAGTGCTATGTGCCTTGTGTGGTGACAGCTTAAGCCTTCAAATGAAACAAAATCACATGTGCCAATAAATTGTAAAAGGTCAAGCCAGACGCAATTCACATGACCCCATGATGAACAAGTACACAGATGATGCGGTCTCCTTTGATTGGTGGTGGTGTAAAATTCAATCTCCTCCTATATGATATTCACTGCATCCAAGCTTTTCATCATTATTTCAATTGTTTGTGAGGTTGAATTCACTTCAATACACCATTGTCATTGCAATTGAGGATAAATGCACAAAGAATGTTGTGCCTCGAGAAGTGCTGGGTTGGGATCATACATCACTAACATTGCAACTAATGTATAAATGTACAGGCATTAAAATGTGCCTTGAGGAATGAAGGTTTAAGATTAACCGTCATGACAAACTCACACATGCCCATTAATTGTATAATATCAAGCCATATGCAATTCACATCACCCCACTGTGCACCCAAGAATTCGCACTCATCCTATATGTTGAGTTTGTGGTTTTTTCTCAGCAGCATTGTCATTGCCACGGTGCACAAATGTGCAAACAATGCAATGTGTCTTGGGTAGAAATAGTTTAGAAGATTATACGTTGTTTCCATAGCCAAACAATGCATAAATGACAAATGTTGCAATGTGCCTTGAGGGGTGAATGCTAATAAATTGTAAAACATCAGACCATGGGCAATTCACAACAACTTTGTGCACAAATACAGAGATGAGATCGTAACCATGTTAAGCAAATATTCAATCTCATTTGAGATGTTCCTCACCACATTCAAGCTTGTCATCAAGATTTCATATATTCATGAAGTTGAATACACTCCCATACACCATTTTCATTACCATTGTGCATAATGCACAGACAATACAATGCACCTTTGTCATGGTGCTAAATGCACAGACAATACAACGCACCTTTGTCAGGGTGCTTAATGCACAGACAATGCAATGTACCTTGAGTGGTGATGGTATAAGATCATGATAAGCTCCCATATGCGTATATAACAAAGCCATATATTGTAATGACAATGCCCCAATGTTTGCCAAATAACTGGCTCTGTGTGAACTGTTCAATATGATTGGCTACTTGACCTTATATGAATACTAAGTAGCCAATATATGAATACTGAGTAGCCAATTAGGTTTGAAATGTTGGATGAAACAGTACACCAATTCTATACCCACATAGTAAATACATAAGTGTTATGATGTGCCTCAATTGGTAACGACAAAGTATCAAGCTAAGCTGACACAATCAAAATTGGGAAAAACGGTAAAACCACCACACAGAGGATTACAACATCATTTGTATGCACTACTGACATGCATGCCAGAAGCACCCATTTTTATACAAACTAGTTGTACATATGAAGCCAGTTGCTATCAAATGCACCAATGCCATCAACAAATGGTGCATGCTTACATGAGTGCCACTAATGGTGGTACAAGATCATAGCTTTCTCTCGTCATCCTACTAGTTATGAAATTATCATCCATAAATTTTACTGGCATCGCCCATTAGTAATGTGCAAGTCATCAGACTCATGTGCAGAGTGAAACAGCTTTTGTGTGTGTCTGTGTGTGTATATTCCAACACATGCACCAATTCCATTGCCACGTATTACCCACCCAAAGTGGAAGGCATTTAACATTATACCACCATAAGACTTTCAGTACAGAGGTGCTGTTTCAAATCAGGGAAATGCAGTAAACGGATAAGGGTGTAATTATACAGGCATGGTCATAATAAGAAGCAGATATGGGTAAAGGATCTACATAAGCGTGCATGAGTTTCTCAGTAACTATTCGTGAAAATATTAACCCGGAGCACAATCTGTGAAACATAGTACTTGGAAAATGTCTACTCAAGCATTAGAAATCAGAAATGTTGGTAATATATCAACAACATAGTCTATCCCAGGCATGCCACTTTTCAACGAACTAGCATTAATTCAACCTATACAAAATCGTTAAAAAGAGCTAATAGTATTTGAGTGATATCCATTTTTATGAAAAGATCGGGAGATAATTTAGGGATTTACATCAGGCATTCTTAGCCAATCTGCTTGCTTCAATTGTTCTATTTCTATAACATCCAACCACACTAAAAGACCTTAAGGGAGCACCCCGTAAAAATGGCTAACAATGTTTTATCGGGTTTTATACCTAAGGGGCGTCCCTTGTAATCTAGGTCATTTTGTCACAATTTTCTGTGGATGGTTTTGATTGTATCTGGTAAATCAAACTCACATCCACAAGAATCGTGGAACAAATCCAAACGCGAGACGTGTAAGAATGAATCGCATGGACTAGATCATCTGTCTTAACTTGTTCTTGTAACAGCTTCAAATGATGTTTAGTGCATCGAACAGGCGATCACAGAGACGTGAACTACACCTAGGCCCGCCTTGTAATAGCGATAGCCATAATCTCATTCTTTTGCCCCCATTTTCTTAAGTGTGTCTTCGGTATTGTCCCGTGAATCAAATCCACGACCTGAAGGATAAATAGCAAACAAAGTTTAACTACTATGAGAGTGGAGCCTGGATCGCCTAAGACAAAGATCTAGTGTTTGTTTTTTATTTTTTCCGATCTTTTTGTATTTTTTTGGGTGAGTTCTGACCATCGATCCCACGACCGCTTGGCCGATAAACAGAATCTTATGAAGCAATTTTCCAGACGGATGGATCGCTCATATAAGAAGGTGATCCGTATTATTTTACAGGGGATCAATTTCCTGCAATTCTCAATGCATTGGCGTCGATCTAAAGAATGACAATAATCAACAATATATGTGTACTTCATTCAACAAGATCAGAGTAACACAAGTTAGAAAGAAACGAATTTGAATAGACAATACCTTGTACTGAGAATTCAGTTCATCTTTGAACTCGGAGATTTCCCCCTTCTTTGTGGTAGAGAAATATCTGGCGTCGTGGCCGCTCATCTTGGTAACTGTTGATCGTGCCCCTGCTGCTGCTGCAACGGTACCACCAATATGCTGCAAATAGTCCCGCTGAACAATTTTTTGCCTGTATTCTGTCAATCTATATGGATGGATTTAATATCCTGAAAGAATACGGAAGAAAGTAGTTTCCACACCTTATGAGCATTTCATTTCTTGGGAAAGGTATTTCATGAGCTTTAACCTTATTTATGTTTTAAGACTTCAATTGCGTTCGACCCGTTACGACTTAATCTAACGACCACTTTATTAAGTTGTTCCTTGCTATATCATTTTTTATAAGGTTCATGTCTTACGAGACTCGAACTTTGGCATCTTCACCTTGCTAAATATACCATTTGGAAATTTGTTCTTATTCACATGTACCGCCACTTCATCCCTAACCTTAAAATTTGTGTGTTCCTTGCACAATTCTTCATGAAGTCTACAAATTCCTCTGCTCCGGCATTGTTCCTTACTTCATTATTCAAGTTCCACAATTCAGTAGTGTCTCTAGGATGTATGTCATTCACTATCTCAAAAGGTGTCTTCTTAGTACTTTTGTTTACCGAATTGTTATATGCAAACTCTACTTATGTCAAAATTAAGTTTAAATTAGCAAGCTTATCTTCAATCAAGCATTGTAATATCCCTTGCCCAAACTAATTGATTTTAGCTCAAGGAATATTGTCAAACACTTGTATGTTGCCTTTCTCTTTTTTGATATTTTTGTGTTTCAGATTGTTTGATATAGTTTGAATGATGCTAAGAAATTTAGAATGTTCACAAATGATAGTACAATAGCTCTTACAATGAACTAATATGCAAGTGTAGTTCTTTTTGGTATTTTTAATGCATATACATGGAAACTAGATATGGAATGCATACTTACAGCCAACTGACATTTTTGACAAACAATTGGCATACAACTATTATGCTAATCATAAATGTTATTAGATGGACATTTCGTCAAACAAATGGTATGCAACATATATCTCCTTATTTGAATTCATTCCCATGTACAATGTTGCTATGAATTTGCCAAGACAAATGGGCTTACAATAAAGACTACAGTAATGTTAAATCTGATTCTGAATTATTGCTTACAACAACAAAATTATATGCCTAAGATTACAATGCTAACTACTAATAGTTGCAAGAGGAACCTGATAACAGTGATGCCCACATATGGAATCATAAACAAGCCAAGTACTATAGCGTAGGTACTGTTTACGGCACTGTAGCAGCCATAAATGAATGTATTCACCAATTTAAGCACAAATAGAACTCCAGAATGAAGCTTTCCTAAATGCCAAATTCAGTGTATATTTCACCACTTCAAATGGTTGCAAAACTGAAGAATTGACGCTCTCCAATGGCTAATTGAAATCAGAAACCCTTAGTTTCTTCTCTCAGGTTTATATCAAATGCAATTGACAATAATCAAATGCCTAGCAATGAAGCTTTCACCTCTATTTATTCTTTTCTCTCACCCTTCTAGAAGGAAATAAAATATTATTTAATTGCATTCTTTAGAAGCTTTCCCCTTTCCAATACAATAATTAGTTGTACTTCTAGAAAATGCACTCTCTAGAAGCTTCCCCCTTTCCAATACAATAATTAGTTGTGCTTCTAGAAAATTAAATTAATTAAATATAAAGTCACCTTTTTAATTTTAATTTATTTAATGACTTTATAAGAAATTAATTTAATCAATTTCTCCTTATTTCTCCACTTAACCTTCGGAGAATGTAAAGGCTAAGAACTCTACTAAGATGCTAAAAAGATGGGGACATTACAGTCTACCCCTCTTGAAATTGCTTGTCCTCGAGCAATCTCAACTCTGGATGCTGCAGAATTTATTCACTCTCCCAAGTGGCATCCTCTACTAGCAAGTCCTTACACTTCACCAAGTACTCCCTAATAGTACATCTCCTCAAATTCCTCTCCCTGAACTCAATGCTTCTAGTACTAAAACCAATTTTCCCTAATTATCCAAGGGTGGAAGCATTGTACAAGGAACAATCTGGTGTCATAATGCCTTTTTGAGACATGACGCATGAAAAATATTATGGACTTTACTCTCTATTGGCAAATCCAACTCATAAGCCACCTCTCTAATTCTCTTGATCACCCTAAAAGGCCCATAATAACATGGCTTAGGTTTTTTGGCACCACTCTTCTTGAGAGTGGACTGGCGGTAAGGCTATAACATCAAATACACCATACCGCCTACCTCGAAAGTCTACTCAGTCCTCTTCTGACCAGCATACTACTTTTGTTGATTCTATGCCTTAGCGATATTATCCTTAAAAGCTTTCACAATGTCCTGGCTCTCCTGTAATAAGTCTCCAGCACTGGGCACTCTACTATCTAATAGTAACAAATCCATGAAATAGAGTGCCTCATATCCATATAATGCCATGAATGGTGACATCTGGATAGACATGTGATAATTGGATTTATAACAATATTCTCATAGATATATCCACTTAACCCAAGCCTTATGTTGCCCTGCTATGTAATTCCTAAGGTATTCCTCCACCCATGTGTTCACTACCTTTGTCCAACTATTTATTTGGGGGTGGTAGCTAGTACTCAAAGTGAGCTTTGTCCCGCACAATCTAAACAACTCCTGCCATAAGTGACTCATAAAGTTGTTATCCATGCCGCTGACAATGCTCCGAGGTAAACCATGCAACCTAAATACCTCTTTGAAGAATAAATTTGTCTCCTGTGTAGTGGTGTATGCAGTGTTGATTGGGAAGAAGTAGGCAAACTTTGTAAGCCGATCAACAACTGATGTAGAGCCACACCTTGGAAAGCTCAGGAGGAATACTCACTCAACTGAGTTACTTCAAGGGGCACGACATCAATCAGCCGGGATCGAACTCGCATAAAGAAAATCATCTCCAAAACTTTTCCACTTCGATTTTTTTTCTTTTTGATATCGATTTACAAGATGAGAGAGTAACAAGGCAAAAACTGAAACTTTCTCTATTACCCAAATTTGAATGCCTCTCTTACATAGCCAACCGACTTATTTAAAACTGACTCTCCTTTTCTAATAAAAGGACGAGAAACATTTTTTTTTCGTCTTCTATCCAAGAAAAGGATAAGAATCTGAAACTGCCTACTACCTATTATTGGAATCTGACAATCATGCAGTAGGCCACATTTTAAATATCCACGTTTTTTTTGTCTTCTATCCAAGAAAAGGATAAGAATCCGAAATGTTTTTTCTACCAATATTAGACAGTCATTTTCTAAGTCAGGAATATTCCAAAAACTGTCTACTACCTATTATTGGATTCTAAAAATCATTAAACACTCCACCTACGAACTAAAAAAAAACTATTCTAATTTAAGATCCACACACCTAGTCCTAGGTGGCTATATCTGGAGAGCTTATCGAACTGCTACTCTAGGTATGCCACCACATGTAGGACGTTATTACAAACTTCAAAAACTAAAAGCATTTAAAACATAACATTAAATTTCCTATTACATTTTCAACAATGTTTCCTCCTGTAGCGTTTCTCTTCTCTACCACTGCAGCATACTCCCCTGTAGAATGAATCTCAAGTCCTCTTGAGATGATGTGTTGTAGAAATGAATCTCATTCTTCTTTCGAACTTTCCAATTTTTTTGAACTAGGATGAGCATATCTATAAGAAAAACAAAAATAATATCCAACTTCTCCACCTTGTACCTTTGATTCTTTAAGGTTGTAAATGTCACAAAAAATTCTCCAGCATGATTCACTATACATGAAATCTGCATCCTTGCATAAACATTATTAGAAGAAAACATATCATCAGCATTAAGATTATTTGAGTTCTCTTTTTGAATATGAGCTTCCTTATACACCATGTAATGTGCATCATATCTATCTTCATCAATAGTATCCATAAACTTATCTGCTTCTTGACTATCAACTAGTTTCACATCTTGAATCTTAAGAATCGTATTTATCTCTTCCTCCTTTATTAAACATTTATCATCATCTTGATCTTCTGTAGTAATCTCACTTTCAAATATCTCTTTCTTATTACAACTTTGCTCAAGAACAATAACAGTGTTGCACTCTTTCCTTTCTTCTTCAAGTTGAGTTTCCATACTACCGCCATGCCTTTTCCATTCTCCCATAATGGCTGCAAATTTTTCCCATAAATCAGATTCTTCTTTAGAACTTGCTGTTACACATTCCTTAGCTTCATCTTCATGCCATTCCTCTTGACATTTTTCTTCATTATGCATATTTAAGGCTTCATTAGTTGCCTCCAAAATCTTTTCCATATGAGTACCTTCCAACATTGTACTCTTCTCTATTTTCAAAGGACATATTATTGTTCCAACCACAGATTGTTTGCATTCAAATCCAATAGGGCTTGTCTTATTACTGCTCTCGTCAAGAGATACTTGCTGCACTTCTTGTTGCTGCACTTTGTGTTCTTGTTGCACTTCTTTCAACTTAGCTTTATTCTCTTTCAACTTAGCGTCATTCTCCTCAAGTCTCCTTCTCAAATTGTTTATCTCATCTCCTATCTTGCTTAGCTCTTCTCTTTGTTTTCTCCTTTCTTCTTTCTCTCTTTTCTTCTTTTCCTCTATTTCTTTCTGCTTTGAATCCTTTCTCTGCCGATACTTTCTAAAAAGATACAATAAAATTGCTTCTTCTTGTCCCATCATTCCTCAGCTAGGTTATTTTCTTCTTATCTAGTCTCCTGGACTTCTTCTCGGACTATTTCTCTCAATCTTTCACAATCACACAAACATATACACAACTACTTTTTCCCAAACCTTTTGCTGAGCTCTGATACCAAAAATGATGCAGAGCCACACCTTGGAAAGCTCAGGAGGAATACTCACTCAACTGAGTTACTTCAAGGGGCACGACATCAATCAGCCGGGATCGAACTCGCATAAAGAAAATCATCTCCAAAACTTTTCCACTTCGATTTTTTTTCTTTTTGATATCGATTTACAAGATGAGAGAGTAACAAGGCAAAAACAGAAACTTTCTCTATTACCCAAATTCGAATGCCTCTCTTACATAGCCAACCGGCTTATTTAAAACTGACTCTCCTTTTCTAATAAAAGGATGAGAAACATTTTTTTTTTCGTCTTCTATCCAAGAAAAGGATAAGAATCTGAAACTGCCTACTACCTATTATTGGAATTTGACAATCATGCAGTAGGCCACATTTTAAATATCCACGTTTTTTTTGTTTTCTATCCAAGAAAAGGATAAGAATCCGAAATGTTTTTTCTACCAATATTAGACAGTTGTTTTCTAAGTCAGGAATATTCCAAAAACTGCCTACTACCTATTATTGGATTCTAAAAATCATTAAACACTCCACCTACGAACTAAAAAAAAACTATTCTAATTTAAGATCCACACACCTGGTCCTAGGTGGCTATATCTGGAGAGCTTATCAAACTGCTACTCTAGGTATGCCACCACATGTAGGATGTTATTACAAACTTCAAAAACTAAAAGCATTTAAAACATAACATTAAATTTCCTATTACATTTTCAACAATGTTTCCTCCTGTAGCGTTTCTCTTCTCTGCCACTGCAGCAACAACAACATATATACAGTCTCTACCATAGGCTCTTAACAGTCCTATGATGAAGTCCATGGATAAACACTCCCACTTCTTATCAGGGATCGGAAGTGGCTTGAGTAAGCCGACTGAATAAGAGTGCTCATGTTTATTTTGTTAGCAAGTAGAGCACTCTCTAACATATTTCAACACCTCATCTTTGAGCCCTTTCCAAGAAAAATGCTCACGAATATGTTGGTAGGTTTTGTAAAAGCCCTGATGTCTTGTCGTAGGTGAGTCATGATAAACTCTCAACACCATCCTCTTTACCTTTGACCCTGTCACCAAAAAAATGTGCCTTTTGTAAATGATGATCTCATTCACAAGGGTGAAATCACTATTCTGGATCAATCCATCTGTGAATCCCAATGCCCATGTATCCTTTGCATACTCTGCAAGGATCAAATGTCTCTAATCCTCTGATATATTGGTCATCAAGCTCAAGTGGAGTCTTCATGACAAGGCATATGCTACTACATTCTGTGTCCCCTTGAAATAGGTAATATCAAAATCATATGTTTGTAATTTACTTACCCATTTATGTTGCTTGTCATTAAGATCTTGCTGCCTTAGGAAATGTTTCAGGCTATTGTGGTCAGTTTTTATGCTAAATTTGCTACCCACTAAACACTGCTTGAATTTGGCCAAAGCATGCATTATGGCCAACATTTCCTTATCATAAATGTTGAAGCTCCTCTCAAGCCCCCCGAGCTTCCTACTCTCATAAGCAATTGGGTGTTTGTCCTACATAAGCAATGCTCTAACACCTTTGCCAAATGCATCATAGTGCAACTCAAAAGGTTTGTTAAAATCTGGTAATGCTAGCATTAGACAAGAAGTCATCAACACCTTGAATTTATCAAAACACTCTTGTGCCTCAAGAGTCCATAAGAAAATCGTCTTTCTCATCATGTTTTTCAAGGGTGTTGCATGCCTAGAATATCCACTAACAAACCTCCTGTACAACCCACGCAACCCCAAAAATCCTCTCAACTGTATCAAGTTCACTTGAGTAGGTCACTCAATAATAGCACAAATCTTTTTAGGATCCATGTGTACTCCTTGAGCACTGATAATACAACCAAGGTATAATAACTCTGATAATCCCAAATCACATCTGGACTCCTTTGCATACAAGGACTCCCTACTTAGAATGCTCAACACAATGTCTAAGTGTAGCACATGTTCATCCCCTTTCCTACTATGAACCAAGATGTCATCAAAGAAGACTAGCACAAATTTCCTCAACTACTACTAAAAAACCATGTTCATTGTGGACTGAAAAGTAGCTGGAGCATTAGTTAGCCCAAATGGCATAACTACAAACTCAAAATGACCACAATGACATCTAAATGTCATCTTCTCTATATCCTGCTCTATGACTCGGATTTGATGATAACCTGATCTCAAATCAATTTTGGAGACATGCTCCATGTAGCTCATCTAATAACTCATCAATCTATGGGATGGGGTACCTATTTTTTATAGTATTCTTGTTAAGGACCCTATAATCTATGCACATCCTAAGAGTTTCATCCTTCTTCTTCACCAAAACCATAGAAGAAGCGAACGGTGACTTACCTAATCTAATGTGCCCATAACAAGTAGTTCTTTGATGGTTTTCTCAATCTCATCCTTCAATCTCTCTGGATGCATGTAGAGTGTGATCATGATGGATTTAGCACCCTCCTCTAACTCAATAATATGCTCAATACCTCTATCTAGAGGTCTACCTAGCGGTGTTTCACTAAAAACCTTGTAATGCTCGATTCTCAGTTCTTGTATGTCTACATGATATTATGTTTTTTGCTACCCTTGCGATGGCATTAAAGTGCAACAGGCTACCCACTCAACCTTTTCATGTCTCAATAAGCTCTCCATGTGTCTATAAGACATCATCCTAAACCCACTGTCACGAATGGCCTTAAGTATATGCGTCTTCCCCTCTGACTGAAACTTCATCTCCATATCTCTCAAATTGAGATTGAACTCCCCTATATCATGTAACAAAGTCATACCCAAGACCAAATCTATATCACCCATGTTAACAACATAAAAATCTGCTTTGAAATCAAAATTGTCGATCTTTAGGGGAAGATTTGTAATCTTCCTATCACATTTGAGGATGTAGCCATCAGCTATCCTCACTCTCAAACCCTCAAATTGCTCTATTTGTATCCCACGCCTCTCAATCAATTTGGAACCAATAAATTTGTGAGTAGCACCTATATCAAGCAAAGTAATAACTTGTTGACCAAGCAATACCCCTCTCATCCTGAATCATCCCTCTTGTTGTACACTAGTGAGATGGGCCTCCTTGAGTCTACCCTTAGTCTTCTCATCACCTATATCATTTGTGTCTTCCTTTTCTTCAATTGATTCCTCATTTTCAGATTGCTAGTCTAAATTTTTAGAATCAAAATCCTCATAATAAGCCCACATAACCATGTTTGTTTTCCCCTTTGGCCTCAAAGGATAGTCATGGTTCATGTCATAAGGTCCTTTTTAAAAAAATAGAGTTTTTCCTTCCTTAAATCATTCAATGTCTCTCTATCCAGAGGAGAAAATTATTTATCTTTATTTTCAGCCTTTGTTTCATTCCTCTCAAGTTTCTTGAAGAATGGTTTGTCTTTGCTAGATGATGGACCCTTTGACTGAAATTTGTTTACTGAAGCTGCTTGTTCCATACTTCTAGCCTTCTTAATCACTTCTTGCATATTGAATGGATCAAAGGATTTTACCCAATCCTTCAATGGTTTGGATAATCCCTCCGTGAACAAAACAACTAATCCCTTAACTAATATATCTGGCACCATAACAAATAGCCTCTGAAAGTCATTGATAAAATACTCCAATCTGCTTGTCTATTTTAACTCTGCTAACTCTTTGAAGTAGACTTCTGGATCCTTCTTACCAAAATTGTCTACCAACTTGTCCACAAAGTCCTGATATGAAGTCACTTGGTTATGTTGAAGGGTAACCATCCCGTAGTACCACCAATCATGTGCAACTCCCTCTAAATGTAGTGTGACATATTTTATTGCCTCCACTTTTGTCACAGGTCTTAGTTCTAAGAAGGTATCAAGCTCATGAATCCAAGCTTGCACTGTCATTCTGCTACTCCCATCAAATGTAGTCAAGGAAAGCTTCCTTGTAGCCCTCTTTAATTCATTATCCTCGCCACGAGGTCTCCTATTTTTTTTGACTGTATGGTAGTGTTCTCTTCTTTGGTTCACAAAAAACTCTCAAAAGTCATTCTTTCCCATACTTGTGGTACCAATAATTCCCATTCATCATTAGCAGCCATGAGGATATCTACAAATGTCCCATCCTTAGCTTCCTCTGTTGGCTCTTGTATTGGTTTCTCTCTAACAAAGGTAGGACGTGTAAGCCTATTTGTTGTTCTGGAAAGAGTTCTATGAGCTCTAGGTGATCCCATTGCACTCTTATTATCCCCTTGTTCCTAATTTCATCTGTCTCGTGGGTCCATGCGCTCAACCATGTTGGTGAGTGCCTGCAAAGCCGAAGCCATCTGCTTTTGTCCTGTAACCATTGCTCTAAAAGTTTCCCTTGTTTACTTATCCTCATTCCTATTGTCTCTTAGCGGGCTATGCTCTTGCCTGTCACCCATGGCATCTGACTACTTGTCAAAATCTTGTTCCCTGTCAAACAAAGCTTGCTTGCAAGTGTAAAATCTATGAGAGCCAACCCTAGGTGGTTGCATGTGATTGCTAAACCCTCAGGATGGCAAGATTTAGCTCTGATACCAATGTAATATCCTTTGCCCAAATTGACTAATTTTAGCTCAAGGAATATTGTCAAACACTTGTATGTTGCTTTTCTCTTTTCTAATTTTTTTGTGTTTTAGATTGTTTGATATAGTTTGAATGATGCTAAGAAATTTAGAATGTTTGCAAAAGATATTACAATACCTCTTACAATGAACTAATATGCAAGTGCAGTTCTTTTTGGTATTTTTAATGCATATACATGGAAACTAGATATGGAATGAATACCTACAACCAACTGACATTTTTGACAAATAATTGGCATACAACTATTATGCTGATCATATATGCTATTAGATGGACATTTCGTCAAACAAATGGTATGCAACATATATCTCCTTATTTGAATTCATTCCCATGTATAATGTTGCTATGAATTTGCCAAGACAAATGGGCTTACAATAAAGACCACAACAATGCCAAATCTGATTCTAAATTATTGCTTACAACAACAAAATTACATGCCTAAGATTACAATGCTAACTACCAATAGCTGCAAGAGGAACCTAATAATGGTGATGCCCATGGATGGAATCATAAACAAGTCAAGTACTGTAGCATAGGTACTATTCATGACACTATAGTAGCCATAAATGAATGTATTCTCCAATTTAAGCACAAATAGAACTCCAAAATGAAGCTCTCCTAAATGCCAAATTTAGTGAATATTTCACCACCTCAAATGGTTGCAACACTAAAGAATTGATGCTCTCCAATGGCTAATTGAAATAAGAAACCCTTAGTTTCTTCTCTCAAGTTTATATCAAATGCAATTGACAATAATCAAATGCTTAGCAATGAAGCTTTCGCCTTTATTTATTATTTTCTCTCACCCTTCTAGAAGGAAATAAAATATTATTTAATTGCATTCTTTAGAAGCTTCCCCCTTCCCAAGGCAATAATTAGTTGTACTTCTAGAAAATGCACTCTCAAGAAGCTTCGCCCTTTCGAATACAATAATTAGTTGTGCTTCTAGAAAATGAAATTAATTAAATATAAAGTCATATTTTAATTTTAATTTATTTAACAACTTTATAAGAAATTAATTTAATCAATTTCTCCTTATTTCTCAACTTAACCTTTGGAGAATGTAAAGGCTAAGAACTCCACTGAGATGCTAAAAAGATGAGGACATTACAAGCATCTCAACAAGTTACCCAAACTTATATTCACAACTTCAGTTTGTCCCTCTACATGTGGATGAAATCTAGAATTAAACTTAAGCTCGGTATTCATTTTCTTCCAAAGTGTCCTCCAAAAGTAACCAATAAACTTAATATCTCCGTCTAAAACAATAGTCTTTGGTAATCCATGTAATCTCACAATTTTGCTAGATGTGTGTGTGTGTGTGTGTGTGTGTGTGTGTGTGTGTGTGTGTGTGTGTGTGTGTGTGTGTGTGTGTTATGTATTACATCTGATGTGTATGAAATGCGTTATTTTTGAAAAATGATCAACTACCACAAAAATAGAATCATTACCTCTTTGAGTTATATAGGTTATCCAAGAATAAAATACTTATTGATGTCTTCCCAAGGTTTACTAAGAACAGGTGAAGGTGTATACAAGCCCATATTCTGACTAGTTTCCTTAGCTACTTGACAAAATATGCAACTATTTACCAATTTCTAGATGTACTTATACATTTATAGCCAAAAGTATCTTTTAGAAATCAACTTCATTGTTGTATCAATTCCAAAATGTCCTACAAATCCATCGATATGTTTCTCCTTAATGATATTATCTCTCATGCATCCTTTTGGTACACATAATTAGATTCCTTTAAACAACATATCTTCCTGAATAAAATGATCAACCCATTTGTTTTTCTCATATGGTGTGTGACTCTTACAAGCTTTCCAAGATTCTACAAAATTAGGATCAGTTTCATACAAGCTCTTTAAATCATCAAACCCAAGCACTTCAACCGTCATCTCTGTCAACAAGTTTCCATTTTTGCTCAAAGCATTTGCTACCTCATTTAACTATCAACTCCTGTGCTTCAACACAAAAAAAAAGTTATACATGTACTCTACCTATTTCATGTGTTTTAGATTCAACTTATTCTAACTAAGCAAGAACTGTAAAGCTTTATGATCAGTGTATAATACAAATTCCTTAGGCATCAAGTAATATCTCTACTTCTTCAAAGCTTGAACAATGGCATAGAACTCTTGGTCATAGATTTAATATTTTCTCTTACAATTATTCAAATTTTCACTAAAGAAGGCTATAGGCTTACCTTATTGACTCAAAACAACTCCAGTTTCATTCCCACTGGCATCATAATCAACTTGAAAAACTTTAGTAAAATTAGGTAAAGCAAGCACAAGCAATTGTACTACCTTTTGTTTCAATGTTTCAAATATTTTGCTTGCTCCATATGTCCGTCTAAATTCCTTTGTATCCCCTCTCATTGTCTCTATCATAACATTGCATATTGAACTAAATTTTTTGATAAACTTCCTATAGAAACTTGTCAATCCATGAAATAATCTAACTTCTCCATTATTTTCAGGTGTAGGCCATTCAAGTATAGTTTTTACCTTTTCACGATTCATCTTAAGTCCATTAGTAAAGATCACAAAACCAAGGTATACAATCTCATCTTTCATGAAAGAATATTTCTTAAAGTTTATCAATAATTTTCTTCCTTCAACCCTTGCAACACTTATCTAATATGCATGAGGTGTCTTTTAATCGTACTAAATATTAGTATGTCATCAAGATACACAATCACAAATTTTCCCAAAAACTTGTTCAATCCCATGAAAGTGTTAGGTGCATTAGGTAAACCAAAAGGCACAACCAACAACAATATTTATTTTTCACTAGATTCATTTAGAAAATTTGAACTTTGCTAATAACAAAAGGGA
Source organism: Cupressus sempervirens (assembly GCA_028749045.1). NCBI lineage: Eukaryota > Viridiplantae > Streptophyta > Pinopsida > Cupressales > Cupressaceae > Cupressus > Cupressus sempervirens. Next base: position 427,088,581 of record CM053783.1, read on the forward strand.
ATTTATTTTGAAATAAACAATGCATGTA